>JAFJYI010000012.1:0-718750 GCA_019022655.1 Acacia acuminata
CTAGCATGCTAGTTAATTCAATGTATCTATATATTGATATAGTTGTCAGTGTCTAGTGTAGTAGTTGATGATAACGAACCCAGAGAATTTTCTTGTACAGTGTCGTCTTGTTACTCTGCCGTAATCACTTAACCTTGTCTCATGTTTTGTTTTCAACGACGAGACTCATTTTAGCCCCAAAATGAACAAAATAAGAAGTAACCGGAAAGCAAGGTGCATGTTTTCTAGCTAGTTGCAAACACAGTTTGATGCGATTAAGTAAGGGGTTCATATTTCTTATGTGACAGGAGAAGAAAAGTTCTCCTGCCACATGAAACAACGCCGTTTTAACTCCCTCTTCAACCTTTCATTGATTAAACAATTTCTCACAAGTTCAAGAGCTTGACGGCGACGGTCTGAGCCTTAAGACCCAGCCAGAGCTTATTGTCGATGAACCCCTTATGAACCAGTCCGAACCTGCCTTCTCCAAGAAAGTTACCAGAAGAGAAACCTTGAGTGATCAGTTCCATCTTCGCCAACGTAAGCACATACAGATTGGATCCAGCGAGCGATACCGATAGATCCTCTGACAGCGTCCCACTGATCGGATTGCTCAAATCCGACACCGACACCCAAGGGTACGAACTCTGCTTCGTCGCCACCACCTTAGCCTTGCACCCCGGAACCGCCGCCTAACCCTCCGCTTTGAAACAACCCCCAAATATCGCCGACAAACCCATAAAGAATATAATCTTGATCACCTCGTCGATCTTACTCTACAATCTCGTATGAAGAAAATGAGAATATTATGTGGGGTTGAAGTTTTCTTCTTCTTCGGCTTTGTTTTGTTGCTGAGTGTTTGATATGTTCAAAACCTGGTGCTGTGTGTGTATGTAAAGGAAGGAGGAATAACAGTGTTGTTTGGAAAAGAAGCTATATTGATGTGAGAAATTGTTTAATCAACAAAAGGTTGAAGAGGGAGTAAAACGGTTCGTTTTCATGTGGGCAGGAGAACTTTTCTTCTCCTGTCACATAAGAAGTATAAAACCCATTAAGTAATTGCTTAATCCCGCATGCTCGTTAATTCAAGGTTTCTATTATTATGTCGCTTTGAATTCCATTGTGTCATAATTGGAATAATAATGATATTTGACATATATATTCACACAACTTGGTAATGATTAAGATGGATAGGGAATTCAGACTACAAAAATACAATGATGGCCTACTTGAATTGCCGACGAAATAAGATTTGTCGATAATTTCCGATTAATGATGACAAAATTTGTCGCAAAATACGTAATAAATTCGCGGAAATTTCGTAAAATTCCATCGAAATTCGTTGGCTTGGTGAACTCCGACGAAATTCTCTAATGGACTTATTTTGTCAACAATTTCCAACTGAATCTCATCATCCGAAATTACCGATGGGGATGTTTCTATCTCCAGAATTTTATCATTGAAACAATGAAGGTTTTTTTTAAAAAAATTTAATAAAACATTACCGACGTAATTGCGTGGTAATTCCGGCAAGCATTGTTATGTCACGTACAAAACCTCAAATGTTGTATGCGTTTGCCGATATTGAGAGGAAAACTTTTTCCTTCCTCTTCTGAAAAATTGCCCTCCGATGACCTGTAGATCGAAAATTGTTGAAATCTCCACATTTTTGAACCTCGATTTCCAAAATAACAATAAGATTGAGATTCTAAACTCCATTGCCTATTTCTCCATATGCTTGAGTGTGTCTCTTGATGTGCGTGAATAGTCGCTTCTGGCCCCTTTCATCTCTAAGAGTGCTTTCCCTCTTTGGTGGTGGTAGCTATGCTAAGACCGACATCGACATGACATTTTCAATACGATACCGATGGATGATGTCGACATGTTATTTCAAAAAATACTAATATTTCGACACGCTTCCGCACGTCTTAAGATTAAATAATATTTTTAATATAAAGAGATTTTACATTAACAAAATATAATAAAAAAGAAAATCATATTAAAACCACAATCATATTAAAATCCAATTAAAAACAGGAAACAAGGGGAGGAGAGTCGTGATTCATGAATAGCAAAGAGTTGGAACATATTATTGTGTTTCCTTAACGTCAGGGACTCTAAATGTTTCAACTCACTACAAGAAGCTTAAAATGAGACTCGAGAGTAGAAATATATTTCAGCTTTCATTCTACCCAACCTATTCAAAGCAACACAAATATAACAAGACGAAATAAAGTGATTCTTATCTAGTTTTCCAAACGCTAAACAGGAAGCATACCTCGATGAGCCTGGCAAAGCCTTTAATCATCTCTCAACTCTCAATCGAGAGGAAGAACAGAGACAGAGGGTGAGACACAATCATTCAGTCACATATGTCGCGCGCAAAGACGGAGGAAGAAGAAACACTCATAGTCTTAGATGGCGTCACTGTCGAGTCTAGTCGCTTCGATTTGGAAGAACCACAGAAAACACTCACGCACGATTTGGGAGAGACGGCGAATCACAGTGACGGCGTCATCGATTTGGGAAATGGGAGAAGTCAGAGACGATTTTACTGAGTTGAAAGAGATGATGTGTGAGAATGAGAGAGATGCTGCTCGTTATCGTCGATTAGGGCCCTAAATTTCCAGCTACAAAACGCCTTTAGCTTTTGATAAAATTACAAAATTGCCATTTGACTTGTTGACCACCTTAATTCGCGAATTGAACTGGAATTGCATGTCCGGAGAATTCGCGTGTTCGATTTTCTTTCTGCTCAAAATTTCCGTGTTCGTGCATCATAGGTGGTAGGGTTTTAGCGGCTTTGTTGACTGTGTTCTGGTGCCGTTCTCCCCAGCCAAGGCTCAGGAGGGTGTGCCATTAGCAGGTGGGTGTTTTCTTGGGGTTAGAGCTTACATTTGGGTGTGTAAGTTGTGGTTGATGGATCTATGCAGCGGCGCAGACATAGTCATTGGAGCTTTTTAGGCCGAAGTGTTTGAGGGCTTCATAGCTATGGTCGGAAGATTGCAAAAGCGATCGTGAATCTCATGGGTCAAGGCTCATTCTTGATGACTGCAATATGATGAGTCTTCTAGCTTTAATATTTCATGTTATTCTTTGGAAAATTATACATTTTACATCATACCTCATACGGGTCCCAACAAGAGGATTATCGAATTAGCATGCCGATTGACACCTGTTGTCTTCACTTCAAAATTGACAAGTCCAACTTGATCTCCCAATCCCTTCATAATAAGGCTTCTGATTTCTGAAATGAGATCCTCATGCACTTTTTCTTTTCTTATTCTGAATAGCCAACAATGTTAACCCGTAGCGACTTGTTTTTGTTACTCTTTTGTGCTGCTTTCTTGGAGCTTCGAAGATGGTAGTAAGGATACAACTCATGAAATTTTGGGCAAATCCTATTAAAGTAGCCTCAAAACTGCTCTAACGATAGCAGTTTTGCCTATTTAACAGATGAGCATTGAAACGGCGAAATCTCCACATTCTTTTGTCTATTTTTCTGTTAATCATTTGTCTTGTCAACTCCATTGCCTCTGCTAGTTTTCTTTAGCTGCTAATATGATTAGGATTTTTTTTTTGTTTTTTGTTTTTTTGGGGGGGGGGGGGGGGGGTTGGTGTTAGATTTGTTGTTATTGCAGTATGTAGTGCACGGTAGAATAGAAAGGGGGAAATCAATTGCCTTATTTAACAGATGAGGTATTTGCTTTTGTTGGAGTTAAACATTATTGTTGTATTCTCATCAATCCATTATCTAAAATATCTAGCCCCAATTGATTAAGCAGTTATGTTTTTGGTTTTTGGTGGATGCCTATATCTTTTGTTTGGGTGTTACTTCTCTTTTGGCTTCATAATGATGACATACCCACTCATCCTTCGTCTGTTATTGAAAGTTCACCTGTCTTTCTAAGATAATTTGGCTTCATAATTTGTGAAGAAATCTGTTATGATGTACTTATTTTATGTATTTTGTTTGCAGAATGAATTTCTAAGACTAAAGACATCTATAAGTTTTGAGGGAGGTAGTGTGTTCATTCTAAGCAGGATGAACTTAATCTTTGATTAGAGATTAATAGTAATAAGAACAAGAAAGGACGCATCTATGAGCTTGGATCTGCTACCAATGCAAATGAAGAAGCTGAAAATAATAGTTAACAATTTTCATTATATTGTTTCTGTACACTTGTGACTTTTTATCTATATTCGCCCTTTTTTAGTCTTATAGTGACTTTGAAAATGTGACATTTATCCTCGTTTAGTATATTAGTTACTTTGAATTTATTAATTTTTCTAGTTATGAGAACAAGCTAATTTTCTCATTTAAGTGCATTAAATTATAAGGAAAAAAATGCTTAAAAAATGAAGGGTGAGAACATTCAAACCGTGGGTAAAGTAGGAAATTAGCCACGAGAATTCCGTGGCTCTTTACCCACAAAAATTGCAAATGGAATTCTGTTGTTAATTTTCGTCCCAAATTTTCGACGGAATAAAATTTTGTTGGAGAATATCTTTACTACAATTTTTTTTACACCGAGACTTTGTTCGAATTAGTTGGTAATTTTCATCACAAATAAAATTCTTGAAAGAATTCTCATTAATTTCCGTCAATGATAACATGTTATTTTTTTCTTTAGTGAAAAAAAATATGACTAAGGTGTTTAAGAAAATATATACTATATTAGCTAACAGTTTGAATTTATTTATATTATATAAATATGTTTTTTATATTAACGAAGGAGTTGATGTTATTCCTTTTCAACTCAATATATTATTTCAAGATGAAACATTTCAGTATGCTTTTTGTTTTTGTTTTTTCAAGAAACCAATTAATTGAAATGAATATAATTATCTTTGTAGTTCGAAATATCCGTAATATAACCTCAAGCATTCAATCATTCACGTATTCTATCTTGTACCTTGGCCAATACAGAGCTTGAAAACCAGTTGAAATGAAGGTTTTATGACTTTTGAGACGAAACTACTCTTTTGACAAGATTAACATGTTTCTACACACACGCACACACAGAGAAACGAATTTAGTTGATTCCAACACTTTCGGATCTGATTTACTTTTATTTTGTTATACCAGCCCGCAGATTTACTTATGTTTTGTAATTAATTGATGCCTCCTACCACAAGTAAACTAGAAGAGGGTTTTTTTTTTTTTTTTTTGGTAATAAAGCCAAAAAGGGACGCTGGATTTTGGTTTTGTAGTTGATACAATATACTAATATAGAAACATTTTTTTAGTGTAAATTACACTATAAAAGTATTCCTATAATTAAGACGAAATAAGGGAGTATCTCTTTAATTAATTTTCTAGTACACAACAGAATATGGGGAAAAACTAACATAATAAGTCATAAAATACATAAAAATGGGAAGGAAGGAGTGACCGGAAAAAGGATCGGCAACGTTAATGCGCACCCAGCTAGCACGGACATGCACTATACGCCCCACCACATCCGCCGCACGGCCAAATATCTCCACCACCGTCTGCTGAGGATCGGAGCACGCAAGATGTCTCCTCCGTGAACATAAGCTGAGGAGGCGGCGCAACTTAGCTTTAATTTGTTCATTTCGCCGGTATAATTAATTATCTGGCAACAGTGGAACCGTCGACAGAAGATGCCGTGATTGAAGCAAAACGGGCGGAGAAATGCAAGTACAGGTGTTGATCATGATGGTGTCGGCGGGGGACGTGTACGCCGTCGTCAAAGTTGAGGGCGTAGCTGAGGGGATCGTAGCGGAAGGTGGCGTGCTTGTGGTTCTTACTGTTGAGACGGCGAAGGAAAGTCACGCATGAAGGTGCGGCGGCCAGGATGTGGGAGCGTCGTCGGATCTTGTGGAAGCGACGGATCCACCAGACAAGCCATGAGGAGTGAGAAGTCACCATGGGCTCAAAGGTCGTTGCAATTGGCGTTTTATGTGGCTTTCTAGTTCTAGAGTACAAAAATGGAGAGCCAAGAATATATGGAAGGTCAGTGTATGAAAAAGCAATGTGTATGCTTTTTTACCAGATTGGCTTATCAATAAGCTTGACGATGTTTATTTTATAAAAATTATTTTAATGTCTGCAAACTCTAAAAAAAATATAATTTTTCAAAAAATGATTTTTGTCTAAAAATCTTGAGTTAAAAATTTAAATCAAGACCAAAAACTATATTCAAATAGTATATATCTCACCACATCCAACAGCTCATGGATGGCCAAGCTACTACTTAGTTCATTCATACTGCTAAGTACATTAAGGCTGCTCATCTTGTTACTAGTATTCATGCTTGTTTTGGTTGATGTTTAATATACCATTTCTCCATTAGTTCGTTTTGAATTTCAAATTTAAAAAAAAAAGAAGCATATTTACAAGTATGATATTATAATATATATTCTCCCAAAAGAAAGGAAGTTATATACTTATATATATAAAAGTAGTGTACGTTGTACTTATTTTAAAAAGTCGCAAGTCGGTTATTGGATTGAAATAATTTTTTTAAAAAGCTGAAGGTTGAATAGCAATAACTTTACTTTGTCTTTAAAAAAATAAAATAAAAATAAAGAAAGAAAGAAAGAAGTACTAAAGCGCCATGTGATCTACTTAATTACCGCCACTCACTTTTCTTTCTTGTTAGATATATAGTTAGTTGGGTTGGGTTTCTCTCATTATCTTTTTTTTCATTATCCTTTATAATTTTTAAATCACATACATTCAATCAATATAATACTACTTTTATTTTTCTTTTATTTTCTCAATCAAAGGCCCAAATTGAACCAATAAAAAAAATAAGAAAAAAGATATAGTAAGAATCTCCTTACATAGTTAGCTATGGAGATCGATATCTTGGTGACCCTACGTACATGTCTCCAACCAAGAAATTAATAGGCTGACAAATTTAAGTCTGGGCCAAAAAAAAAAAAAACCCATATATACATTTCTTTGGCTCAATCTGTCATTCGTAGAATGTACACATAACGTGTTCCCTCCAACATCACAAAGGGTGATTGTAGTCAGGGGCGGATCCAGGAATTTATGGAAGGAGGGTACTATTAGCAGGAGGTGGTGTGGGGGTTCAGGGGCAGCGCCCCCGAAATTTTTTTTTCACTTGTCATCAAAAGCATAAAAAATAATACAGGATTCAAAAAATTTTCACTTGTCATCAGTTGTAAGTTTAATCATCATTAATAAAAAAAAGAAAGTATTAGTTATAAAATGCCCATGGCGAAAAATTAGCAACCTACATATGCTTCAAGCAATTTTTTGTGTTGGAAATATCCACCTAAAATACAGAAAAAATGCAACAAAATGCTAGGAAAGTATCTCAAAAAAGGAAGTAGATCTTTAGTTGAGGTTAGTCACAATGCTAAAATATCTCCAAGGTGAGACGTGCCCTTTCTTTGAATAAAATATGTCCGGATCACCTTTAAATAAAAGCTTTGATTTATTATTATTATTTTTTAAAAAAAAAAAAAAATCAAGGGGGCATGGGGGCACATGCCCCCTATCATATAGGTGGATCCGCCATTGATTGTAGTTAATGCGAGTTGAAGTCACTTATTTTTAATCTCATTTTCTTGAAATATGAAAATAAGATAGAACAAAAATCAAATTATAAATGTGATTTGTGTTTGGATTATGTGAAGTGATTTTTTTCTTCTAAATTGAAACATATTTTGATTATTATTTCAAAAGTTAGTTGAAATAGAAAATAATTGAAAAAGATATAAATCTTATTGAATATTACATATATATATATATATATATATGTTAGTTGTATATATTATGATAATTGAAGATAAAAATGTAAATATATTTAAAGGATAAAATCACATATAAATGTATTTTTACATGTTGATACTAAATAATATATATATTACTAATTGGATCACCTATCTTAAACAAATTGGTGTGCAATTCTATTACAAACATAATTCACGTACTATCCTAAATTTAAAAATAAAATAAAAGTGAACCTAAATTTTTTAATTTCCTATACTACCCTTTATATGCTTTAAAGTTTCATCTGTCCTCTCTGGCAAGCTCTCTTGGAGGCGATCTTGTTAGCTTCGATCATCCCTCCTCATATTCGTCTCCCCATCTTCCTCAATAATACCCTCGACCTTCATCACTTTCACTGTCAATTTCTTCCTCTGTTTGTGTAGTTCCCTTTGCACATTGACCTCCCACCCCACCATTTCTTCCCAGTTCGACAGACCCTAGTGATGGCGGCGGCAGTAGCGTCCTCCATTGTTGTTGTCGTCGTCGCATCTCATTGAGAGGAGGATGGTGACGCCCAAATATTGGAATAGGTAAGATCAACTTCCAAGCAAAGATCGAGGGCATGGAAAAGAGGAGAAAAGAGGGCGAATTCCTCTCCAATAGCTAAACTATGTGCTGGCCAGTTGGGGCAAGGCTTTCTCTTATCTTATTTATTTATATGTAAGTATTATATAATATTTTATTTTGACCAATAATTTGGCCTCAACTAATCTCTTATCTTTCCTATAATTACGCTTCTTCTTTTTTATTATGCAAATGTTTGATTCATTATTCATCAATTTGTGAGAAGAAAGTAAAATTCTTGTTTAAAATACATACTAAAATGTTAGATCATTTTATCTTGTTTTTTTTTTTTTTTTTTAAAGAACTGTGGCCTATTTAAAAAAATGAATGATCGATAATAATAATTGAAAAGGTCCATGGCCCTTTAAGTTGCACGTGAAAGAGGGGTGTTAAATCAAATACACCCACCTTCCTTTGTTATTTTCTTTGTACGCATGAGATGGTTTAAAGGTGTCAAACTTCTTCCACTTCTGGGCTCCTGTGTTATTTATCTTCATTTTAAGGAATAAATAAATACTCAAAACCATTCTTTTCACCTCACTCCTTTTATGAAAGTTATTCTACGTATTTTTCTCTTTATAATGAGGGTAATATTGTGTTAATTAGTGAAATTTTGGGGTTATGATTTTGAAAAAATCTTGAGTTTTAGCAACAGATAACTATATATATGTAGAAGATAATTATCGACTAATTTTAATCGGTTTGGATTTATTATTTAGTTGTCTTATAATTTTATAATGAATTTCTCTTTAAAAAATATATTATAATATGTTATTTGCTTAGTTAAAATTGAACTAGATCTGTATGTTTTTTTAAAATATTTTTTGGGGTTCATATTATATTTCTTTTATTTTCTCCAATCATTTTATTTTGATATAGGTGGAATGCGTATTTAAGTGCTAGTTTTTTGGATTGAGTAGTACTATAAGAATTCATATTTAGTGACAATAGATACTAATTAACATATACATTTATTTATTTTTATTTTCGATGTTATGCAATATTATTTAGTAAATAGTTTAATATGTTTATTTTTTTACACAGGGTAAATATTTTCTGGTTCCTGCCACTGTTCCTCTTTAAGGATGAAAGGTTGGGAATTAATTTCTCATTCATTGCTGCAGTTGAAGAGAGGACGAGCTGAGTTTCGATGACGATAAGAAGAAGGTGTCCGTGAGGAGCCCAGCTTCAGTAAATGGCCAACGCTTTGGATTTGGCTTCTAAGCGAGAATGACCTCAAAGCTTACCCAAACACCTCTTAACTGAATCCATTTCTACACCCACACGTTATCTATTTGAATCTTTAGAGTACAGTTTATAACTTTATACATTCAATTTTATTCTGTACAACTTAGTTTAAAGACGAAATCCCCAACACACACATCTAATACTGAAGTCAGCCTCATCCTACATCATTTGTTCGATAATTTCATTATGTATCGATTGTTTGTAGCTTGTGTGGTTGTGTCAAAGAAAGATTCCCATATTGCTCAACATTAACTTGGGACTTGGGAGTCCAAGAGCATATGTATCAGTCCATCCGGGTATTTTAAATAAAATCTATTTAGAGAATTTATATTAGTATTAAATATAATACTTTATATATATATATATATATATTTGTCTCCTAATTTATCCTATTAATCCTCCTTATATTGATGCTTCCTAATTTTCCCATGCATACATACATGCATGCATGCATGCTCAAATGTTACACATGGATATTTGAGGGGATAATGTCACAATTGTTTAATCAATGGCGAAACCAAATTTTTTTTTAGCTCGGGTAAAAAATAAATATATCAACTACTCGTTTTATTTCTTATTAATTATAAAGCAACAACGAACAAAAGTATATTTATAAGGTACTTCCTTGTTTTCAAATAGTATTAAATATTTTTTTCACGGATACTTATAATTAAAAAGGTAGTAAGTAAGAGTAATAATTAATATAATATTAAAATTTAATATAATTAATAGGGATAATATTTAAAATTACTTAAAATTTAGGACAAATTTAATGACTTTAACTATTGTTAATTTGTTATTAACTTGTGGGAATTGTTAGTTGGTCACATAATAAGGACCAGGAGGAAAGTATTTGCTAAATAAGTATCACATAACCTTGAAAATACAAAGAAATAATAACCTGACAATTATAAATCAAAACAATATATAAAATGATACTAATATTTTCTATTTAAGTATCTCAAACAAGAATTTTATTTTCCTCTCACAAAATTTTTAATGAGTAATGAACTAAACACTACTACAAAACAGGGCTACGGCGTCCTACTTTTTACACATTTAATGTCCTTTTCCTACGGACGCCTATCCGGGGCACATAGTAAGTAAAACTTCCGGCGTCCTATTTTTTAATTAGACGCCTTAAGTCCTGACTTAAGGCATCTAGTTTCTAAAATAGGACACCTTAAGTATGGCACAGAGATGGTACACTTTCACTATCATCAGAACCCAAGAACCAATAACCACATCTTCGTTTCATCACACTTTCATACACCAATTACAAATCCAAATCCAAAACTCAAATCCAATAATCAACATAAAATTCAAATCCAAAAAATCAAACTAAATCTGAGATAATCGAATCTGGAATATACAGATATGAGCGAGATGGATTCAAATCAAAGATCTACAAACACAAGAATCACAAGCCAAAAATCAAAACAAAAAATCAGAGATCTACAAACACACATAGACCGTTGAACTGAAGGCACGGGCGGTGTGGTTCGTCCATCGCCGTCGATGAGGGAGATCGAAGATCGAGCATGACAGGTGTAGATCTGCGGCGACGAGGTGGCAATGTGGTTCATCCATCATCGTGGGTGAGGGAGATCGAAGATCTGAGCAAAGAAGGTGCAGATCTACGGCGACGTGGTGGCTGTGTAGTTCGTCCATCGCCGTCAGTGAGTAATCGGAGATCTGGGTGAAGACGGTGCAAATCTATGGTAACGTGGAGGGGAGCAGATCGGCGACGACACAAAGAGGAGCGGATCGGCGGCGGCAACATGGAGAGGCACAAACCGAAGGCACGAACCGAAGGCAAGATCGGAGACGAGAGAAGAGGGTCGATCGAGAGCTAAGAGAGGGAAGAAGAGAGAAAGGGGAACCGATGATGAATTGTGAGAATGAGAGTCACGGGAACCAACATGTACTAAAAATGACTCTTTTGGCGTTTAATTTTATAACTTAGACGCCAAAAGTCTTTGTCGGCTAATTTTTAGCGTTTTTTTGTTGTTGCACTTTTTGGGTGCTAGGGTCCACTTTTGGCGTCTAAATACTTGACTTAGACGCTAAAAGCACACTTTTAGCGTCTAAGTTCAAAAGTTAGACGCCAAAAGTCAACATATGATTACAAAAATGTCACCGCCTTCTTTTTTACTTCTATTTTTTAAAATAGGACGCCAATTAGGAAAGTAAAAGCTATTTTTTGTAGTAGTGAAACATTATCCTTATAGAGAAGATAAAAAAATTTGGGACCAAATTATTCACAAGTAAATTATTATATAATAAACACATATATATATTAACAAATTTTAGAAGGTCACTTAGGCGGTGGCCACAAGGTAGCTCATCATCGGTTTAAATCAAGAAAGTTATTTCATTTCCTTAATCTACTTGCAAATTAGCTAAATAACTCTTACTTCTTTTGTCCCTATATAAAAGGGCCCATTTTTTAAATGAGTTTGTCTCCTTTTTATAAAGTCTCATTTGAGTTGATCTGAATAATGAATACATTGTTATATACGTACATTTTTCCATCCACTACTCGAAATCACTTTGGATAGGCGAGGGAAAGCTCTTCCCTCCTGGACCGTCGAGATCAGATCCGGACGGTCCAAATCTGATTTTTTTACTTTATATTTTTTCAAAAAAATTATTTTAATAGGTAGAGAATCTAAAATAAAGATAATTTCTCAACTAACATTTTTTTTAAAAACGATTTTTTATTTAAAAAGAAACATAAAAAAAAAAAAAATCAAATCCGGGATCGATCGGATCGATCCGGACTACCGGCATCGATCGATAGGTAGGTGGTGCCTATTCTTGGGATAGGCACCAAAAGTGGTTCCTCTATTACTCTCACATCATTTATTTTCCATACATTCTCTTTCATCATTTTTTATTGTTACTTTCTCTCTCTCTCTCACTCGTTTATAAATAAGGGCATTGTTGGAAAAAAAATTATATTTGTTACATAGTTATTACTTTTAACTAATTTTAATTATCCTCTAGAATTCCATAGTTCATTTAAAAAGACTTTAATTATACACTACTCTGGTCCTATTTATAAGGCCATTTTGACCAGATTTCACACACTAATGAGAGGTAGTTAACTTAATGATTATGAGAGTAAATTTTTAACTTTGCCCTCATTTATGATAAGTATTTTAAACTGTTTCTTCTCTCTCTAGCTCTATCTTCATGGGTAAAATTGTCACAATCTCATTTATTACATGAAACTGAACTTATAAATATGATCAAATTTTTTGATCAAAGAAATTGGACCAGTGTGGTATAAGGAGGGAGGAATATATTAGAGATTAATTAGGTGGAGTAAGTTGTGATTGTGGACTGGTAAATGAGGCAATAAGAAGAGTGGGTTCACTCACGAGGCAACATGGCAGTGGGGGTTGAGTTAGAAGACACTTTGATGAATATATATACTGTTTCAGTTGAGAGAGTCAAAGAGAGAAGGAGGGGGAGAGCTGGCAAGTGGTGCAGACATTTTTGGGAGGGTAGGTGGCAACCTCCGTAGGTTTAAATAATATGTTATATACTGGTGAGGTCGAGTCCTTTTTGGAGGATGCTTGTTTGCTCTATTTATTAGGGCCAGGGAGTCCACATAGAGATCACAAACCCAACACACTCTACGCCCTTATTATCTGCTTCTCTCACTTATCTTGTTCCTTATTGTGGAGCCTTCTCTCAGAAACAAAAACCTAAAGAAACTGGAACCCCACGTAGTGGATGAAACCTCATTACAAACACTTGCGTGCGTGCGCCCAACAAACTTGCACGCAAACAAGTTCGAGATTGAGGTTTTATCACTACGTGGCTTTTCTGTTCTTTATTATTATCTTGCACCACACACTGTACAGCTCTACCTACCAAATATATATATTGCTACTTAGCTTACTGGTTCGATCTCTCTGATCTCTGTTTTCTTTTTTGGAAAAAGTCATTTAACTGATAGCTTTAGGTACCCTTGATGGCCTTCTGCAGATTTCGGTACTCTTGTTGTCTTTGGCGTGTGACTATATCTGTTATTTAGCTATATATCAACAAGTGCTTGGCACGTACGTAATTGGTATACACTATACACACACACATGCTTAAAGGGCTAATTCATGATTTTGTTGGTAAGAAAATATGGGCTGAAGTGTAGCTGCAATTAACTCAAGGTTCTCATCAGTTTTGAAATTAATTGATATAAGGTGATGACGGCATATATATGTATATATTCGTGTAGATAAATGTAGGCATTTGCAGATGAAGATGGTTTCTGGCAACAACGGCTTATGGATCATCAGTAATATAATGCAGATATTACAACAGACAACCTCTGGGAAGCATGTCGATCACGTCTCAGGATGACTCGTTTTTCGTTTATATATTTAACTTTCTTCTAAACCTCTCATCGTGTAAATTACTGCAAATTTACGAGTCTAGGTGTTTTATGCCATCAGCCGAGAAGCTAGTACATTCTCGCTTCTTCTTCTTCTTTGGGAGGGAAGGTACGTTAGGGAACTGATCACCTGTATTAAGGCATCATGCATAATAATTAATATAACCATGCATTATGTGTTACTACCTCCGGTCCTAATTATAGGAACACTTTTCTAGTATAATTTCAATACAAAAGTGTTCTTATAATTGAGAATTTGAAAGTATTAGGTAATTTAATTTAAAAAATTTGATGTTAACGTTGATTTTTCCCCCCGGGGGGGTGGGGGGAGTTGAATAAGAGATTACACGTGAAGATGGAGCTACTGGTCAACCACAATTGCATCTGCCTTCTTCGCCCATTCCTCTCTCTTTGTTTTTGCCATACGTCCATGCCTGAAATTCGAGACTTCTGCAATGCGAGGCGGAAACACGTCATTGAGACAACTATACATCGACTTCTCATTCTTCAATTAATACTCAATCCGCTATAATTTAACACTGTTTCACTTGAAGGCCATTTATTGCTGGTTTAATTATTTTAACTTTTTAGAAATGCTTTTATGATTTATAAAGTGTGAGAGGGAAGAGTTGTTTTGTCTCAATGAAAATGAGCTTTTGAAACAACAATTTACTTGTTTCCCAAACAGCCATTTATTCTGATTTCCATTTTGTTTTTTTTAGCTTATAACATCTTATAATGCTTTCCCTAGCAGCTCCGGCCATGCACGAAAAGAAAAATAAACGTTTGTGGGCAAACCATGGAAATTATGCTTAATAATTTGTTGTCTATCTAGAAGTCTTGTGTATTTATTTTGATTTAACAATTACTTGTTCCAATCTGACAGCTTTATAATTATTCATCTTGTTTTAATCGAGTTGCCATTAGGTGCTCATGGAATCAATGAGCACCTGATGCTCATCTCCAAAACGGGGTCGTCTTTTTACCAATAATGACCCCTCTGGGCAACCATCATAATTTCCCACTTCTCCCCACGTGTGCCTAGATCTAGTTTCCCTACTCGTCCTTTGGACGGTTAAGGGGTACTTGTCCCTTGGGGGCTGAGCATTTTAAAGATCTAGACGGTCAGGATCTTTAGATGAGATCTCAACTGTCTATATTTCTTTTCTTTTCTTTTTTATAATATTTTATTTTTTAATTTTTCAAGAATTTTTTTTCAGTGTCGTTCAATATATTTAAATATATTTTTAGTCTTAATCGATCTTTAAATAATTTTTCAAGATCATGAAGAATTTTTGATCTTCTAAAATATCTTTTTAGTATCAATCGATCTTTAAAATATTTTTTCAAGATCCTAAAAAATATTCGAGTCTTAGCTGATGTAAAAAGATCTCCATAGTACTATGACTTTTTTTAGTACGTGAATATCATGAAGTATCTTTTATTTTTTCAAGATCCTAAAATAATTTTTTAAGATTATGAAGTATTTTTCGATGCAGTTAGTACCTTAAAATATCTTTTTAATACCAATCAATACCCCAAAATATTTTTTCAAGATCCTAAAAAAATATTTCAAGATATGGTTGTAAGTACTAAAAATATCTTGAATCTTAACTTCTACTAAAAAATACTTCGTTATCTTGAAAAATTATTTGAGAAGTACTATTATTGGGGAAAAAAAAATCTTAAAATTTTTTAAAAAAATGTTATATATATATATATATATACATATAAAGGAAATATAGACAGTCCAAATCTCATCTAGAGATCTGGACCATCCAGATGGCAAGCACCCTCTACTCATAAACGAGTAGGGAAACTGAATCCACGTGTGCCCCCGCTTCTTCATCTCTACTTTTCTTTTAATTTGCTGAAGTTGTCATTCATTTTCTATTTTATGCATTTTTATTATAAAAAAATCAAACATTTTCAATTATTCTTTTAAAATTCACACACACGCACACACATATTATACGCAAGCAATCGGTTGCCTCAAATATTTTATGGTGTGATTTATCCCTAAAGTATCTTTTATCATGATCCAATAATTTAAAATATTTTTTCAGAAGCAATTTAACCTTGCTGTTAAATCCTTAAAATTTAAGTTAAATGAATGAGGACCGGGAATATGAAAAGAAATGTGATAAAGAAGTTAGCTTAGAAGATATTTTAAAGGAAAAACTGTATTAAAAAAATTATTTTAAGTGTTAAGTGCAGCTGAAAAAACACACTTAGTTTTAGTTTAAATATAACTTTAAAAAGCATATATATTATATATATATATATAAAATTGCAATGTTTTTTTTTTTTTTTTTTTTTTTTTTTTTGTTATAAAGATGTATTAGAATCTTTAAGAAAAGAAAAGGAGTGATGATGAAGTGGGGGCTACACGTGGGGTGAAGTGGGAAATTGTGAAGGTTAAACAGTGGATCTTTATTTGTTAAAAACAACTAGCTTTACGTATGTTTGGTTTAAGGGAGGGAATGAAGACTAATATTTTAAACCAATATTACATTCGGTTTTAATTATAGGACAATATTTAGGTGTTCATTTTGGTCATAATTATAAGATAACATTCTAATTTTTATTAATTTTTTTCTAAAATACCCTTATTGATACTTTTTCAATGATAATTAAACACAATAATAATTTAATAATGCACTTATGTATTCTCTAAAATAAGTAATATTTGCATCTCATTAATATCACATATACCTCAATTATACTTCTTTTTAATAAAAAAAATTGAGCAATTTTTATCATATTTTTCCCATACCACCCCTACTAATACTCCCTCCCTTTGTAATTAATTTAATAACACACTTATATTCTATCAATTGAAAGATTCTACTTTCTTTTTTTATTTTTTAAATAATTTTTTTATATTTCTTTAAAAATATTTTCTTGTAACTATCCATCCAAAGTTAAAGTTATTGATCTTTCCCTATAAATAACCTAATAAAATATTAATTTTATTATCTTTTTTGGATGGCTAAAAAAAAAAAAAAAAAAAAAAACTTGCATTTGTGTTATGCCCAAATAAGTAGACATTCTCTTTATAGAAAGATTTCTCTTTGGAAAAATCCATGGAAAATATATATAACAAATATTTCTATAGATTTACAATTCATAAAATTAACTACAAAATTTTACGAATTCATCCATTCGAGAGACAGTGAAACGCAGCATACACGATGGGGCTCTTGTCCTACAAACTGGACATGCATGCGGGGGGGGCTGTTGTTTTATCAAACTTTCCATTGATGTAATTTTAAATTTTACATGGGGATATTTTAGAAAAATCAATAAAATTAATTAATTTAACTTCTCTTTTTAATATCTCTAAATTCTGATAATTATATCCTATTAGAACTGAAGGAGAATTATACATCAATAGATAAGCATTAGGTGCTCATCAATACGGACTAGTTTTAATCTATAATAATTCGGAAACAGCACAAAAAGTACATATTAAAAAGTAGATAAGTTTTGTCTTTTATGTAAACAACTACTAAGCTTCTTGAGAACAAAAAAACTAGAAATTTTTAAAGGGTAAAAAGGCGTTTAACACCACGAAGTTTGCCTCGGCGCAAAGACCATGAAGTTTTTTGGAGACCCAAAGACCACCTGAAGTTATGTTTTGAGAGCGCCAGTCTCACGACAGTTAGTTGGCCAGATTAACTTGGATGGAATCTTGACGTGATGGGACACACGACATGGAATAAAAAATTAAAAAAATTAGGAAAAAATTCAAAAAAATTAGGAAAATTTAAAATAATTAGGAAAAAATTTAAAATAATTCAAAAAAAAATTCAAAAAGTTAGGAAAAAATTGAAATAATTAGAAAAAAAAATTCAAAAAGTTAGGAAAAAAATTCAAATAATTAAAATAATTAAAAAAAATTAGGAAAAAATGCAAAAAATTATTTTCTTGCAGCATGGACTACCTCTCTCGTTTAGGAAAATGACAATGACCAAAATAAGAAACTAACACAATTTCAAGACACTTTTGAATACCTTTACAATTTATTATATACTCCCTCCGGTCCTAATTATAAGATAACATTTGAGAGTTTGTTTTGGTCCTAATTATAATACAACATTCTAATTTTTTCCAAATTATTTTAATTATTTGAATTTTTTTCCTAACTTTTTGAATTTTTTTTTAAAAAAAATTCTAATTTTTTGAATTTTTTCCTAACTATTTGAAAATTTTTTCTAATTATTTTAATTTTTTAAAATTTCTTCCTAATTATTTTATTTTTTGCCTAATTTTTTGAATTTTTCCCTAATTTTTTGAATTTTTTATTCCACGTCAAGATTCCATCCAAGTTGACGGTCAACTATCGGTCATGGTACTAGGCACTCCCAAAACGTAACTTCGTGGTGCATGGCGCTCACCGGAGGCAAAAAGAAATGGTCTTGAGCGCTCCTTTACCCCTTTTTAAATAAATATCATTTAAATTTATAAAATTTCAAAAAATCTGTTAACATATTAAAATAATATGAAAGTGATAAAGATCAAATTAAAATATTAAAATGTTGAGAATTTTACCATTATACCCCTCAATATTTAAATAAAAAAAGAAAAGGAGCTCGTGTTGGAGCACCACCGTCGGCCAACACTGGCTTCAACAACCTAAACTTTGGTCGTTAGGGGCTTTTTTTTTTGGGGGGGGGGGGGGGGGAGGGGGAGGGAGTGAGTGAGTTTTTTCCAAAAAAAAAAAAAAAAAAAAAAAAAAAAAAAAAAAGGAAGCAAAGGGTAAATGGTGGGATTTAAACCTACCCCACCATTTTAGCCAAAATGGGCACCAAAGATTCTTTGTTATATATATATATATATATATATGCATTAGTGTGTATATATATATGTATAATATAAATAAAGGTATAATGACATTGACAAAATAACTAATAGTATTAACTAGAGGCATAATTGCTTTGACTAAATGAGTTATGACTTTAACTAAAATCGTAATGACATTCACTAAATGAGTAATAGCATTCATTTAAAACGTAAATAAATCAACTAAAGGTGTAATGCTTAGGTGTGCGCAAAAACCAGGCGGTCTAATCCATGCCCATCCCTAGTATTGGTAATGACTAAACGAGTAATGAAATTAACTAAAGGCGTAATGACACCTATTAAATGAGTAATGATATCGACTAAAGACATAATTGTAATGACTGAATGAGTAGTTAGATTGACTAAAGACGTGGTAACAATGACAAAATGAATAATGGTATTGATTAAAGGCGTAATGGTATTGACTAAAGATGTATAAACATACCTACTTAATGAGAAAATACCTTTAGTCCATACCATTATTTAAGTAGTATCATTGCACCTTCAGTCAAACTTATTACTCATTTGATCAATATTATTATTCATTTAGTCAATGTCATTACGCCTTTAGTCAATCTGACTACTCATGCAGTCAATATCATTATGTCTTCGGTCAATACCATTATTCATTTTGTCAATATCATACGCAATTAGCCAATCACATTACTTGTTTAATCAATACCATTATTAGGGAAAAGCATGAACCGGACCACCAAGTTTTTGCCCATGCCTAACCATTACGTCTTTAATCAGTTTATTTACACCTTAAATATATGTCATTATTCATTTAGTGAATATCATTATGCTTTTAGTTAATGTCATTTCTTATTTAGTCAATAAAATTATGCCTCTAGTCAATACCATTACACTTTTAATTATTTTAATTACTTATTTTGTCAATGTCACTATGCCTTTGTTTATATTACACATATATATACTAATGTGTATATACAACAAATGAACTTTGATGGCCTAATGGCAAAACTATTATCGATGCCAAAGATCCAATGCGGCGGAGTTCAAAGGCCACTAGCGTGTGTAGGCTAGCCGAGTTGAAGCTTCGGTGGCATTAGGCTAGTAGTGGTGGTCTAGCAAGGATACCTTTTCTTTTCTTTTTTATTTAAGAAGTTAAAGGTATAATGGTAAAATCATCAATACTTTAAAATTTCATTTTAATCTTTGTCACCTTTATGTCATTTTCATATGTTAACGAGACTATTTTTATAAATTCAAATGGTACTTATTTAAAATTTTTCAAAAAAAAAAAAATACCAAGCTTCTTAATAAAATTTTAAAATCATAAATAACAATAAAAGAGATCCTGTACTGGGTGTTCAGCTTCAGCCCATCCGTGAGCCCAAAATTATTTATGCCTCGTCAAAAGTCAGAACCAAACTTTGACCCCGCCAGGTTGCTTTTGAGTGGTTGATGAGTTGATCTTGTTGGGGTCCGGATCTTTTCATCATCATTCTCTATCCATCTCTCATCATCTATAAAAATCGGCCGAAATCTTGATCAAGGGCCAAGAATAATTTTTTTTAAGAATGCGGTTTCTTAAAAAATTATTCTTACTTGGATCAAGATTTCGACGATCGTGATCATTTTGAGAGATAATGAAAAATCTGCTTATGAGGAAATCCTCTTCCAATGTTGTTGATCTTCTATTTTGCCCAGACAGCAAAGTTAGTACTCACATCTTAGCCACGTGTTCCACATTTGTTCCTTTGAAACAAGAATCATCATGTCATCATTGAACCATCAATCTATAATAGCTTATCTCTATAGTTCTACTGTTCTCTAACAGTATATTTTCAGTAACACCCATGCACCGTCTTCTCTTCACACTACTTGGAGCAGAGACTTTTTTTTTCTTGGTTTAATTTATTTTGCACTGTTGTGGTTTATTCAATGGGCGAATTGAATGTGCTAGAGGGCCTCATAATGACCAAAGGTATTGCGTTTAATCAATGAAACCCTTATCTTATAACATGTTGAACTAATATTTAAATTTTTATTAGGAGATGTATACACATTTAATATCTAATTATGCGTCAAACATGACTGCATTCATCAATAAAAGGATACTCGTTCCTAGCAGATAGAAAAAGGAAAAACTTTTATAAAAAACATAGAATTATTGATCATCGTTTTAGGCTTTTAGCAAGTCCCCTTTGACTCTTACCTAAGTTGGCAGCTCATTGATATGTACAATTTTACATGACTCTATCCATATGTCTATATTACACTATTAACTGGATCATTAGAAAATTGAACTGCTACACAAAACTTACACACGATAGACCATGCCAACCTCTAGGGTAGATGCTTGAGGTATGTTCAAAGCATGAGTTGGTCCTCTAGAGTTCCTCCTCAGAAACTCAAACCCGTAATTGATCACAACTTTCTTTATCCAGCTTGATCCACTTTTTGCTTTCACATACGAGTGACCCATTATAAAAGTCATTCCTGCCTCCCTTGCTTCCATTAGCTTCTGCAACTCTTCTCTTGCATCCAAGTTTATCTGTGGACTTTCTGGTACAACAAACCTCACTCTCCTCTTTACCCTTTCTGGAGAATTCACCTCCCTCAGCTCTGAAGTGCCTTCCATTGCTGAAAAAGCTCTGTTTTGTTCACACATTCTGACACCTTCCAGTTTTGAAGCTGAAGTCCCAACAACTGTCATTTTCGTATCAACTTCAAAGTTTTCAAACCCTGATACATTCTCAAAACTATCTGATCTGATAAATTCAGCTATGCTGCAAACAAGATCGTTCTCAAACTCAGTGTCATCCTTGTGGAAATCACGGTAACCATACCGAGCTATGCACCGATAAAGTTGATACTCTTTTGGCCCAACTCTACCCACCAAGAACCTCTCTTCTGGTCTCACATGAGGCACTGGCACGGATTTAATACAGAGGAAGATGACAACCTCATGAAAAGCTGGTAGATTGGTGACAAACTGAGAGAATATGGCTGGGATTCCTGATACGAGCTCTGTGTGTATGAGACCAATTCCTCTGACTCTAACAATACCAAGAGTAGGGCCTAAACTGAGGAGCCAGTTGATGGAGACCTTGTTTTGAAGATCAAACTCGTACTTCTTTAGTGTGCCATAATGCCAGACATACATGACGATGAGGAAGGTGAATGAGAGAGCTATGGGGACCCATGCTCCTTCAAGGAACTTGATTAGGGACGCAGAGAAGTAGAGTGCTTCAATAGAGCCAAAGATAAGTATGAAGCAAATGGCTAGCAAAATGTTTTTGCGCCAGCACAAGATTATAACTAGAGACATCAGGCATGTAGTTACCAGCATCACAGTTATGACAGCCAAACCTGTTTATGCAATGATAACATATAATTACTTCAAGTTTTCAGTTAGGAACGTGATAATACCTTGTGAGGGAAGGTACCTGATGCATTTCCCATGCGTTTGGTGTCTCGAAATCCGACAGTGATGGCGAGGCAAAGAAGCATCAAGGTCCAGTTGATTTCTGGAATGTAAATCTGGCCGTGTATTTTAGATGATGTGTGAATGATTTTCACTTTGGGGAAGCAGCCCAAAGCAGAACACTGTTTGATTATTGAGAAAGTCCCTGTGATTACAGCTTGGCTTCCAACAACAGCTTGAAGTATGGCTATTGCAAGAACAGGCCATCTAATCTTCTCTGGGGGTCCAAAAAAAAAAAAAGGAAGAAGATGAAATGCAAGCCATACAGTAAAGACTAATGTTTCTGTGAGTAGTAGAATCATCCCGTTAAATAATAGTTTAAAGAACCTACCAGGAACAGATACATAGAACCCAATTCGATAGTCACTCTCTAAGATATGATGCTTGGAAAGATACGCAGCTTGTCCCATATATGCCAAGATTAAAGAAGGATAGACTAAAAAGGTGAAAGCAATCTGCAGACAGCCATATGAGTTAATGCTTAATTGGCTTAGAGTGAGCATTCAAATCCAGATTCTAAACAAAAGGCTTTATTTTTACCTTAATTGACAGCTGGGAAAAGTGTCCTAGATCTGCAAACATAGCTTCAGAACCTGAAGCAAGTGAGTGGGATAGCATCAGGGAAAGATAAGGCATATGTGTCAAACATTAAACAATGCAATATAATTGAGAATACTTAATCATTATCATTACCTGTTATGCACAGAAGAATGCCACCTAATGACATCCAACCTTCCTTCCGGGTCTTCCTCAGAAACTTGAACATGTAATATGGGCAGAGAGCTTCATAGACATGTGGGTTCCAATGAAAGATATTGTAGACACCAATGGCACTAATGCATAGCAGCCAGGTCAGCACAATAGGAGCAAACAGAAATCCCAATCGGTGGGTCCCATAATGTTGGAGGGCAAATAAAAGTACCAGAATTACACATGCCACTGGCACCTCAACATCTGTACGTGGAAACCAATTGGAACTTGAAAATTAAGCTCAAACCACAAAGCGACCATTAGCTTAACTTCATTCTGGTATTTTCGGCCTTATGTAATGAGCTCGGTAGTGCAAATTACAAGTCATAGTTAGTTATTATTAAAATAATGCAGTCAAACTTAACTCCATGTCCATACCATAATTGATGGGATCCTCTAAACAAGACATGAAAAAATCTACAATTCATCACATGACTGAGATTTTTTACGAAAATATTTTGGTATCAGGACCCAGGACAATATTCATGAAAAGGAGAGCATTTGGTTCCTTCTTTATGTCCACTTGCACAAAAGTCGTTGCCAAAAAAAAGCAAGAAAAAGAAGGCTTCTGAAACTGAAGGTCTAAACGATACGATCGGCACAGAATGAGAACTTGGCCTAAAATTAAAACTGGCAAAACATGAAGAGCATATTCCAAGGAATAGTTCGAAACACATGGTTTTTGATACATCAAAGCATCTCATAATAATGTGTTAAAAAGCAGTATAGCTTTGTTTAGAAGAGACCTCCTAATAAAAGCAAAAGTCAGTGCATTAAAAGTTCATCCATACAAAGAAACATGAAAGGCAAATTGAATCAGCCGACAAGTAGCTATTTGTAATTGTGCCTGATTAAGAGTAGAGTAAGGCTTAGGGAAGCTTACATTGATGCTGCTCTTTAGACATGGAAAGCTCGAGGCCAGACACAGCGGAAAAAACTGCAAAATGACCACACACACACACACACACAAAAAAAAAACCAAACCACCATAGTTGTCAAGATTCCATTTCTGCGCTACTTAAGACCATAATAGTTTACACACACAAGTGACAGCACTATAGGTAAAATCATAGGTACCAGAAATCGCAGGTGTGAGCACGCCGTCACCAATAACCATGCAAGTCCCTATCAAAGCCAGAACAAGCAACAACCTCTGAAGCACCCTGTGTTTTTCCAATACAGACTTCAAGCCCCACCCGACATTTTTCTTATCGATCGGTACGGTCCCGTCTTTGGTATATTCCGTTAAGTCTTCATCAGCTTGCTGTGTATTAGGCAATAAGCTAACTTTGACGTGTCGGCATAGCAAAGAATATAAAGCAAAAGTGCCTCCTTCGCCATTGTCATCTGCTCGAAGCACAATGAAGACATACTTGAGTAGTGGAATCAGAGTGAGCGTCCAAAACACAAAAGACAGAACCCCATATATTTCTTCATTCGTTTCTGAATGTTGAATATCGTCATCGAAAGTGCTTTTGTAGACATAAAGAGGAGAAGTGCTCAAATCTCCATAGACAACTCCCAAGCTTTGATAAGCCAAAGTTAGTACTGTCTTCCATGATTCTTTCTGCCAGGAGATAAGTATGATGAGAAAGCAGAGGTTTTTGAGAAGGGTCTAACATTAATAGTCACATGCCTTACCTTGGTCGGATTTTGATATACTACAGATTCCAGGTCCATGATTGGCTTTTCCAGAACTACAAAGCTTCCATTTCTTCAGTCTAATAGAGTAAGATGAAGATGAACATCATGGATTGACACCCACCCCAGATGAAACAAGTAGGAGAATAACAAAATATTAAGAAGAAAGTTGCTGGGGCATAACTAATACTGCTTTTTTCTAAAATAATAAGAATAATATGCTAGAGAAGAGTGTGTGTCGACGAGGAGTTGATATGGAATGAGTTGGCTTGAGATTAGAAAATAAGAAGGCTTGGTAGTGGGTGTTCTGGGTTCATTTATGTATATGTGTGCGTGGAAGTGGATTGTGTGAGAGGCTTCTGGAAGTGGAATATGGCATGGCATGAGCTTATTGCGGAGCGTTATTGTATTCTGAAGTCCTAGTTAAAAGTGACTTCTCTATTCCTTCTGATATAGTAGGACGTTATTTTGAGTCTCTCTTCTTTTTACTTCAACTCGAATCTTATATTTCCCACTTGTGCTCTGATTTTTCCCCTGTTGCAGAGAAAAATATCCACAACAATTGATCTCAGGTTTATAATTTTGTTTTTCAAAAAAGAAGAAGAAGAAGAACACACTTCTCTGCAGTAATCACTAATTATAACTTAATATTATTTATAAATGGTAAATATTACTCCCTCCCTTCTTTATGAGATGAAGGCTATCATCAAGCCATTTTAAACTTGAAACTAATACCTTTTAAAACTTAAAACATAAAGGGTGTTTGTCTCTCATAAGAAGTGTGTGTTTCAGGATTTAAACGCCTCCTTTCATAATGTAATGTTCAGTTGTTAGAATTACGGAGACTACTCAATAAGTTAATTTTGTCTAAATGCTTTTCTTTTCAAAATATAACCCTAATTAAATATTTTATAATGATAAAATTATTTAAGAAGAGTTGGAAAAAATCATTAAATAGAGATAAATGTGAAAATATTTAAATAAGGTACAATAAAAAGGGCCGGACAATGGTTTAAAAAAATTGGGTATTATGAAATCAACGAATTCTATCACCTTATTTTTTAAACTCCGAATAATAATTGAGAAAACATGAATCCCATAGATTAGGAGCTTGTTTTCCTAAGCTTTGCTCACTAGTGTCAATCATATGAGCTTTTTTTTTTTTTTTTTTTTTTTTTTTTTTTTTTTTTTTTGTAAATAAATGAATATGTTTCTCTCTTCTTTCTTTTTTTTTTTTAAATTACGTAACAGGTCAGGAGTATAAGCAAATAGCTAATTGATGATGTTATTTTTATGTATTTTAAAGAGGACTTTTATTTTTTTTTTGGTATGGAAATGATCATTTCCTTCAAGATATCCTTGATTAGCGTCAAATTTTATTGAATAAAATATATAACTATTGTAGGGGGCGAAAAAAATAATATTGAAATGATTTTATGAAATCAAAAAAATTGAAACGGGAACTAAATTATGATCTGTAGATAAAGAACTAGATAAGAAGCAATATATATTGGGAAGAACATACACATGATTATGATATAATTTGGATTTTATTATTTTTGGGGGACATTGATATAATCTGGATTGGCCTTTAAAAAGTTGGCAAGTCTGCATCGTCCCAACAAATATTGTCGTAAAGCAAAAAAGTTTTGTTGTCAAGTCCCTCCCAGCCATCCTTTAATCGTTGTCGACGTGTTTGTGTTGTTAACCTGACAAATTAACTACCTTTTATTTTGTTTCAAAATTTTGATTGAACATTGATCATATTCTGATAAAATTATCCTTATAAAAGTCGCAATTCTTGGAAAATATGAAACTTGTATGAGAGATCTAAGATGTCTGAAGAAATATATTATATGAGAAGCTACAAAGAGAGCCTACTTTTCATGGTTATACCATTTCTTCAACACCTTGAGTTTGGAAACATTTAAAATAAGTATTTTTTGCATTTTACAAAACAAAACCTATGTCGCTATTTAATTACATCATAGTATAAAATAACTTAAGATAAGGTGATCCGAATAAATACAACATAAAAGATGAATCAATGTCTTAGAATAATGTCATATATATGACTTTCACTGTATTAACAAGTTTATCTCTTTAGATGGTTTTGAATGTTGATTAATTAGGTGCAAGGTCGCTTCACCATTTGGAATAACTTAAGGTTTAAGTAGAATTAAAATGTTGTCT
Source organism: Acacia acuminata (assembly GCA_019022655.1). Classification (NCBI taxonomy): domain Eukaryota; kingdom Viridiplantae; phylum Streptophyta; class Magnoliopsida; order Fabales; family Fabaceae; genus Acacia; species Acacia acuminata. Next base: position 26,851 of record JAFJYI010000012.1, read on the forward strand.
TTTATTATTATTTTTAAAAAAAAAGAAAGACAAAACAAGCAACCCCACCACCATTGCTACTAGTTCACTCATATAAGCGTGTATGTATATAATAAGAGAAGTAGAAGATGAGATAAGAAAAGCAGCATCCGATATTTGTTGGAGTGTGATAAAGTGGATATAAGTGATCGATGCCACTTGTTACAGAAGTCCCCACCTACCTTCCTTCCTTCCTTTTCTTAATTTCTCGCCCCCTCTCTCTCCCTCCCTCTCTCTCTCTACTTAAAATTATTTATGGAATTGAACATATTGCCTCCTACTGATAGAGGAGCTCATGTTGTTATACTACAAGGCCATGGTCTCTGTGATCGATATCTCACCTCAATTGGGAGGAGAACAAGAAATTCTTTATAAAGGTAGATGCTTCCCTTCTCAACGTGTTTTAAAATTATGAGGGGTAGCAGTGGTTTCAAAGTAAACAATATCAATAGGAAGACACAAGGGGTGAAGTTAGGAGTGGCCCCCGCCTCTTAAAATTACAAAGAACCCAAATGTTTAAGAAATTATATTTCAACCTCATAAAATTTCAATATTTTTATTTTAGGGTGTGTTTGGTTGGGGGGGGAGGGGGAGGGGGAGGGAAGGGGGAGGAAAATGGGGAGAGAGAAAAGTTATTTGTGGTGGGGCCCACAAAAGTTTTCTCCCCTTTTAATATTTTCCCTCCATTTTCCTCCCCTTCCCTTCCCTCCCCTCCCCCTCCCCCAAACCAAACACACCCTTAGTCCGCTTAAAGTTTTGTAGATAGACTAAAATGAACATCTTGAAATGTTTATAGATCTTAAATGTAATTTCATGAACACCTGGGTTCTACTCTATAATTTTTGTCCCTCGTAATTACAATTCCTAACTCCACCCTGGAAGACGCTAAAATATTAATTTTGACACAATAATCTTCCCACCATTCTGAGTGCTATCTTTTCCTTCAATTGGTATAGAAATAGAAATAACAACAAATGTTTTACATAAAAAATAATAATAGTAATGCATATGTGTGTCCTCTTCTTATCTAATCACTTTATTTTTGTCAATCATTGTCATACTTTAAAAAGGAAACCAAACCCACCGATCCTCATTTTACTTGTTTTATTAATCCTGTAATAATTGTTTTTGAATCGTGTCCTTTTCAATTTTATCAAAAGTTAATTAAGAAGAATCCCGATAAGTTTAATGGCATCCACATCTAACAACAACACGGCATTATTAAGAGAGCTCTTCGAATCACTGTTCACTGATAACTACTTCTATTTCATCCTTTAATCGCTTTCTATATATATATATATATATATATATATAACATCTTATTCATATTACTTGAGTAAAGTAATAAAACTTTTTCCCTACCATATTTTATTGCAAAAAAATTGAATTGACCAAGATTAAATGTTCTTTTTTGGCCAGTGAATCGACCAAATGTTAAATTATTTCAACACCATACGAACAACTTAATTAGTAATTGATTACATGCATGAGTGATTCACCAGCTTAATGGTACTCATAGAGTAAACTTTGATATATAAAAAAAATTGTGTGTTGATATTTATAGAGAAATGAACGCTTGCCTGAGTCCCCGGGGCGTTTTGACTGAGTTGATCAGGCAGACCAACTGATATTAAAAGATTCGAATATGCCAACAGCTGTTTGAATGTAACACGTCTTATCAGACATGTACTTTTCGTCACATAAGTGAACTCTTATTTTATTGGTATGGCATGCCTACCATTTTCAAATATTGATAAGAAATTTAAAAATTAAATAAGATCGATAAGTGAATTTTTGGTGGTAAAATGACTTATGTAAAAATCCAATTGATTAAAAGTTAAATTGTGAAATGTGATTTATGTTTGAATTGATTGTTGCATAAGTAGTTTTTTTGTGCAATTAAAACTTGTTTAAAATAACTTATGGATAAGTGACTTGAAATAATTATAAGAGAAAAATTAAAACTACTAAAAATATTAAAAATGGTAAATTACAAAATTTGGAAATGCTAAACTATTGATCAAATAAATATTACATAATTAATTAGAAACTTATGTCTTATATAGTTTGGTATCTAATTGTGTCACGAATATGATTTATCTCAATTGAATATGGATGATTTAATTGGGTTGAAGATTCCTCAGTAGAATCAATCGATGAAGACTCTTCATCTAAACTAATATTCTCATCTTCAGCTTCCATGAAAGTAGCATCTGATTGAAATAGTTGTTGGAATTTTAGGAGAAAATCACATGGGTTATGAATAAGAAGAAGGATGGAAAAGAAGAGGAAAAAGAAAGAAGGAATGTGTGTGTGAGAGAATAGTCTCATATTGCTTAGTTGGAGAGAAGTTGGAGGGTATATAAGCCCCAACTTGGCTCCTACTAATTGGGCCCTTGGGCCAACCCACTTTTGTGGAGGGGTGAGGACTTAGGTGACCCTTGGTCCACCACACACGCGCGCGCCGCCGTCCGTCCGACCGGCTCAATTCGGTCTGGTCCGCATGTGTGAAATAAAAAATTAATTTTGCATATACATTCTGTGCAGACGCAGGTCGCCTCTATTCGTCTTGTTCTGGTGCGTCTGTTTGAACAACGCACCAGTTCGCAGCAACAGACGAGTCCATCTGATCATGTTTTTTAGGGCACCCTAGTCCATCCGTATTGAGGGAGCAAAATTGTCTTAAGGACACAACGAAAGTTGGGCCCGGATTTCTGCATTGTTCATTCGAAATACTATAGTCTTGTGAGTTCATTTTATAGTTTTTCCATATTATACGAGACTTGCTAAATGTTCTCTGTATGTTCTTTTTAGTTAATACAGATTCTTGGTATGATATTATATTTATTATATATTCAATTTCTACCTACTCAATACATTAGAAACAACAATCTTAAGACAATTTTAGTTTATTGAAATTAGTTTACATTAAGTTATATCTTTGCTGATTTCATACGTTGGTAGTGATATTGAACTGAATCTGTGTTTAGTTTTTGTGAATATTATTATTATACTATTTTTGGATTAATCTGTGTGATTAATCAGAGTTTCTGTTTTAACAATAGAGATGGCAAGTACAAGTACCAATCTGATTAACCCAAGTGGTCATGTTCCAATGCATGGTGAAAAACCAGAAAAGTTCAATGGGAATGATTTTAAAAGATGGCAACGGAAAATGTTTTTCTATTTAACCACATTGAACTTGGCATGGTTTCTCAGCGAAGATGCTCCAAAATTGGAAGAAGGACAACAGTCGACAAGGAAAAGGTTGCTTTCTGACGGATGCTTGGAAGCATTTCGATTTCCTTTGTAGAAACTACATTCTCAATGGTCTAGACAATACCGTATGTATACGGTATATAGTGCTTTGGAGACAACCAAAGCATTATGGGAGAAGCGGACAAGAAGTACAAAAGCGAAGATCTTGGCTTGAAGAAATTTATTGTTGGAGATTTTTGGACTTCAAGATGTTTGACTCTAAATCTATGGTAAGTCAAGTTGAAGAACTTCAATTGATCGTGCATGAGATTCATGCCGAAGGGATGTCTCTTAGCGAGTCTTTCCAAGTTCTTGCTTTTATTGAAAAGCTGTCACCATCTTGGAAGGACTTCAAGAATTACCTCAAGCGAAGCGTAAGGAGATGTCACTTGAAGATTTGATTGTTAGATTGAGAATAGAAGAAGACAACAAGGTTTCGAAAAGAAACTTGGCGGCACGATCTATAGTCTCAAAGGCCAACATTGTTGAAGATGGTCCAAAATTTAAGAAAAGGAAATGCTTCAATGAGGGATCATCCAAACAAGGCCATAGCAAAGGCCCAGCAAAGGACGAGAAATTCAAAGGCAAGTGTTATAATTGCGGGAAGCTTGGCCACCGTGATAAGGATTGCAGGAAGCCAAAGAATCTCAAGAAGAAGAACACCGAAGCCAATATGGTTGACAATGCCACTGATATGATGGATAATATGAGTCTTTCAGTGGTTGTAATGCAATGTAACTTGGCTGGAAATACCAAGGAATGGTGGGTGGACACCGGTGCCACCATGCATGTATGTGAAAACAAGTGGATGTTCTCTTCTTACACCCCCTGCGAAGCAAGATGAACAACTATATATGGGAAATTCTTCTTCTTCAAAGGTTGAAGGTTTTGGGAAAGTGGTGTTGAAGATGACGGAAAAGCCGTGACACTTATTGATGTGCTTCATGTGCACGATATTCGCAAGAATCTGATTTACGGATCCCTCTTAAGCAAGAATGATTTTAAGTTTGTATTTGTTTCTGATAAGTTTATACTTTCTAAGAATGATATGTATGTTGGAAAATATTACCTTAGTGAGGGCCTTTTCAAAGTTAATGTAATGTCACCAATAACGGTGCTATTAATAATAATATTGCTTCTATCTATATGCTTGAGTCCTCTAATTTATGGCATCAAAGATTAGGACATGTTAATTATAAATCAATTAAAAATTTAATTCATTTAGAATTATTGCCTAAAGTTGATTGTTCAAATAAAGATAAATGTCAAGTATGCATTGAATCAAAATTTTCTAAGTTACCTTTTTTTTTCTTGTTGAAAGATCAACTGAGTTGTTAGATTTAGTACATCTTGATATATGTGATATGAAATTTGTACCATCTAGGGGTAATAAGAAATATTTTATTACATTTATTGATAATTGCAGTAGATATTGTTATGTGTATTTGCTTAATAGTAAAGATGAGGCTATTATTGCTTTTAAACAATATAAAATTGAAGTTGAAAATCAACTTAACAAGAAAATTAAAATAGCAAGGAGTGATCATGGGGAGAATATGATGGCCCTTGAAGAATTCTGTATAGAATGCGGTATTATACACCGGCATTAAGCTCGCTCCTTATGCTCTTGATCAAATGGGATTGCGAAAGGAAAACATTGTACATTGAAAGAAATGATAAATGCATTATTAATTGAGTCCGGTTTACCACAAAATTTGTAGGGGGGAGCCATTCTAACGGCTAGCTTTCTAATTAACAGAGTGCCTCATAAAACGATAAAAAGCATACCATATGAAATATGGAAAGGAAAGAAACCTTCCTTGAAATATTTGAAAGTGTGGGAGTGCTTGGAAAAGCTGAGATTCCCAAACCTAAAAGGCTAAGAATTGGACCAAAGACAGTATGTTAGTTATGATTAGTTTTGATGATGTCTTATATTGATGTCATTATCTAGAGTAAAAATTTTATATCATATACATTGACTAACTACTTTGTTTATTATAGGTTAGTCCAAATTAAATTATAGAGAATGATCAAGAATGGAGTTTGAAGAAAGAAGAACTTGTTAAATATTATGAGAATATCAATATTCAAGTTCCTATGATCAAATGGAAGTTGGAACGACTCAATTCAGAATTAAAATAAGCAAGTTGAAGCATGAACAGTTCCTTGCTCGAGCAACAAGAGGATCCATGCTCGAGCAACATCATTTTTCACCTAAACAGTACCTTGCTCGAGCAACAAGAGGAGCCATGCTCGAGCAACATCATTTTTCACCTAAACAAGTACCTTACTCGAGCAACAAGAGGAGCCATGCTCGAGCAAAATCATTTTTTAGCCAAAATCCATTCTTGCTCGAGCACAAAGAAGAGGCTTGCTCGAGCAACATCATTTTTCAGCTACTTCGTTCAGCTCTATTTCTGGCGACCTTCGGTAATTCGACGATATCTCCCAAACCAGAAATCATATTGACGTGAAACTCAAGTCCAAAGGAGTCCAGATGAGAGAGATATGAATTTTTGAAGTTGCAACAAAACTCACCGTCACAGTCCAAACCAACCTTCAGTAATTTGAGTGTATATCACAATCTACAAATCCAATTGAGGTTAAATCGGTGCCATTGGAAACTAGACTGAAATACCTTTTCAAAAACATCAAGAATATAGAAAACGAAGATCAATTGAAGGAGTTATGATGTTTTGAAGTTGACAGTATGTTCAGGATGTTGCAATCGGCGTTGATTAAGAACGACCTACATTCATTCTATGATAACCGATGAAATACAAGAAGTTTGGGACTGATTCTTATTGATATGGAAAGAAGAATTGAAAAGCTTCCTAAGCATGGGTGTTTGCCAAATTTGGAGCTAATTTGAAGACGACATAATTTCTGGAAATTGGCTCTTGAACAACCAATGCTATTGTGCTTTTGAAAGTCATTGAGTTTGATATTTGCACGAGATCATGGTAGGCATTAGCCTAACACTCGAAGATAGCCTACTCGAGTAAAGTAACTGGCGTGCTCAAGAATCATCAAGCTTAGAGCAAAGAAGTACAATTTTGGGAAGCAGGCTCGAGCAAACTATGAGGCTTGCTCGAGCAACATCGAGCTGAGCAAGGAAATTGCACATTTGAGGAGTCTTGCTCGAGCAGAGATGAAGGCTTGCTTGAGCAGAGGTAAAACGTGCCCGAGCAACATCGATCGACTCTTCATTCTCTATCTCGAAAGACACTTTCCCAAGCATGAAAATGGCATGCTCGAGCACCATGCTCGAGCAAAGGAAAAATCATGCTCGAGAAAGAACACTTCATTGAATCTCTTCACCTATGTTTGCCTCTTGCTCGAGCATAGTCTTAGAGTTGCTCGAGCATCAACGACAGAAACTAGTTTATCGGTTCAACAGCGAAACTTGCCCGAGCATACCTTTGATCATTGTCCGAGCATCAACGATATTAATTGGTCTTTAAAAAGCTTGCCCGAGCAAGCTTTGGTTCCTTGTTCGAGCATTGAGTCCATTACACCTTGAAATTACTCCTTCTCAAATTGATTCCCAAGCGCACCTTTGCTTAGCCTTGCCCAAACACCGACAAAATTTGTAGATCTTCAGAATTTCTTGCCGAGCAAGTTCGGTTCATACTCGAGCATCGGCGAGAGTATTATCTTGACTACCTAAAGGAGCTTGCTCGAGCAAGCTTGGATTGTTGCTTGAGCAATGACATCTCTGTTCTTCAAATCTTCGACTCTGAAAATCATGAATCATGCTATATCACTTTATTACTTCGGATTATTGTTCATTACATTTTCCAAATGCTATTAACATGTTTGCTAGTGAGTTTCAGTTTATTTTAACGAAGATTATCAGTGGATTTGAATAAAGCAAGTCTTGTGTCAGAAGCATTAAACGCAACTACCTAAACCGGTGATAATCTCGAAAACCAATACTCTGAAAGAAGTAAGGCTACCTTTGCTATTCCAACTACGCATTAAATGCTATCTCTCAACGGTCAAAACAAGAGGAATGAAGAATGTTGCTAAGACCAAGAACCATTGACGGCGATTAATACGAACGCTTCAACGGACATTTTTGAAGAAGACTCAACGACCACATTTAGGCTGCTTCCAACTGATCTCCAACGGTCAAACGCTCGTAACGGTCGAAACACAAATACCTATAAATTGTGAAGTCTTCAAACCGAAAGTATTGACGATTGATGAATGACTCGACAAACCCAATGAAATGATTTTACTACTTCACTGTCGATAGTTCAATGACTCATACACTCTGTTTCTCAATGTTTATATAGTTTACAGTAGAGAGTGAGATGATCGATTATGTACTTCAGTGATTATTACTCATCTACTCTGTGAGAGAGTCTAAACACTTATTTGATTATCTGTTTAGTGATTAAATCTCAAGGTTGTGGAACCTTTGAGTGTGGGTGTATCAATTACAACTTGTAAGGGGGAGTGAGTCCGAGAGTGAAAGGATCATCCTTTGTTTACAGAGTGTGTAATTGTGTCCACGGTCATCTGGTTACAACTAGGGGTGGAAACAGGCCAGGCCCACATTATGTAGGAAGCGGCACGAGCCTGGCTGTGGCCTATTCAGGCTTATTTTTAGGCCGAGTCGGCACATCGGGGCTGTTAAGAGACCTGTATTTTCAAAAATCTTGTACCCAGGCTAACAGGCCACAGGCCCCAAGGAAAACAGGCTGAAAACAGGCCCCCTACGTTTACAGGCCGAAAACAGGCCTCCTTTGTTTACAGGCCGAAAAATAGGCCTCTTGTAAACAGGCCTCCTGATTACAGGCCGAAAACAAGCCTAATTGCTTAAACAAGCCAAATTTACAACAACAAACCAGATTTTACAACAACATAAGAAATGAAACCAAATACAACATCCAATATCAATATACAAATTAAACATCCAACATCCCATGAATAAAGTTTACAACATCCCACCAAGTTACCAACATACAGATTCTTCTTTAAGCCACTCGACATTGACATCAAATCTTCAATATAATTTCTTCTTGACTTCAAAGACCTTGAAAAAAATTAATCAAATATATAGAATTAGAGTATAACACAATTGAACAAGTAATATGTACAACAAATGATATTATTTTAACAATGCAAAATTTATACCTTTTGTTTCTTTTTTAATCCATACTTGTTGCGAAGCCAATCCCCACCACAAATAAGTGCTTCAATTGATTTTTCATTCAATCTAGAACGATATTCATCAATAACTCTACCTCCAAAGACTAAATGTGGACTCGATGCCACAGTTGAGATTGGAATAGCTAGTATGTCGTGACCATCTTGGATAAAATCTTATACTTCACACTATTATTTTTCCACCATTCTAGAGCAGTAAATGAGTTAGAATTGCCATCGAGGCATAAAAACAGAGACTCCTCAAGATAAGCTTCCAATTCGATTTCATAGGGGAATTGCTTGCTTTTCACGAACAATGTTCATGATTTGATCAAATCCAAGAACTATAGAAGAACTAGGTACATTGGAAGAAGAGTTGTTGCCAACAATATGATCTTCATTACATGCCTCTCCCTTATACACAGCAACGTAGCCATCATATATTGAATTTAAAGCTTTCACCACTTTATCTATATTCTCAGAAGCAACATAATCAGGCTTGTAAATCAAAGGAAAGCAATAATTGATCACATATAATTTGCAACTAGGATCAAGAATACTAGCAAGAGCTATTACCATGTTGCATTCTCCCCAATATTTGTCAAACTTCTCTTTCATTGAGATTGCCATTTCCACCATGAAGAAATCATCATCATCAAAGGCATTGTCAATTTCTTGTTTCACTCTCCAAACTTGAGAAGGTACAAATTTGCGTAGGGTACTCATTGCACGATATGATATGAGTAGCTACATTGAACACTTCTAGAAGTTTGCAAATCTTTTCAACCTTCTTCCAATCCTCTTCTGATGGTGCATAGTTGTAATGTGGTCTCTTTCCTTATAATCGGGAAAAACAGACTTGAACTTCAAAGCGGTAGATAACATCCTATATGTAGAATTCCACCTTGTTGGAAAATCAAGAATGAGCTTCCTTTCCTTCAAGCGTTTCTGCTCAACAATGTCACAGAATGCTTTTAGGCTTGAATCATTGTAGTTGATGTATTTCACACTCTCACGGACATTATTTATAATGTCCTTAATTCTGCCAATGCCATCTTGCACCAACAAGTTTAATATATGCGCACAACATCTAACGTGAAATAAGTCACCACCCAGAGGTAAAGAACTACTAAGTGATAAAGTGTCCTTAAGGGCCCTCAAACAAGAATCATTATAAGAAGCATTGTCCACGACACGAGAAAACACTTTGTTTTCAATTCCCAGTGCCTTCAAACACTTGAAAATAGCATCAGCCACATCAATGCCTCGTCTAGGGGCAGGAACTTTCACAAAACTCAAAACCCTCCTCTTTTGAAGGTTTCACCCCGCATCAATGAAATGCCCGGTAATAACCATGTATTCAGTCACCTGATGACTTGATTTCCACATATCAGTAGTCAAACTAATCTTGCTCACCTTTTGTAATAAGGCCTTCAATTGTTTCTTCTCTGCCTCATATATGGCCAAACAATCACTTCTTACTGTCTTGCGAGAATATTTTTGAAATTCAGAATTAGCATATTGGAAACCCCACATCCAAACTTCATCCTCAACAATGCTAAAAGGATACTCATGCACCATGATTGCAGTAGCAATTATTTCCCTCATCTTCTCATTAGAATATCTAGCACCCGATGCCAAAAATGGATTAGTACTAGAAGGTTGAAATGGAATGGTGGATTGCTTTTTTTTTTTTTTTTTTTTTTTTTGCAGCAATGAGGAGTTTCCTTGCATCGCAATTTTGTAGATGTCTCCATAGATGGGAAGTGCTAGCTCCCTTCCCTGAGTATGAAAATGGATTTTTGCAAGACTTGCATTTAGCTTTGAGCCCATCATTAGTTTCAAATTGATCAAAATCATCCCAAATAGCTGAGGTTTTTCGCCTCTTCTTCTTAATAACTTCATCATCACTACCGATTTTCTCGCTAGCATCATTAGTTTGTTGAGTAGTTTGTCCACTTGAATCTGTTGGTGCTTGTTGAGAGACCTCAATATGCTTGATAAGAGGAACAGAATTAGATGACATTGTTTCACTTTGAAATGGAGATGACATGAACTAGAACTGAAACATAAAAAGTAATTTAGTTAAATGGAGGAGTGTTTCAAAATTCCTTATCTTCAAGTCCAATCAATTCAAATTATTCACATCGAACTAAATTCAAATGCTTTCCTACTCTAAATTTATAAACATAATCTTTAGATAACAACGAAATAAGGGTTCTTGGTGAGAGAAGAGTCGAAGGATTAAACACTCGAAGTTAACGAGAACAATAATAACGCTCCCGACATTCCATTGAACATCATCAACCAGCGATGTGAAGATGACAACGAAATTATTTACTAGATTGTACAACATCAAGGCAACTGATTCAAATTCTCATCCTAAAAATGCAGAACCTCAACGGGGAAAATAAACCTGAACAGGATTCAAATTCTCATTGTGTAAGTTAACTGTCATTCCTCGTCAATGTTGTGTGCATCATATATATTGCTCATATAAAAAAGAAAAGAAATTCATATTTTATGTCGGTTGCGTAATTTAAACAATGTAAAGTCTCTTTTTACATTACTTTCACATGTATTTGACATAAAATGTTTTATTCTTTAAAAATATATCTACGCCTTTTTCTTATGACACCACCCACGCAAAGTAGTTGACACTTTAATGCCTTAAACTAGCAAATCAGAACCAACAACAATTAACCAATAATGCAGCATCGATCCATTGAACAAACAATAGTAAACCAATAATTCCTTATGGTAAACGACAACCAAATACAAGTAATAACCAGCATGAGTTGAAGTCAAAAAATCGTAGCTTTTTTTTGTCATTTTGAGTCAAGACAAAATGAAATTAAGTAAAGATGGGTTTCACAAATTATATATTGTTAAGAAAGCATCATAAAAACTAAAATGCACAAAAAAAAAGAAGTTAAAGTAATTCTTAATACCAATGAAAGAAAAGTTATAAAGTAATATGTCTACTAAGAGTGATAGAAAACGAGTAAGAGGATTGAGTATGAATATAGATAAAGTTTTATTGACAAAAATAAATCTACATAAAATGATTCTTCTGATTCTGAAGCCAGAGAGTTTCAAGCGCTTCTGTTTAGAGGGAAAGTGAATAATTTATGATGATAATAATTTTAGAGACTAGAGAGAGACAAACCGGTGTAGAATAGGTCCAAAGTGAAATACTACCATTCTCAAGCAAAAGCCCCTTACCTTCTTCACCGTAGGAATAGAACCCGGCCACCGTATAGAACGGGTCAGTGAGAGTCGAGAGCTGCCGTCGCAGGCGTGTCTTTGCACACTGTGGTGACTGACAACGCGACTCGACGAGCTGAGGACTGAGAGAGAAAGGTGTGACGCTCGACGGTGAGCACGGTGAGGGACAGCCGGACAAGTCGAGATCTGGAAATTTTAAGGGGTTAGGGTTTTTTTGGCAGCGAAATTCTCGAGAGGACGGGAGTCACGACTCACGGGACGATTGGATGAAGTGAATGGGTTTTTGTTTTAATTAATCACTGCTCCACTTATTTTCAGGCAGATATTAAAAAAAAATATGTAATTACACATTTACCCTCCTTAACAGGCTGGCCTGACAGGCTTTTCAGGCCTACTCAGAGGCCTGGGCCTGGCCTTTTAAGGCAAACAGGCCTAAAATTAGGCCTTGGCTTGTTAGCCTGACAGGCCAAGCCTGATCAGGCTTTTAGCAGGCCAGGCCACAGGCCCCTGGCCTTTTTCCACCCCCAGTTACAACTTGTAAAGAGGAGTAAGTCCTAGTGAGAGGATTACTCGAGAGCTACAGTGTCTAATCAAGTTTGGATATAGTGAAATCTCATAGTGTTTCTGGGGACTGGACGTAGGTTAAGAGTTGGACCGAACCAGTATAATCTCTTGTGTTCATTGCTCTCCTCTCTGACTCTGCTTTGAGTGTTCTTGAGCAATTAGTGAAAGAATTTCAAATCACCTATTCACCCCCTCTAGGTGATATTCCATCTTCAAGTAGACTATGTGTTTATTGGCTATGCACATAATAGTAGTGCATATCGTTTTCTGGTTTATAAGTCTAATGTATCAGATATCCATGTGAATACGGTTATTGAGTCAAGGAACGCTACATTCTTTGAAAACGTATTTCCGTACAATAAAAATAATGATAATAATAACACTATGATATCTCAACTAATGATAACTTTGAACATGAGGAACCTAGACGTAGTACTAGGCAAAGGACTTCAACATCCTTTGGTCCTGATTTTATGACTTATCTACTAGAAAATGAGCCTCGAACACATGGAGAGGCTATGAGCTCTCCTAAAGCACCATTATGATAAAAAGGCTATCAATAGTGAAGTTAAATCCATTCTGTTAAACCACACTTATGAATTGGTTGACCTTTCTCCTAGCAATAAGCCTCTAGGAACTAAGTGGATCTTCAAAAAGAAGATGGCACTATTGATAGGCACAAAGCTAGACTGGTAGTAAAAGGTTACAAACAACATGAAAGCCTAGATTTTCACCTGTTACAAGAATTACATTTATTCGGATGTTAATTGCGTTAGCAGCATTGTATGGATTGGAGTTACATCAAATAGATGTAAAAACAGCCTTCTTGAATGGTGAATTAGAGGAAGAGATTTATCTAGAACAACCTGAGGGATTTGTTGTCTCAGGACAAGAACAGAAAGTTTGTCATTTAAGAAAGTCCCTTTATGGACTTAAACAAGCCCCGAAACAATGGCATGCGAAATTTAATGAAGTTATATTATCAAATGGCTTTAGTATTAATGAATGTGACAAGTGTGTATATATTCGAAATACTGAAAATGGGTTTGCCATAGTTTATCTTTATGTAGATGACATGTTGATAACGGGTAGCAATAATCAAATGATTAAAGCTACTAAGCGATTGCTTACCAGTAAGTTTGACATGAAAGATATGGGTCTAGCAAATGTCATTCTAGGAGTTAAAATCCATAGAACTTCTGGTGGGTTAGCTTTATCGCGAACACACTATGTTTCTAAAATTCTGGAGAAATTCAAGAGTTTAAACATAGCTCCTGTGTCGACCCCTATAGAAACTAGTATTCGAATGTTAAAAAATATTGGCGAAGCTGTTAAACAAAAGGAATATGCTCAAGTGCTAGGCAGTCTTATGTATGTTATGAACTGCACTAGACCTGATATTGCCTATGCAGTAAGCATGTTGAGTCGCTTTACAAGTAATCCAAATGAGTTTCATTGGAAAGCTATGATAAGAGTTTTGGGTTACTTAAAGCAAACTCAAAACTTTGCTTTGCATTATGAGAAGTACCTGCGGTACTAGAAGGGTATTGTGATGCAAATTGGATCACCAGCTCTAATGACACAAGATCCACAAGTGGATATGTATTCACCCTTGGTGGAGGTGCTGTGTCTTGGAAGTCATCTAAGCAGACTTGCATTGCAAGATCAACTATGGAAGCAGAATTCATTGCGTTAGATAAAGCTGGTGAGGAAGACGAGTGGCTAGGTAATTTCCTTGAAGACATTCCTAGTTGGCCAAAGCCGGTACCAACAGTGTGTATATACTGTGATAGTCAAGCAACTATTGGTAGAGCCAAGAATGTCATGTATAACAGCAAGTCTAGACATATATGTCGTAGACATGATACCGTTAGACAACTACTTTCGAATGGAATCATCTCAATTGATTATGTGAAATCAAAAGAGAATATAGCGGATCCATTGACTAAAGGGATTCCTAGAAAGATAGTTAGGAAATTATCCAAAGGAATGGGTTTAAGGCCAATCCATTGTTGATTATTGCGGTAACTCTACCTAGGAGAGTGGAGATCCCACGAACTAGGTTCAAAGAGATAACTAAGTGATGATCGACTGTTAACACTATGGAGTTTTTTGACTCATACTCATTCCTAGACAAGACAGTGCATATATATTAGGGTAAGCTCTTAAGCTTTTAATGGTTTCTTAATCTAATGTGTACAGATGATGTATGCTGACTTACATCACAAGGAATCACCTATGTGAGTGTGAAGTGCAGGCTGCTTCTATGAGAATTTAAAACGACCGATTCTCTAGAACACTCACAGAACCAGGCAGTGTCAAGGGCCAAAATGGACACAGCATGAGAACCAATGATGCTAGAGGAGCAACTGTGTAACTCCTATTGTCTTGGTATACACTAAAAGGTCGACGGTTCAAGACAGCGCGTCCACCAATTGACCAGTATATCCGATAGGTTTTTACTAGAGAAGGTTCAAAGGTAACCCCTACCTTTCTCGATGCAGTTGTTTCTCGTAGAGGAACCGCACTTTGCATACATGATCATTTGCATTTGGTCATGATGGACTAACTTCTTATCCATGTGGGGGATTGTTGGAATTTTAGGAGAAAATTCCATGGGTTATGAATAAGAAGAAGGATGGAAAAGAAGAGGAAAAAGAAAGAAGGAATGTGTGTGTGAGAGAATAGTCTCACATTGCTTAGTTGGAGAGAAGTTGGAGGGTATATAAGCCCCAACTTAGCTCCTACTAATTGGGCCCTTGGGCCAACCCACTTTTGTGAAGGGGTGAGGACTTAGGTGACCCTTGGTCCACCACACACACACACGCGCGCCGTAGCCGCTGGCCGGCTCAGTTCGGTTCGATTCGGTCTGGTCTGGTCGCGCGTGTGAAATAAAAAATTAATTTTTTTATTAAATTAATTTTTGGATTAAAAAATAATTTTTGGATAAAATTATTTTTGAATTTCTGAACGTTAGTTGTGCCTCTCGAGTTTTCCAACCGGCGGCTACGTTTTGCAATCCGTTCGGATCGTTCGCTTTGTTCTCGGTGTGTGTACGTTCGTACAACGCACCAATTCGCCGGCAACAGACGCAGGTCGCCTCTGTTCATCTTGTTCTGGTGCGTCTGTTTGAACAACGCACCAGTTCACAGCAATAGACGAGTCCATCGATCATGTTTTTTCATAGTCTATAAATAGGGCGCCCTAGTCACAGATTAGATTACGTTTTTTCGCACTTTCTGCACGTGCATATACATTCTGTGCATTCCGCAGACTCTTTGGATTCGTTTGGGCTTAGACAGAGACATGAGCCATCTTTCTCGGGAGACGAATAATCCGCTCTATCCTGGAGATAATTTCTCAACAAACCTTCGGCATCCATATTGTGGGAGCAAAATTATCTTAAGGACACAAAGAAAGTTGGGCACGGATTTCTGCATTGTTCATTCGAAATACAGCAGTCTTGTGAGTTCATTTTATAGTTTTTCCATATTATACAGACTAGCTGAATGTTCTCTGTATGTTCTTTTTAGTTAATACTGATTCTTATTATGATATTATATTTATTATATATTCAATTTCTACCTACTCAATACATTAGAAACAACAATAGTAAATAAGGAGCTTATAACTTTTCAAAAGTAAAAAACCAAACTTTTCAAATAAGCTCTTTTTCATCCATAAATCCAACGCCCACATTTTCATCCAAACGAGGGGAAAAAACGATAAGCCCAATTAAAATAGTAAATAAGCCCCCAAAAACCCTCCTATAAAGTTATACCAAACATGCACAATATTAATTTTGCAATTTGTCTCGTTCACAGACTTGAACATGATTTATGACTTCGCCTCCAAAAACGAGTAAAGCCCGAGATATATATCAAGCAAAAATTAAAGTACATTTGCGGCCTTTTTCAACCGAGATCATTATCAATAATATATATACCCTTGCATATATTAATAAAATTAACTTTCGGAGATAAAATAACTAATCTAATATATTCTAGTGAAGCCTAAATCCTAAACATTGTTATTTTACCCTCTTTATCACTTTCATTCTTATTTGTTTATCGATTTCTCCTGTGTTTGGGTCTTTATTCAGTTTGAAATAAAATAATCAAATATCTTAACCAAATAGTGACTTGATCGATGTACCACATCATACTTCATAACCAATTTAAATTAAAATAGTGATTTTTTTTCCAGGGACAAATATGAAAACATTTCTAATATGTGTGTCTAGCCTTATGATCCATTGGTTATGTTAAGCAACGGAGGGTTATACTTTTTTGTAGCATTAAGAGTATCTTCTTTTTTTTGTGAAAAAGAGGCAAGCCATAGCTTGAAAAGTGCGGAACAGGGACTACACCATGAAAGTGTAATCCCAAATACATCCAACTAGAAAAAGACTAGTAGCTACAGGCCATTTGATCCTTCAAAGCCATATGGAGGCATCCTGCTAGAATCGTGGGCATTAGAGCCAAGTCAGTTGAGTTGGTAAAGCCATGTCCATACTTAGCCATATAGTCGGCACAAGCGATGTTGTCTCTTGGAGTATAGCGGATCTCCACACTCCAGTCCTGGTAGATAAGGTCTCAAATCTCTCCAATGATGTCTCGGAGCGGATGATCACTTTGGCAGTCTCTCATGAGGATGTTGATTGCATCGAGAGAGTTGAAGTAAAGGATGATTCTCTGAAGGCCCAACCGCTGGCCCACCACTAATCCTGCCATAATAGCATGAAGCTAAGCTTTGACAACAGTATGGGTTCCAAGAAATTTATGAAACCCCATCAACCAATGGCCACGGGTGTCTCTGATCACGCCTCCACATCTTTGCCAGTCTTTGGTGATTTACGAGATCCGTCCACATCAATGCGAACCGCACCTGTAGGAGGAGGGGTCCAAGTATTCTCTTCAAACCTGTCAAATTGGAAAATTTTGTGGGTTAGAGTTTGATTCGTTGTACTTTCCATCAGAAGGTAATTGCACAAGTGTAACATCTCCCTGATATCGGTGCATTCACCTTGGAACAAGAACTTGCATCGGTGGTCCAAAGTATCCAACATCCCAAGCTAAAGACTCTTGACCAAGAGAGATTTTGAAATCTTGCTTTGCCAGGAGAATGATTAGTGTTCCAATTAAGCCAAACCTGCAAATTACCTGCAAAGAACTGTGAAAAATAGTTAGGATGTATAATCTGTTTCCACAAGTTTTTTGCTCTCTCACAGTCCCGAACAACATGAATCACACTCTCCTCTCTATTACAAGAAAAAGGGCAAAGGCCATTGTCAGTGAGCCCTCTCTTGGCTCTAAGGGAGTTAGTGACAAGTCTTTCGTGTCCAAGTTGCCACATGAAGTATTTAACTTTCTCAGGAAGGTGCCACTTCCACATCAGGGCCCAAAAGCTGTTAACCTGCGCTCCTCCATGATCGGACAGATAACGATAAGCAGATTTGACTGAGAAGCACCCATCTTTCACAGCTCTCCACGTGAAACCGTCTGAGGAACTATTAGAGGGGGGTGCACTCTTGAGATAGTATTAATGATTGAAGAAGGAAGAATGCCCCACCACCTACTGACATCCCATCTACCATTGGACAGAAGATGATCTTTCACCATCTCCTCTTCATTCACTAAGGACGGGTTTGGAACAAAGGCTATGAGCAGTCGATCAAGAGGAAGCCAAAGATCGTGCCAAAACTTGGTTTCCGCCCCGTTGTTAACCTTCTTCCTAACCTCGGCAAGAAACTTATCCCACACATCAACAATCG
The DNA here is from genome assembly GCA_019022655.1 of Acacia acuminata. Classification (NCBI taxonomy): domain Eukaryota; kingdom Viridiplantae; phylum Streptophyta; class Magnoliopsida; order Fabales; family Fabaceae; genus Acacia; species Acacia acuminata. The sequence continues at coordinate 44,852 of JAFJYI010000012.1, forward strand.
CTTTCCAAGTACGAGATGAGTTTCTTTTCCTAGAGATAGAGGGCACGGAAGAGTTACCACAATTATACTTAAACCAAAGGCATTTGACCCATAGAGCTTGTTTATTAGTCAATAGGTTCCAACAGAGCTTCATAATAAAGGCCCTATTCTGGCGTCGAAGATTTTTAATACCAAGGCCTCCTTGCTTCTTAGCTTGGGTGATTTTATCCCAAGCTAGGTGCATTTTTTCCCATCCTCCTCTTGGGACCAAAGGAATCTCCTAGAGATCTTATCTAACTCGTTGATAGTACAAATAGGGAGGAGGGTTGACTGCATGCAGTAGCTAGGGAGGGAGGATAACATCGATGTAATCAGCACCGAGCGACCATCAGTAGTCAAGAAGTTGCTCTTCCACATGGATAATTTTTTCCGAGCTTTTTGCACAATAGGGTGATAAGTTGCTCTAGTAACTCTGTTATGAATAATCGGCACACCCAAGTATTTTCCAAGATCAGGAGTAATTCCAATCCCAAGCAACTAACTTAACTCAAGAGCTCTATTGAAGTTCACATTTCTGGAGCAAAACATTCGAGATTTGTTAAGATTGATTCTGTGCCCCGAGACCTCACAAAAGCTTTGCATAACTTTTCGAACTTCAGCCATTTGGTTATCGGATGCTTCAGTGAAGAGAATAAGATCATCCGCAAAGAAGAGATGGGAGATGTAAGGGCCTCCTCTTTTGAAATAAAACGGTTTCCAATATTGGGCTTGACATTCAGCTTTAATAAGATGGCCCAGACGTTCCATACAGAGAATGAATAAATACGGGCTCAGGGGGTCCCCTTGCCTAACTCCTCTAGAAGGGTTAAAGGTAGGACTTTCGTCACCATTCCAAAGAATAGACATGGAATTTGTAGATATACACGCCATAATAAGATCGACGAGATTGTCATTCAGCTTCAGGCGAGTGAGGGTATTTTTAATGAATCCCCAATCAAGTCTATCAAAAACCTTTTCCATATCAATTTTAACAGCAACAAATCCTTTCTTCCAGCCCTTCATTCTCATAGAGTGAATGATTTCCTAGGCAATCAAGACACTGTCACAGCTGGATCTATTAGAAATAAAACTACATTGCTCAGGACTTATGAGATGATTCATTACATTTCTAAACCTGTTCGCCAAGACCTTCGTAATGATTTTGAAGCTCACATTACACAAGGAGATAGGGCGAAAGTCTTTCAGCGTGGAAGGATTGTCGACTTTAGGAATAAGAACCACATTAGATTTGTTGACTCTTGCCATATTGGAGGGGTTGTTGAAGCATTCCTCGATAAAATCACAAATTTTGGGGCCCACGACATTCCATTGGGTCGAAAAAAGTAGGCTTGAAGACTATCGGGACCCGGGGCTTTAAAAGCACCCATAGCAAACGTTGCATTTTTTATCTCAAGGTTGGTGACTTTTCTTGACAGCATTTCCAGCTCATGATCATCAATGTCGGGGAAATTTGAGCACCACTCATCAGGGTCCGTCACCGAAGCATCACGAGTATAGAGGTTTAAAAAGAAGTCATGCGCCATCATTTTCGCTGTATCATGCTCGTCAATCCACTCTCCAGCGTCATTCGAATGGCCCCGATCCTCTGCTTTTTCCTTCGATCATGGTAGAAGCGTGGAAGAATCTTGTATTCTGTCTCCCCACGAAGCCATTTACATCTAGATTTTGGAACCAGGTGATTTCCTCTTGGGTAACCACTTTATGATATTCTTCCCATAACTTTTTCTCAAGCACGAAGACCGGTCTACCAAATTCATTCTTACGCATCTATCAATTCCTTCCGAGCGACGGATCAACTCTTTTTCCTCTTCCGAAGTTGCCACTTTAGGTTGTCATTCCGATCCACGAGCACTGTTTTGAAAGTCATGCAAACCTTCAATCCGACTTTTGCCGCGCCATGCTTCCTCGGTGATGTCCTTAAAATCATCTTCTAAAGACCAAGCAATTTGGTAAGAGAAGGATTTGTGGAAGTTATTCCTTATGATTTGAGGGTTAGAGTTGATGACCACAATTCTGTGATCGGATTTGTATTTAAGCTCATGGCGAACAGAAAAGTTGCGAAAGGAGTTAAGCCAGTTGAAATTGGTGAAGACCCAGTCTAATCGTTCTTTGAGGCCATAGCGCTCCCAAGTGAATTTTTCCCCCTGAATCCTGGCCTCAATGAGGTCAGAGTCTTCAATGCACTCTCTAAAGTGCTGCATTGAGGCCCAAGGAGGATCAGGTCCTCCAAGCTTGTCATTTGGGGTCAAATAAGCATTAAAATCGCCCAAAACAAGCCAAGGTAAATTAATATTAGGAGCGATCGCCCGAAGAGAATTCCATAAAGGGGATCTACCAGTCGGAGTAGTTTCGCCATAAATTATAGTCACAATAGTTGTAGTGTTGCTATCATGCTCTTTGACTTTGCAATAGAGGAGTTGAGTGGTAGAGGTAAGGTATGTAACATCAAAAGCCTCATTATTCCACAAAAGCCAGATACCTCCAGAGAAACCACTAGCTTCCACCCGGATCCAACGACTAAACCCAAGTTTACGACAGACTTTATTAGCTCTATCACCGCTAATGCGGGGCTCCAAAAGACAAAGAATATTAATGCAATATTTATTAACAATATCTTTAATATTAAGGTGGAAAGACCGAGCTACCGGCTCCCCTACAATTCCAAGAAGCTATAATCATTAAAATAATATAACATAATGGGATAGAAATACTTACAGGGCATGTAGCCTCTTCCTCATGTTGTTGCTCTAATTGTGTCTCAGCCACAAAAGATCCATTGGCTTCCATGAATTCTGGAGCAACATCCTCATTCGGGTCCCAATTATCCGGTGGCCTTGGATTATTGAACCGGGATGTAAGTTGATTTTGCTCCTCAGGTGGGTGAAAAGATTGCTCCTTAGGGACAAAAGAATTAGCAAGAGGAATGTCATTTGCTTGTTGAGGCAAATTATCCAAACTCCCCTGGACTACATTGTGTGTACGCTGGCCCTTTGTTTTTTTGGCAGTGGATTTTTTGTGGTCTTTGTGGGGGACCAATTATTATTATTAGAGACAAGGCCCCCTGAAGGGAGTTGGATCAGCGTGTGGTTAGCCTCAGCCAGGCCCAGGGAAGCCACCGAAATTTGAGGCCCAACACCACCATTTAATTTACTTGATAAATTTTTACCATCCAATGGAGGATCTTTCATCATAGTAACAGGCCCATTTTCGCAAGCAGATGTACTCGGCCCACTAAGGGATACATTTTTTGTTTCTTTCGGCCTGTATTGAGCTTTCGGCCTTTGACTTGGTCCAAAATTTTGAGATTTTCCAGCAGCTTCTTTCCTCTTTTCTTGCGTCATCGACCTACTACCTGAAGACTTTTCTTTTCCTCTTTCATTGTGCTTCACTGTAATTAAGAGTATCTTCTGCCATAGTGGAGATTCATCTCTTTTTAGAATATAGAGGACAAATGACATAGTTTTTTTTTTTTTCAACTTACTTAAGAAACTATAGTCTTTGCTACTCATGTGAATCTAAATCAGTATATGTGGTTTTTTTTTTTTTTTTAAATAAGTACGGATATTCTTTCATTAGAACGAAGTACTATTGGCTGCCAATCTTTTTTATTATGCTATCAAAGTACCAGTCAGGAAATGTAAAGGAAGTGAAGTGGGTAATAATAGAGAAAGCAGAATTGGGTTGGACAATGAGAGTAAAGGAATACAGGCCATAGAAACATTGGGCCCAAAACCTAAAAGATTTTGGAAAATTGATTTATATTCCACGAACACATACGCCACAAAAGTAGGTCTAGTTGATTAGGGGTGGAGCCTGAATTTGAAATTGGAGTTAGCATTTGAAATTAGGGGTAAAAATTATAGAATTTGACCCAATTTAAAAATTTTATTTTAGCCTCATAAATATTTCAATATTTTCATTTTAGTCCCTCATAAGACTTTTTAATAGGGACTAAAATAAAAATATTGAAATATTTATAAAGCTAAAACATAATTTCTTAAAAATTTAGGTCAAATTCTGTAATTTTAAGGGCGGGCCACCCCTAGCCCCCCGATTCGCCCTTGTAGTTGATAAGGAACTGGCTCCTAGACAACAAGGTCATAAATTCAAATCCTACTTACTGTTGATGTAAGAGCCTTGTTTTTAAGAATCTATAAATACCTCAAAAGACTTTTTACGTTTGGAAGTATGTTCTGACCCTAATAAAACCCGAGATTAACATGTACTACAATTTAAAATATAGTAATTCACGCCTACAAAATGAGTTATGAGGAAATTTTTTTTGTGTCCCATTGTCGATCGATGTGTGTATTCTTATGGTAAGGTGTTCAAATCTTGCACTCTTTAGTGTAACATGTACGGAAACACGTTTTAAAAAAATTTCCCCTAAACAACAGTAGGTAGATCCATCTTTGAGTTCATCCTTCAAAATTAAACCATGGTTTTCCTATTGCAGTGTTTGGCATTGAGAATGGTTGAAAATAAATAAATAATATTAATAACTTTTTTAGTGTAGTGATAATACACGTGGCTCGTGAATCTCGCCCTGTTATGATTTATCAAAAATGGAAGGATTAATTGTACTCTCGTTTGTTCTTGTTATAAAGCACAGGGGCGGAGGCACACTAGAGTTTATGGGGGCAAGTGAACCCATAAAAACTTAAAAAATATATATTTTGTGAAGGAATATTATAACAATAGATCTGGTTGTCCACTTGGTTAGTTCTCTACAGCCTATACCCTTCCCTTTGGTCGCCAGTTTGAGCTCTCATTTCTTCCTTTTATTCGTTTTTTTTTTGCCATTTTCATCGATCTCTCGGTCTCCAACTCTCACTCTCCACTCCATCTCACTCTCCGTTCTCTCACTCGCCATGGATCTCCGACTCCGCCGTCACTCTCCGACCCCGTGCTCTCCGCCGTCACTGATCCTATTGTACAATCTCACAAAAGCTTGAATCCGCTTGCAATTTCGCAGATTAGGGTTAGTATTAATGTTCTTTCATTTCTTGTTCTCTCCGTTCTGCTTGCAATCTCCGCCGTCACTCTCCGACTCCGGTCTTATTAATGTTCTTTCATTTCTTGTTCTGGATCGATTTTGGGGGTTTATCCTGAGAAAAGGCTAGAGGTATCTATAAATTCGAAGCTCTCAGTTTCTCTCAGAGCTGTCACGCCTTTATGTTTTTTTTTTCCAATTGTTCTTTCACTTTCTCTCAGTTGAATAGATATCTATTTCTTGTGCATTGAAGGGGATTGGATTCATCTTTGTTTTCTTGTTTAGCTCGAAGCTCTGTACCTAATAGTTTAAAGAGGCTTTCCTCTTATGGTTCCTACAAGTTTCCAGAATTTTAAGATGTTTCCGAGCATCCAACGCTTTCCATATCTGTTTTATGAAAATGGGATGCTGACCCCATTTATAGTTATATTCTTTTCTATCGTCTTTTCTCCATGTGCAAGAATTGGAGGCTTTATGTTATTTTTCATGACAATTATATGATTAAGTTAGATTCTTGAAGGTGTTAACTAATTTAGTTGGATGATTTGAGAGTAAGCGGATGAACTTTGATTGAGATAACTTTGTTTATGGAACAGGGGTGAGATTATTGAAGCAAAGGATCCAAATTTAGGAACAGAGTATATAGCAGAGGAGGTGGAATTAGTATTGAAATTAGGGCTTTTGTGTTCAAATTTCCAACTATGGCGGAACTGACACTTGAGGAGCAGCAATTGAGGAGATTGAGGAGAGTAGGGATGGAGGTTAAAGATAGGATTAGAGTGCCTAAAGCAAAGGTTAGAGATTTTTGTGCATTGGAGCTTTGTTGGAGATAATTCCATTTCTGTACAATTTTACCTCTAAAGTGGAAACCTTGTCATTTTCAATTTCCATTGTGCCTTTTCCAGTTTTTAAATGTTCTCGTCTGGATGTTGTTTGTGCTTTCAATGATATGAATATATGGAAAGTGAATGTCTTGTTGTCTTTTGAGCAATATGTGGGCACTAATCTCGGTTACGGCATGTCTCACTTATCTTCCATGTATTTTTTTATTTGATGGTCTTTGATACGGTTATTGCAATGTATATATAATTAAAAGCATGACAATAAACTATGGAGCACAGACAAATGACCCTGATTGAGGCAAACAACTCTTCTATGTGAGATACAACGTCAGTTTTTGAGTTGTTGATTGATTTCTGATTATATTTTGTGTTGCTGATAATTAATATGCTACTGTTTTATCTTAAAGAATGCAGACATCAAATAGTTTTAAGATGTGATTTATTCAGTACATCATGGGCTCCAACAGCATATATAATTTCTTTCTTTCATGGTGCCTTACCTGGCTTGTTTGCTTGAACTCTTCAAAGCATAAAACACTTAATTCACTTCGTCGCATTCTAAATTGTTGACTGCTTGAAATATCTTTATCTTGTGGCAATTTTATATATAGGCGATACTTCATTGGATTTTTCACCGATATTTGCATCCTTTGTCATTGACATTTTAGGTTGCTGTTTTGCTAACGGTGTTGATACATCTGCTAGTGAAACTAAAGGAACTGTCCTAATCCATTCAGCTGAGTAGGTATAAGTCTACTAATTTTTTTTATTATCTTCCTTTATCTTTTTTGTACCTTACAATTCTATTATTCACTTGACAATTGAGCGTGGATACCTTTTGATTTATTTATAATGCACTAGTTGGAGTAGTTTATTCTGTGAATCCGGTTTCACTGTTGTTTAATGAGGAGGTACTGATAGTTATATTAGATGACATTGAAAGAATAGTTGGTGATGGTTTGAATACTTATAAGGTAATTTCCAAGGCTATACACTTCCATAATAGTTCTGCTGTGATTTTGGGAATGAATTATCTTTAATGAAAATAAGACTCGCTTGGGGTCTATTTTAGGATTAACCGTTTCAATTGAACCTCATTTCTGGTCCTAAACTTTATGAAGGAGTGGGTTGCCTTTTATCCTCCTTAAAAAAAAATTTGGGGGCGCTGCCCCCGAACCCCCGAATCCCACCACTAATTGTGCACCCACAAACTTTAAATCCTGGCTCCGCCACTGCTTATCACCCACATAAACTCAACCTCCGATTCTTCCAAACCAATCGCCATTTCTTTCAGCTGTTTGCTTGATATCTCTACTCGCGACCCAAACGCCACGTACGAGCTTCGCTTCTTGTCTAACCACTCCATCCATCTTTGCTTTCCTTGATTCTTCACCGACCTTATTCTTTGGTTCTTCTCGCGGGCAAAACGGCCCAACACAATAGTATGGTTTATGATCGGACTCTTTCAAATAATCAACGACCACAGGCTCCAACTCATAGAAGCTGTTCACCACCATTCCAAAGCTTTTAGCGGTGAATGAAAACACGTTGCTATGGAACTCAAAAAAAGACTTTTAGGTAGTGCGGGCTTCAAACCGGGGGTGCGTCGTTCTTTCGACTCGGATCCATGGGAACCGGTTCGCCTTGATTGACTCGTCGTCAGTCGGGGCCGTTAAAGATCCAGCGATAATAGCTTCTCTATAAACGGCCGAGAAGTAAGAGCGAGGCCGTAGAAAACCAACTGGGAACGCCGAACTTGGAAGTGCGTGTAGGGTCCACCATAAGAAGGCGTCGGAAACTAAAAAGCCGACACTTGGAAGACTCTCCAAAGATCCGTTCGAAATGGGGCTGCATGTGCACCGTGGCGGAGGCAAACTTGTAGAACGAAGACATGGATGGTAATTGATCGGTGCTCTCGACGGCGGGGGACGTCGGGGACGTTGGCGGAACGGAAGGTCGATAATGGAGGCGGTGGTGTTTTGAAGGGATTCGGTTACGAATGGGCGGTTGGCGGGCCGCGGGGGTGGTGACAACGGTGACGGATGCGTTGCGGCGGAGAAGGAGGCGGGCGAAGCGGAGGAGGGGAATGGTGTGGCCTTTGGCCATGAATGGAAAAAGAAGCACGTGGGGGTGGGGCTGGCATGAGTCTTCATTCCGAACTGAAGCCATTTTTTTACCCACCAGAGTTTGTGTGTAATCGCATGAAGTACATATATTAAAGGAACTCCTGATGCGATCCGGGATACAAGTACAACAAACTACAGCCACTAATTATAACAGATTTCAGTTTGGAGCACCAAGTCTACGGTCCATATTCAGTTTTTAATTTTATTTCTTAAAAAAATTATTTTTATGTGCATAAAATATTAATAAATATAATCTCTTTTTCTTTATTTGATCGTCGTTTTCCCTCGAGGTCTAAGGCAAATATTTTCACCTTTTTTAATAAATGCGCAATCTGACTTTGTATACCTTCCTTATTAAATAAATATAACCTGTCCATTTTTCAAATAATATTATTTTTATTTAAAGTTGTTTTCAGATAATGTAGATCACACCACAGACGAGCACTGAGTTGATGGAAGGAGGGCTTCAAATTACCTGAGTCTGTTGGGAAATACTGTCACGGACCCTTCCTGAAAAATATCACACAAACAGTTGGAGGAGGTGATTGAGAAATTAGAACCCATGGAAAGAAGAAAATAAAGAATACCATGCATATATAAAACTACCCTATGAAACTAGCTGCTGGGTTGGGCTCGGACGTGGCTTTAATCCTTTGGGTCCTCCCATCCGCTAGTGCAAAGAGGGTAGTTGTGCCTTTAAAAAAAAAAAAAAAAAATCAGACAGTGATTGATATTAAAAGGATACTTCAAGATACTAAAGGTATTGAAAAAGTATTTCATAATCTTGAAAAATTATTTTGGGATCTTGAAAAAATATTTCAAGGTACTAAAAATATACTTCAAGATATTTTTTTAAGACCTCAAACAATTTGTCAATATCATAAAGTATTTTTTCACAACCATTCAATAAACGAAATGTCTTTTTAGTCAGTCAATACCTTAAAATATTTTTTTTAAAAGAAAAGGAAAGGCACAGCTGCCCTCCTTTGCGCCAAAACAGTATCGTTTTAGTGTAAAGGAGGGTAGCAGACCGAAGGCGCAAAGGACCAAAGCCGGTCCGTTGAGCACTGTATATGAATTTTCCTTGTCTTCTTCCCTAGTAAGTAGTGACTAATCACTACAGTATGTATGTTATATCAAAACATTATGACGGTTGCGGCACCGTTGGCTCTTTTAGCTAGGAAGAACATTGGTGGAAACGTTAATTTGGTTACAAAGTTAATGGCAATACCTTTAAGTACGTACGTAGACAGGTTATGATAATACAATAATATAAATTATGTATAATTGTTGGGAAAAAAAGCTCAAACTAATAAAACAAGTTAATCACAATAAGAGCCGAAGCGGGAAAAAAAAAAAATTACATCTTCGAATACTTTTAAATCCAAAGACGAAGAAGTCTAATTTTTGTATGTATAGCTATTGCATCCTAATTAATTGGTTATCCTACAACATTTCATTGGTTTATTTTATGTATTATCATAGCTATTCATTTATCATTGTAAAAAGTAATTAATCAAGTAATCCTTATGGTGGTTTATTTATTACTCCCTCCGGTCATTTTTATAAAGAAGAACTACTAAAAATCAACTTAGTTTAAAATGTTAGTTAAAAACAATAAATATATTAAATATGTGTTTTTGTTTTCAATTAATCCTTATTTGCAAAAGGGTATATGAGAAATGATGAGTGAAAATTTATTGTTAAGAGATAATGAGTGACATATATTTAATAGGGCGTAAAACTGAAAACTTGCTTAAAATTTCAGAAAAAATGGATTTACTCCTTATATTAATGATCATCTTTATGAGAGAAAATGTTTCTTATAAAAATAAGCAGAGTGGAGAGAATATAAAAATATCCTTAAAAGTGTCTTTTAAGCTGAAAAATAAAAATCCTTATGTTAGTTTTTTTTTCCCAAGTTGGAAAAAAAAAAAAAAAAAAAAAAAAAACTCTTAAGACAATAATCCTTGGGTTCAATAGCACTTTACACCGCAATTCATATAGGGCGCATGATAAGGAGAAGATCTCCTTTCGTATTGGTCCCCTCCAAGCGAAGGTTCAATGGAAAGCATACATTTAAATTTCATCTGTTTCTCACCCAGTTTGAAGGAGTTGGGAATTAATACATTCCCCTTAAAATTCAATACTCCTGGTCACCTCACAATCTTGCCCTATTACATCCCTACCCAAATTTAATTAGGAGAATTATATATAGTGAGGTCTAAAACTATTATTATTAGAAAAAAAAGGGGGGGGGTCTAATAACAACTCAGGAATATTCAATAATAAATATCAGTGTAAAAAATAACGATAGGTTTATGCTTCTTACATATTATTGAAACTCCCAAATAATTAAATCTATTGGTTAGGAACTCATTATAAATCCTCAACTTCAGTGGCAGAACAAGAAAATTTTTTTTGCCCGGCTAAAATTTAAACATATTGAACTACTCTCTTTAATTCTTATTATAAGGTACCAACTAACAAGTATATTTGGTTCTTTTTATAAAACACTTGTTTGTTTCCAAATAACATTAAATATTCTTTTCTATGTATACCCATAATTAAAAAGGTAGTGAGTGAGAGTAATAATTAATAAAAATTAATTATTACTCTTTTTTCGGAGGAAAAAAAGAATAATTATTATTATGATATTAGAGTTTAGTGTAATTAATAGAGATAATATTGAAAATTACTTAAATTTTAGGGCAAATTTAATTACTTTAACTGCTTTTATTGACTTATGAGAATTCTTAGTTGGTTCCTTAAATAAGGACCAGAGGGAGTATTTACTAAATACTATCAAATAACCTGGAAAATACAAACAAATAATAACAGATAATTATAAATTAAAACAATATATAAGATGATACTAATCTTTTCGGTATCTCAAACAAGAATTTTACTTTCCTCCCACATCCTAATGAGTAATGAAACAAACATTATCTTTACAGAGAAGATAAAAAATTAGCTGGGGCTAAATTTGTGGCCAAATAAAATATCATATAATAAATACATATATTTTCTATCAAATTTTATAAGATCAGTCCGGGCCAGCTGGGGGTTGGCCATAAAGAGGTTTCGCCTCTGCTCAACTTAATTCAATCCAAGACGACAATAGGATGTGGCCACCACCCAGGGATATATCATGCGCATGTAGATGTTTCTTGTTTTGTTACATAAATTTTATGAAAGGGGTTGGGGTCACCTATGATGTAGGAGTAGGGCGAAATCTCCTTTCCTCCTAGATGACATTAATGTTTGGTAAGATGAGCCATCTATTATCCTCAGGTATTTATTTAGGCATCCAGAAGTTAGGATGCCTCTTCCAGCGTCTTAACCAATTCCGAGATCGAACCTCTTCTCTTTAGTGAGAGTGTTCAACACTTTTACCAGTTGAACCAAAGAACGAAGGGTACGGTACGTAGATGTTTGTCACACAGAGATTGGCCACCGATCGATGGTCTAACCTTTATAACCATGGGCTTTGCTTAGGGAACTTAACGAAAATAATAATATTTTTTTAAAAATGTACCAGATTACAACCCTTTGCAAAAAAAATTTCAATGTAAGATAGTTAAATCCTCCGTTTCATCGACGCCCGGTGGCGGCGGGGTACTAACGCCACAAATGAAGTGGCGTCGGCCCCTTACAATGGCGTCAACAACGTTGACGCCAGCGGCACCACGCTTTAATTGACGCCTAAAGGCGTCACTTTTTTTTTTTTTTTATTTAAGATATAATTTTATAATTATATTTAAAATTATAAATAATAATTCTAATTTATTATAAATAATAATTTTAATTAATAATTAATAATTAAGGAAATTAAAATTTATTATAAAATATGTAATTTAATAACCCCTTGCTTTTAGCTAGCTACTTAGATTTTTTTAAAAAAAAAAAAAAAAAAAATTAAAGACGGTCCTTCCAAATTATGCAGAGTGTCGAATAATTATAGCGTCCTTACGGATGCCAAATCGAACTATTTTACCCAAATCGAATTATTATAGCGCGCCCTTAAAACCGATCGGGGATTAAAATAAAATGTGGGTTTAATCATTTTATGTTTTTTGTTCTTCAACTAATGACAAATTAGGTGGTATGTGTTAGTTCTCTATGTGTTTTGATGATAACTACCAATTATAAACAAAAGATGTAGTTTTGTATTTGGTAAGTTGAAAACTTCTTGTCAAGACAAAACTCGAGTTTTGGTTTCAAAACTCGAGTTTCGACTTGCGTAGAGTTGCTCCTTTTCAATGATCAAAGCAAAACTTGAGTTTTCAGATGAAAACTCGAGTTTTGGGACTTACAGAGAGCACTCAGTTTTCACTAAAAGACAAGACTCGAGTTTTGGTCGACGGAGAGTCTTGAACTTTTTGAACTAAGTTTCGCGCTACAAGCGCGGGTTTCGTGCTACAAGCGTAGAATCTTGCTTTGCTCGAGCTTTCGTGAGCTTTCTCTAAGTTAAGAGAAAACTCGAGTTTTGGTTTCAAAACTCGAGTTTTGACTGACAGAGAGTTTTCACGTTTTCACTTAGTCTTTGAAAACTCGAGTCTTGAGAGAAAACTCAAGTTTTGACTTGGTGTAACATCCTAATTTTTATATTAGGATTTAATTATCAAAGAAAAATTAATTAATCATGATACATGAATTATTGTGTAATTATCAAAATAGAGGTTTATATATAAAATATCATTTACAATAGTAAAAGAAATTAGTGGAATAAGAGTGTACAAATAAATAATAGTTGTTGGAAAAAGAAATAATAGAAATAATAATAATGATAATAGTAAATAAAATAATATAATAAAATAATATTTTAAAAAAAAAGGTGAAAATGGTGGCAGCTCAATACGTGGGGATTAATATCCCCACAATTGATTATGGCGGTGGGAGGGAGTATAATTACCCACCGCCATCAATTAGTATATATAGGAGTGTGTGTGTGTTGAGAGGATCTGGAGAGGCGCCAGACAGTCAGGGTGTGTGTGCGTTGAGGAGTCAAGAAGATTTTTAAGGTATGTTATTTATTTTATAAGATCATTTAGGTAGTTAAAGTAATCTCTTTTCAATAAACTTTCTTCATGAAAGTTATTTTACACATTTTTCTCTTTCCAATGAAAGTAATATAATACTGATTAGTGAAAATTTTGGGATTAAAATTATGATAAAGTTTATATTTTTGATAATGGATGACTATATATATGAAGAACATAATTAATAAATAACTTTAATCGGTTTAGATTTGTTAGTTTGATGTTGTGGGAATTTAAAATTATTTTCTATCTAAAAGAATTTAGATTTATATCATATAGGACATTTTTACCGATTAAATAAGAATTTAAGCATTTAGTTAGTGTACTAGAGATATTATTTAAGGTTTAATCGGTTAATTTTACTAAATCTTGAAATATATGAAATTATGAATTTGGATTTGAGATTTTAAAATTATAGTTGATATGATTTTGAGTATGCGAAGGTTTGGGGATTGTTTAATAAATTGGATTAGATTTATAAGAATTAGTATTCGGTCAAAAATTGAGGAATAGATAAATTGTCATTTTTTAGGAATTAAAGTGAAATAATAGTTTAACTAACTATTTAATTATGATATTAGTGATTATTGTTAATTCTATTGACATACAATTATATATTTATTTTTAAGGGGACCGATTTCTCTTACGCTTAGTGTCGTGTCAAGAACTTGGGTAACCACTTTCCACTCATTGTACTTGCTTGTATGATGTTTGTGAGTGATTTTTAATATATGAGAACTAAGATTTTGATGAAGTTGCCTTGTGGGATTTATTTTGGAAGAATTAGTGATATTATATGTTATAGAAAATATACTTTTTATGGTTTCTTGAGCTAAAATAATATTGTTATCTTAATGTATTATTAAGTCATAAATGTTGTTTGGAATTTCATATATTCATGCCAAGACTATGATGGTGTGGAGTGATTATGGATATGGAGTGATGATGAGAGTTATTGTATATATAATACCACGTGGTATTGCCACCACTGAGCGCACAGTGGATGGCCGGATATTGCCCTTGGTATCATCCTAATCCTTTGGCCGGGATTAGGGTCAGCCCTTGGGAGTGACACCTTTCTATATTCGAGAGAAAGGGAGCCCATGGTCCGATATGAGTTCTGTAGCCTTTGGCCGGGCTACACCTCATCATTGGTGAGCTTGGAATAATCTCGTCAAAGAGATTAAACCTATTATATTGTAGCCCATGGGTTCTGTCAGCGGTTATAAGGGTGTGGGGTGATAAGGATTGTCAGGGTATCGACCTGTTGCTTGGCATGTTATATATGTGATTCGAGATATGAAATTTGATTTAGAAATTGTGATATAGAAATTCCGATCTGATAATTTTGTAATTCTGCTATATAGTACTTTGTTATTTAAAATGCTCCACTTGGCACCTCACGAGCACGTATTAGCATTTACAATGAGCTGAATTGATGGTTACAAATACTTTTCAGGTGGTAGTTTTCATGTGCGTCAATCAGGGAAGGCTTTGGAAGCCTAAGTTACCTTCGCTAACGGTAATGCTTCCACCTTTATAGTACATGTTGAATTGTTGTATATTGCCACATCACTAGGGCTCACTTGGCATGTTCTAGTAGATTTTGGATATTTTAGCAAATTCAAAAGCAATATTTATTTTAAAAATATGGCCCAATGAAACCTTTAGCTTAATTATGTTAATAAAATATTTTTAATAAATGGTTTAATCAAGCTAATAAGTAATAATTGTCCTTTAAAATGGAGGATATTACACTTGGCACAATTTCTCAACGTTTTCATAAATATATGAAAACTCGAGTTTTGATTCCAAAACTCGAGTTTTGAGCCAAGCAGAGAGCAATGCATCTTTCTAAGATTTGAAAACTCAAGTTTCCAACAGGAAACTCAAGTTTTGGTCTGGCTCAAATTTCTCAATGTTTTCATACTTAAATGGAAACTCGAGTTTTGATTTGAAAACTCGAGTTTTGGCCAAGCCAAGAGCTTTGAACCTTTTTAGTGTTTTGAAAACTCCAATTTTGATGTTTTGGACTTAAGTGTCTTGTTTTCATTAAAAGTCCAAAACTCGAGTTTTGTTTTGAAAACTCGAGTTTTGAGTTTTAGCCAAAACTATGTCCAAAAGCTCAAATCGCGACTTTCCTCTCTGGATGGAGGAAACTCGAGTCTTGATATTGAAACTCGAGTTTTGCCTTAAGTGCTCGAGTTGAAAACTCGAGTTTCCATCGTGATGACGTAAATTCAAATATGTCGAATTTGTAAAACCTTCATGTTTGATTTCAATACTTCCTATAATTATTCTTATACATTCCTAGCTATGTTTAACCACTTTGTTAGTGAGTTTTAGACAGATTTGAGAATGTTTATTGAAGGTTTAAAACAAAAGCAAAAAGTGATGTCAGCACATTAAATGCAAAACCCAGAAAGTTGCATACTTTTGGGTAATCCATCTGCACACGTTCTGAGCATTAAAGAATGTTTTCTACATCCAAGAATGCTATTCCAACGGACAAATTCACGGAGAGTCAACTCGAACTTCGCCCACTGGATTAAGTGAAGTTTAGAGAGAGAAGAAGACCTAAGCGAACAAGAACCTTGTCTAATGAAGGCAACGGTTATAATCAAGATTACAACGGTCATTTAATGCACTCTTAGTATAAATAGAGTTGCATTCAATTCTTCTAACAATTACAAGCTGAAAACGAAAATCATTCAAGTCTTGCATTTATTCTCTCTCGTTTTCAACTGTGTAGTATCTTTTGATACATAAGCTTCGGTGTTTATCATTATCTACTCTTAGAGAGCTCTTACTTGCAAATCATTTATTGTTAAGAATCACAAGTCAAGGGGACTTGGTGATTTGAGAGTTCATTGATTACAACTTGTAAGGGGAGTGAGTTCTAGTGAGAGAACTACTCTTGAGTGCAGAGTGTGTAATCAATTGTGGTAGTGAAAAACCCAGAGAGTCTGGGGACTGGATGTAGGTCAAGGAGTTAGACCGAACCAGTATAAACTCTTGTGTTTTCCCTCTTCTTATTCACTCTCTATTTACCTCTGTTTTCGCTGCTCAAAACAGAGCTAATTTGTAAAGTTTTTAAAATCCCAAATTCACCCCCTCTTGGTGATTAAGCTTCATTTTCATTTGGTATCAGAGTCTGGTCTTCTCTTAAAAGCTTAACAACTCGAGAAGGATCACCATGGAAGGTATTCTACCTGATGGAGCTTCGATCAACCGACCACAAGGATTCAATGGAGAGCATTACTCCTTCTGGAAAGCTAAGTTTAAAGTCTTTGTGATGGCTACAGAATATGGCCTCTGGAGAGTATTCGAAAGAGGAGACTACAATCCAACTGTTATGGAAAATGGTCTCAGGGTTCCAAAAGATGAAGAAGAATATGATGAAAATGACAGAAGAAATGTCACACTCAACAGCAAGGCTGTCCTCCTATTGCAAAGTACTCTTAGCCAACAAGAGTATTTTCGTGTTTGCAATTTAGCTTCTGCTAAAGCCATGTGGGATGCTCTTGAAATTACTCATGAAGGAACTGCTGGAGTAAAGCAGAATAGAGCCAACACCCTCATGACTGAATGTGATCTTCTTCGTATGACGCCTGGAGAATCCATTGGCAATTTCCAGCTGAGATTCACTCATCTGATCAATCAGCTTGCTGCATTGGGCAAAGAGTATGAGCAACCTGTTCAAGTGAGGAAGATTCTCAACATCCTTAACAAGGAATGGGAAGCCAAAGTCACGCCATTCAAGAAGCTCGTGGAGATTCTATGGCATCGTGGCGCCCTTTTCAGAGCCTTTCGAATATGAAGCCAAGCTCAAGTTCAAGAAGGGACTTGATGAAGTTCATGGCAAGAATAAGGGAATTGCCCTTAAAGCTGTCAAAGAAACTAAGGAATCAGATGATGATGAAGATCAAGACGAAGATGAGGAGATAGGCATGATGGTCCGGAGATTCAAAAAATTCTACAAGAAGGACCAAGGTTTCAAGAAGTTTCACAAGGGTAGCTCCAGCTATGAGGCAAAGAAGCCAATCATTTGCTACGAGTGTGAAAAGCCTGGCCACATCAAATCGAATGCCCCAATCTGAAAAACAAAGACAAAGAAAAGAAGAAGTTCAACGAGATTCAAAAAGAAGGCATATGTCTCGGTATTTGGGGTGATAGTTCATCGATGAAGATGATGAGGATGAGGAAGAAAAAGCAAATATCTGCTTAGTTGCTGAAGAGGAAGAGCAACATGCTAACATTGATGAGGTATATGATTGCAAACCACCTTATGATGAGTTATTTGCTGAATATATGGTTGTGCAATCCGAATTTGAAAAACTTGCTGAAAAATATTTCAAGTTGAAAAACAGGAGTATTACTCTTGAATTGCAAGTTGAAAAACTTTCTCCCTCTGATCATCTTGTTTGTGAAGATTGTCATGATTTGAAGAAAAAGAATTTACATCTTATAAAGGCACTTGAGAAATTCACTAGAGGAAGTGAAATGCTCAATGTCATTTTGAAACAACAAAGATTTATAAATGACAGATCGGGAATTGGTTACAAACCTAATTTTGATAAAAAGAAAGGAAGAAAGAAGTCTCGGTGAAAAATCCTATATGAACTATTTTACAAAATCAGTCCATTCTTCAAATCCTTTTGCACACCGCAATTATTGCGATAGAAAGGGTCATACTACTTCTTCCTGCTTTCATAAGAAGGAAAGAAAGAGTAAACTCATAGGGAATTATCAATGGGTGTCAAAGGGATCTTACAAGATTCCTAAGACACAAACTAACCCCAAAGGACCCAAGAAAAGATGGGTACCTAAGCCTTGATCTGTTGTGTCTTGCAGGTCTGTCTTAGAGCATCGAAATCCAACAAATGGTATATTGATAGTGGATGCTCTAGGCACATGACGGAGACCAATCCAAATTTACCTCAATCAAGCCCAAGGATGGTGGCAAGGTGACCTTTGGTGGAGATCAATCTGGAAAGATTCTTTGGAATTGGTGAAATTGGCAACAATGAAGGACCACTAATCAAAGATGTCTACCTAGTCGAAGGACTTTGCCACAATCTCTTCAGTGTAAGTCAAAGCACTGATAAAGGTAACTTAGTTATCTTCGATTCTGATGAGTGCTTGATTGTGAGTAAGGATATTCTCCCTTTAGAAAACATAAAATCAAAAGCTTTATTTAGAGCCCCTAGAGATGGTAATTGCTATACACTTAACCTTTCTAGTAATGGTTTGGTTTCTGAAAAATATTTTGTAAGTAATTTGGATGAAAGTTGGCTATGGCACAAGCAATTAGCTCATGTCAATATGATTCAACTTGACAGATTACTGAAAAAGAATTTGATAATTGGCATTCCCAAACTTCGCTTCAAAAATGACATGATTTGTGATGCTTGTCAAAAGGGAAAACAAACCAAATCATCTTTCAAATCTAAAAATGAGATTTCAACTAATAGACCTCTTCAATTGCTTCATAATCTAGTTGGACCAGCTAGAGTAAAAAGCCTTGGTGCCAATCTTTATACTTTGGTCATAGTTGATGATTTCTCTAGATTTGCATGGACAATATTCTTATCTTCTAAAGATGAAACATTTGATCAGTTTGTTGTGTTTGCCAAAAAGGTCCAGAACGAGAAAGGTTTCTCTATTTCAGGAATCAGAACTGATCATGGAGGAGAATTCGAAAACAATGCATTTCTTTGAGTTTTGTGACGGTATGGGGATAGACCACAACTTCTCGGCTCAAGGACTCCTCAACAAAATGGTGTTGTAGAGAGGAAGAATCGAGTCCTCACCGAGATGGCAAGAGCAATGCTGAATGAGAGCAACACCTCACAAGCGTTTTGGGCTGATGCAATGAGCACCACTTGCTACATCTCGAATCGGGCATATCTCCGAAAGAAATTGAACAAGACCCCTTATGAGCTGTACAAAGGAAGAAAACCAAATCTTGGTCATTTGCATTTGTTTGGATGTAAGTGTTTTATCCACAACAATGGTAAGGATAACTTGAGAAAGTTTGATCCCAAGGCAGATGAAGGTATATTTTTGGGTTATTCTAATAGGAGTAAAGCTTATAAAGTCTTTAATACTCGTACTCGTATTGTTGAAGAGTCTATGCATGTTGTTTTTACGTGAATCCAAATCGATAGGCCTATGGATGATGATGAGGAAAATGTTCTCAAAAATCAATTCTTTTCAAAAACCACTCCGACCTCTATTGAAAACCCTGACGATGTTTTTGAAGTTGATCCTCAAAATAATTTGGAAAACCCGATCAATCTCGGCCTAGAGCTTGGAAGTTCATTAGGAATCATCCTTTGGACCAAGTTATAAGTGATGTAAATCAAGGAGTAAGAACCGAGAAATAGTACTTTAAATGAAGTAACTTTTTCGCCTTTATATCACATATTGAACCCTCTAAGATTGATGAAGCCCTTTCAGACAATGATTGGGTGATAGCAATGCAAGAGGAATTACATAAATTTGATAGAAATCAAGTTTGAGATTTGGTACCTAGGCCTAAGGACCATCCGGTCATTGGCACTAAATGGGTATTCAAGAACAAACGAGATGAGTCAGCAATCATTGTAAAGTAATAAGACAAGATTGGTTGCTAAAGGCTATAATCAAGAAGAAGGAATTGATTATAAAGAAACTTATGCTCCAGTGGCAAGATTGGAAGCCATAAGAGTTCTTCTAGCCTTTGCTTGTGTTAAGCAATTCAAGCTCTATCAAATGGATGTAAAAAGTGCTTTTCTAAATGGTTTTATCCAAGAGGAAGTTTATGTTGAACAATCCCCTGGTTTTCAAAATGAACATCATCCAGATCATGTTTATCGTCTCAAGAAAGCTCTTTATGGACTTAAGCAAGCTCCTAGAGCTTGGTATGAGCGATTAAGCAAATTCCTTCTTGATTAAGGCTTTATTAGAGGAAAATCATATACAACTCTCTTCATAAAGAGTAATAAGCTTGGTGAAATCTTTAATTGTGCAAATATATGTTGATGACATTATAGTCGGTGCTTCTAATGATGCTTTGTGTGAAGAATTTGCTAAGAATATGCAGGGAGAGTTTGAGATGTCCATGATGGGAGAGCTCAACTATTTCCTTGGTCTGCAAATCAAGCAAAAGAAGAATGGAATCTTCATATCTCAGACCAAGTATCTCAATGATTTCTTGAAGAAGTTTGGGATGGATCAATGCAATGGAGCGACACTCCTATGAGTTCAACTGCTTCATTGGATGCTGATGAAGAGGGCAAAGACATCAACATCACAAGATATCGAGGAATGATTGGATCATTACTCTATTTGGCTGCAAGTCGTCCAGACATCCAATTCAGTGTAGGAATGTGTGCAAGGTTCCCGTCTGCTCCCAAGGAGTCTCATGCTGAAAATGTGAAGAGGATCTTCAAATACCTTGCTGATACAAAGACACTTGGATTGTGGTTCCCCAAAGGTCAACCTGAACATTTGGTGGCATATTCAGACTCAGATCATACTGGGTACAAGACTGATAGAAAGAGCACAAGTGGCCAATGTGAGTTTCTTGGTGGTTCACTTGTGTCTTGGTTCAGCAAGAAGCAAACCAGTGTGGCTGTATCATCAACTGAAGCTGAATCTGTAGCTGCCTCAAGTTGTTGTGCTCAAGTTTTATGGCTCAAGCAGCAACTATCTGATTTGGGAATCAACTTGAAGGAGATTCCAATATTGTGTGACAACACAAGCACAATAAGCTTGGCAAAGAATCCAGTTCAACATACTCGGACCAAGCATATTGATGTGAGGCGTCATTTCATAAGGGATCATGTTCAGAAGAAAGATGTCAAAGTCATGTTCATCCCAACTCATCTTCAACTTGCTGATATCTTCACCAAACCATTGGCTAAAGAGCAATTCAATTTCATAAGAAGAGAATTGGGAATGGTAAATCCCAATGAGTTGTAAGTATTTCTCACTTAAACAATGTTAGTTATGGTTTTGATGATTGAGAGAAACTAACTTAGGCATTGGAGTATCTAGTTGTGTTTTATGCAGGATGCTTGATATTGTGATGTGCTGTCGAGGAGTGAAAACTCGAGTTTTGGGAGCAAAACTCAAGTTTTGGAAATGGTTATCGGGGAGAGAGAAAAATTTCAAATTTTTGAAGACATTGAAGACTCGAGTTTGTAAGTTAGAAACTCGAGTTTCCATCGAACAGAGAGCAACCAAGTTTTGAAGAATGGTAAAACTCGAGTTTTCATTCGAAACTCGAGTTTTGGCGAAGTTCAAAGGTTCACCTTACACCTTTGAAGTCCAAGTTAGTAAACATTCATCAAAACTCGAGTTTTCTATTCAAAACTCGAGTTTTAGTCGCGTCTATTAAATGAGTTACTATTTAAGATTTTCAAAACTCGCTTCAAAACTCAAGTTTTGCCCTAGCGACTCTCTGTCTCTCTCTTTCTCTCGCCCTTTCTTCTTCTCTAAACATCTTATTTCTCCCATTCTCGACCAAATTTCTTCGATCAAACCCTAGATATGGCTTCGCATGATACTTCTAAGACTACCCACGATACATTTAGCCCTAAAAAGGAATCTAATCCTATTTCTCCGCCTGTTGTTTCCTCCGAACGCCCAGTGAGACTCAAAACGCGTTCTACTCGTCTTCATCACGGTGTGGATTATTCAATCAGACGCAAGAAAAGGAAAGCATTTACTGATACTCCCTCTGTGTCTTCAGAATCAAAGGGCCCTCCTACATCGAAGGACAAAAAGAGATCTTTTGCTACTACATCCCGAGCAAAGGGGGTTTCCTTCACAGACCCATCTGAGATTCGCTCGAAGAGGCGATTTGATCCAAACGCAAAGACTTTTTGAAGGAAAGGGAAAGCGAAGGAGCCGAAATTCCCAAGCCTCCCAAAGCCAAGAGATCGGAATGCTTCTATTCCGAAAAGGGGCAAGCTTCTTGATGTCGACCCGAATCAGCACCTATTCTTGAAGTCACAGAGTTTGAGGAAGATGCGATTACTGAAATTTACAACCACGATTCTGCTCCAGAAGGGTTTATCACTACTGCCACTCAAATGTCAAAAGAAGAAGCAGACAGGTTTAAGGAATTCTTCGTGAACAAAGCCTTCTGCCCCTCTGTATCTATGAATCTGGCTAAGTTAAAGGAGGATTTTAATTTGGATCTTTTCCCCTGGTTAAAAGACTATGAGTCTTTCATTTCAATCTCAGCCTCCTATACCATAAACCTTGTTAAATTCTTCTATTTTAACATGGTTTCCGATAATATTCTAGACTCTGAGGGAAATCTGGTTGAGGAGAGAGTGGTTACAACTGTCAAAGGGGTCAAATTCACCATCTCTGCCTCGGTCATAAACAAAATCCTGAAAATTGCTAATCCACCTCCTGTCCCTGACATTAGCTTGAGTAATCAAGACATTTTCACTACTCTTTGCCTAGATAAGCCATTCCCAGACAATCAATCTCACATCCTCTCTTTCAAACCATCTGATATGCCCAATATCAACAGAATTATCTGGTACATTTACTCCAAGAATTTTATTCAGAAGGGAAGGAATTTTACACATTTCACTCAAAAAGATTATCCTGTTTTTACTGCCTTTGTGAGGCAAACTTCCTTTAATCTGGGTCAGTGGATATTTAAGGAAATGACCATGTTCAAGTTCTCATCTAGGCGTCCCTCTCATATCCCGTTCCCTTCTCTGGTTTTTGTCATTCTGTTTTACCACAGAGTGTGGTATTTGGGTCCTCCAGATCTGTCAAGAAGCCAGCTGTTTTTGGAAAGAACCAACTTAACTATATGAAGATTATTGTTGAAGGAGAAGGTTCTGGTCAGTCTCGGGCTCTTTCACAATCTCAAGCTAGAGCATCTCAGTCTAGAGCTCAAGAGGCTCATTCTGCTCCTGCTCAGTCCTCACTACCATCGATTTTGAGTCTCGGGTTAAGGAAATTGTGGATCGCGTTATTGCTCGGTCGTCTATCGACTTGAGTTTGAGATTGGGAAGCCTGGTTTCGAGGTCGAGTTGGAAATCATGAGAGTATGGATGCCCAGGAAGCTATGAAGGCTCAGCTTGATGAGTTGAAGGAACAATCTGGAAAGTCTCACAGTGAGCTTTCTGATCAGATCATGGACCTTGAGGCCAAGATGTCTACTCAACTAGTTTCAAACATCAACTTGGGTGACAAGGTTGAGAAAATTTTGAAGCACCTTGGGATTGGTTCTGTTTCTGCGTTTGGGGTCGGTGCCTGGTCCAAGCTCCTCACATCCAAAGCCCTGAACCGAAACTTCATCCTCACCTTCTTTCACATTCTCTCGCCATCGATCCCCGCCTTTTCCCGATCCGGCCACTCCCATTTTCCCTTCTCCCGTTCCCACCTCAACTCCAACCACTGAGATTCTCTCATCTCCTATCACTCCCTCCACTGAGGTTCTTCACATCCATAACACACCCTCCACAGAGGTTCTCCATCATGACTCACCTCCTCCTACCCCTCTGATTGATCCTCTCCATGAATCCTCTGTCTCTGCTCCTCCTCCATTTGAAGATGACAAAGGGGGAGAGAAAGTGGGCTAGATAGAATTTCAGTTTAGAGGCTTCTATGTAGCATTTTGTTTACAAGTGTGCACCTTACTTTGCTATCGTAGTACTGTTTCTATGTTTTCGCTTCATCGATGTACAATCTTGCAGTTTATGAATGAAATTTTACGTGTGATTAGTATTTCGCGCTTGCCTCGATCTGCCCATATATTGTATTTTATCTAATATGTAAAAGCATTTTCAAATGAACAAAGAATTGTAAAATGTCACTCTTGTCATATTTTTGAAATATAAAACACTGTGTTTTTGAAAAATTTCATCTCAACATATAAACTCTCTCAAATTCTCGAGTTGTGGTTTACAAGTGTTGTCATCATCAAAAAGGGGAGAATGTTAGTTCTCTATATGTTTTGATGATAACCGAACATTCTCCATATGTTTTGATGATAACCTGTCAATTGTAAACAAAAGATGTAGTTTTGTCTTTGGTAAGTTGAAAACTTATCTTGTCAAGACAAAACTCGAGTTTTGGTTTCAAAACTCGAGTTTCGGACTTGCGAGAGTTGCTCCTTTTCAATGATCAAAGCAAAACTTGAGTTTTCAGATGAAAACTCGAGTTTTGGGACTTACAGAGAGCACTCAGTTTTCACTTAAAGACAAAACTCGAGTTTTGGTCAGACAGAGAGTCTTGAACTTTTTGAACTAAGTTTCGCGCTACAAGCGCAGAATCTTGCTTTGCTCTGAGCTTTCGTGAGTTTTCTCTAAGTTAAGAGAAAACTCGAGTTTTGGTTTCAAAACTCGAGTTTTGACTTGACAGAGAGTTTTCACGTTTTCACTTAGTCTTTGAAAACTCGAGTCTTCGGAAAACTCAAGTTTTGACTTGGCACAATTTCTCAACGTTTTCATAAATATATGAAAACTCGAGTTTTGATTCCAAAACTCAAGTTTTGAGCCAAGCGAGCAGAGCAATGCATCTTTCTAAGATTTGAAAACTCAAGCTTCCAACGGAAACTCAAGTTTTGGCCTTGCTCAGATTTCTCAATGTTTTCATACTTAAATGGAAACTCAAGTTTTGATTTGAAAACTCGAGTTTTGGCCAAGCCGAGAGCTTTGAACCTTTTCGGTGTTTTGAAAACTCCAATTTTGATATTTTGGACTTAAGTGTATTGTTTTCATTAAAAGTCCAAAACTCGAGTTTTGTTTTGAAAACTCGAGTTTTGGGTTTTAGCCAAAACTATGACCAAAAGCTCAAATCGCGACTTTCCTCTGCGGATGGAGGAAACTCGAGTCTTGATATTGAAACTCGAGTTTTGCCTTAAGTGCTCGATTGAAAACTCGAGTTTAGAAGAACAAACTCGAGTTTCCATCGCGATGACAGAAATTCAAATCTGTCGAATTTGTAAAACCTTCATGTTTGATTTCAATACTTCCTATAATTATTCTTATACATTCCTAGCTATGTTTAACCACTTTGTTAGTGAGTTTTAGACAGATTTGAGAATGTTTATTGAAGGTTTAAAGCAAAAGCAAAAAGTGATGCCAGCACATTAAATGCAAAACCCAGAAAGTTGCATACTTTTGGGTAATCTATCTCGCACACGTTTCTGAGCATTAAAGAATATTTTCTACATCCAAGTAAATTTTGCTATTCCAACGGATAAATTCACGAGAGTCAACTCGAACTTCGCCCAACTGGATTAAGTGAAGTTTAGAGAGAGAAGAAGACCTAAACTGAACAAGAACCTTATCTAATGAAGGCAACGGTTATAATCAAGATTACAACGGTCATTTAATGCACTCTTAGTATAAATAGAGTTGCATTCAATTCTTCTAACAACTACAACTGCTGAAAACGAAAATCATTCAAGTCTTCTATTAATTGACACCTAAAAGGTGTCAATTAATTGGGGTGCCGATGGCGTCAACATTGTTGACGGTGTTAACGCCACTGGTACTGGTGGTGTCACCTGTTGATGCTACTTCATCGTGGCGTCAGTCAAACGGAAAAGTTGACTGTCTTATTTTGAGAAATATTTTATGAAGTGTTGTAATCTGATACATTTTAAAAAAAATATATTATTATTTTGGTCAAGTTTCCCTTTGCTTAATTTTCTAACCAAATAAGTACTATCGGTAGTGCCCAAAAAATACACTCCCCTGAAAACTTCCTCCTACCTACGCATGCCCTCCTTTTCTTTGACCTCATGCTTTACACGTCGATTATTTAAAATTAAGAAAGAAAAAATATTTATGTTAAAAGTATGGGTTAATTGGTAAAAACGCCGAGAAAGTTTTTACGGCAAAACAGGCTTCTTCAAATTTTTAAGGTACGGGTTAAAAGTATTTGTGTGTGTGAGGATAGTTTAGGTTAAAAGTATAGGTTAATTGCCTCTATATATAGGTAATTGTGTGTGTGAGGGTAGTTTAGGTGTGGGAAAGAGTGATCAAGCGAGAGAGAGCGGGAGAGATCGAGAGAAAGAGAAAAAAAGGAGTTTATTTAAGGTACGTTATTTATTTTATAAGATTATTTAGATAGTTAGATTAATTTCTTTTCAATAAACTTTCTTTATGAAAATTGATCTACTTATTTTTATCTTTCTAAAAGGGATAATATAGTATTGATTATTGAAAATTTTAGGATTAGAATATTGGTAAAGTTTTGAGTTTTGATAATAGAATGTTGTATATATGTCAAGTATGATTAATAAATAACTTTAATTAGTTTAAATTTGTTAGTTTGTTCTTTGGGGAATTTAAAGTTATTTTCTATCTAAAAGAAATTAGGATTTATGTCATATAGGATATTTTTACCGATTAAATGAAAATTTAAGCATTTAGTTGGATTACTAGAGGTATTATTTAAGGTTTAATCAGTTACTTTTGCTACATCTTGAATTATATGAAATTATGAACTAGTATTTGAGATTTTAAATTAGATAATTGATATGATTTTGATTATATGGAGAGTGTTTAATAAATTGGGTAAGTTAGTATTAGGTTAAAAATTGAGGAATAGATAAATTTTCATTTTTTAGGAAAAATAAAGTGAGATAATAGTTTAATTAATTATTTAATTATGGTATTAGTGGTTATTTTTGTTAATTCTATTAACGTATAATTATATATTTATTTTTAAAGGGGACTAATTTCTATTACGTTTAGTGTCGTGTCAAGAACTTGAAATAACCACTTTCCACTCATTGTACTTGTTTGTATGACGTTTGTGAGCAATTTTTAATCTATGAAAGCTATATTTTTAACGAAGTTTCCTTATGGGATTTATTTTGGAATTATTAGTGATATTACATGATATGGAAAATATACTTTTATGGTTTCTTGAGCAGGAATAATATTGTTATTTTACTAATTATTATGACGATGTATTACTGTCGTAAATCTTGTTTGGAATTTCATATATTCATGCCAAGACTATGATGATGTGGAGCGGTGATGGATATGGAGTGATGATGGGAGTTATTGTGTATATAATACCACGTGGTATGCCGCCACTCAGTGCACAATGGATGGCTTTGACATTTTCAGGGCCCTTGGTATCACCCTTTTTCCTTTGGCCGGGATAAGACTCAGCTCTTGGGACAGTGACACCTTTCCATATTTGAAAGAAAGGGAACCCTGGTCTAATATGAGTTATGTAGTCTTTGGCCAGGCTAAACCTCATCATCGAAGAGCTTGGTGTAGTCTTGTCACAGAAACTAAACCTATTATATTACAGCCCATGGGTTCTGTCAGCGGTTATAAGGGTGGGGGTGATAAGGATTGTCAGGGTATCGACCTATTGCTTGGCATGTTATATATGTGATTCTTGATATGATATTTGATTTAAAAATTGTGACAGAGATTGTGCTTTGATAATTTTGTGAATTTAATATATAGTACTTTGTTATTTAAAATGTTCCACCTGGCACCTCACGAGCACGTATTAGCATTTACAATGAGCTAGATTGATGGTTACAAATATTTTTCAGGTGATAGTTCTCGTGTGGGTCAATCAGGGAAGACTTCGGAAGCTTAAGTTACTTTTGCTAACGGTAGTGCTTCCACCTTTTTGGTACATGTTGAATTATTGTATATTGCCACGTCATTAGGGCTCACTTGACATGTTCTAGTATATTTTGGATATTCTGGCAAATTCTAAAGCAATATTTAGTTTTAAAATATAAGCCTAGTAAAATCCAAAGCTTAACTGTACATAAAATATTTTAATAAATGGTTTAATTAAGTTAATAAATGATAAATTGTCCTTTAAAATGGAGGATGTTACATTAGGGGCATGTTTGGTACACGGATTCGATGGGAAGGGAAAGGAAGATTAACTAAGTTCGCTTGTTTGGTATGCTTTTTGCATCAAATCTTCCTGGAACTCAAGTTCTCATACCCAATTAGGCCTACCAATCTTCCCTTATATGTGGGAAGATAAGATGCCATCAAATTTGGTGGAATCTCAAGTTCCCACATGAACAGTGACACTTTTGGACATATTTACCCTTCATAAATATTATTTTTCTCTAATGTAAGAAAATAGGATTAAATTCAAATTTATGTGATAAGTTCAAACTTATACAATAAATTTGAACTTACAAAATAAGTTCGAACTTGGCGGAAGAATATTTTACACAAAATTCGAACTTGGTGGAAGAATATGTTAGACAAATTCAAACTTGATAAGAGGATTTTTTTTTTTTTGAAATATATTTTAGGAAAAAATATATTTTTCATTTTCATTTTGAATTAATTACTTTTGAGGGTAAAATAGGTATTTCATGATTCTTTACCAACTACTACCGCTTCATTTTCTTCCCACCAAACAAATCATCTTCCCTCAAGCCATCTTCACTTTTCGTCTTTTCCCTTTTCTAATTTCCTTTCCCTTCTTAAATCTTCCTCGTACCAAACAGGGCCCAGGGATCCATCCAGTGACGGCAACATTGCCCAATTTTTTAAACTTTTCGGGCAATATTGCCTCATAGAAAACTTCCAAATACCTAATATTCCTGGATGGAAACTTTTAGGGTCTGTTTGATTCAAGGGAAGGGAGGGGATAAGAGACATTTTAATATTACTTTGTTTGGATTTCAGAAGGGAGGGGAGAGAGAGATTTTAATGTTACCTTATTAAGGAGGAAAATTATTTTAACGTGGACAACTTTAATCTTATGTTATAAGAGGGATTTTAAACATTGTTGCTTCAATTGACATGAACATAATATTAAAATTTTAAAAAAATTAATTAAAGAAATCAAAAGAAGCCGAGGGTGAGGAAGAAGAAGAAGAAAGGAAGAGATCAGTAACAACGGGAAACCGAAGGAGGCTGGAGGCTGGAGGTTGGAGAGAGGAGGCAAACCAAAGGGTAATTTTAAGGTTAAAAAACACACACATACACAGTGGCAATTTAGTCCAATTGGACAAATTTTTTTTGCCCTCCCTCCAAATCCCCTATTTTATGGAAGGGATTTTGTTAAAAAAATTCCCCCTCCCCTTCTCAATTATACGTTTGGCAAATAGTGGAAGGGCACCAAAATCCCTTCCCCTCTTCTCCTCTCAAACCAAATAAAGTCTGAGGGTATTTTTGTCACTTTAACAAGTATTGCAGTTAATTCCCGTCGAACATTGTCGTATGCCCAAGAGAATTACCTTTGCCAGCTAATATCACTTTATAATGGAGCACCAACATATACATGATCGACACAAAATGAAGTTGACGTTCGTTAAATCAGTGCATAAAAAAACATGAACTCTCTCGAGCGTACTTGTCAATCGAGTGCTCCTTTTCAAGCGTGAGGGAGTTATATGTATGGAGACAAACATATACCTCCAAATCCCCACCTTTCAATAACCCTCTCATTGAACCGTGGACGTCTTGAACTCTTCCCCCACAGTGATTGGCCACACCCCCTTTGTTTTTTAAATAATTTATTCAGCTCCCTGCAAATATTGGCAAAAAGTTGTGTATTCAAGGAACACAAGCCAGACCAACGGGAAGTTGAGTGAGTGATTGTCTATAATAAGATGATACTTGTACCTAGCCCAGAGAAGAAGGACATAGACCAGCGATTGCTCTGCGCTACACTATAAAATCTTGTAATTAACACCTACAAATTAAAGTTGACTTATTAGGATATTTTTTGACTCCCACTGTAAATGTTTTTGTTCATATGGTATGGTGTTCACATCTTGCACTATTTAGTATTAGAGTTTATCCTTCAAAATTAAACCATGGTTTTAATTTAGCATTGCTTGGTATTGAGAATGGATTGAAAAGAAATTAAAAAAATAATACTTGACCCAATCATTAAAGGGCTTGTTTGAGGAGAGCATTAGTGAGCTTTAAATAATAAAAAGTCAAAAAAAAAAAAAGTAGCAGTAGAAAAAATTAGTTACTTAACTAATATATCATATGTAATGTGTAATTAGATTATATATATCAGTGTTTGAATCCAACAAATTAGTTTATAGAAAAGCAATTAGTACATTAACATGTTTAATTTGATATCCTTAATCTCTAAAAAACAATTAATTACTGTAATTTCATACGTGGTTCTTGAATTTCGTACTGTCATAATCATCCCTATAGAAAGATTAATTGTCAGTCAAAATTCTCAGCTCACCTTGACCACATAGGCACATAACAATTATCTTATTTGCACACTACAGGAAAATTCAATATTTGCGACGGAATTTGCGAGGAAATAATTTCCGTTGCAAATTTTTTAATTTGCGAGGAACTAAAATTCCCTCACAAAAATAGTGTTTTGCAACGGAAATAGGGTTCCCCCGCTTAAAAAATCACATTTTGGCGAGGGAAATATGATTCCTCGCAAAAGGTCATTTTTTGCAAGGGAATTATTGTTCCCTCGCAAAAAAAGGTGATTTTTTGCGAGGGAATCTTAGTTCCCTCGCAAAAAAACGAGCAAATGGCTGCCAAATAACCCCCTTTTTGCGAGGGAACTATGCTTCCCTCGCAAAAAAGGTGATTTTTGCGAGGGAACCTTTACTTCCCTCGCAAAATTACTTATTTTTGCTAGGGATAAGAGTATTCCCTCGCAAAAAGTCGAAGTTTATGCCCTAGACAGTTCGCTCCTTCTTCATTTTGCCTCAGATCCGTCCTTCTTCATTTTGCCTCAGATCCGCCGTTGTGGTGCTTTTCCTCTCCGTGGATCCCCCTCTGATTCACCGTCGCTCGTGCTCTTCTTTGCCCTTGTTTCCGCGGCGAGGCGGTGCCTCGCAAACCATCGCCCCTTCTCCCTTGGTTCCGCCGTGAGTCCGGTGCTTCGATCCGCCGCTCTTCCTGCGGCTCCACCCCCTTGTTTTCTCCATCGGATCCATCACTGCTTCGATCTGATAATATTTCCTTAGATCCCGCATTCTCTTCTCAGATCTCGTTATTTGGCTTCATTTAATCATTTAATATCCAAAAATAGCGACCATGACGAGCTTGATCGGGCTTATTAATAAGATTCAATGAGCTTGTACTGTCTTGGGTGACCACGGTGGCGAGGGTTTGTCTCTTTGGGAGGCTCTCCGTCGGTTCTTTGTGGTTGGTGGCCAGTATGTATTTAGTCTTCAAGTACTTTTATTTTTCTTTTAAAATCTCAAATCTTGTGTGGTTGTTCTTTAATGTTTTGAAAATGGATGTTTTGGTTTTGTGCTTGTATGTTGTGAAAATCAGAGTCCAGGGAAATCGTCGGTCTTGGAAAGTATAGTAGGAAGAGATTTTCTGCCTCGTGGATCTGGTAATGCTCAGTGCTTATCTTGAGTATCTCGTGTTTTTATTCGTTATCATCTACTTATCAATATGCAGTGTAGTTGGCGAAGTGTTAGAAGTAACGAGTTTGTTGTTGTCCTTCTGGGCAGTAGCAAGTTTGGTGTTTTCTTCAAACTGAAAGTTGATTCCAAGTCTGGAATAGATAGGTTGAGCTTATGCAAAAGAGACTGCTAAATTTGTTAAGTACTTCTTACTTGCCTTGTCTTGTGTATTGCAAGAATTTTTTTTTTTTTTTTTTTTTTTTTTTTGAATTTTTGTCAAAGATAACTGGTTGCTGGTGGGAAGTACCATTTGCTAACCTGTCTTATCTACTCTAGGAATTCAAACACTTGCCTGCTGTTGCGGAATATTTGTTTTAGTTTTTTTGAATGGTTTTATGATATCCACTTTCTTTATTTGTAAGGTATTGTCACACGTAGGCCACTAGTGCTGCAACTTCATAAGATAGAAGGCGGGGCAGAATATGCGGAGTTTCTTCATGCCCTAAGAAAGAGATTCACCGACTTTGGTATATCTTTGTTTCGGACTAAATTTTGATTTTGTCCAAATAAGATATGCAAAAGAATGATGGGAATTGAGAATCATCATATCTAGTCACTTGCATATACCGCATTTCATTTTTATTAATTGAGAATCATATATTTATGTTTTATACACATGGTCTCTTTGCAAGGATACAATTTTGGGAAGTAATTATTACCTCCTAGTCCCTGGCTTGTCGCAATCTCCTCTTGTCAATTTTATCTAGGTTGAGGATTTTGCTTAGAAAAAATCCAAGTGTAAGTAGGATTAAGTTTTGGGTAATAACAATTGCCTTTGATTCTCCCACTTGAATCCTACTACGACTAACGTAACACTAACAACCTATCGAATAATGGTTGAATACTCTTATTATATTTCCATATCAAATTGCTTCTAATCTGTATAATAATTTAGGTGCAATAGCATAAGTGTAATTATCCTGAAGGAGAAATCAAAATTTCAATGCAGGACTGGATTGATGGGAACTATGACTATTTCCAAGTGTAAATGGTAAGCAAACTATAGATTCCTTGTTTTTGTATTTTTCTATTTGGTTGGACCTTGTTTGAAGGGTAAGCTCCTCATACGAAATGGGTATTTTGTTTTGTTTTTGGGAGGTAGGGGATGAAGTTGTCACTTTGTCGTCCCCTCATAAATTATGAGCTTGTCAATTGCTAATTCTTTAATGAGGTAGTTCTGTCACTCTTTCGTCTAGTTTTTGGAGTTGCCAACTTATTGCTTGGGCATCAAATGTGTCTTTAAAGCGGCAGCGTAGATGGTCGGAGTTAACATCAATGAGGACATTGTTATAGATAAATCTGTTCATAAATCAATCAATTCTCATTCAAATTTGTCTTGAAGGTTGAATTCTATACGATTTCAACTTTACATGCCTTTATCGTTATCATGATCGTAAAATTGTTTACACTCTCAGCTCTAACCTTATATACCTCGTTATTGGTTTGTTAATTTCAACTCTAAATATAAACAAATGGTAGTCTTCCTCATCCTCCATCCTTGCTGTTAACTTAAGAAGTTAATTTTTGTCATAATACCATCATAAAATTTTAAACTTGATATAGTTAATGATCAACTTATAAATACTTAGAATGTGCTGAGTAGGAGTGACAATGGAAGGAATGATAGACAAGGAATTAAAAGCCATGGATGCTTGTATTGTAAATATTTATTTTTGTCAAGCATTCTTACACACTCTTATTTTCGGTTCCAATTTTACGAACCGCCTTGCATCTTTCAATTGAGCATAATCTTGCAGTTTCATCATTTATTTGTATTTGCGAGAGATAAATGGCGACATAGGAAATTCGTGGCTGTCTTGATAGTTTATGGAGGGATCTTGCCTCGTTTTTTGTCGTTATTTGGCTTCCGATGATTCGACATTTTGTTGTTGCAATGCCTTGGATAACGGTGGTGCTCTTTAATATTCTCATAATATCGGTCACAATGTTCTACTACCTAAAAGGTTGGAATCTCTCTCGGGTTATTTGATAAACCGATAAGTAGATATTTTATAATTAAATAAGTGTAGATTCCGAGATATCTTGGATTAAATTTATTAATATTATACTTATTTAATTATCTTTTATATAATTATCTATCTTTTAACTAAATATAGGATAAAAGAATATTATAACGAAAAATCTATTGATATCCTATTTTATTGTGCGGGAGATATTATGTGATCTAAGAAAAGAGAAAATATAATATCACAACAAATTAAATTGGAAAAGGATTTAATATAATATATAAAAAATATATTATATTAGAGTGTTGTACTGTGCAAGGAAGAAAAGAAGCGAGATCATGGTATATAGCAATCTTGAAGAGATTTAGAATAACGCAATGGGACCGCAAGACAAATCAATTAAACTTATATCTATTAAAGGGATATACACCACGCAAGGAGGGATATAAAAAAAGGCCAATTCAAGAAGCATAGACACACGGACCAATTCGAGACGCAGACGCAAGACGAGAGCACGGGATTGAACGCAAGAGGCAGAATAACAAGTTGAGAATCAAGAACGCACAAGAGAGAAGAAAAGGACGCATGCACGGACGACGCAATTGAAGGACTGGGGACGTGCACAGGAACGATCGGGAATTCAAGAAGTAGAGGCATAAAGGCAACCCGCGAGGAGCAATTCTTTGAGAGTCTTGATTTCTCCTATCTTTCCTTTATTCTTTCTTTTATTTTCTCGATTATGAGTTTCATCTTCATGGATTTTATTAGTGCCATGTGTGGCTAATTTTCTTTTTCAACCTAGAGAACCTATGAACTTGTTTGGGTTCTAGGTATTATTTCCCACTATTAGTTTTGATTAATTTCAATCAGTTTATTTATTCCTGCTTTTCTTGCTATTGTTTATTAATTGGCCACTAGTAAGCATGTTTAGGGGATTTAGGGTTAAACTTGGAAGAGGAAATCCTAAATAGACCTTGGGATTAAATAATGTGGAATTAGATTTAAATTTAATAAGGAATTAGGTTTTAATCTAATTTGCGTCTAGGATAGGAATATACTTAGAAGCTCCGCATAATCAAATTAGGGTGAGTTCGATCTAAAAAGCATTTTAGTTAATTGTGTGAGGCATTACATAGTTAATTAAGATAGGTTTATAAATGGATAGGAAGGCATTTATAAACATTAATACTCTAGGTTATTTGAGTTAGTTAAATCAAAATTAATTTAGTGGGGATTAATTCTAAGAAACCAACAAGGGATTAGCGACTCTAGGTTGTACTTCTCGAATTAGAATTCGCTCTTTTGCTATTATTAGTTTCTTATTTAATTTCTTTTTATTATTCAAAACAAACCCGACTTACTCAACTTAAACGAAATAAAGGAATTTAATATCTACTCGCTAGTTAATTGAGTCCCGTGGGAACGATATTTTTCCTACTTATCACTTTATTACTTGATACTACCCATATACTTGGAGTCTATAGGCTTTAAATTTTGCCCTATCATAAACCAAATGTTTTTTGAAAGGAGATATTACTACATAAGCGCATATAAATTATGAATTGAGTGTTTGTATCCTTGTCAGATGCATGGTCCAATTCATTTTTCAGTTTGCCTTTGTTATAGAAATTTTTCTCTTTCATCCATAGCAAAAATAAATATATTCATTTGCAATATAAAGAAAGTGGTCAAATTAAACTTTAGAGATTTTGATTATGATGCATTTGTATTATGGGATCTTAGAATGCACTATATGCAATTTCTCTTGGTTAAATTTTCAAAGACTTGGAGCTTGTATTAATAAGGGGGTTGCTGGTTGTAAATTAATAAAATATTGGATTATTTTGTTGGATAGATACCTACAGCACATGCTTATTATTATGCTTTCTTGGTGATTCTCTAACCTATAAATTTGGTTTTATAATTATTGTGGTTCTATGAAAAAATCGGCTTATCTTTGTTTGCATTCGGCATGTTATCTATATTGTGATTCCATGAAAAATTTCGCATTGCATTATCTTAGTATTCCTCTATCTCAATTTTCCTTATTTTAGTTATATAATATAACTTTTTGGACAACTTCTATTTGATTCTCTTCGTCATCTTGTGATACATACATTATATTTGGGGAGCTAAGATTGAACTCGAGTGATGAGCAATTCAAAGCTCCTAACTTGAGTAATGTAAGATTGAAGACTTCGATCTTGGTGATGATGATGGCTAACTGCTTCATTTTAGACCTTTTTTTAGTTCATTTTGGACACAACATTATCATTTGTACTATTTTGTTTTTACCATGTAAACTCTTATGATTGTTAGAACTTATTTTTATGATATATACAAGTTTTTTTATTTTTCTAATTTTTAATTTTTTTTGTAATTATTTTATTTTTTCTGATTTTTTATATATTTTTTTATAAAAAAATTGGAATTTGCGAGGAAAACATTTCCCTCGCAAAATAATGAAATTTGCGAGGGAAAATTTATCCCTCGCAAAATATTGGATTTTGCGAGGGAACGGATTTTCCGTCGCAAAATCCAATATTTTGCGAGGAAAAAATATTTCCTCGCAAAATTGTAGATTTTGCGAGGAATAATGTTCCTCGCAAATTCTCGAAATTTACGAGGAAAAAGCATTTTTGCGACGGAAATTTGGTCCGCGAGGGCTTTTTTTTTTTGCGGACGGAACTTTTTTCCGCCGCAAAATTTTTTGCGACGGAAAATAGCATTTTTTGCGACGGAATTTTTCCGCCACAAAAAACTGTTTTTTTTTTTTTTTTTGTAGTGAAGGGCTTGAAAGAACCCATTTCATTCTAGAAAGAACGTATGAAAGTTGAAAACGACAGAAAAATGCGCCCCACAAAGTGATCGTGCAATTGACCTTTATCTCATGAAGAGATTCGATAGCAGTTATGTACTTATGTTATAGACAGGATTTTAAACAATGTCGCTTCTATTGACATGAACATAATATAAAAATTGTAAAAAAGAAAATTAATTAAAGAAATCAAGAGAAGCCAAGGGCGAGGAGGAAGAAGAAGAAAGAGAGATCAATAACAGTGGAAACCGAAGGAGGAAGGAGGAAGGAGGAAGGAGGTTGGAGGTTAGAGAGAGAAGGAGGCAAACTCAAGGATAAATTTTCGGGTTACCAAAATCCCTCCCCATCCCCTTCTTTTCCCTTAAATCAAACAAAGTCTTAAGGTATTTTGTCATTTAACCCTTAAAAGTATTGCAGTTAATTCCCGTCAAACATTGACGTATGCCCATGAGAAAGACCTTTGCCAGCTAATATCACTTTGTAACGGAGCACCAACATGATCGACACAAAATGAAGTTGACGTTCATTAAATCCATGCATAAAAAAATATAAGCTCTATCCGCCGGACTTGTCAATCGAGTGCTCATTTTCAAGCGTGAGGGAGTTATATGTATGGAGACAAACATATTGCCGTCGTACACACGAAGGATTGTTTCTTCCTTACCATTCTTGAATTTCGTACTGTCATAACTCATAATCATCCATATGGAAAGATTAATTGTCAGTCAAAATTCTCAGCTTACCTGTACCACATACACTGCACATAACATTTGTCTTATTTGCAAGTGCCAGAAAGAACCCGTTTCATTCCCAGGTCATTCCAAAAAGAACGTCTAAAAGTTGAAAACGACAGGAAAATGTGCCCCACAAAGGGATCGTGCAATTGACCTTTTTGTCATGAAGAGATTCCCTAGCAGCAAAAGCCCACCCTATTCAGTCTGTCTAAACTAGATCGGTACCGATACAGTTTCGCAAATTGATATAGCATTTTGAAAGTGCAGGAGGATTCTTCTACACGTACGTTTCATACTTTAAAAGGGAGATCCTAAAAGTTACGAGGCCCTCGTTTGAGCTGATTAAGACTTCCGTGTGTTGTTCTCCTCTGTTCTACAAGACAAATTAAATGTCTCCATTCATTTTTCTTTAAATTTTCTCTTCATTTACTTTTGGAACACATTCCAATAATTAAGATTTAATACAATATAAAAATATATATAATATCATGATAATGTTAAATATAAAAAATTAACCCTACACATACATGGTCGAGAAATGAAAAATGAAAAAGAAAATCAAAAATCAAAAATCAAAAAATAGTTTTTAAAATTTTTCTTATAGTGTTGATCTATTCATACTATATTTTAGCAGTTCAAATATTAACATACACATTTCGTGTGTATTTTTTTAAAAAAATATTTGTATGATATACTACCTCCAATTTTTAATATAAGTCTTGGTTGACTAATGTGGGGAGATTAAGAAATTAAAATTAAATAAAATATTTTACAATATTTATATTTATCATATTATTTTAAATTAATTTATCTGACTTATAAATTGATCAACAAAGATATATATAAGTGTTTCACAAAGATAATGTAGTATATGCTACAACTGATTATTTTGTTTAATTTTTTGATTTCTCTAAATTAGTCAACTATTTTATAAAGGACAAGATATCAACCATTGAAAGTTAATGCAATAGTAAAATATATATGTGTGTGTGTGTGAATGAAGAGAAAAGGAGAAGAAAGGTAAATTGAGAAATTCCTCGTGTGGTCCTAATTAATGAAGGGTTTTAGAAATCTACCGTTCTGATGACCACCGTAATAAAGTCAACACGAGAATTTCGAGAAACGATCGTGTAAGTACTAAGTATATCTACGTGCCTTCAGTAACGCCCCCGTTGAGAAATACGACGACGTAGAGAATACACTTCATATTGATTCGTAAAAATTCATCGCCCCTCATTGTTTCAACCAAAAAAGACACAGTGAATTCCGATTTATTGATTAATAATACAGAAACTAGTGTTCGACTTTGTGGCTCCTATAGATCGAGCGTCTTTCCCGTTTCCTTCACACACTTATCCATCATACACCCTTCGTCCCAGCCTCCGACGACTCTGTCTTCCTGCATGCCTCCACAAGCAGTGAGTCTAACGCCCGCCACGACGATCCACCCTCCGCCACCGCCTTCTTTGCCATCTCAGCCAACTCCGCCACCTTCTTCCTGGCTTCTCTCCCCTTCTCTCCTTCCATTAACTCCCTCACCATCCTCCTCACGCCTTCCCCCTTCACTAACCCTCTCATTGAACCGTGACACGTGTCAACTCTGAGGCCCACCTTGATCTCTTCCTCTACCATTTTCGCATTCAGATGCTGCTCCGCCATCATTGGCCACGCCAGTATGGGCACTCCTCCGCATATTCCTTCCAGCACCGAGTTCCACCCACAGTGACTCAGAAAACCCTTCACACTCTGGTGGTTCAGTATCTCTCTCTGATCCACCCACTCTCTCACTATAATCCCTCTCTCCTCCACTCTTTCTTCGAATCCTTGAGGCAGCTCCCACTCTTTCTTCCTTATCACCCAGACAAACTCAACCTCCGATTCTTCCAGACCAATCGCTATTTCTTTGAGCTGTTCTCTTGTTATCTCTGCCTGCGACCCAAATGCCACGTACAGAACTTGCTGCCTCTTGTCTAGCCACTCCATCCATGTCGATTTTCTAAATTCTACACTAAGCTTAGTATTCCTGGGCTCTTCCGCTAGACAAAACGGCCCCACACAGTAGTATGGTTTATGATCGGACTCTTTAACATAATCAACGAACTCAGGCTCCAGCTCATGGAAGCTGTTCACCACCATTCCAAAGCTTTTTGCCGTGGATGAAAACACGTTGGAATGGAACTCAAAAGAAAGACTTTTCGGGTCTGGGTTTCGAAACTCGGGTTCCAAGTCGTTCTTGCAGACCCGTATCCATGGGAACCGGTTCAGCTTGATTGACTCGTCGTCAGGCTGGGGCCCATTAAAGATCCCAGCGATGAAACCTTCTCTGCAAACGGCTCCTGCGTAAGAGCTCATGCCGTAGAAAACCAATCTGGGAATGCCGAACTTGGAAGCCGAGTTTAGGGTCCACCATAAGAAGCCGTCGGAAACTAAAAAGCTGACACTTGGAAGAGTCTCCAGCATCCTTTCGAAATGGGGCTGCATGTGCACCGTGGCGGAGGCGAACTTGTGGATCAGAGACACGGATGGGAGTTGATCGGTGCTCTCGACGCCAGCGGGGATGTCCGGGACATTGGCGGGGAACGGGAGGTCGATGATGGAGGCCGTGGTGTTTTGGAGGGATTCGATTACAAATGGGCGGTTGGCGGGGGTGGTGAGAACGGTGACGGATGTGTTTCGGCGGAGGAGGAGGCGAGCGAAGTGGAGGAGGGGGATGGTGTGACCTTTGGCCATGAATGGAAAAAGCAGAACGTGGCATGAGCCTTCTTCACACTGAACCAAACCCATGGTTTTTTAGTTAACCAGAGCTTGCGTGACCCGCTTTATATGCAACTTGATAGCTTGGAGGACCATATGTAGTTGCAGGTGAATTAAATTCTAGAAATGCGCTCCATGTTGAATAGCGTCGTTACAATAAATTACACCCACTAACGCAGGTACTATTATACTCGTATCTGTGCACTTACCAGTATTTATTTTTTCCAAGCAATTAGATGTGGGCTTGGCTTTGACATGTGCAGAATTGACGAGGAAATTATTTTTGCACAGCTAGCACGACTGAATTGATAATTCCAGTGACATTACTTTAAGCGAGACGTTTTATTTGCCCCATTCAACACGAGAAACTCACATATTTCTCTGTCTATGATGGAAATTTTCCTGTCAGACGCGACATGTGATCGGAAATATACTTGGTTTCTAGCATTCAATTAATGTCCACCATTCATTTTAAAATATCTCTAACCCTGTTAATACAATATCATTTTGTTTTGCTTCAAAAATGTACTACATCGAGTTCCCTCACAAAAGAGCTCGTCCCTCGTGTACACTACGAGCTTTGTATATAAAGGATTGTAGGTAGTTTATATTATTATCATTAGGTCATGACAATAACCCACGAATACTATCGAATCCACCAGCAACTTTATCTTTAATTTCTGGGAGGTGTTTTCATATAATTTGTGATGTCAGAGTCGAGTTCAATGAATGGTACCACACGTGATGAAGGAATCGAAATTTGAAACCCAAACCCACCGCTTGTCCCACGACGACAGTGACCACTTCTAGAAACACCATGAAATTTACGAAACTAGATTTCCGTTCCTCAATCAATCTCTCTCGTCACTATATTACCCTCCCTCCATCATTGTTTTGTTCTTATTCCAAAGTATTTATGTTAATTTCATTATTAATCCTTATCGTTTGAGTTTCATATGGATTTAGTATAAATTTAATGACATTAACTTTTAAGTTAGGCTATTATGTAGAGAGATTATAATCAAAACTCGTGGTATAAGTATACTATAGTTTATACCCTGTATGAACCATATCAAAAACCCAGCTTCTACCCCACATACACACATATGGGCTTCATTGGGCATTTTAACTTACCCGTACAAGAAAGATGTTTAATACGGGTAAGCCGGCTCACGCGCCTAAGCGGGCCCGGGTTAGCAGTGGTTAAGTATTGATGCCTTGCTTTCGTCATTAAAACAATCAATTAAGCTATATATTAATTAATTATACAGTTTAATGTCAATCTAGATCATTCTTTTGAGAAGCAATTTGTGGTTTTTTTTTTAAGTTGAATTCAAGTAATGAAAAATGCAATAAAATGAAATTAAACGAACTAAATGTAAAATGAAAATGACTCTAAAATCTATATATGATGGAACTAATCTAGATGCAAATATAATTCTCGGGGATTTTATGAAAAGAGAATTAAAATCCTAAGCAAAGAAATTAACTAATAACTAAGAAAATCAAATACGAAAAAGACAAAGAAGGTTTACTTCAGATACAGTGAAAAGAACATCTTAAAAATCACATGGAGTTAACTTTTTTAGCTCAAATTAATTAGTTAGACTAAAGGGAAATTAGTGAAATATTGGAATTAATAAATTTAATTAACTAATTGAAACATGGGAAACCCTCATGTTCAATAACACTTAATCCATCAGAAAACTCATAATGGAATGAGCGCTAGTTAATTAAACCCATTAAAACCAGTTAAAATAGTTCTAAGATAGTTTTGGGAGTTATGTTCACAATTGCCTAATTGAAGGACTAGACAATTAACCAATTTAATTAAACAACTAAGAGGATAGACCTAAATTGACAATTAAATCAATAATGAAAACTCAATTATTAATATAATTGACAATCAAATGGTTTGCAAGTAAAAATCCCAATAAATATCTTAGCACAATTTAAATTCAAATTATCAATTTAGTCCAAATTAAATAATATGTATACAATCTGAAATTAAATTGTTCTCAAGGAAATAACTCAAAATTATCTAAAACTTAATAATTTTAAAGTCTTGAGACAAATCGATAAAAAGAAAAACACTCTCATGTGGTCTTCAAGTATAAATTCATAGGTTTTGGCTTCCTCCATACCCCTCCCAAATTGTCTCTGAAACTAGCTTAAGCAACTATCAAAATTCCTCCTTCACGTGTTAAGCAAGTAGCAGCCATTAAAATTGATAAATAAAAGTTCAATTGATGCGCAGGAAATAACGATGTGGGGCCCGTGAGTGGAAGAAACGAAATAATGATGGCTTTTATTCTTTGGGTTCAGTTTTCTTCAATGCTGCTGCGTCTGCCTCAGCGTGCGTCCGTGTTTGCGGCTCTCAATGAGAGCGCGTCTCCGCCGTTGGCGGCTAGGTCACAATTTAACATAAGAGAGGAGAATTTTTGGGTATCAAGTTGAGTCATTAAAATTTAAAAGTATTATTTAATCATTAGATAGTAATCAGAATATTAATAATATTAATAATTTAAGTCCAATAATCTTATAATTAATTCTTATTTATATTATTTTCTAAAATTGACTAACAATTTAAATATTATCTAATAAATCCAAATTAGCCTAAAATAAATAAATAAGCGGGATAAAATATATTAAAATTAGGATTTAACAAGTATCATCATATAATT
The DNA here is from genome assembly GCA_019022655.1 of Acacia acuminata. Taxonomy (NCBI): domain Eukaryota; kingdom Viridiplantae; phylum Streptophyta; class Magnoliopsida; order Fabales; family Fabaceae; genus Acacia; species Acacia acuminata. The sequence continues at coordinate 87,239 of JAFJYI010000012.1, forward strand.
AAATATTGAAATTGAAATGGGTGAAAAAGAAATCAAGCTTTTAATATTGTTGCAGAACAACCATTGGCCCTTTTTGCAAGAATAATTGTGGTGGAAACGTTGGTTTTAAGTGTTAGTCACACAAAGTTTTTGGTTTAATAACATTATTAGTCCTTAAAAGTGTAATAAAATTTGGGTTTTTTTTTTTTACCTGTAATCTATTTCCTATGGTCCTAATTATAAAACCTAGTTGATTTTTTTGGAGAGATTAAGAAGCTAATTAAATTACTTTAAAGTATTTTTATTTTTTCTTTCTACTAATTAGTTTAACTAATAAACTAATATATAATCAAATGATACATAACATATGAAATGATTAAGCAATTTATTTAGCTTCTTTAATCTCTCTAAAAAAAGTCAACTAGATCTTATAATTAAGACAAGAGATAATACTTTATTTTTTAAAAGTTAAATTTTTTAAAGCAACACAAGAGAATTTTGAGAAACAATCATGTAAGTATATCATACGTGCTTTCAGTTACGCCCCCATTAAGGAAAACGACGACCTAGAGAACACACTTCACTTCATATTGATTAGTAAAAATTCGGAAGCGGATCCTCTATCTTAGTGTCCACTATGATCCACTTCGACTTATACATTGATCTATAAGTTAAAGTGGACACCATGGTCTTTTTTCCACCTTTTTTTTTTTTTTTTTTTTTGGTAAGAAAAAGGGACATCGTCGCGTCCACTTTGGCTTATCTGTCGACGTATAAGCCAAAGTGGACGCGATGGTATATTTTTCTTATAAATAAGGGACTAAAAAATTACAAATAATATCAAAAAAGTCCTTAAAGACTTTTTTGTATAATTTGATGATGTCTAATTATAATTATTTCTGGTCCTTAGGACCTGCATGTAATTTTCCTCAAAAAATAATGAGGGCTAGCCTGTAGGTTAGGCGGGCACTTTAGTGAGCTGAAAAATGGCGACCCTAACCCGCATGCTGGTGGGTTGAACCCGCGTTATAAGAGTTTGGGGTTCTAATGTTCTATTCCCGCAAGGTGGTGAAAAAAGAAGAGGTGTGTGATGGGGTGTACACGGGTTTCCTCTATTTTTTCTCAACTACTAGGAACAGCTAGGAATTAATGCATTCCCCTTAAACTCGACGTGATTGCTAGTACCATTTACCGTGATGATTTTAAAAACTCTGGGTCTCTACGTATCATTTTTATAATATTTTAAACAAATTATTCGTATGCGCTATTCTGAAAAGTATTGCAGTGGACTCCCGTCGAACATTGACTTGTGTCCCAGAGAATTAATGACTTTTGCCAACTAATCCCAATCACTTTCCCGGGGAGTACCAGTTACACGACACAGATGACAGAACCCAGAATGAAGATGACCTCCGTTTAATTTGTGCCCATACAGGTAACTTCCAAGAAAATAGACTACATTTAATGATTTCAGAAACCGAGAAGTCAGCAACATCAAACTCATAACCACTGGATCCGGGCCCACTTCGATTTATTATTACTGAATAAGTTACTATATATAGTATAATCTTTCTTGTTCCTTTTCAAGCACAAGTGGAGTATACAGACAAACATGTGGCCGCCACACACACGTAATCCAATTACACCCCATTTCCATTTCTCCCTTCATCGGCGGATTCTTTCGTCCCGCATGCCTCCACAAGCATTGAATCCAAGGCTCTACACGATGACCCCCCCTCTGCCACCGCCTTCTTCGCCGTCTCAGCCAACTCGGCCACCTTCTTCCTGGCTTCCCTCCCCCTCCCTCCTTCCATCAGCTCCCTCACCATCTTCCTCACTCCTTCCCCTTTTACAAACCCTCTCAGTGAACCGTGACACGTGTCAACTCTGAGCCCCACCTTGATCTCTTCCTCCACCATCTTCGCATTCAGATGCTGCTCCGCCATCATTGGCCACGCCAGTATTGGCACTCCTCCGCATATTCCTTCCAGCACCGAGTTCCACCCGCAGTGACTCAGAAACCCTTTCACACTCTTGTGGTTCAGTATCTCTCTTTGATCCACCCATTCTTTCACTATAATCCCTCTCTCCTCCACTCGTTCTTCGAACCCTTGAGGCAACTCCCACTCTTTCTTCCTTATTACCCACATAAACTCAACCTTCGATTCTTCCAAACCAATCGCTATTTCTTTTAGCTGTTCTGTAGATATCTCTGCCTGCGACCCAAACGCCACGTACAGAACTTGCTGCTTCTTGTCTAGCCACTCCATCCATGTCGGTTTTCTAAATTCTTCACTAAGCTTATTATTCCTGGGCTCTTCCTCTAGACAAAACGGCCCTACACAGTAGTATGACTTATGACCAGACTCTTTCTTCAAATAATCAATGAACACAGGCTCCAGCTCATAGAAGGTGTTCACCACCATGCCGAAACTTTTCGCTTGGGATGAAAAGACGTTCATATGGAACTCAAAAGAAAGACTTTTCGGGTCTGGGTTTCGAAACTCGGGTCCATAGTCGTTCTTGCTGATCCTTATCCACGGAAACCGGTTCAGCATGATTGGCTCGTCGTCAGGCTGGGGCCCACTGAAGATCCCCGATATAGCGGCTTCTCTGCCAACGGCTTCGACGTAGGAGCTCATACCGTAGTACACCAATCTGGGAATACTGAACTTGGAGGCAGAGTGCTGAGTCCACCACAAGAAGCCGTCAGAAACTATAAAGCTTACACTTGGAAGAGTGTCCAGCGTGTGTTCGAAGTGGGGCTGCATGTGGACCGTGGCGGTGGCGAACTTGTAGAACAGAGACATGGAGGGGAGTTTATCGGTGCTCTCGACGCCGGGGGGGATATCGGGGACGTTAGCCGGGAACGGGAGGTCGATGATGGAGGCGGTGGTGTTTTGGAGGGATTCCGTTACAAATGGGCGGTTGGCGGGGGTGGTGATAACGGTGACAGATGTGTTGCGACGGAGGAGGAGGCGGGCGAAGTGGAGGAGGGGGATGGTGTGACCTTTGGCCATGAATGGAAAAAGCAGAACGTGGGTGGGGGACTGGCATGAGCCGCCGTCACACGGAACCAAACCCATGGTTTTTTTGTTAACCAGAGCTTGCGTGACCCACTTTATATACAACTTGATAGCTTGAAGGACCATATGTAGCTGTAGATGAGTTAAATTCTAGAAATGCGCGCCATGTGGAAATAGCGTCGTTACAATAAATTGCACCCACTTACACAGGTACGATTATATTATTAGTATCTACTAAGCACTTAGCAGCATTTATTTTTTTGAAGCAATTAGAGGTGGGCTTGGCTTTGATATGTGTAGAATTGATGAGGAATTTATTTTTGCACAGCTAGCACGACTGAATTGATAATTCCAGTGACCCTACTTTAAGCGAGACGTTTTATTTGCCCCATTCAACACGAGAAACTCACATATTTCTCTGAGACGTTTTATTTGCCTGTTACTTTTTACATCAAAAAATCGTTTTTAAAAAAAAATGTTATAAAACATTATTTCAACACGAGAAACTCACTTACCCATCCCAAAGATGGGTAGGGAAATGGATCCTTCTCTGTCTATGATGGAAATTTTCCTGTCAAAGACGCGAGGGACCCGAGCTGCAACAGAAAGAAGTGCGACATGTGATCGGAAATATACTTGGTTTCTAGCATTCAATTAATGTCCACCATTCATTTTAAAATATCTCTAACCCTGTTAATACAATATCATTTTGTTTTGCTTCAAAAAATGTACTGCATCGAGTCCCTAACAAAAACGGTCGTCCCTGATAGTGACGGATCTTCTCAAGGGCCAGGGGGCCATAGCCCCCAAGAAAAAAAGTTGAATATTTAATATAAAATGGATTTTTTTATATAAAATTTATACATTTAAATTTCCAAAAATTTATACATTTGTTTAAAAATTTATACGTCCCCAATTTTTTTTTCTTAATTACTATACATTTGACCCCTCCAAACATTTATCCTAAGATGCGCTCGTCCTTATACACTACGAGCTTTTTATATACAGGATTGTAGGTAGTTTAGATTATTATCATTAGGCCATGACAATAACCCACGCATACTATGAAATCCACCAGCAACTTTATCTTTCTGGGAGGTGTTTTCAGATAATTGCAGGGCATGTTATTTGTAAACATTTAATTAGTGATGTCAGAGTTGCGTTGAAAGAATGGTACCACATATGATGAATAGACGTACAAGGAATTGACATTTGAAACCCAAACCCACCGATTTTCCCACGACGACAGTGACCACTTCTAGAAACACCACGAAATTTACGAAACTAGATTTCCGTTCTTCTATCAATCTCCCTCGTCACTTTATAATCTCCCTCCGTCACTATTTTGTTCTTATTCCAAAGTATTACCCTCCCTCCATCACTATTTTATTCTTATTCCAAAGTGTTACCCTCCCTCCATCACTATTTTATTCTTATTCCAAAGTATTTATGAGTTAATTTCATTATTGCCCCTTATCGGCTGAGTTTCATATGGACTTGGTCTAAATTTAATGACATTAACTTTTAAAATGGGCTATTAAGTTGAGAGATTATATTCAAAATTCATTAAAAATACACCATAGTCTATACTCTGTACGGACCAGAACCCACACAAGCTTGTCCTGTTCATTCTGCAGGCTAGCTTGAATTATCGGCTCTACAATAAAGCATGCCAAGAATTTCTGACATAGAGGAAAAAAATGCAATAAGCTTAGATCACCAAAAAAAATTATAGAATTAGATTTCTTGTGTTTGGTTTTGACTCATAATGATGGATTGCATCAGAAGAAGATTTTCATATCATCAGATCTAGACCGATGAGCCAAATAAATCGAAGATTTACCTAGGAGCTATGATTTTTTTCCTCCCTTTTACCTACCATGATTTTATCTTGTTTGATGTCTTTGTACACAAATCCATTTGAAAGCAAATATTTGGTACTTGCAAACTATGTTAAGAAAGCAAATGTAAATGGATGTTATATGGCTCTCCGCAAAGTAATCAAGGTCTCATCATTTTCTAAGACAGGCTTTTTTTTTTTTTCAGAATGGCTTTTAGACTTGAAGAATAAATGTTAGATGATAATGAGTACAAGCTGTTAAAAAAATCGTCAGTTAATTAAAACCGGACCTAGCTCAACATATATGAGTAATGGAATATGTTAAAATAAACCTCAAACCCTAATAGAATCCGTTTAATAAAAAACCACCATTAGTACAAGTTTCTGATATATATATATATATATATATATATAATAGACAGATGTATTAACCTTCTTTTTGTACTCACTATTGCCTAATCCAGTGATTACCCGGCAACTGCAATATTTTTGTTTAGATAAACTTTTAAAGCCATAAGCCCTTTTGTTCTCTATTTTTGAAATGGATGGCTGGGTTTATTTTTGAGGGATGGGGCCAAATTGCTTGGACGATGGCATAGCCCAGCTCCATCCTGTGCCACCAGCAGTACAATAAGAGTAGTGTGCATTACCATTGCAACGTTTAAGGGTGAGCAAATCAAAACCGAAACCGAATCGAATAATTCGTTTTTTCGGTTCGGTTTTTGAAACTAGCTTAATTCGGTGTTCGGTTCGGTTTTTTTAATTTTATTTCGGTACTTAAAAACCAAAATTTTCATTGCATTGGAGGCAACTGTTGACATATAGTCATATAATAGATGCAATACAAATATCTTTGTAAGTAATTTTTCATTATCTTTGTATTTTGTTAATATTTATTAGATTATTTTTCATACAAATGAAAATCGATATTTACCAGGTGCTCCATGTAAAGTATACTATAGCCAAGTTGCACTCAATAGTCTTGTAAATTGATTCAGCAAAAAAAAAAAAAAAAAAGTAGATTGACTATTCCTCTGTTTTAGATTCTCTTTGGTATCTCTCTCATTCGCTGAATTGCACCAAAATGTTAATTTCCTCCTTAGATTTATAGTTGTTGGGCGTTTAGTTATTACCATCACCATGGTAGTCAAAATCGCGCTTAAAGCGCAAAAAAACACCGCTTTTATGCTTTTTTTCGGGCAAAACGTGTTACATGGTGGAAAAAAACACCAGAGGTAAAAACGTAAAAGTGCCGCTTTAAAGCGTAAAAGCGTAAAACGCAACGTTTTGCAAAAAGCGCCGAGTTTACTAAGGGACTTAAGTGAAAGTTTTAAAAGTTCTGGAGAGGGACTAAAGTGAGAATTTTCAAACTATTTTGGGGCGAACTGAAATTTCAAAAACATCTGGGTCCTTTTTCGTAATTAATAAATAAAGATCATTTTACCCCTAATTACACTTAATTCAATACAAATGTTCCTAACTCAACTTAGTACTTAATCATACAATAATGTCGAGAAAATGCATTAAAAATCCCAATTTAATCATGTAAAATCATATAAAAAAATATGGTTTGATCAATGACAATGTTAGACATTTTGATTGATATTGCATTGATCAGTATATGAGTGTATGAAGGCAGGGACCTTATATACATATGCAGGTAAAAACTCCGTTTTATTTTACGATTTTACGTTTTACGATTTTTCATTCTCTTTCCATTTTTACGTAAAAACTACGCTTTCACTACCATAACCATCACAGTGTCAAAGTTAAATCGCTATCAGCAAGATCATCTTCATTTGGTAGGAGAGGAGTACTGGTCAGTGGAGGGTTAGATTTGGAAAAAAAAATTTAGAAAAGTGGGGTTAAATTCCTTAATTAATTTTTCTTACTCTTTTATCCTTATATCTTCCCTTTATTAAGATTTTATAACCGATTTCTCCAATTTTTACTCATCAGGGATTACTTTTTTATTTATTTTATTTAACCCTACATTAGGAGGATCTTCACGACCTTTTCCACAAATATCATTAATTATTACTTAAATATCGGAATATATATCATTAATGCACCTTTGCTTAACTGCGGACTCTTCAGTGGAGGGCCAACATGAACCAGAACCCAGAAAGATGACATTATTAAAAACCCAGAATATAAAACTCTTTCCATGAGGGCCCAATTAATGACTTTGCCAACCGAAAGGAATAACGCAAGGTAAACTGGATTCCCGTTCCTCAACTTATGACTTTAATACACCGAAAGCCTCAACTCTGTAAGACTTCTCGATCGACTGTACATTTTCGATACACGCCATTACTCCGATCATCGCAGGAATATTCAAGATTCTGTCTTCGGGCATGCCTCCACAAGCAGTGAGTCTAAGGCTCGCCACGATGACCCGCCCTCTACCACCGCCTTCTTCGCCGTCTCAGCCAACTCGGCCACCTTCTTCCCCGGCTTCTCTCCCCTTCTCTCCTTCCATTAACTCCCTCACCATCTTCCTCACTCCTTCCCCTTTCACTAAACCCGTCATTGAACCCGACACGTGTCAACTCGAGGCCCACCTTGATCTCCTCCTCCACCATCTTCGCATTCGAGATGTTGTTCGGCCATCATTGGCCACGCCGCATTGGCACTCCGCGCGATTCCTTCCAAAGACCGAGTTCCACCCGCAGTGACTCAGAAACCCCTTCACACTCTGGTGGTTCAGTATCTCTCTCTGATCCACCCACTCTCTCACAATAATCCCTCTCTCCCTCACACCTTCTGCAAACCCTTGAGGCAGCTCCCACTCTTTCTTCCTTATCACCCACATAAACTCAACCTCCGATTCTTCCAAACCAATCGCTATTTCTTTCAGCTGTTCTATCGATATATCGCTGCGACCCAAATGCCACGTATTTAACTTGCTTTGTTTCTTGTCTAGCCACTCCATCCATGTCGGTTTTCTTGATGCTTCACTAAGATTTTTCTTTGGTTCTTCCGTCGACAAAGCGGCCCCACATAGTAGTATCGTTTATGATCGGACTCTTTCACATAATCAACGAACTCGGGCTCCGGCTCATAGAAGTGTTCAACACAATTCCAAAGCTTTTTGCGGTGGAAGAAACCATGTTCACGTGGAACTCAAAAGAAAGACTTTGGGGTCCGGGTTCCGAAACTTAGGGTCTAGGTCGTTCTTACCGGCCCCGGATCCATGGGAACCGGTTCAGCTTGATTGACTCGGCGTACGGGTCGGGGCCCGATAAAGATCCCATAGAGAAAACCTTCTCTCGCAAACGGCTTCAAGACATAAGAGCTCATGCCGGAAGCGGACCAACTGGGAATACCGAACTTGGAAGCCGAGTGTAGAGTCCACCATAAGAAGCCGTTTTAAACTAAAAAATTGACACTTGGAAGAGTCTTCGCATCCGTTCGAAATGGAGCTGCATGTGCACCGTGGCGGTGGCGAACTTGTGGAGCGGGAGACACGGATGGGAGCTCATCGGTGCTCTCGACGCCGGAGGGGAGGTCAGGGATATTGGTAGGGAACGGGATGTCGATGATGGAGGCGCTTGTGTTTTGGAGGGATTCGGTTACAAATGGGCGGTTGGCAGGGGTGGTGACCACGGTGACGGATGCGTTGCGTCGGAGGAGGAGGCGGGCGAAGCAGAGGAGGGGGATGGTGTGGCCTTTGGCCATGAATGGAAAAAGAAGCACGTGGGGATGCCATGAGTCTTCTTCACTCCAAACTGAATCCATTTTTTTTTGTTCCCCAGAGTTTGCGTGTGATATCCCAATAGCTTTATATGGTACGTTGAAGAAAGCATGAAGTGCACATATTCCAGAAACGCCATGTGCAATGTATAGCCGCAATACAATGAACTACATCCGTTAATTGCAACACAGTTTTACCTTTGGTTAAGTATCATCATATAATTTAATGTTGAAATTGAAATGGGTGGAAAAAGAATCGAGCTTTTAATATTATTGCAGAACAACCGTTGGCCCATTTGGGAAGAATAATTGTGGTTGGTTTTAATTGTTGGTCACACAATTTTTTTGGGGTAATGGCACATGTGACTTTTTTTTAAAAGTGCTCACTGCCAAATATCAAAGTGACTATATAGTTATAAAAGTGGGGCAAAAAGTCAGATTAAGTTAAAAATATGGATTCTGTTACGGACCGGCCCAAAAGCCCCAAGTCCATAGCGCGGCCCAAGCGGAGCTAGGAGGCAGAATCCGCTAATCATAGCAGGAGATCCGGAAATCTCGGCTAGGCAAGATCCACCCATATCATAACGGCCTACCGAGATACTCGCCCCATTAATGGCACGTCCCATTAATGGCATACCCCGGATATCCACCCCATTAATGACACGTCCCATTAATGGAGTATCCCGGATATCCGCCCCATTAATGACACGTCCCATTAATGGAGTATCCCGGATATCGCATCAGACACCTCTATAAATACAGAGGACTGGTAACAAGGGGCACATATTCTAACCTAGACTATTTACATACAGTCTCACTGTGCACACACACCACCCCTTTGTCGTGTATGGTGATCCCACGCTCTCCTGGTTATCTCCTCCATAGATATCCGTGCGAGCCTATCCATCCAAGATCAATATACCAGCCCTTGGTCGACATTTGTGTTCTATACCGAGAACATTGGCGCCGTCCGTGGGGACCTTAAATTTCTATCCCCGTGACCACTAATGGCCAACACCAGAAGCCACAGGCAAAACCAGCAATCGGATCGGCCGAACGATGAAAGCGCTTTACCACCAAATCAATCTCAAGCCGGACCGAGCCAACCGCTGACTCATGATCAACCGAGAGAAGACTCCAGAGGGTCACGTTACTGACACGGAGAGCACATCTCCTTCTCACGACGAACCTTCGCATGAGGGGCCGCCAAGAGTCCGAGCCCAGACGGCCTCGTCCCCAGACGCTCAGGTACTAGACGCCGACGTCCACATTTTAAGGAGAACACAAGAGTCGATGCTTCAGAGGTTCGAAAACAAGGAAAAACTAGATCACCTCCAAAGGCAAGAGGATTTTCATGCTTTGGAATTGATGATTGAGGAAAAGATTGAAAACATGTTTCAACGCGGAACCCAGAAAAGCCCTCGTAAGGGAAAGGAGGTTGTGCGCCTGGATAGCAGTAGTCCGCGTACCAGCTCAGAGTCGAATAGGCGGCCCCGCGACAGGAATGAAGGGGAAGCTAGAAAGGAGCAAGAACGACAGCCGACCCCCAGAAGGAACAAGGAGAGACAATTGCGGATCCGGGAAGCGGCAGACCGAGGTCGAGAAAACCGCCATGACGGTCATAAAGACCATGAAAACCGAGACCATGATCAGGACGCAGATGAGCTTCGAGAGGCAATCACGACACCTCAGATACGAAGGTCCCCGCGGCAGTATAAGATGAAGTACTTGGGCGGCTCGGGGGACCCCATTCTCCGTGCAACGGCCACGGCCCCCTATCCAAAGAATTTTGACCTAGCCGATCTTCCAAGTACGATGGGACCCGGGATCCATGTCACCACCGGGAGATATTTGAAAAGTTGATGTGGGTCGAGGTCAATAGAAGGTCCGGTCATCTTAAGGCTCTTCTTGGCCACGTTAACCGGACCGGCCCACAAATGGTTGAGTTCATTACCCAATAATTCCATTCGGAACTTTGAAGACCTCAGGCGTAAGTTTGAATTGCACTTTGCCACTAGCAAGAAACAACAAAAATCTCAATTCACGTTGAGTAAAGTAAAACAAAAGAAAGGCGAGACGTTGCGAAGTACTGGATCGGTTCGGAGACACGGCAATGCAGTACACTCATTATCCGAAGAGGTCCATGTACATTGCCTCGTCAACGGTCTAGACCCAACGACACGCTCGGCCGGACATCTGTGCAAGAATCGAGTATATTCATTGACTGAATTCTATACCGAAGCAAAGAAGTACCTAGATGTCGAGCAAATGGAAATTGTCAATGTCGATGAACCTGAGAAGGCTAGGAATTCATCGCCCGAAAGAAGGGATCTGACGGACAAGCACAAGGCGGAACCCCGCAGACGCGGCAGAGAGAGCCGACCCCGACAAGAGAGGACGGACAATAAGGTGAAATACGGCAACTACAGCCCCTTGAATGTTCCGTGTTCGCAGCTGTGGAAGGAGGTAGCCCAGACCGAGATGAAAAGGGTGGCCAAGCCGAGGCCTCTCCGAAACCGGTCCAATACAGATCGGGGAAAATTTTGCACTTTCCATGACTGCTCCGGTCATACCACCGACGAATGTTATGAACTGAGGGGATGCTATCGAAAAGTTTGTGAGAGAAGGAAACCGCGCCAATACGTCATCAAAACTCAAGGCAAAACAAGCGAGGCGGAATAGTAGCCGCCAAGCGGAGTCCGGCTACGGACGCTCGGGAACTTGAAAAGAAACAGAAAACCGGCCGGGCCGATGGTTTCCCAGAGACTGACCTCCAGTGCAACGGGATCAATGGCGGTTCCGGAGGAGGTGGAGATACTATAAGCCAGCGCAAAAAATACCTGCGGGAGGTGCTGACGATAAAAGATGTTCCAAAGTTTAAAGGCAGCTCATCGAAACAGAAACTACCCCCATTAGTCTTCACGGACGAGGAGCTCAAGGAGGTTATTCCCGGCCACCAAGATGGATTGGTCATCACCGGGATCATTGTAAATTGCCGAGTCAAACGGATCTTCGCGGATGCGGGGAGTTCGGCCGACATCATAAGTTAGGACGCATACCGGATGATGCACCTCGATGTTGAAGACCTAAAGCCATGCAAATCCACCCTAATCGGGTTTAATGGAGAGCGTTCCTTCCCAAAAGGATATATTGACCTCGGGTTAATGTTGGGAACTAAGGAAGCTTTCAAGTCGAACGTGTAAGGTTCGTAGTGGCCGACTTCGCTCTCCCTACAATATTATATTGGGCCGACCCACTATACACAATCGGGACATCTTCGGCGTCCACTAAGCACCCGAAATTGAAAATGATCAATGATAAGAATCAGGTGGTTGAAGTATCCGGAGACCAGAAAGTATCACGGCAATGTTACTTTGAGACTCTCCGAGTCGAGGAGGAAGGACCGTCATCCCCGTCGCGGCTCCGAACCAACGAGGTTAGGATCGATGTCAGAAATGAGGCGCGGCCCCAGTAGTCGGTTAATATGGTAGAGCTGGACCTCCGTGAACCAGAACACCCACGCCCAGAGCCAGAAGGGGAGCTGGAGGAATTAATCCTCGCGACGGATCCCTCCAAGACAACTAAAGTCGGCGCAGAGACATGGGACGCGATATAAAAGCGCGATCGATCAAGTTCTTAAGACAAAACCGGGACGTCTTCGCCTGGATGTCACCGAAATACCGGGGATCGACCCACACTTTTGCCATCACAAACTCGCCATATGGCCGGGTCGAAGCCGGTTGCCCAGAAGAGGAGGAATATCTCAGACGACAGGCAGAATGCCCTTGAGAGTCACATTGAAGAGCTCCTTGTCACCGGATTCATCAGAGAATTACAATACACGACTTGGCTCTCGAATGTGGTCATGGTCTTAAAACAGACCGGTAAATAGAGGGTGTGCACTGACTACACCAATCTGAATAAAGCATGTCCAAAAGACTCCTATCCTATGCCCAGCATTGATCAACTTGTTGATAACTCGGCCGGTACCGGTTGCTTTCCTTTATGGATGCCTACTCCGGCTACAATCAGATTGCCATGCACCCAGAGGATCAAGAGAAAACCGCCTTCATGACCGACAAGGCTAACTATTGCTACAACGTCATGCCATTTGGATTGAAGAACGCCGGGGCTACGTACCAACGAATGATGAACCGCGTCTTTGAGGACCAAATCGGACGAAATGTGGAGGTCTACATAGACGACATGATCGTGAAGTCAAAACAACCAGAGGAGCATATCCGGGACCTAGAGCAGACGTTTGACAAATTAAGACGGTATCGAATCAGGTTGAACCCGGCCAAATATGCCTTCGAGTGCCTACGGAAATTCCTAGGTTTTATGCGACCAATCGAGTGGGATTGAGGCCAACCCGGATAAATGCAAGGCCGTGCTAGACATGCAAGTCCCCAACTCCAAGAAGGAAGTTCAGAATTAATGTGTCGCTTGGCGGCCCCGACAAGATTCTTACCGAGATCCGCCGAGAAGGCGTTACCTTTCTTTAAATTATTGAAGAAAGAGACTCGGGGAGGATGGAATACGGATTGTGAAACGGCCTTTGAAGAAATTAAGAGATGTTTGGCAACCCCTCCGGTACTAACGAAGCCGGAGCAAGGGGAGACCTTGTTCTTGTACCTCTCTGTGGGAGATGAGGCGGTAAGCGCCGCCTTGGTAAGAGAAACCGAGGCCGGACAGACACCCATCTACTTTGTGAGCAAAGCGTTACAAAACGCTGAGCTCAGATACCAGAAGCTGGAAAAAATGGCATTCGCATTACTAACAACGGCAAGATGGCTTCGGCCATACTTCCGGGGACATCGGATAATAGTCGGACGTCGGCCAATCCCAAGCAGATTTTGCACAAACCCGATTTGGCGGGGCGAATGACAAGTTGGGCAATTGAACTCTCCGAGTTCGACATCACTTTGAAGCTCGACAGCGATCAAATCACAAGCATTGGCCGATTTCATCAGGGAATTGACTCTGGTTATGGCTAGCGAGGAATTCTGGAAGGTATTTGTTGACGGATCTTCCAATTCAAAAGGCAGTGGAGCAAGAGTCATTGTTGAAAGCCCCGAGGAGTCGCTACGAGCATTCCCTCCGGTTGAATTCCCGACCTCCAATAACTGTGCCGAGTACGAGGCCCTCTTAGCCGGATTATCTCAAGCGAAAGAGAGCGGAGCGAGGCGAGTTAAGGTGTTCACCGACTCGCAACTCGTCGCCGCTCAGATTGATGGTAGCTATCAAGCAAAAGGCCCCCTGTTGGCTAAGTACTTAAACAGAGCAAAAGAGGTAATGACGGAGTTCGAAGAAGTGATTGTCTCTCATATCCCGAGAGAAGAGAATGCCCGAGCCGACATTCTCTCCAAACTCGCAAGTACCAAAGGTCTGGGGAGTCATAGAACCGTGATCCAAAGAATTTGGCCGAGCCCACATGCATCATGACTATCTCGTCCGCCACGGACCGGAGAAAGCCAATCGAAGATTACTCCGGAAAGGGGGATCATCCCAACAGATTCCACGGAAGCAAAGAAGCTGATGAGAGAAGCCGTCATCTACACCATGGTCGATGATCAGCTCTACAGGAAAGGAGTGCACTGCCCGATGATGCGATGCCTCGGCGAGTCCGAAGCAAGGTACGTTTTGACCGAGATACATGAGGGATGCAACGGCCAACACATGGGGGGCAAGGCTTTGGCAAGGAAGGCATCAAACATTTAGGCCATCTGCTCCTGGGTGAGTATTTGCTCTGACATCAGAAGAAGCAGAGGCTGCTCCTAACTTAATCCGAGGTAATGCTCTTCTTCAGGGTCATTCTTTATGTGTAATATATGATTCTGGTGCTACACATTCTTTCATCTCATATGACTGTGTGAAGAGATTAAATCTTTCTATGGGTGATTTGTTATATGATTTGGTTGTGTCTACTCCTACTGGTATACGAGTAAAAACTGCTATGGTATGTAGGAAATTGATGTTTGTATGTGATGGTCATGAAACGACTATTTATTTAATTTGTTTACCCATGCGGGGTATGGATGTAATTGTGGGTATGGATTGGTTGACAACCAATGATGTATCCCTACGATGTAAGGAGAAAGCTGTGCAATTTAATGTTTGCACGGTAAATAAGGAAATTCCCCAAGAATCGATAATGTTGTCAGCAGCCCAAGTTGAGAGAAGTATGAGGGAAGGTTGTGAAGTATTTGCGGTGTTCTTCTCAATTCAAGTGGAATCAGAGGGAAACCTTGAGCAGATCGAAGTGGTTAAAGACTTTCCAGATGTGTTCCCTGAAGAGTTGACCAGACTACCTCCAGAGCGAGAAGTTGAGTTTGCCATCGAATTAGCACCAGGGACAGAGCCAATCTCTAAAGCTCCTTATCGGATGTCACCTTTAGAGCTAGCCGAATTGAAGAAGCAGATTGAGGATTTGTTGGAGAAAGGTTTTATCCGACCCAGTGTATCTCCATGGGGTTCACCAGTTCTGTTTGTGAAGAAGAAAGATGGTAGCTTGAGACTTTGCATTGATTACCAGCAGTTGAATAAAGTTACTATTAAGAATAAGTACCCGTTGCCGAGGATAGACGATTTATTGGATCAGCTAGTAGGTTCATCGGTGTTTTCAGAAATTGATCTGAGATCGGGATATCATCAGTTGAGGGTAAAAGCAAAAGATATTCCGAAAACTGCTTTCCGTACCAGATACGGTCATTATGAGTTTCTTGTCATGCCTTTCGGATTAACTAATGCGCCCGCAGTATTTATGGATTATATGAATCGGATTTTCAGACCTTATTTGGACCAATTTGTGGTGGTGTTTATTGATGATATCTTAATCTGTTCGAAAAGTGAGAAAGAACACCGAGAACATCTTCGAATAGTACTGCAAATTCTGAGAGAAATCGGTTGTATGCAAAGCTGAGTAAATGTGAATTTTGGCTGAGAGAGGTGAAGTTCTTAGGTCATGTGGTTTCTGCGGATGGAGTAGCAGTAGATCCTAGCAAGGTTGATGCTGTGTTGAAGTGGGAAACACCTAAGTCTGTAACAGAGGTACGTAGTTTTGTTGGGTTGGCTGGTTATTATCGTCGTTTTATAGAGGGATTCTCTCGGATTGCCGCGCCACTTACTAGATTAACAAAGAAAGAGCAACCATTTGTTTGGGATCAAAAGTGTGAGGCAGCTTTTCAGGAACTGAAGGACCGGTTAACCACTGCACCTATTCTTACTATACCCAACCCACACAGACCATATACGGTGTATACAGACGCATCATTGAAAGGCTTAGGATGTGTGCTCATGCAAGACGACAAAGTCGTGGCATATGCCTCTCGGCAGTTGAGGCCTCATGAAGATAATTATTCGACGCATGACCTAGAGCTTGCCGCGATCGTATTTGCTTTAAAAATTTGGAGACATTACCTGTATGGATCTCAGTTCGAGATTTTCAGTGACCATAAGAGTTTGAAGTATCTTATGGATCAAAAGGAGTTGAATAATCGACAGAGAAGATGGATGGAGTTCTTAAAAGATTATGATTTTGAGCTGAAATATCATCCAAGGAAGGCAAATATAGTTGCAGATGCCTTGAGCCGAAAGTCAATGCACATGTTTCACATGTGTGTGACAGAGTATAACCTTTTGGAACGATTATCAGAGATTAATCTTGAACCAAGATCCGAGGTGATTCTGAGTTTCGTACGCGGTGATTTTGATTTTTATAATGAGTTAAGAATGGCCCAGATGAATGATGACCAGTTGCTAAGGATTAGAGAAAAGTTGGAGAACGGTGAAGTACCTGGTTATGATATTGGAGATATAGATTTATTAAGGTATAAGAAGAGGATTTGTGTTCCGGATAATGAGGAAATCAAGAAGACAATTCTTGAGGAGGCTCATCAGAGCAAATATACTATTCATTCGGGAATCACTAAAATGTATCGAAATCTGAAGCAAGGATATTGGTGGCCTAAGATGAAGCGTGATGTGACAAATTTCGTAATGAAATGTCTCACTTGTCAAAAAGTGAAGATTGAGCATCAAAAGCCTCCAGGGTTACTTCAACCTTTAGAAGTTCCCCAGTGGAAATGGGACAGCATTTCTATGGATTTCATTGTGGGATTACCAAAGACTGCAGCACGTCATAACGCTATTTGGGTCATTGTAGATAGATTGACAAAGTCAGCTCATTTCCTTCCAATCCATATTGGATATAGCTTGGAGAGACTAGCTCAGTTATATGTGAATGAAATTATCAGATTGCACGGTGTACCCATTGAAATTGTGTCAGGCCGTGATCCGAGGTTCACATCCAACTTTTGGAAGGCATTACAAGAGGCCATGGGAACTCAGTTAAAGTATAGTACGGCTTATCATCCGCAGACTGACGGCCAGACAGAGAGGACGATTCAAACCCTTGAGGATATGTTGAGGGCTTGTGCCATTGAATTATCCGGCAATTGGGATCGTCACTTGCCTCTGGAAGAATTTGCCTACAATAATAGTTATCATTCGAGCATTCAGATGGCTCCTTTTGAAGCATTGTATGGCAGGAAGTGTCGATCGCCTCTTTGTTGGACTGAATTGAGCGAGAGAACAATAATTGGACCAGACTTAGTAGACAAAAGTACAAAGAAAATTGAGATGATTCGCCAAAAGTTGTTGACTGCTCAAAGTAGACAAAAGAGCTATGCAGATAGGCGACGTAGACCGTTAGAGTTTGAAGTAGGGGACCACGTGTTCCTTAAAGTTTCACCGGTAACTAGTATTGGCAGGTCTATTAAAGCCAAAAAGTTAACTCCTTGATTCATTGGGCCATACGAGATTTTGGAGCGCGTTGGACCAGTCGCTTATCGGATTGCCTTGCCGCCGCACCTATCAAGCGTGCATAATGTATTCCATGTGTCCCAACTTAAGAAATATCATCCACATCATTCCCATGTAATTGAACCTGGAGAGGTTGAATTGAGAGAGAATTTGACTTATATACCCGAGCCAGAAAGAATTCTTGACGAAAAGGACAAGCAATTACGACATAAAACAATTCGCCTCCTAAAAATTCTCTGGAAGGGTATGTCTCCCGGTAATGCTACCTGGGAAACCGAAGAGCGAATGCAACGTGATTTCCCTGGTTTGTTTGTTTAGGTATGTTGTGTGTTGTGGTAGCATTAATAACTATGATTGTACTTGTTTGTGATCAAATTTGTGTGGTATGATAGTGTGGTTGTGTTAGTAATTTTTGTTGTCATGTCAACATGTCGTTGCATTTTGGTAATATTGTTTTGACTGTGACATTATTGTGTTGAAATCTTATGTCGTGAATTGTTTTCCTTATGGCTTGTTGAGAATTTTGGGGACAAAATTCCATTTAGGTGGGGAGAGTTGTAACATCCTAAATTTTATTTCTAGGATTTAATTGTCATTAAGAAATAATTATATATGATAATTAAAAATAAATTGTGGTTGTAAAATCTGAAAAAAAAAAAAAAAAAAAAGTGATAATAATATTAAAATAAAGTTGGGCCTTTGTTGTAATTTGCCCATTTCAAAATCTGAAAAAAAAGGTGAAGACGTGTTGGAGGCGGAAAGAATAGAAAAAAAGAGTGTGACACACGTGGGAAGAACAAAAAGATAATTATTTAAATAAAAAAAAAATTCATCACCGCCTCATTAATTGAGGCGGTGGCTTTGCTTTGACAATTGATTATATATATGTGTACCGTGTGTGTGTATTAGGCAGTTAGATTAGGAATTAGGCAGAAGAGGATTGGAATCGCAGAGATAGAGAGACGGTGAGTGAAAGAAAGAGAAAAAGGAAGAAGATTTGGGTTTTTTTAAGGTACGTTGTTTATTTTATAAGATTATTTTGGTAGTTAAATTAACTTCTTTTCAAAAAAACTTCCTTCATGAAAGTTGTTCTATATATTTTTCTCTTTCCAATAAATATAATATTATGTTGGTTAGTGAAAATTTTGAGATTATGATTTTAGAATAGTTTTGAATTTTTATAATAGAAGACTCGTATATATGTTTAGAACGATTAATAACTAGTTTTAATCGGTTCAGAATTTTTATTGATTGTGGTAGGAATTTAAACAAATTTTTCTACCCTAGAAATTCAAGATTTATATTCTACCGAATATTTTTACCGATTAAAAGTGGTATAAATTTTGTCTTGAGTTAATAGAGGAATTACAGAGATTTTAATCGGTTGGTTTTGAAATTTGAAGGATTTAAACTGTTATTTTTAGTTTTATCATAATAACATATATTTATTTGAGTTTGTATGATTTAAGATATATGAAATTATAATTGTGATGATGTAGAGTTTATCTGTGACCGGTGATTGTTCGTGTTTTACTCTTCGAGATAAGGGTTAGCTTGGAATTGAGGTAATTGGGGTTAATTTATTTTATATGCTTGTTTTGGGGTGTGAGGTATTTTTCTCAGTCTTACTTTTATATATACTACTTGTATGTGTTTTGAAAATTTTTTGTGTATGTTTGAATATGATATTATTTCAGTGAAGCAGTGTATTTTCCAATCGTGTAATTAAGTAGATATTATTACTATTGGGTTGTTGTTGTGATGGTTGTAATAGTTGTTGTAAGATGTTTTATATATGGAATAATAATGTGATAAAATGTTGATGAAAATTTTAGTGTTATATTATTTATTTTATTTATTTTGTTGTGGAATATGTTGGAATGTGTGGAAGAGATTTAGGGTGAAATCGTGCCCATCGGCTCTCATTCCCGGCCCGAATTTGAGTTGAGTGTTTTGGGCGGACACCTTCTTGTTACGGTATATTGGTGGTGACATGGGAGGGGACAGTATTCTTGAAGTGAATAGCTAACCTTGGCCATGTATACTAGCACTGATAGATTGTACCACGTCCAGACGATATAAGGAGGAGCAAGATGGATGAGTGGGGCTTGTTGTTAATTATTATGGATTAATTAATTATTTGTTGTTGTTTTTATTAAATGTGGTAGTAAACCTGCTTCTCTGACTTATAATCCTTTCTTGCATATTTGGTAAATTAATTTTGGTTACTGGGACTTTATGTCTCACCCTGTCACTATCAATATTTTTCAGGTGAGACCCCTAAGTGCACTGGTAGTAAAGGGAAGCAACCAGAGGCGTAATAGTTGTGAATTTTGTAAGCCTCTTTTGGTTTTGGTGCTGTAATGATTTCTATATTGCCATACTAGGGCCCACATGTTTTGAGAATACTGTTTTAACAGTTGGGATGACTATTTATTTACTGTTGAACCAAAGGTTTTATTTTATACGATGTAATATTTTAGTGGATCATCTATCAAAACTTGTGTGGAAATGTTTTAGTATAAATCTTTGTTGTAGATTTGGTGTTGTAAAACTCGTGGTCGTGCATTCTTCTCGCTCGACAATTGTGTCCGAGTTTTGGATTTTGCTATAGTGAGTTTGTGGGTGAAACTTTGTGCCCTGGACTCGGATGTGCTTATTTATGTAAAGAAAAGAGTTTTCCTTAATCTCTAGTTAACCCAGTTTAGTCATTATATTATGGTTAATTATGGTTTGATAAGGAAAGGTCTTTTCACGCCCAGAAGCTTGAACAGCCGAGCTGGGGGGCAACTGTTACGGACCGGCCCAAAAGCCCCAAGCCCATAGCGCGGCCCAAGCGGAGCCAGGAGGCAGAATCCGCTAATCATAGCAGGAGATCCGGAAATCTCGGCTAGGCAAGATCCACCCCTATCGTAACGGCCTACCGAGATACTCGCCCCATTAATGGCACGTCCCATTAATGGCATACCTCGGATATCCACCCCATTAATGACACGTCCCATTAATGGAGTATCCCGGATATCCGCCCCATTAATGACACGTCCCATTAATGGAGTATCCCGGATATCGCATCGACACCTCTATAAATACAAGAGGACAGTAACAAGGGGCACACATTCTAACCTAGACTATTTACATACGGTCTCACCGTGCACACACACCACCCCTTTGTCGTGTACGGTGATCCCACGCTCTCTTGGTTATCTCCTCCATAGATATCCAGCGAGCCTATCCATCCAAGATCAATATACCAGCCCTTGGCTGGACATCTGTGTTCTATACCAGAACAGATTCTATGACTTCTGCCCCACTTTTGTAACCACATAGCTACTTTTACATCAAGAATAAGCATTTGGTTTTTCACTGCACTTTTGTAAAAACCACATTGTATTTTTGTATCTTAACCCTTTTTCTTGGTTTAATAACATTATCAGTCCTTAAACGTTTAACCAAAATTGGGTTTTTTTATGTGTTATCTACTTCATTTTTTAAAGATTAGATTTAAAACTTTCGAAGCAAATTTGTACTTCAACAAAAATGATATGGATGACAATTTTATTAACTTTAATTGTTTTTATTTTTTATCGGTTTGTGAGAATTATTACTTAGTTTCTTATAACAAAAAGTCATCATAAACTATAAAGCTTACACGTGGCAGAGTCTCTAGCATCCTTTCAAAGTGGGGCTGCATGAGCGCGGAGGCGAACTTCGGGAACAGAGACATGGAAGGGAGGTGGTCGCTGCTCTCGACCCCGGTGGGATGTCGGGGACGTTGGCAGGGAAAGGGAGGTCGACGATGGACGCGGTGTTTTGAAGCGATTCAGTTACAAATGGGCGGTTGGTGGCAGCGGTGACAACGGTGATGGATGTGTTGCGGCGGAGGAGGAGGCGGGCGAGGTGGAGGAGGGGGGTAGTTTAGCCTTTGAACATGAATGGGAAAAGAAGCACGTGGGGCTGGCAGTGGCACAAGCCTTCTTCATACCGAAAACGGAACCCATGTTTTATTTTTGTTCCCTGGAATTTGTGTGTGATCGACACTTTATATAGCTAGATAGCTTGAAGGACTATGTGGCTGTAGATGATGGAGGACATATTCCTGGATCGGCATGTGCGATACAGTTAATTTCTACACTTGGAAGTTGAGCGGTATCATATACTGAATTAAATGTTAAAGTAAGAAGGGTGCAAAATGCAGCGATAATAAATTGTTTTTTTCTAATATATTTTTTAAATGAAATATCACCAATGCTAAAAGAGTTCATTAAAGAAAAAAATTGGGTTAATATAATATTAAGTCCTTATAATTTACTCTTATTTTGATTTTGATCCAAATTAAAAACTATCGGTTTTTTATGCTTTAAGTTTTTTTCTGTCTAAAATAGTAGTCATTGTAGTTTAATAAAGACCTTAATTGTTTTTCTTTTCTAGGAATCAAAATTAATTATGATTTGAAACCATAAGAGACCAAAATTAAAATGAAAGACAAAATGCTTTTAAGCATGAAACAATTTATTAAGCCAAAATGATAAATTATACATGGGGAATTAGCCATACAACAGTCATATAAAGAGAGTAATCAGTGGAAAAAGATAGATACAGCAAATTTATATCCATTTCCATGATGCCCTGAAATCAGAATGGGCAAGAAGACTCAACAAATACTTTTATAAGCGACAACTGTTATGGAGCTCAAGGATGCACCAATTGGTGAGGTAACGTGAGTAACCCAGATATGACATGCAAAATAGGGAGAATCACTTGATTGCAGTTTTACTCATTTACATGTCTGCATTTCGTCATGACCAAAACAGAAGATCAAAATGTGAGAGATATGTTTCCCAAATTTGACATCTCACCATGAATATTGTCAAGTAGTGCATGCCTAGATTTGGTGCGAATATCACACTCATTGGTAAGATAAATTATTATTTTTTTGGGTCAAAATTGGTAAGATAAATTATAAAAGGTGAACTGATCATTTATTAGTTTTAAAGGCACTCGGCAAATTTCTTTTCCTCTATAAGAGACATTTCACTTTAATTCCTTGGTGGTATTTTGTTATTATTTTATTATTTTTATGGAACATAAAATCATTTCTCTCACCCTCAGAAAAAATAAATTTAAGAAAATTCACAGATTCTCAACTTCAGAAAATCCATTCCCAACTCCCACGTCAAAAATAGTAAGCTCCTCATGTATTCTAATTTCTAACCCATTGCCTCTCTCTTTTCATTTTCAGTTTTTTGAGCTTAATTCGTGTTTGTGTCCTAGCTAGCTACTTGCAGAGCTTAAATAATACTAACTCCGGTCATAAATGTAAGGTTTAGTGTGTGATCATAAGGATGCATTAGTATAAAAAACAAAACAAAAACAATTCCAGTTCTAGCATTGACTTGTTAGCATATGGAGGACAAACACAAGGCAAACAAGGGAGCATGGATATGAAGAAAGCAATTAGCATATGGAGGTGCTTTGTGCATCTCATTTCTAGCTAGCTGTTCATCAGAAGAAAAGCATTCCCTAATATGACAGGTGAATAACACATTCTGAGGAAACAAATCATATGATAATGTACTGCCTGAAAATCAAAAACCTAAACAGCCGACTTTCTTTGTCTCGTGCCAAAGCAATTAAAGTCCACCAGTTTTCACATTAATACGACAGGTGAAGAATACTTTCTTTACAGTTTCTATCTTTGCCTGTAATGCCTAGGCTAAGAGAAAACCAGAACTCCCCTGTTCTGCCACTGAACTATATATGAGAGCTTGATTATTCATAGATACATTTAATCAAGGAATTTTACTACAAATAGAGAATTCCATTACCCCAACACAAAAGAAACCATAACTTAATTGTCCTGTTTTCATAATAATATTAAGTGTCAATCACATATCAACTTAATTAGTCTATCAACAAAGCAACCATTTAGCTAAACTTTGCAAGAATGGTACAACAACATACTGGGCTTGGGACAAAACAAAGAACAAACTAACCTTGTGGAGTTGAATTCTCTGTGGACTGCATTGTAAAACAAGTTTCTGGGCTCGCTCTCAACTGTCTACTGTTTGACTCAAAATGGCCATTCTGATTTATATCTAGAGCAAAGCATTCCCTCTGAGAGCCAACACTGGCCCTGCAAATAGGGCAAATGCGTGTCTGAGGAAGCCATTGATCCAAACAGTGGGCATGAAAACTGTGCTTGCACGTAGGCAATAATCTGCACTTATCCCCTGTAACCAGATTCTCCAAGCACACTGCACATTCCACAGTACGATTTTCACTCTCTTTGGCTGCATAATCATAACAAGGAAGCTGTTCTATTTCATCTTTTGACATGCTTCGTGCTTCATCGGTGGTTTCACTCTCCGTCGTTGTGCCTCTGCCTCTTCTTCTGGATTCTATCATAATTAAACAGACGTGAAGTAGGATCAAGACCCCTAACCCCACAAATAGCAATATCACGGATAAAATGAATTCCATGCTCACAACTTGTTTTGAGATACCCAGAAATTTACTATTCTTTGTCCGACTTGTTTCTGGCTAAGCATCTATTCAAAAAATCTGTTCACCGAAGCAATCCAAATTACAATTACAACCTTTCTGGTTGATACTCATGAGTCAGTTAATTCTGAACCTGGCTGGACCAATTAACAGAAAAAGCTAACCGCGTGCGCCGCTGTTTCTGTCATAAGAGAGATCAAAAGTTTAATGGGGATTGGTAGAGAAAAGCTTAGTTGGACTAGGATCACGGGAAACAAGCGGCCTGGTTATGTCTCAGTTTCTCGGTACACAGAAAACTGTTGAAAGTTGAAACTTTAATGTTCTTTGACAATATATATTTGTTTCTATTATAATCAAAGGTTTATTGATAATATTTTTATCCGTTTAAAATGAGTTCAGGTAATTTGTTTTTATTATCACAAAGATATTTCGTTTTTGTTAGGGAAAACTGCGCTAAGATCCCAAGCAAAAGATTATACTACTCCAAGGTTACTTGAAATCTTCATTTTGCAAATAAGTCCTGTGAGGCATTAGTGCCCTTCTAATAAAGCTGAGATAGGTTCTCCTCTCTCCCCTTAGAGCCCGTTTGGTACGAGAAAGATTTAAGGAGGGAAAGGAATGGAAGGGAAGATTGAAAGGAAACTTTAAAAGTTGAGCTATTTAATAGACATGGGAAGGAAATTTAAATTGAGGGAAGATAACATGCTTGGTAAGAAGAATTTGGTGTTGGTTAATGATAAGTAGATATTTTATAATTAAATAAGTATGGATTCTGATATATATTGGATTAAATTGATTAATATTATACTTATTTAATTATCTTTTATATACTTATCTATCTTTTTAATTAAATATAGGATAAAAGAATGTTATAACAGAAAATCTATTAATATCCTATTTTATTATTGTAGGAGATATTATATCTATAAGATATTTAAATAGATAAGGAAACGCGGACCCCACGCATTAGAAAGGAAAGCAACCTGGAGGAGTCAATTGAATCAATGGTGAATTGGTGACGTGGACCCGTGAACGTGAATGCGAATTGCAAAGAATTGAATTGAAAGAATTTAATATAATATCTTATTATATTATAATATAATAAGATAGAGATTTAAAAATATATGGCAATCAGGGACGCGTACAAAATGCAACACGCATGGAACCTAGGATATATAGAAGGGAAGACACACATTTGGGATCAGCAAGAACGACGCAGAGAGAAAGGAATTCATTGACGCATTGGAGCACGCAAGCGGCAATTCAAGAAGGAGAAAAAGAACCATCAGGGAGACGACGACATACGTCATTTGAGGAGCATTGAGACGAGGATTCTTTAAGAGTTTTTATTTCTCTTTTCTTTTCCTGTCTTCTCGAATCTGATTTTCATCTTTTCATGGATTTTAGTATAGCCATGCTTGGCTAGTTTTCTTTTGTAGTTAGGGAAAGATAACCCTATGCGAATTTAAAATATTTGGTTGGATTCTTTATTGATCTTTATTTTCTTGATTGAATGGATTATCTTTACTTAAAGCTTTCTTGAAGATTGATCACCTTTTAGATTGTTCATAGGTTAATGTATGACAATAGAGATATTGGTGCATTTAACTAGACCTAATTAATTCATCGTAGAGTTGTATGACCTAGACATGCGCATTTACGAGTTTATGCGATCTTAGAATTCTCGTAAAAATATTATGCGATCTTAGAATTCTGGTAAAAATATGATCTTTCCAAACAAAACTAAGACATTAGTGCCCTTGTCTAGGTCATACAACTCTACGATGAATTAACGGGTCTAGTTAAATGCACCAACATCTCTATTGTCATACATTAACCTATGAACAATCTAAAAGGTGATCAATCTTCAAGAAAGCTTTAAGTAAAGATAATCCATTCAATCAAGAAAATAAAGATCAATAAAGAATCCAACCAAATATTTTAAATTCGCATAGGGTTCATCTTCTCCCTAACTACAAAAGAAAACTAGCCAAGCATGGCTATACTAAAATCCATGAAAAGATGAAAATCGATTCAGAGAAGACAGAAAAGAAAAGAGAAATAAAAAACTCTTAAAGAATCCTCTCGGTCTCAATGCTCCGCCGATTGCGTCGTCTCCCGATGGTTCTTTTTCTCTTCTTGAATTGCCGCTTGCGTGCTCCAATGCGTCAATGAATTCCTTTCTCTCTGCGTCGTTCTTGTTGATCCCAAATGTGTGTCTTCCTTCTATATATCCTAGGTTCCATGCGTGTTGCATTTTGTACGCGTCCGATTGATTATATATTTTTAAATCTCTATCTTATTATATTATAATATAATAAGATATTATATTAAATTCTTTCAATTCAATTCTTTGCAATTCGCATTCACGTTCACGGGTCCACGTCACCAATTCACCATTGATTCAATTGACTCCTCCAGGTTGCTTTCCTTTCTAATGCGTGGGTCGCGCTTTTTCTTATCTATTTAAATATCTTATAGATATAATATCTCCTACACAATAAAATAGGATATTAATAGATTCACTAGTGCAAAAAAAGGCTTTAAGACCGCCTCATTTAGAGCGGACAACGGACACCCGGTCTTAAAGGAATGGCCGGTGGTAGTTAAAGTAAATATAAAGAACTTCTTGCAGGACCAATTTTCACCGCTCTTAAAATCATTATTGAGACCGACTAAAATACCACCGGTCTTAAAAATTGAACTGAAATTTCAATTACTTTCTAAATATATCTCATATAGCCGTACTTATATTTTTAAGCGGTAAAACATAATAAGGAAAAATTTAAATATAAAAAGTCCAAAGTTGTAAGACCGAACTTACCAAAAAGACGGTCTTAAAAGTTTTCTTTCAAGACCTAGGACATATGATACTTGATGTACGAAAAAGTTCATTAATATTTAAGGCGTTTTAAAAGGAACGGTCTTAAAGGTTAAACTTTTAAGATCGGACGTTTAATATGACCGAGATTAATGTAAATATTAAGACCGTCTCTTTTTCATCCGGTCTTAAAAATCCAAGCAAGTTATACATTTCTTCGCGCGAAAGCTTTTGTTACTCTCGTGGAGAACCTCGTTCGCGTTCGGAAACCCTTCTGTTGCATTACCTCTCTTCTCGCCCACGTACCATCAGCCCTGTTACTCTCTCATTTGCTCGGGCATTCCTCTCTTCTGTCTCGAAAATGGA
The DNA here is from genome assembly GCA_019022655.1 of Acacia acuminata. Classification (NCBI taxonomy): domain Eukaryota; kingdom Viridiplantae; phylum Streptophyta; class Magnoliopsida; order Fabales; family Fabaceae; genus Acacia; species Acacia acuminata. The sequence continues at coordinate 114,291 of JAFJYI010000012.1, forward strand.
CGGTGAAAACGAATCTATTCGTGTTCGGCAACGCCAGTTCTGGTGTGGTGGTGGTGTGAGTGAGAACGAACCCTCTTCATCTCACAATGAGGCTCGTAATCGCCCCGCACGCCGTGGTAGAAAAGGCACACGAATGATGGAAGTGACCCTAAGTCGGACTTCGGGTCAAAGCTCGAGATTCGAGTTTGATGCAAGGTTGGAACTGTCGGTCCTAATAAAAGCAAATATAATAGTTTTTGTCGGCTGTCTAGCACGCAGCAAGGTTAGCATCTTGATAGATGAGTGGAAAAGTGTGGACTATAAGAATGTAAAGGATCTATTTGGGAGACTATCAGGGTTACATCTGCATGTCCCGTCGAGAAGTTGAAAGACAAGACATTGTCTTATTGTGCTGATCGGTGGAGGAAGTTTAAGACCTTTCTCGCTAACACGTATATTTTCTCCGATGTTCCTTTGCCAAACATCCTTGGGAAGTTTACACATTTATTGATGAACGAATTTGGCGACAATTTGTTCTTGCGGACCACTCACGAAGCTCGGTGAGTATATATTTAGTTTTGTTTTCCCTTTTGTTTGCTTATTAACTTTGTGCGGATATGTGAATGTTATTGTGTTCATCTAATCTGTTAGTTATATAATAGTTCGGTGTGTGAATAGAAGTATACATTTCCTGCCTTTTGTCTATGCAAGTCGATATGTCAACCACGAAAAGGTAAATTCTTGATGAGAAGGTATTAATTGTGTAATGGTTTGTCTTGCAAAGGAGGAAATGAATAGTCTTAAAAGGGGAAACTTTATATACCCAATTGTTACTATCTAATGGGGGGCTTGATCCCACATTTGGATGCCTTAAAAAGGATCAAGTTTGTATTATTACGTAAGCCTTTGTCTATGCATGTCGATATGTCAACCACGAAAAGGTAAAATTCTTGATGAGAAGGTATTAATTGTGTAATGGTTTGTCTTATGCAAAGGAGGAAATGATCGAATAGTCTTAAAAGGGGAAACTTTATATACCCAATTGTTACTATCTAATGGGATTCTTGATCCCATTTGGATGCCTTAAAAAGGATCAAGTTTGTATTATTACGTAAGCATAATTCTCTTTTGTTTCTTAACCTATCTATCTAGCTAGCACTACAAAACATAGCTCAATTTCTTCTACAATTCTACATCTTCCTTAAATAAAATGTTGAAACTTGATGAAGTGAAGAATTTGACTATTTGTTTGATTGACGTTCATATGAAGCGAAGTTCTCTAATTTACATTAGTGACATGCATAGCTGGAATTCATAATTAATAGATGTTTTCTATCTGATTCACGAGAAAAGAAGGGAACAAGCACGGGAGATAGGTAGAAAGAATGATTGCCCTCATAGGGCTTCTCGCAGCCCGGATATCAAAAAGGCGTAAAAGATTTGATGGCGCAAGCGGAAGAGATTGGATGATGAAGCGAGAATCCAATCCTTCGTGATACATGCTCCTCCATCTCCAATACGTCGCGAGGAGTTGTGGTTGCATATTCGGCAAAAGCCAAGCGGCGCTACACGAGTGAACAAACTCGTCTAGTTCTTGAAAGAATTGTAAGTATCGTTATTGTTATTTTTAGTTACTAAACATGTTTCATTACTAAGCTTCTCGTTATACGTATCTTACGGGAAGATCTTAAAAACAAAGAAGCGAGAGGGATCTTTTGTGTCGGACGGGAGGAATGATGTTCGGCCGTTGCGGCCGGAAAAACCGGATCACCGGGCGTGTAAGGGGGATTGGAGGACGGGTAGGCATAAAGCAAGTCTTTGGTACATCCAAACGCCATAGACAAAGTATGGTTACCGGGAGGAGATGGACAGGGGCGCTGGCTGCTAATAAAGCTTCAATGATTTGCAATGTTTCAATCCGAGATGAGCCGAGATGAAGGAGGAAGCGAGTCGGTGAGGCTGCTTTTGAGCAATCGTCCGAGAGACCGAGTGTTCCCTTCACACACACGCTCTTTGCAAGCGTGCGTGAGCACTAGAGAGGAGCTGCATTGATGGAAGTCGAGCAACCTTGTGACCTTTATGTAGAGGATCCGATCATCATGATGGACGATTATTGGTTGCAAAAGGGACATTCACAACTTGGGATCAAGCTGTACACCACCAACAAATGCGATGATGAAGTCGAGTGTCGGTTGAAAAGGTGATCATTGATGCACGGCTCCCTCTCCAAGCGATGGTGAAGCTTGTGAGTGATGTCAAGGGAACCTTCATCCCTTGGCCAGTGAAGCTTGTACATGTCTCTACTTCTCCTGAAGCTTCAACCCCTCCTCCTCAAGTTCCATCCCCTCGTCAGGCTCCATCCCCTCCTCAAGCTCTATCCCCTCTTCGCTAAGTTGGCTCTTTGCCCGGGGAAAAAATATCCGATCTAATGAAAAGTGGATATTTTAAGGATAAATCGTGGCTGTCGATGAAGTAGTAGGTGTCCCTCATCCTATGCCCGTTCAAGTTGACACCGTTGATGTTGAGTCCTCTTTGCTTCCTCGACGGAGCTTGCGATGCGGTTGTTCAACTTTTTATGAAGTAAGTATCTTAAATCTATGAGTACATCATTTAAATGCATCGTTTAGACATACATACATATATATATTTCCCGATCGATGTCATTATGGTAGGTTCTTGCATCATGAATTGGTTCAAAGGTGCGGGATCAACGATTTTGGATTCTTGTGCCCTGTCATTCAAGTCAAACATCCATGGAGGAGAGACAGGAGTACATATCAAAGAGGGTGTGTGAAGTGAAAAGAAAGTTGTACTTTTATCCATTCTTCCACGGTACATATCAAAAATCTTGTCGCAATTCACTTAATTCTGCTACATATATATATCTTGAGTATAGTTCTTGATGTGAATTTTCAGCCGCCCTTTGTGATTGGTCGTCATGTGCATGGAGGAGCATAAAGTTATCTTCTTATGCTCCGCTCCACCTGAGCCATTGGCTACGTTGGTGCAGACCATCAACGAGTAAGCATGTCATTTTGATTCCCTTGTCTGACATCTCTGCTGTGAATTTTAAGTGAATCATTGATAAATTTGTGATTTTGATGATAGTGCCATGAGGACCTTCCAAAGACTAGAAAAGAAAAGGCGTGCTTCTCGGGACAAAGACCCCATATGGTACAAACCGAGGAGGTTGGTACAATATTTAATTTGTAGCACTTTGCCTTGTGAACTTGGTCATTTGAGCTATATATATGCTCTTATATATATTTCTTGTTCTTTTTAGACCCGTCGGCAACCAACGGCGTCCAACTTATGTGGCCGATGCGTCATGAAACACATTTATGATATTACAAGGCGAGGGGATACTAAATTAGCTGCAAAGGTAAATGTATTTGATGTTACATATTATGCAAGTTAATTCAGTTTAAACTACTTGTTACAAATGAAATATGCACGCAAGTTAATTGATTCTTTGTCTTTGATGTTACTGAGATGTTTCAATGCAAAACTCCCTTTCGATGATGAACTGGAGCACATACGCAATGTGTTTTGTGAATATCTGTATGGTCGATCTTAGAGTCACAAAAAGGACAATAATTAATGTCCTAAATTCATTTGTAACTATAATGCTGTAGCAACAATAATCGATCTTCTGTAAATTTGTTTATTTTTTTGAACAATTCATTTGTAAATATACATAGGCAATGTAAAATTCAATACATAAATGTAGTTAATTTTTCGAACAATTTTCTTGTGTCCATTTTGGGTTTCTTAATGTATTATTGGATGGTGGATATAGCTATTTAATTTAGTGTTTGAAATGCGAGACTTTTAGGACCGTTCATTAACATCATGTCCGGTCTTAAAGGTCCACAAAATCTTCGGTCTTAAAGTATGAGACTTTTAGGACCGTATATTTCTCTAGTGTAAAGCTCTAAAAACTTAAAAAACTTCATGAACTTTTAGGTCCGGACATATTATAGAAGATCGGTCTTAAAAGTCGCCCGCCTAACTTTTAGGGACCGTACGTTTTTTTTATTTATGCGATCTTAAAAGTCAATTTTAAATACATCTTTTCAGACAAATTAAATGGATAAATTTGAAGACAACCGAGGTTACGCGATCTGCTCAAGCTAGGTCCTTCATTATCATCGTTGTTACCTCTCCATGTGTGTAAAGCGGCATTATCGGTGTCCCTTTTATTTTGTCTTTTGTCTTTTTGTCGGAAAAAGAAGGAAGATAATGAAAAGGACACTTTGTTTCTAACATGGGGAGGTAAAACCGACGACAACGAAGGTCAACCTTGAGACGAATAGTCACTTTTTTTGTTCTTATCCGAATAAGGTAAAAGCTCCTTTTTTTACGTATGTTCTTAAGCGTATTCTGCGAATTTCTGTTGTTGGATTTACACGAGGACAATGTTTTGTTTGTTTCCTTTTTGTCGGAAAAAGAAAGACGATAATGAAAAGGACAAGAGGCAATCGGATATGGAAACCAAAGTGACAAAAATGGCGGTGTTTTTTAGGGCCGTCGATTTACTAACTAAAGTCTTCGTTCTTTTATTTTAGGTTTTTAGTCGCCATTATCCGTCCTTCATAGTTGCCTTGTTTATTGCTTTCCAGGTTGAGATAATGGGCTAAACTCGCACGAGAACAAAAATTAAAAATATTTTATTTTCTAAGTATCCGACTTTTAGGACCGTATATTTATTTAGTGTCAGCTCTAAAAGCTTAAAAGATAAATGAACTTTTAGGTGGGACGTATTATAAAGGTCGGTCTTAAAAGTCCCCACTTAACTTTTAGGATCGTATGTTGTTATTTGTGCGATCTTAAAAGTAATTCCCCTTTAAATACTCCTTTTCGAGACAAATTAAATGGTTAGGGTTGAAGACAACCGGGTTACGGCGTTACGCTCAAGCTAGGTCCTTCTTTATCATCGTTTTTACCTTTCCATGTGTAGAGGCAGCATTATCGTTGTCCCTTTTATTTTGTCTTTTGTCTTTTTGTCGGAAAAAGAAGGAAGATAATGAAAAGGACACTTTGTTTCTCACATGGGGAGGTAAAACCGACGTCAACGAAGGTCCAACCTTGAGAAGAATAGTCACTTTGTTTGTTCTTGTCCGAATAAGGTAAAAGCTCCTTTTTTTTTTGTATGTTCTTAAGCGTATTCTGCGAATTTACATTTGTTGGATTTACACGAGGACATTGTTTTGTTTGTTTCCTTTTTGTCGGAAAAAGAAAGACGATAATGAAAAGGACAAGAGGCAATCGGATATGGAAACCAAAGCGACAAAAATGGCGGTGTTTTTAGGACCGTCGATTTACTAACTAAAGTCTTCGTTCTTTTATTTTAGGTTTTTTAGTCTACGCCATTATCCGTCCTTCATAGTTGCCTTGTTTATTGCTTTCCAGGTTCGGATAATGGGCTAAACTCGCACGAGAACAAAAATTAAAAATATTTTATTTACTAATTTTTACGCTGCCCTATAGGGCGCGATCACAAAAAAAAAAAAAAAAAAGCAAAATAAAAAAGCAACAAAAAAAAACTAATCCCCTCGTAGTCGGAAAGGGAGGGGCGTCGGAGTCGTCGGAGTTGTCGGAGTTGTCGGAGTCGTCTTCGGCGGGATCGTAGTTCACGTCATTGGCGTGGAGTACCATGTTCGGCTTGTTGTTCATGGTATGAGCAAAAAAGCTGAACCAATTGGCCCAAACGTCGATCGATTTGATCGCGGGCCTACGATGGCACCAAGCGCTTCACGGTCGGATTTGGAGGAGGCGGTGGCGGAGTGGGGCGAGGTTGAAGAGGAGGAGGAGGAAACGGAGGACTGGGGGAGCAGCCATTAGAGTGGGGGCGAGGTTGAAGAGGAGGAGGATGAAACGGAGGACGGGGGAGAAGAATGTGAAGAAAGTACGGTAACAACGGGTTTAAATAGAGAACCCGTCCGAACAATGTGAAACGCGGAAGCTTTAACGAGGAGACGCATTGTTCATCGGAATACGAGGAGACGCCTAGTTGGGAAGTTTATCGGAAGCCGAAGAGACTCGCATCATTCATTTGAACGTGTGTAAGTGCGGGTAAATGCGGGTCTTAAAGACTTTTAGGGACCGGACTTACTATAAAAGATCGGTCTTAAAAAATTAAAAAATAGAATTTTATACCGCACACCTATAAGTAGGGTTAATGATAAAAGGTCGGTCTTAAAATAAAATGAATTGCAAAAATATTAAATAATGGAATTTTATACCGCGTACCTATAACTCCTTATTAATTCCTCGCTACCTCGTAACTCCAAACTACGTACGTGGCTATCGAGAACAGCTCTCGCCTCTCATTAATTAACTCCTCATACCTCTCTGCCCCTTATTTGCTCAAACCATGGTTAGATACAAGAGAACCGCTCGTAGGGGTGCTCTTAGTCGTGATGCTCGTGCCTTCCGTCGATCGTTATACGGTGCGCCTCCTCCATCGAGAGTCCGTCCTATTGTGACGAGAAGAGTCTCGGGTCGTTGGACCCATTGTTATTTCTTCGGATGATGAAGAGATTGCGACACCCCTCCATCCTGCTCCCCCTCTCCCCCGGTTGGCCCCTGACATGCCTCCGTGCCCCCTCTCCTCTTTCCTCTAGTGATGCATTGTGGTGATGCAACGAAGACGGGAACTTTGCGATCTCCCGCGGGAAATTAATGCTGTTCACGCCGCAAAATCGCCAAGGCTTTGGAGGATAATAAGCTTTAGGAGATGTTTAGTCGATTCTTGTTTTTGATAATTTTCTGCTTGTTTTTGTTTTGTATTTTTTCTTGTGTACGTGCATATGCAAGTAATATATGTAATTAAAGAAACTCCAGTTTTCCTTTAATTTTTATTCATTCGATTCTTTGCGCTCGCCAAATCCTTTTCGAAATCAAAAAAGAATTTTAGGACCAGGACTATTATAAAACGGCGGTCTTAAAAAGTTGTATATATAGAACCGTGTTCTTTTAATGAACCGGTTTAATTGTCTCAATTTAGGTCCAGGAGGATTATAAAAGTCCGGTCTTAATAAAATCCCAAATATAAAACATGTCTCGCTCATCGTGCGGAATATTAAATTTCCCTCTACGAACTTCTCTTGTCGCGCCTAGAGTGTAACTCGGGTTCGTCGCCACTTCGTCATTTGGTTCGCGTTGTACCTCTCGACAATCACTTTGGTTCCTTAGCTAAACGTCTATAGACCAAATTTTGTAAGAGGTGTTTCGGTTATATAACTTTATGATTTTCTGCTCATCGTTCTGGGTTTTCTGGGTTGAGCGAAATCGATCAAATGTTCTTGTGGGTTTTGTGTTGTTAATGGATATTGTATTTTGAAGATTATAATTGCATTTTAGACCTACCCAACTGACCAATAAATGTTTTTAGGGTACTCTTTCATGCGCAACATCAACGTTCGTGGCGGGAGAAGAAAGACTAAGCAAACGCATTTGAATTTATATGATACAACGGGTGAGTCCACAAGACCTTCACGCGATGCATTTAATTTCCTCGTCATGCATTTATTTTGGTTCTTGGATTCTCTGCGATACATTTATGACCAAAAGTTATTCTTCGTTCGCATTTAATGAGCAAGTTTATCCAGAAAAAAAAAGGAAAAAAAAGACATAACCGACATTTGAGCATATATATGTATGTTAAATCTTTAGTCTATATATATAGGAATTCTACTATGGATCACGGTTGGATAAATGCTAAACGGACAAGTGTTGAATATCGAGAATGGGGTGAGGGACTTTATAAAATTTGCTAAACAAAATGGCCATCTTGAGGGTGGGAAGTTTTATTGCCCTTGTGTAAAATGTTTGAATGAGAGGCGACTAAGTCACGAAGTTATACACACACATTTAATTTGTGAAGGAATTTGTAAGACTTATACGGTATGGGTATGGCATGGTGAAAAAATACCAAGTGGGTCTCAACATAGGGAAGTGGCCTTTGATGATAATGACACGGATATGGATGATCACATAGAGGACATTATCCGTGATGTAGGAGAAGAGGCTTTTCATCAATCACATGCATATGGTAATATGTGCGGTGATGCGAGACCCCCTCTATACCGTGGGTGTAAAAAATACCAATTGTTGAATCTTTGTATTGAAATTGGTAAGCTTGAAGGCACGTCATGGATGGAGCGACAAGAGTTTTTCAGAAATGCTTGAGGCTTTTAAGGACATGCTTCCGGATGATAATGTGTTGCCGCATCGATACTATGATGCTAAGAAAATACTTTGTCCTTGGGGATGGAGTACAAAAAGATCCATGCATGCCCGAATGATTGCGTGTTGTATAGAAAAGAGTTTGAAGAGGAGCGAGTTGTCCGAAATGTGAAACCCCAAGGTACAAGTCAAATAAGGGGCCGCAAAAGTGTTGTGGTATCTTCCAATCATACCAAGGTTCAAGCGGTTGTTTGCGAATGAAAATGATGCAAAAAATTTGAGGTGGCATGCGAGATGAGAGGATTTCGATGGAAAGCTTCGACATCCGGCCGATTCTTCTCAATGGAAGAAAATCGATCAATTATTTCCGAACTTCGGCGAAGAACCTAGGAACCTTAGGCTTGCCCTTAGCACGGATGGCATGAATCCATATGGAAGCCTTAGCAAGCATACATAGTTCATGGCACTGTACTACGATTATTTACAACTTATCTCCAATGTTATGCATGAAACGAAAGTACATCATCTTGTCTATGTTGATTTCGGGACCGAAACAACCAGGAAATGACATTGATGTTTACCTTGACCCTTGATCGAAGACTTGAAGGAGTTGTGGGCGAGAAGGTGTTGATGTTTTTGACTCTTTCAAGAAGGAGGTGTTTAAAATGCGAGCCATGATATTTTGTACTATAAACGACTTCCCGGCATATGGGAACTTGTCGGGGTATAGTGTAAAAGGCCATAAAGCATGTCGGTTTGTGAAGAAGGCACACGCTACCATCAACTTCAACATGGAAGAAAGACGGTTTATCTTGGACATAGGAGATTTCTTAGGCGGGGCCACCCATATCGTCGATTGAAGAAAGCCTTTTTGGTGGCCAAGAGTATGAAGATGCTCGGTGGCATTGGGGGGGAGCAAGTTTATGAAAAGGTGAAAAATATCAATGTCGTATTCGGTAAGCGCAAAGTGTAGAAAAGAAACAAATATATGGAAAAAGAGATCTGTATTCTTCGATCTTCCATATTGGCGCAATCTTGATGTGAGACACGGTATTGATGTCATGCATGTGGAGAAAAACGTATGTGATAGTATTGTCGGCACGCTTCTCAACATACAAGGTAGTTCCAAGGATGGTGTGAAGGCAAGATTGGATCGATAGCAATGGGAATACGCGAAGAGTTACATCCAAGGCCAGATGGGAAGAGAACTTATTGTCCCAGGCTTCTCATACTTTGTCTAAGGATGAAAGCGAAGTTTTGTGAGTGTTTACATGGCACAAAAGTTCCCACGGGGTATTCTTCAAATTTTAAGAGGCTTGTATCGATGAAGGACTTGAAATTAGTAGGCCAAAAGTCTCATGATTGTCATGTCTTGATGCAACATGACTACTCCCGATAGCTATTCGAGGCATCGCCGAATATGATCTTCGGGTCGTTTTGACTAGACTTTGTGTCTTCTTCAATGCGCTTTGTCGTAAAGTTTTGAGATTGAAAAGTTGGATGAATTGGAGAATGAAGGATATCTTATCTTGTGCCACCTTGAGAAGCTTTTGTTCCTACATTTTTTGACATCATGGTTCATCTAATTGTTCATCTAGTGAGGGAGATAAAGATGTGCGGCCCTATCCATTTACGGTGGATGTACCCAATTGAAAGATCTATGAAATTCCTAAAAGTGCGTGAAGAACGCATACCGGCCGGAAGCATCGATTGTTGAGAAATATGTTTGAAGAAGCCATGGAATTTTGTCAAGATTATTTGGCCAAAGTAAGACATATTGGGCTTCCAAAGCGTCGGCATGCTTTGATGGGGGTAACGAGGGCTTCCGTAAAGAGTGTGGATCGATGAATTGTCACTAGTCCACTTGTACATCTTGAATAACGTCGATGAAGTTCAAGCCAGCATAGCTGCACATAAAGCATTTGTAAGGAAAGAAAATCATCGAATAGTGAACAAAGGTTGATTAGGGAGCATAACGAGAACTTTTGCAAAGCTGGTTCAAACAAAAGGTCGGGGAGAGGAATGTGTTTCGATACAATCAAATGGTTAGCGAGATGGTCCGAGGTTGATGTCATAAGTTGGAATTCGTATGTGATCAATGGTTATACATTTTACACGAAGTCCCTAGATGATCTGAGCACGAGTCGATCGAACGGTGGTGTTATGTTAGAGGCTGAATCTATGCACTTCTCGAGTTCAAAAGACAAGAGCCCTTTATTGGCGGTCATGCCATATTATGGGGTTATTGAAGAGATTTGGGAGGTGGACTATGTGAAAATTAGATTTCCCATTTTCAAATGCAAGTGGGTTAATGTCAATAATGGTGTTCGGATCGATCGGCTAGGATTTACATTAGTCGATGTCAATGGTAGAAGTTTTGGAGATGAACCTTTTATTATGGCAGACCAGGCAAAACAAGTGTTCTATATCACCGATCAAGAAAATAAAATGTGGTCTGTAGTAGCTCTCCAAGGAAAGAGGGTCATTGATATTGATGAGGAAATGAATTCAAATTATGGTATTCTGAGAGTACTCCTTTTTCAAGGGGTCTACTAGGACATGAGCGAAGAAGATGAAGCGGATAATGAACGGCATAAGAAGTGATCATCAAGAAGGGATATGGGAAGATATCACTTTATAAAAGAGTCAATTCATAAGGTAATATTCATATGCAGATTTCTTTGAAGACTTTAATTAAGGCTTTAACTATATATATTATATTCCTTCTATCTATGTTCATAGTTAATGTCACGACTATGAATTTTGTTCTTGTTTTATTTTTGTGGCGGGATCCGATCCAAATGGGCATGTTATATAAGAGGATGTTACGTTGTTGGGTGGGGGAATCAGATGAAGGCATGGTGAATATTATTTTGGGCGCATGTATGTTGTACTTGTAACTTATTGTATTTGTAAGTAAGTTATCTTATTGTATGAATTAATTTAGGTGTTGTAGTCATAGTAATCATTAATTAAGGGGCCAAATAGCTCATGGTGAATAATATTTGTATTCTTTTTCCAATTCAATTTATTCAAATAATTGTTCATAGTTTGTAGCTTAAAATATCGACTTTTATGTCTTGGATTGGGTGGTGGATTTATGTATATATATATATATAATCGGGAAGAACGACGGGGAAAAATTCGGGAAAATTTAGGCCGGAAATAATAAGCCGGTTTTAAATGTTCACTTGTTAAGACCGGATGTAATTATATGGCTAGGTCTTAAAGGTCGGGACACTTTTGAGTTTTGATATTAAACCTAGGTCTTAAAAGTTGGTCTTTTAAGACCGATATATTTAGAAGTCCGGTCTTAAATAAAAATCTTTAAGGCCGGATGTATTTATCATCCACTCTTCACTCTTTTAAAGTAGTATGTGTCTTGTCAGGTCTTATAATTACGATCTTTTAAGAGCGGCCTATTGTTTGACCGGTCTTAAAAGTCGAGGTCTTTAGGACCAGAACAAAAATTATTTCGGCTTCATTTAGTACTTTTTTAAGACCTAAGTTTTTAAATGTCCGGTCTTAAAAGAGTTTCTTTAAGACAGGTTCGAATCCGGTCTTAAATGGTAGACTTTTAATATCAATTTGGAACAAGACGGTCGCATATCCGGTCTTACGACCCCCTTTTGTCCGGTCTTAAAAGCCTTTTTTCCACTAGTGATTTTCTGGTATAACATTCTTTTATCCTATATTTAATTAAAAGATAGATAAGTATATAAAAGATAATTAAATAAGTATAATATTAATCAATTTAATCCAATATATATCGAATCCATACTTATTTAATTATAAAATATCTACTTATCAGTTAAGTAGGAAGGTGAAGTAAAATTCTCACAATGCCTCTTGTTTGGTTCGAATGAAAAACGTAAGTTCGAACGTAACATGCAACTAAGCGCTTATGTTCGAACACAAAAACTGACAGTACCTTAAGCTATCTGTGCTTATGTCCCTAGGTGAAAGAAACAGGCATCGACGATTTCACCACACAAAGCGCTCAAACAATAAAACCCATTACTCCTTACCTCAATTTGACCCACTCCTTCGTCCACCATCATCGACGCCCTCTCCTTCATCCACCATTGCCAACGCCCTCTTGCATCACACCACCATCACTGTCGAGCAGATCAGACCTCGATTCGACCTTCCTTGCCCAGTCTTTCGATTCAAGCTTCTACTGTTGTCTCAAGCTTCTTCGGCTCCTCCTTCTTCCAGATCCTCACTCGCATCTAGTTTAGAGGGTCTTTTTGTCCCAATTATTCACTCTCTTGGGAAGATTTGAGGATTCTAGTTTTAGAGAGATTTCAATTTCCCACATTTGTGGGAAGATGGCGCCAAGTGAGAATTCAGTTTGATGGGAAGCTTGCACGCCACGCGCCAAGCGTGTTTTATCGTGGGAACTCTGTTATGTTCCCAGGAACTCCGTCGTTCACTGTAGCAAATGGGTCCTTAGCTTTTTCTTCTCCCACGCCCTCTTCCCTTCGTCCTGCAACACCACCATCACCTCCCTGCTCGGTTGCTGCATCACCTGCACCGCCGCTTCTTTCCTCTTTCTCTTTTGGCTTGACCTTCCCATCCATTTGTTTATCTCGTCCTCCTCCTCTTGTTCATGCTCACCATTTTGACCTTCCACCAACTCTTCCTTGTCGGAAAATGCCTCCAAATCGAAGCCGGAGTCATCTTCCACACTTCCCACCGCCTTCATTCCATTTTCTAGTTGCTCCACAGTACAATGTGTGGACCAAAATCTTATTGATCTTTTCTCCCATGTCCACGGATTCAACATACTTACTGGTCTTGGTTTATCGAGTTTCCTTCATCTTTTCTCTATCTCCTTCTTCTTCCACATCTTCTAATATCATTTGTGACTCTTGAAATATTTTCAACTTCAGATGACACAAACCTTCTCCCATGTCCACACAAGTGACCCAGCAGGCCTACACCACGCACATGGGTCACGGGTCGGTTGGACCCCTTATTCCCGTTCTTTCCATCATCACCGCTCTCGGAGTCATAGCCGGGATGATCGGAAGGCCCTGTTCTAGTCGTCGGGTCATCACGCCCACTACGACTTCGAGAGCTAGGTCGAGGCCAAATGCTCTTCTTGGGTCAACGGCAGGATCGCCCTCCTCCTCCTTTGCTAGTGGAAAGCCACGCTGGCAAGGACGGTGGCTCGTGGGAGATAAATGAAGTAGATGATCAAGAAGAAAACCCAAGGCAGAGCTCGCCATCAACGCATTAATTAGTTTATGTTTTTGGTGAAGATAATTAAATAGTGGTATTGTTCTCATAACATTATCTACTAATGGAGGAATTAGGAAAATTGTCCCGTATTTGAGCGACTCGCGACTCAAAGTTACCTTTTTTTTTTTGGGTTCATTTTGGTCCACATTGTTATGTACTTGTGGAGCAACTAGAAAAGTTTGTGTTAAACACGATTACTCATATAAGATTATTTATCTCAACGTAAAGGTGTAATTTTACATATGAAGTTTGCCTCGAGGGCGCCCAAAGCACTACGAAGTTTTTTCTGAAGCAAAAATACACACGAAGTTACGTTTTGGGAGCAAAAATGCCACGAGCCGTTAGTTGACCGTTAACTTGGATGGAACGTTGACGTGGCGGCGAGTTGGGCTAACACGTTGGCGTGGACTGATATGGAATAAAAAATTCAAACAATTAGGCAAAAATTCAAAAAATTAGAAAAAAGATTCAAAAAATTAGGAAAAAAACTCAAAAATTAGGAAATAATTAAAATAATTAGAAAAAAATTCAAAAAACTAGGAAAAAATTAAAATACCCCTGCCCGGTGGGCCCCCACCATCAGCCACCCCTAAAATCAGCCGTGGCCGGCCCGTGGCCCGGTTGTCGAGCCGCCACCCGGCAATGGCGGCGACGGTCGGATAACCAAGCTGGTGGAGGAGGAGTTGTATATACGGGCAGTCTGTTGTTGAAGATCGCTAGGTAAAGTTTGTTCATTGAAAAAAATTAATTAATTAAGACAATCTTCTTGTCAATTCTCCCTACGAGAGATAAATCTAATCTGATGTGTGAAGTCGGACTAAAAGCTGGATAAGGAAAATTTTAAACTTTATTAATTCTATCACAAAATTTAACAATTTTTTAACTTTCAACCTATTTAACTATATATTTTTTCAAAAAAATAATTATCTGAATTTTTTTTCTAATTTTTTGAATTTTTATCTAATTATTTGAATTTTTATCTAATTATTTGAATTTTTCTAATTATTTGAATTTTTTTGTAATTATTTGAATTTTTTCTTAATTATTTTGATTTTTTTCCTAATTTTTTGCATTTTTTATTCCACGTCACATTTCCAAGCCAAAGGAAAGTACTATAGGAAGCGAGGGGGGATAACAGGGGAAGGAGACTGACCCCGGAGCTTACCATCAGTTCAACTCAGCGCCACATCAGCATTCCATCCAAGTTAACGGTCAACTAACGGCTCATGGCATTTTTGCTTCCAAAACGTAACTTCGTGTGTACTCTTGCTCCAGAAAAAACTTCGTGGTGCTAGACGCTTCTTGGGGCAAACTTTATATGTAAGATTGCACCTTTACCCTTTATCTTATTATGAAGTATTTGTATTTCATCAAAGTTCTGAATTTCCATTTCCTTTTCTTCTGCAACAACCCAACACGCCTTGCTCTTGGGGTTGCCTGAGTTGTCATTGGCGGCAAACCCAAGCTCTTCTTTGTCGTTGTGGGCCGTTTGTTGTTGCATGTTCTTGGTGGAATAAGGGTGGCCGTCATGTTTGTTCTGTGAGTGAGGATCGAGGTCGTGGTGGGTAGTGTAATAAGAAACCATTTGGGGATTAGGATGAAGATGGTGAGGATTTGGATGATTCGAGAGGTTTTGTTGATGTTGCTGTGAAGAGTTATCCCCTCCCAACATTCCAAAACTCAGTTTTATTTGAAGGGTATTCTAGTCTTTTCACATATCAATTTTATTGAACAAATATCCGAGGGACTTGCCTGTAAAATGGAGATTTCAAGGGATCTTAATGCAATTTTTCCTTTTTGTTATATTAGGCTATTGGAAATATTATTATTTTGGTAGAGAGTGTGCTTGGTGTGAGGGGAAGGGAGAGAAGTTTTTTTACCTTGTTTTGATTAAATTGCCTATGAAAATTTTTCAGTATTCTATAGCTATATTCTCGATGAAAAACCTTGTTTTTTTTCCTCATTAATGACAATTTGGTAAAAGTATCCCCTTCGCTCAAACCAAACACACTTTTAAGGCTTGTCTGGTACACAGATTCAGTGGGAAAGGAAAAGAAAATTAAAAATTTCATCCGTTTAGTACGCATTTTAGACAAATCTTCTCGAAAAGTCAAGTTCCGAAGCCCACCAATCTTCCCTTATATGTGAGAAGATCATATCCCACCAAAATTGGTCGGATCTCAAGTTCCCACATCACTGTTCAATTTTTTTGATAAATTTACCCTACAAATTTGAATTTGGCGGGAACATTTGAACGTGGCAAGAAAGTTTGAACTTGGCCGGGAAATTTTTTTACACAAGTTTGAACTTGATGAGAGCATATTTTTTAAAAATATATTTTAGCAAGAAAATTATTTTTCTTTTTTTATTTTGAATTAATTACTTTTGAGGGTAAAATAGACATTTCTTGATTCTTTACCAACTACTACCCCTTCATTTTCTTCCTACCAAACAACTATCTTCCATCAAGCCATCTTCCTCATCTTTCAAAATCTTCCCTTCCCTTCTTTTCCCTCTTATAAGTTTCTTTCACTCCTTAAATTTCCCCGCACCAAACGGGCCCTTAGTTATCGAGCATTTGAAATTTGAATCCGCCTCTAGAACCCCTTGCGCAAAGACACATACCCCCTCCGATCCTAAATATAAAACATAGTTGACTTTTTTTGAAGAGATTAAGGAAGCTAAATAAGTTACTTAATCATATCTTATATCGTATATTCTTAAATTATATAACGAGTTTATTAGTCAAACTAATTAGTTTAGAAAAAAAATGTAAATAAAAATATTTTAAAGTAATTTAACTAGTTTTCTTAATCTCTCTAAAAATATCGATTTTATCTTATATTTATGATCGAAAGAATATTAACAAAGAGAGAGCGTATTCCAAAAATAAATAGTAATGATAAATATATAGTATCACGTGATTTAAATTTTGGAGAGTATATTTTTTTGCCACCAAATTTTTGTACGGTATATGAACATAAGCGAGATGAGGTTGAATCATGATATTTTAAAGGGAAAATTACACTCGGGTCCCGAGGAGGCGAGAGATAATTACATTAGGTCCCTTGAAATCATGAAATTACGAAGTCCCAAGGGACCTGGTTGTAATTATTTGTGAATGTAAAATGACCTAGTTGACCTTCCCTCTCTCTGTCTCTCTCCTCTCTCCCTTTTCTTCTCTCTTTCTGGAAAGCCGGTCATCCCTAACCACCGCAATCGTCGGCACCACCAACACCGGGATTAGATGGAGAAGTGCGGCGGCCGAACAAGGCTATCCTAAGGCGTGGGCGGCGTTTAACAAGAGCTTCCGACGAGGTGCGGTCGGTGTTGGATCGTAACCGACTTGATTCGTGAGGTGAACGAGAACCACCGGTCTAGGATTCCGACAATATGGCGAAGAACGTGTCCTTGATTCGGGGAGCTCAACGGAAATATCTCAAGGTCGTCCTTTTTACTCGATCTCAATTCTAATTTCTCCACCATGTGCCGATGCTTCGCCGATAATCATGATGGAAGGCGAGAGAGAAATGAAGGGCTTGAAGGATTGTGATCGAATTCGTTCTGTAACTTCAAAATGGTGTTGTTAAAATAAGAATTTCTGTTGTTAATATAGAATTTCTTGTTGTAAATAACCTACCGGACCTCGAGAAATAAAAAAATGCGGGTTTCGAAATGTTGTTCTTAAAATAGGAATTTTAAATTTGTAAATATAGAATGTGTTGTTGAAAATAGCCTCTGAACCTCAGAATTGAAAAAATGCAAGTTTTAAAATGTTGTTGTTAAAATAGGAATTTCTTGTTGTAAATATAGAATTTCTCTTTGAAAATGGCCTCTGGACCTCAAAATTGAAAAAATGCAGGTTTTAAAATGTTATTGTTAAAATAGGAATTTCCTGTTGTAAATATATGTTTTTTCGCTTGTTAATATAGCATTTGTTGTTGTAAATAGCCTACGGGACGTGAGAAATGAAAAAAATCCAAGTTTTCAAAGGTTGTTGTAAATATATGCTTTTACATTTGTTAATATAGCATTTGTTGTTGTAAATAGCCTGCGGGCGTGAGAAATGAAAAAAATTCAGGTTTTCAAAGGTTGTTGTAAATATATGTTTTTTCCTACAGTTCGAACTTAAATTACCCATTCGAACTTAAACAACCTTTGAAAACCATGATTTTTTCATTTCTCGCTAGGGAAGCTATTTACAACAACAAATGCTATATTAACAACAGAAAATTCATATATTAACAACAACTTTTGAAAACTGGATTTTTTCATCTCTCACTTCCGAAGCTATTTACAACAATAAATGCTATATTAACAACAGAAAATTCATATATTAACAACAAATTTTGAAAACCTGAATTTTTTCATCTCTTACTTCCAGAAGCTATTTACAACAACAAATGTTATATTAACAACAGAAAATTCATATATTAACAACAACTTTTGAAAACCTGGATTTTTTCATCTCTACTTCCCGGGGAAGCTATTTACAACAACAAATGCTATATTAACGCGAAAAATCGTATATTAACAACAACAAAGAAAACCTGGATTTTTTCATATATCGCTTCAGGAGGCTATTTACAACAACAAATCCTATATTAACGACGGAAAAATCATATATTAACAACAACTTAGAAAACGGATTTTTTCATATATGGCTTCCGAGGCTATTTACAACAACAAATCCTATATTAACAACGGAAAAATCATATATTTACAACAACCTTTGGAAAAATAACCGAGAAGCTTGAGTAGAGGATGAAGGATGGATGAAGGAGCAGGGGGATGAGAGAAAGGCAAGTTCGTCGGATCTGTGGTCTTGCCATCGACCATGTCAAGTGATGTTTATGTGAGTAAGCAAAACGGACGGAGGTCTAATATTGGAGCAGGTCCGAAATCACAAAATCCACGAGCATAGAAAATAAGCAAAACAATGGAAGTCGTAGTTAAATCTTGGAGCAGTCGAAATCGGAAAATCCACGGGGCACCCAAAATTAAGCAAAACGTCGGGTGATCTTGAGCGATGGTGGCGGTCGGCGGAGATCGTGGCGGAGTGGTCGACGGAGATCGCAGGGGCCAATGGCCTTTTGTGCGTCTTCCTTGCTCGGTTCTTGACGGAAATCATGGAAGATCGATTCTTGGCGAGAAATGGCGGAGAGAGACGGAGAGAGAGAGACGGAAAGAGAGGGAGATGAGACTTGATTCGATGATTTAGGCGTGTTTGTTCTTTGTCAAAATGGTAATTTTGCCTTCGAAATAATTACACGAGAAGTCACCGGGGACTGCGTGTAATTTTGTCATTTGAAGGGACCTAAATGTAATTATCTCTGCTCCTTGGGACCTGTGTGTAATTTTCCCTATTTTAAATTCGAAGTCAAAAGGAGCTTGATATTTTAGAGGTAGATGCAGAGAATCCACGGTAAGCTTTCAACTACAACCTTTTCCCCTGTATTTCCATTCTCCACTCATTTTCTCTTTTTATATGAACCTTGGAGGCTGTATAAGGCAATTTTACAAAGATACTACAAACAGTTTAAAAAATATTGGGATAAACGGAAAAATGCCTTTGAACTTTCCATCAATGGGCACTGGATATCTGAAAATTTTTTAAGGGACAATATTATCACGAAAGCTTTAAAAATAGGACAATTTTGCCTTATGGCCAAAGATGTTAAATTTATTTGTTAAAATTCTTTGAAATGTTTACATGGCAACCAATACGGCCACCTCATCATCGAACACCAACAATTACTTGCAAAGTCGGTGGTTTTGCTACATGATAATGTAACCTTCGCTCTGTTCTTAATCTTATTGTGCCTCGACTTTGGTCTTAGTTTTCTTCCAGAAATGGATCTTGATGGATTTACTTATTGAAAATATTTATGGGTTTTTTCGAGAGTGCTTAATTTTGGGTTTGATTTTGTTAATTATAGAACCCAATCTTATTTTAGAAGTACACTTAATTTTGGGTTTGGTATAGGAGACAAAGAGGCCATTTGGTTGTGGGGAAGGAGATCTTCTCAACATTCATTTTTTCATTAGTCTATTTGGGCCGTTAATTGAAAAAAGAAAAAAGATAAAAATCCAAGGAGTATAATTTGATGATGTAACATTTTAAATTGATTGAATGAGACATGATTTAGAAGTTATAAGGAATGATAAGAAAATGAATGATGAGAGAAACCTGACTTGTGTTTGCGAGGGGTTTGGTTGCCGGGCTTGAGGACAAGGAGGAGAAGCAATTTAAAAAAAAAAAAAAATTCTCTACTCAAAAATCGACTTGGAAATAAAAAAAGATCGGATGGATGCTACATAGTCAACAGTTGAACGTTTGGGTCTTTAACATGGGTAAATTTCCTCATTTTTTCTCAAAGAACTTCAAAACACCCAGGACCCATTAAAAAAAAAAATTTGTGACATTTTAGCCCTTTAACCCAAAAATATTTACCTATATGAAGATGGCGGGCCTAAGTTATGGCAGTGCGGCCTTAGCCCTAAAGCGGCCTTTTAAAATTTTCTAAAATTTGTTAAAATATATATATATTATATAATATTATATTTTGGTCAATAATTTGACCCTAGCTAGTCTTTTAAAATTTGTTAAAATATATGTATTCATTATATAATATTTTATTTTGTCTAATAATTTAACTTAATTAATGTCTTATCTTCTCTATAATTACACTATTTGTGTGTGTGTGTGTGTGTGTGTGTTTTTTTTTTTTTTTTTTTTTTTTTTTTTACATTTTCCCCTCTTCTTCATGTTCCTCTTACTTTGCAAAATTGTCAAATAATAATCGCTTAGCTCCTAAGCACATCAAATTCAAACTCAGGATCAACAACAATGAAGGGACGAATCGGTTTCTTCACGGATCGCATTATGAGGTTAATTAGTTCCTCAAATCCCTAGATTTTCTAATTTCGCCACTTTTCCCTCGATAAGTATATATTTTATAAGTAAATAAGTATAGATTTTGAGATATATTTGATGGAATTATTAACATTTTATACTTATTTAATTATATCTTATATTTTTTTCTATCATTTAATTTATTATAAGATAAGAGGAGATTTCAATATAAAATCTATGAATATCCAATTCATTAATATTTTGTAGAAGATATTGTACATCTGAGAGCAGTACATCAATTGGTGGAAAAGTCAAATGAAAACAAAAGGGCGTGGACCACATGAAGCAAGAGGATTAATTGCTGCAGGATTATTTGTGATAAGGTTGGATATATATTGATCTAAAAGTATATGAGAGATCATGTACAGTGGGACCCACGGTAAAAGGCATACCCAAGTACTATATATTAACAAGAAGAGGGACGCACAAAGACACCACGCGTACGAGAAGAAACACGCACAATTGGACAACGGCAATAAAGAATTAAGCAAGGCACGCAGGGAGAAACGCGTAGAGAGAAGAGGAAAAAGACGATTAGCAAGAGGAGCGATACGGAGACGAGGGGTGTGCGCAAAGAACGAGTTTGATTTTCATCTTTTTGTTAACCTAGCCATATTTGGTTAGTTTTTTTTTGTAGTTAGGGCGAGGATGAACCCTATGCGAATTTAAAATATTTAGTTGGATTCTTTATTGATCTTTATTTTCTTGATTGAATGAATTATCTTTGCTTAAAGCTTTCTTGAAGATTGATCACCTTTTAGATTGTTCTTAGGTTGGTATATGACAATAGAGATGTTGATGCATTTAATTAGAACCGTTAATTCATCGTAGAGTTGCATGACCTAGACATAGGCTTACGAGTTTATATGCGATCTCATAATTCTGGCTTAAAAATATGATCTTTCCAAACAATACTAAGACATTAGGTTGTTTTCAAAGATAACGAACTAAGGTAGCATCAAGACGTTGGGACTTAGTCTAACTTTAGAGAATTGATCGTCAATCATGAGAATAATAATCAATTAGGGATTCAATTCAAATTATTAGAGGAACATGGGGGATTCTCATCCCAATTTGCGTATTTCTTAATTACTCATCTTTTCTCTCAATTGTTCTTGAAGGTCTTAATTTTGGATTACTCATCTTTTTTAAATAGTTGTTCTTGGAATTCTTGATTTTGGATTCTTTTTCTTTATTTAATTCTTTAAATTTGTTTGGTTACAACTCACCCCATATTACTCATTCATTCAACTAAAGCGAAAATAGCAAATTAGTGATTGGAGTACTATTCCTCATGGGACGATCTTTTTCTCACTACTTTAAAATTTAAATCGTTATTAGCAAGATCATCTTCATTTGGTAGGAGAGGAGTACTGGTCATTGGAGGGTTAGATTTGGAAAAAAAAGAAAAGAAAAGAAAAGTGGGGTTAAATTCCTTAATTAATTTTTCTTTTACTTACTCTTTTATCTTATATCTTCCCTTTATTAAGATTTTATAACCGATTTCTCCAATTTTTACTCATCAGGGATTACTTTTTTATTTATTTTAGGAGGATCTTCACGACCTTTTCCACAAATATCATTAATCATTAGGAGGATCTTCACGACCTTTTCCACAAATATCATTAATTATTACTTAAATATCGGAATATATATCAATATTACAGCACCTTTGCTTAACTGCGGACTCTTCAGTGGAGGGCCAACATGAACCAGAACCCAGAAAGATGACATTATTAAAAACCCAATTAATGACTTTGCCAACCGAAAGGAATAACGCAAGGTAAACTGGATTCCCGTTCTTCAACTTATGACTTAATACACCGAAAGCCTCAACTCTGTAACTTGTAAGACTTCTCGATCGACTGTACATTTTCGATAGACGCCATTACTCCGATCATCGCAGGAATATTCAAGATTCTGTCTTCGGGCATGCCTCCACAAGCAGTGAGTCTAAGGCTCGCCACGATGACTCGCCCTCTACCACCGCCTTCTTTGCCGTCTCAGCCAACTCGGCCACCTTCTTCCTGGCTTCTCTCCCCTTCTCTCCTTCCATTAACTCCCTCACCATCTTCCTCACTCCTTCCCCTTTCACTAAACCTGTCATTGAACCCTGACACGTGTCAACTCTGAGGCCCACCTTGATCTCCTCCTCCACCATCTTCGCATTCAGATGTTGTTCGGCCATCATTGGCCACGCCAGTATTGGCACTCCGGCGCAGATTCCTTCCAGCACCGAGTTCCAAACCAATCGCTATTTCTTTCAGCTGTTCTATTGATATATCTGCCTGCGACCCAAATGCCACGTACAGAACTTGCTGTTTCTTGTCTAGCCACTCCATCCATGTCGGTTTTCTTGATGCTTCACTAAGATTTTTCTTTGGTTCTTCCGCCAGACAAAGCGGCCCCACACAGTAGTATCGTTTATGATCGGACTCTTTCACATAATCAACGAACTCAGGCTCCAGCTCATAGAAGCTGTTCACCACAGTTCCAAAGCTTTTTGCGGCGGATGAAACCATGTTCACGCGGAACTCAAAAGAAAGACTTTTGGGGTCTGGGTTCCGAAACTCAGGGTCTAGGTCGTTCTTGCTGACCCGGATCCATGGGAACCGGTTCAGCTTGATTGATTCGGCGTCTGGCTGGGGCCCAGTAAAGATCCCATAGAGAAAACCTTCTCTGCAAACGGCTTCAGCATAAGAGCTCATGCCAGAGCAGACCAATCTGGGAATGCCGAACTTGGAAGCCGAGTGTAGAGTCCACCATAAGAAGCTGTCAGAAACTAAAAAATTGACACTTGGAAGAGTCTTCAGCATCCGTTCGAAATGGAGCTGCATGTGCACCGTGGCGGTGGCGAACTTGTGGAGCAGAGACACGGATGGGAGCTCATCGGTGCTCTCGACACCGGAGGGGAGGTCAGGGATATTGGTAGGGAACGGGATGTCGATGATGGAGGCGCTTGTGTTTTGGAGGGATTCGGTTACAAATGGGCGGTTGGCTGACGGATGCGTTGAGTCGGAGGAGGAGGCGGGCGAAGCAGAGGAGGGGGATGGTGTGGCCTTTGGCCATGAATGGAAAAAGAAGCACGTGGGGATGCCATGAGTCTTCACTCCAAACTGAATCCATTTTTTTCCCCCAAAGTTTGCGTGTGATATCACTATAGCTTTATATGGTAGGTTGAAGAAAGCATGAAGTGCACATATTCCAGAAACGCCATGTGCGATGTATAGCCGCAATACAATGGACTGCATCCGTTAATTGCAACACAGTTTTACCACTGGTTAAGTATCATCATATAATTTAATGTTGAAATTGAAATGGGTGGAAAAAGAATCGAGCTTTTAATATTATTGCAGAACAACCGTTGGCCCTTTTCGGAAGAATAATTGTGTTCTAAACGTTGGTTTTAATTGTTGATCACACAATTTTTTTGGGGTGATGACACGTGGTTTTTTTTTTTTTTAAGTACCCACCACCAAATATCTTTTTTAAGTTTAAAAGTGACTATATAGTTATAAAAGTAGGGCAAAAATCACAAATTCTATATACAAGTTTGGCAAAATTCAGATTCCTTTAATGGTACGAAATTTGTAACTTTTACCCTACTTTTATAACCACATAGCCACTTTTACACCTAGAAAAAAACACTTGGTTTTGGGGGCACTTTTAAAAAAACCACATGTCTATTTTGGCATCTTAACCCTTTTTTTAGTTAAATAACATTATTAATCCTTAAAAGTTTAACCAAAATTGGGTTTTGTATGTGTTATCTACTTCATTTTTTTTAAAAGGTTAGATTTAAAACTTTCAAAATAAATTTGTACTTCAACAAAAATGACATGGATGATACATAAATTATTAGCTCAACATATTTAGTCAATTAATTATCAAAATTAAATGGGATAACGATTACGGCAAAATTGTCCCCCAAGTTGATCACCATGTCCCTATTGGAGATGATCCATAGTGACTCTTTCGATATGATGACGTGCCCAAGGGTACCTGGCTTGGGGTTCAGAGGGTCATCGTCCCTGAGTGTAGATGTGGTCGTTTCTTCCTCTGACGGTGTCTTTACCAAACCCAATGGCACCCGGGGGGAGCCAGAGGATGGGTGAGAGCAAGGTAGTTAAAATCGAGATTTTACGTAAAATCGGAAGAGAGATAAAAAATTGTAAAATGTAAAATCATAACGTAAAAAAATCGTTAAAACATAGAAGCGTTTGGAAAATTAGTAAAATTATTTTGATGGAAAAAAATAGTAAAAATGTAAAATTGTAGTGATAAATCGAGATTTTAACAGAGGATTACGTGGATAAAAGAGAAAGTTACGTATGACTTTGTGGGGCCCACTTATGTAAAGTATACGTTTTGATTAGATTAACAGTTTTGTTATATTTACACCATATTAAAAAGTTTTAAGTGTAATTTTGCCCCAAAAAAACTGAATTGTGGGGCCCACGCATGTTTGGTAAAACATTATCGTTAAATTTACACCTTAACCCTATTATTGATAATGTTGCAATTTTTTGGTTCTTACTATCTTTTTCTAATTCAATTTTATAAAATAGTTTGATTTAGTTGGTTTTTCACAATGGTTTATTCAATTAAACTTTAAAAAATAGGTTAATTTGGACATTAGATAATGATTCTAACTAGAAATTTATGAATTTTAAAACAATGTATCTCAAATTAAAGCAAAATAATAACTAGATTGCAAAACTTAAAAGTGAATTTTATTTGAATTAAAATGAAGATTGTAATTTGTAAAACTTAAAATGAGCATGTAGTATAAATACAAGTCCCATAAAAAATGAATTAAGTTTTTCACAAATTATTACGTTGCAGCTTCACTTATCACTTAGGATAAATTCTAGGTGCAAATACATATAAAGATTTTTTTCCGTTAAAAAATATAAGTATATTGCCATGGGCTCCCAGCAACAGTTTTCATGTGTGATAGTGTAAACATAAATATGTAAAGTATTGAAATTTTCATCCATAGTACCTTATAGTTATTAAAAATGGACCATACTAGCTGATTCGACCACATAATGGAGAACTGATCACCTAATTGGTCTAGTCCAACCGATTTGACTGATTCAGTGTTTATTCAGAATTTCATAACTTTAAAGATTCATATGTAATTCTATATATTTCAAAAAATTACAAATGGGTTAAGGTGCAATTTGGCCAACAAACTATTGGCTACCAGACCGTTCAAAGACAATTAACTATTAGTTGGACCTTAAATACCAACAAATTATTTAAAATGCTAAATCAGCACAAAACCGTTAGTCTCTCCGTTAAGTCCCCGTTAGTTGATTTAAATTGGGGTAAATTGACCTCAAAGCCATCCACGTCGGATCCGTTCAGGTCCTCATCACCAACCTGATCCCTTTCCCGCACAGAGACAATCCCTCCTCCGAGATGCGGTTTGGGGTTCTGCAGGTCCGAAGATCGTTGGGTCGCTCGCAGGGGATTTTGAACGTTGGTGTGGCGGTGCTTGACAGCTCCTTGCGGAGCATGCCTCTGTACACTCACAATCCCTCGGCCGTTGGATACCGCCATTTGATGGGCGAGACAGATGCTTATGAGCATCACAATCATATGAGCCCTAGACACGCTCCTAAGCCGGAGCTCCATATCCTCCGAGACTGTGCTACGACAAAGAGAATTTGGTATGAGTTAATACACCCCAAATACTGAAACCAATTTTTCAATGCCTCGTTACAGGATTGGGCCAAATTGAATTTAAAGAGGGATCTCGGTCACCGGGAAGATGGAGATTGACATTTAACGGGTTGTGGCTATCTGGAAATTATGGACTTGGAGGAACAAGGCAATTTTCGATCCTGATTTCCTGAGACCACCAAACATTTCTGAGGTGATTCTGGGTTGTTGGAGGAATTTAGCAATGTCACAGAATTTAGCAATGTAGACGGGGCGGTAACTCAGTCTCAAGGTCGTGCTGGTTGTGGAGTTATTATTGGAGATCACGAGGATGCTGGATTGTGGGGTTTTACCACTACTTGGGCTCATGTAGCGTCTTTGAGGAGGAAGAATGGGCAGTGCTTAAAGGTTTAAACTTAGCTTGGGATCTTGGATTTCGTTGAGTCATTTTAGCATCGGATGCCAAAGAATTAATTCAGCTCCTGATGAATGAAAGCCCAAGGAGGAAAGGGAGTCTAGTTTTCTGCAGAAATAAAGAGTTCGTGTGCAGCGAATGGGATTTGCAAGTCAACTTTTTCCCAAGGGATAAGAATCAAGCAGCGGATCTACTAGCAAAGGAGGGGATTTCAACCTCTGCTTTCTTTGATTTGTATCATCAATTTTTGCGAGCCGTGATAACTCGTGATAGTTGGGATTTACTCCCCCATGTAATAGCTTTTAGTTTGCTTTTAACTTTAGTAGCAAAAAAAAAAAACAACTAACGGACTTAACTGGGAAGACTAACGATTTTGTGCTGATTTAGCATTTTAAATAGTTTGCTGGTATTTAAGGTCCAACTAATAATTAATTGTGTTGGACGGTCCTGAACCAATAGTTTGTTGGCCAAATCGCACCTTAACCCATTACAAATTAAGACCCTATGCATAGAAAGCTTAAAATGTCTACTATTTAATGTAAAAAGAAGGGTTAATGAGTAATTTGGCCAACAAACCATTACCTCAGGAGTGCCCAGCATAAAATAACTCTTAAGTGGATCAAAGATACCAAAAAACTTTTAAAAATGTGCCGTCATCACAAAAAATGAAGTAAAACATTTTTGTGCTGCACGCTCCTAAAGTAAAACATTTTTGTGCTGGACGCTCCTAGAGTAAAATTTTTTTGTCTTGACTACATATTTTTAAAACTTTTTTTTTTGACATTTTTTCAACTTAAAAGTTATTTGTTGGCTCCCGAGGTAATAGTTTGTTGGCTAAATTGCTCTTTAACTCTAAAAAGAATCACCCAAAAAAATTATATTTTGATCTTGAAAAATTCTCAAATTTTAAAACCATTTGAAGAAATATTATTGTTCAAGTTCACTTACCGGTCTAGCACTGTATTAGCATCGATTTGACTCCAATGTGAACCACTACCAAGACCGATTTAGTAGCCAATTCGGGTTTAATAACCTTGTAGTAATTTGTTATTTAACTTTATTTCTTTTTAATTTAATTTTGATAATATTTATATTTTAAGTTAGGAATTTATTGTTTCAACTTTATTTCTTTAAAAGGATTAAAAAAAAAAAGTATTTTTTCAGTTAAACAGGCCTAAAGCCCACCGATCTGGCTGCCTCATTTAGACTCAAGCCTGTGAAAGGATTGTCCCTTATTCCCAACAGTAACCACATGTAGAATTCGCTTCCCAACCAAAACATGCATAACTACCTTTATGTTTTTTCATGGTACATGCATACCTCAATTCATTTTCACATTAATTACATATGTGTTTTATGTAAAACAAAAAGAAAAATTAAAATACGTGAGTTGGGGCGACTATAAATGAGATCTTATGTTAACAACCAGAGATTATATTATATTTCAACTGATGAAATCAAGATAAAATGGTAACTAACTGAGGGCTCAAATTAATAAACGTCTGCAAATTAAACTTAACAAAATGATCACATTGATGGTGAGTTTTGAACCCAAATCTAACTACTTAGAATAAGTTGCATCTTGCCAACTGAACAAACTTACATCTACCAGCTTTCATTTCAACTTTAAAGCATTAACCTATCTTTTGTGCTTACCACTGTTTCCTAATCCAGTAATTAACGTACAGACTTACTCACTTACTGTTGTGTTGTTTAATTCATATAATGAGGAACCAGTCGTGTTGGTAAAATCTACTTAAATGCGGAATCGAGTCATAAAAAGACGTCTGCCAACATAGCTACTATCTGTCCCTTATGTGGCAGAGGAGATATATTATTACCCGCCAACTGCAATATTTTAGTTAAGATAAACTTTTAAAGCCAAATTGCTTGGACCTCTGTTTATTGCATTCCTCTGTTTTAGAATCTCTTTGCTATCTCTGTTTATATATATATATATATATGCACTCAGTATCTTAGGTCAACCCTTTACCATGGGGAACTCTACAAGCAGGGGCGAATCTTCTGATAGACATCACCCCCCAAAAAAAAAGTCCCAAATATCTAATGTAAATTATTATTATTTTTAATATATTTAGCTCCCTCAAATATTTAAAAAAATTAGTTAATGAGTATACATTTAGTCCTTAATTATTTATCCTAAGGTCTTGTGACTACAGGCTCCAACTAATTGGTAGGACCATTTTGTAACATCCCCATTTTTCATGTGCCTTAATGTGAAGATTATTTGCATATATGCATTTTTATGAAGTTATGTATGATAAATATTTATTTGCATCAAATAATTAAAATAGGATGAGGATGTGAAATTATTTGTTTATGTGTAATTAAATAAAAGTAAAGGATCACACTACTCACCACCCAAAAGGACGAGGCCGATAGGTGTGTTACACATTTCTTCTAGGAGCATGCTGCTATACTCCTAAATCTGGAACTCAAGACTCTCAGTAAAGATAGAACAACCCGTTGATTTAAGTATTTGATGGTCTCTTTGGTATGGCTCTCAAACAATTGATTGCGCCAAAATGTCTCCTCTTTAGATTTATTGCCGGTCGTTTAGTTATTGCCATTAGGGGTGGGCATGCGCAAGGCGAAGCGGGCGAGACCCCCAATGCCCACCCGGCTTAAGAAGAATGAATAGGCGCATTTTGCGGCCGTCCCTATTTGACCGAATTCGATAAGAGCCCTAACTATTTTCGGGCATTTAAGGGCGAGAGCTGGGCGGAGAGCGGGCTTCCTTGCCCAAAGTAGTGACGTCTTGCCCTATTCCTTAAAGATTTTAGTTTCAGTTAAATTTCAAAGTTTTGGAGATAGTTGAAGTATAATATAATACATTTGTAATATATTTAGACATAATAATATAATATATTTTAAATAAAATAATATATGTAGAACAATATTTATTTAAATATGTTTAATTTTCAAGCAGGGGCCAAATGGGCGGGCGGGACCCCTTCGCCGATGCCCGGCTTTTCGATTCTTGGCCCAAAACCGCCCAAAGTTTTTTGGGCCACTTTTTTAGGGTAAATTTGGGCAATTTTTTCTTTGAAGAACTTGGGGTGCGGGCATCGAGCACCATGCTCACCCTATTGCCATCACAGTGTCAAAAGAAATCGCTCTTAGTTGTCAAACCATTCCTTTTATTATTAGGAACATCTTCCCTTTTTAATTAACTTAAGTGCTTTTAGAGGGGAAAAATGGGAAGACAACAAATTCAATGCAGAAAAACGTCTACTTGTTTTTTTTTTTAAATTTAACGCTTCATCAAGAGAATCATCACGTATCATTGAAATACAAAAGGAATCAAATCGAAAGCTAAACAACAAATACTTGGTATTTTTTATTTAATCTTTTTTTTTGGTAAAATTTTTTATTTAATCTTTTATAAGTATATTAAGAGGATCTTGACTTTGGAGAAAAAGGAAGTTTTTCATTGAAAAAGAAGGGAGAACAAGCACTGAGTGCGAATGGAATAAACATTTAATTTATAGAAGAATTCATAATATACACTGCTGCAGCAAATGCAGGTAGGGGTGTTTTATCCAGACAATGAAACGGTTCACGTTACATTCGCCAAAAATTACAGTCAAACTCGAATAATTTTTTTCTTTCTTTCTTTTTTTTTTTTTTCCTTGCAAACTTTAAACTCAAATCTTACTCGCAATGACATGCTCGTCTTCTTAATGGCTTAATGTGAAAAATTAGAAAAGTATTGCCCTTATTCCCGTCGACCATTTGCTAGCCACGGATTTTATTTTATTTTATTTTTTGCCTCACCACCGAATGAGAATATCACTAACAAGTAATAATACAATGAAAGCCTCAACTCTGTCGGACTTCTCGACAATACACACCATTACTCCGATCATCGGAGGAATATTCAGGATTCTGTCTTCCGGTATGCCTCCGCAAGCAGTGAGTCTAGCGACCGCCTCGACGAACCACCCTTCGCCATCTTAGCCAACTCGGCCACCTTCTTCCTGGCTTCTCTCCCCTTCTCTCCTTCCTTCAGCTCCCTCACCATCTTCCTCACTCCTTCTCCTTTCACTAACCCTCTCACTGAACCCTGACACGCGTCAACTCTGAGGCCCACCTTTACATTTAGATGTTTTTCCGCCAGTATTGGCACTCCGGGACAGATCATTCCTTCGAGAACCGAATTTCCACCCGCAGTGACTCAAAAACCCCTTCACACTCTTGTGCTTCAGTATCTCTGTCTGATCCACCTACACTCTCACTATAATCCCTCTCTCCCTCACCGTTTCTTCGAACCCTTGATGTTCCTTCTTCCTTATCACCCACGTAAACCCACCTTGGATTCTTCCAAACCATAGCTATCTCTTTCAGCTGTTGGCTTGATATCTCTGCCTGCGAACCGAACGCCACGTACAGAACCTGTTGCTTCTTATCTAACCACTCCATCCATGCTGGTTTTCTTGATTCTTTACCGACCTTATTTCTTGTCTCTTGGGCCAGGCAAAACGGCCCCGGCCACACTATAGCAGTAGGGTTTATGATCGGACTCTTTCTTCATATAATCCACAAACACAGGCTCCAGCTCATAGAAGTAGTTCATCACCATTCCAAAGCTTTCCGCGCTGGACGAAATAACCTTCCTTAGGAGCCCATGAGCAAGATTTTTCGGGTCCGGGTCTCAAAAATCGGGGTCAAACTCGTTCTTGCTGACCCGGATCCACGGAACCGGTTCAACTTGACTGGCTCATTGTGAAGGGTGTATTTATGTCTTTTGGTGAATTAATGAAGGATATGTTTATAAATTTAGGTGAATTAATGAAAGATGTAAAATTATGGAAATACCCTTCATAAATATATTAAATGGAAATCATGCCAGGAAAAATTAAAACATGAAATTTTCTTATACATTTAAAATATGAAATTAAAACAATTAGTATTTATAAATAAGTATATATTTTATAAGTAAATAAGTATAGATTTTGAGATATATTTGATGGAATTATTAACATTTTATACTTATTTAATTATATCTTATATTTTTTTCTATCATTTAATTTATTATAAGATAAGAGGAGATTTCAATATAAAATCTATGAATATCCAATTCATTAATATTTTGTAGAAGATATTGTACATCTGAGAGCAGTACATCAATTGGGGGAAAAGTCAAATGAAAACAAAAGGACGTGGACCCACATGAAGCAAGAGGATTAAATTGCTGCAGGATTATTTGTGATAAGATTGGATATATATTGATCTAAAAGTATATGAGGAATCACCTACAGTGGGACCCACGGTAAAAGGCATACCCAAGTACTATATATTAACAAGAAGAGGGACGCAGTACACACAAAGACACCACGCGTACGAGGAGCAACATTCGGACGGCACACCATCGAGGAGAACAAAGGGCAATTCAAGCAGGAAAAGAGACGGACGTGAAGTAGAACCACAATCAAGATGCAAAGAAAGATTAAGACGAGAGATTCTTTAAGAGTCTTTATTTCTCTTTTCTTTTTCCCTGTCTTATCCGAATTGATTTTCATCTTTTCATGGATTTTAGTATAACCATGCTTGACTAGTTTTCTTTTGTAGTTAGGGCGAGGATGAACCCTATGCGAATTTAAAATATTTGGTTGGATTCTTTATTGATCTTTATTTTCTTGATTGAATGAATTATCTTTGCTTAAAGCTTTCTTGAAGATTGATCACCTTTTAGATTGTTCATAGGTTAATGTATGACAATAGAGATGTTGGTGCATTTAACTAGAACCGTTAATTCATCGTAGAGTTGTATGACCTAGACATAGGCTTACGAGTTTATGCGATCTATAATTCGGTTTAAAAATATGATCTTTCCAAACAATACTAAGACATTAGGTTGTTTTCAAAGATAACGGACTAAGGTAGCATCAAGACATTGGGACTTATTCTAACTTTAGAGAATTGATCGTCAATCATGAGAATAATAATCAATTAGGGATTCAATTCAAATTATTAGAGGAACATGGGGGATTCTCATCCCTAGCTGCGTATTTTTAATTACTCATCTTTTCTCTCAATTGTTATTGAAGGTCTTAATTTTGGATTACTCATCTTTTCTCTCAGTTGTTCTTGGAATTCTTGATTTTGGATTCTTATTCTTTATTTAATTCTTTTAATTCTGTTTGGTTACAACTCACCCCATCTTACTCGATTCATCCAACTAAAGCGAAAATAGCAAATTAGTGATTGGAGTACTATTCCTCGTGGGACGATCTTTTTCTCACTACTTTATTACTTATAAATGAGGTGCACTTGCCGAAGTTGCTATCAAGTTTTTGGCGCCGTTCTTGTCGGGAATAGTTTTATTTCAACACTAAGATTAGTTATTGAAACTCTAGATTGGATTTTTCTTTTTGTTATTTTACTCTTGTTTATGCGAGGTACCACCGACGTAAATTGGCTGCGGTTTGATCACGAAATCGAAAAGACAGCAAGGAGAAACCGGAAACTTGCTAAACAGAGAAAAGGAAAGGTTGGTAGCTCTAGTATTGGGACTGAACAGGTTATAATGGCAGAAAATGGTGCAGATCCTCCCCGTCCTCCTCCAAAAAGGACCATGGGCGACTACATGACATTTAATCCTGCCAGGACTGCAACTAGCATTGTCAATCCTGCTGTGAATGCGAATAATTTTGAAATCAAGCCATCCCTCATAAGCTTGGTTCAACAAAGGTTCTTTTAGTGGGAGTGATTTAGAGGATCCTAATCAAAGCATATTGAGACTTTTCTCGCAGATTTGTGATACCATCAAGATGAATGGGGTTCCGAAGATGCTCTTCGTGTGAGACTGTTTCCTTTCTCTCTGACGGGGAAAGCAAGAGCTTGGCTTCGTTCTTGTCCTACTGGAAGTCTCTCCACTTGGGACATTATCACCACAAAGTTCCTTGAAATTTTTTTCCCTTCTTCAAAGTATACAAAGCTGATGTCAGATATTAGATGCTTTACTCAAGGCAATGGGGAATCATTATGTGAAGCTTGGGAAAGGTTTAAGGAGTTGCTTAGGAAGTGTCCACAACATGAGCTTCAAGACTATGATCAGGCGAGAATATTCTTCAATGGGATGCTTCCGTCTTCTAGGATGATGATTAACGCTGCAGCAGATGGTAAGCTGAAAAACAAAACTCCAGAAGAAGCATTGGAGTTGTTTGAGGCTATGGGGTCCCTTGAGAATGAAACTGTTACTCCACAACCAAAGAGGGGAGTTCTTCATCTAGACTCTTACAATACAATTTTGGCCCACAATGAGAACCTTTCCCAACAAAACAAGGCGATCCAACATCAGTTAGCTGCCATCACTAAACAGCTTGCCTCTTCTCAGGTCTCATCCATCACTTCTCAGCCTCCTTTGCTTTGTGATTTTTGCAAAGGGGAACACGCTAATGGAGATTGTGAAGCTGGTAGTACTTGGAGAAACATCGAGGTTAATTACATGAGTAATCCTCCTAGGAATCGTTTAATCCGTATAGCAACACGTATAATCGGGCCGGAAATCTCACCCAAACTTTTCCTATAAACCTCAAGCAAGCACCTCGGCAGTTCCACCAAACCACCACCACCATTACGATCCGGAAAAGGCTTTGACACGTTAACCCATACCAAAGACCGAATACATAAAAGTTCGAAGCTTTAGGAATGAAACAAAGTCTTCTCTCAAAAATTAGGAGGCTTCAATCCGGAACTTGGAGAATCGATTGGTCGTTATCAAAGCAAATAGCGAGAGGAGCCAAGGGTCCTTCCCTAGTGATACTTGTGGTCAATCCAAAGGAGCATTGTAAGGCCATATCTACAAGGAGTGGTATAGTGATTGCCGGTTGAGAATCTGTTCCGGTGAAGGAAAAATCTGAAAAAGGGGTGGAAGAACATGAAAAGGCTTTAGAAAAAGAGGAGAAAAAGGCCTGAGGATGATGATGTGCAGCAGTTCCAAAGGAGATAGCTAAAAAGAAGTCTCCCACTCCTTCTTATGCAAAACCTCCTTACCCCCAAAGGTTAAAGCGCAGATTCGAAGCAACAAGTATGCCAGGTTCTTGGATATTTTTAAGAAACTACAGATTAACATTCCTTTTGCGAAGCTCTTGAAAATATGCCTAATTATGCAAAGTTCATGAAAGATTTGCTTTCCAAGAAGCATAAGTTGCAAGAGGTCGAAAACAAGTGGCATTGACTCAAGCGGTGTAGTGCCATTATTCAAACAAAGTTGCCACCAAAGCTTAAAGATCCGGTGACTTTAGCATTCCTTGTGCAATAGGGAACGTCAATATGGGCGAGCACTTTGTGATCTGGGAGCTAGTATAAATTTAATGCCCTTATCTGTTTGAAAGCTCTCGGCATTAAAGAGATGAAGCCTACTATGATGTCGTTACAGTTGGCGGATAGGTCCATTAAGAAGCCAGATGGTGTCATTGAGGATGTGCTTGTGAAAGTGGACAAATTCATCTTCCCGGTGATTTTATGGTTCTTAACATGGAGGAAGATGCTGAACTTCCTTTGCTTTTGGGAAGACCCTTCTTGGCTACTGCTAGAGCGGTAATTGATGTAGCTGCAGGAAAAATGGAGTTCCAAATGAATGATGAGAAAGTCACTTACAATGTGTTTCAATCCATGAAATACCCAGCTGAGAATAGTGACTCGCCGAGAATTGATGTAGTTGATGAGGCCATTCATGAAGATCTTTTTCAAGAAGGTTGGATGAGTCTATGGAGGATGATCTTGCGCAATTGTTACAAGTGGAAGAAGAGGTTTACGAGATGAGAATTCTGATTTACAGGTTGAGGAGCTGAAGAAGAAGGATTATGATGCGCCACCTGTTCCTCCTAAGGTGGAACTAAAGGAGCTCCCTTCTAATCTAAAGTATGCTTTTCTAGGGACGGATGACACTTATCCCATTATTATTAGTGCTGAGTTGTCACCTACCGACGAAGAGAAGTTGCTGAAAGTTTTGACTACCCACAAGACGCAATAGGGTGGTCTATATCGATTTAAAGGGGATTAGTCCTTCATTTTGCACTCATAAAATTCTTATGGAGGATGAAGTGAAACCAAGAAGGCAGCCCCTGG
Source organism: Acacia acuminata (assembly GCA_019022655.1). Taxonomy (NCBI): domain Eukaryota; kingdom Viridiplantae; phylum Streptophyta; class Magnoliopsida; order Fabales; family Fabaceae; genus Acacia; species Acacia acuminata. The sequence continues at coordinate 149,804 of JAFJYI010000012.1, forward strand.
AGGAGACTTAACCCGACTATGAAGGAAGTGGTGAGAAAGGAGGTGGTGAAACTGTTAGATGCAGGTATGATTTATCCTATCTCTGATTCAAAGTGGGTTAGTCCAGTACATGTAGTACCGAAGAAGGGTGGAATCACTGTAGTGCAGAATGAGAATAATGAATTGATACCCACTAGAACTGTTACGGGTTGGAGAATGTGTATGGATTGTAAGAGGTTGAATGATGCCACTCGCAAGGACCACTTTCCTTTGCCATTCATGGATCAAATGCTTGAGAGGCTTGCATGTCACTCTTATTACTGTTTCTTAGATGGCTATTCCGGTTATAATCAAATCGCAGTGGCTCCAGAGGATCAAGAGAAGACAGCTTTCACTTGTCCCTTTGGGATTTTTGCTTATAGACGGATGCCTTTCGGTCTTTGCAATGCCCCATCTACTTTTTAGAGGTGCATGTTGTCTATCTTTCTCGACATGATCGAGAGATTTATTGAGGTATTTATGGATGATTTCTGTTTTTGGCACTTCGTATGATACTTGCTTGGCTAATTTGTCTTGTGTGCTCCAAAGATGTCAAGAGAGTAACTTGGTGCTTAATTGGGAAAAGTGCCACTTTATGGTGAAAGATGGGATAGTCTTGGGTCATAGAATATCGATAAGGGGATAGAAGTGGATAGAGCCAAGATTATAATCATCAAAGATTTACCTCCTCCCACCAATGTACGTAGCGTTCGCAGTTTTCTTGGTCATGCAGGTTTTTATCGGAGTTTATCAAGGATTTTTCCAAGATAGCCAAACCACTTAGTCAGTTGTTGGTCAAAGATGAAGACTTTAACTTTAATAATAATTTCCTAGTGGCATTTAACTTGTTGAAGGAGAGATTGACCACTGCACCTATTCTGACGGCGCCTGATTGGGAGTTATCGTTTGAGCTGATGTGTGATGCCAGTGACTATGCTATAGGGGCTGTGTTGGGGCAAAGGAAGAATAAGTTGTTGCATGTTATTTACTATGCGAGTAAAGTTCTGAATGAGGCACAACCTGAACTATGCAACAAGCGAGAAGGAGATGCTTGCAATTATTTATGCATTAGATAAGTTTAGACAGTATTTGATTGGTTCCAAGGTGATTATTTTTACGGATCATGCTTTGCTCTAAAATACCTCTTGACTAAAATACCTCTTGACTAAGCAAGACGCTAAGCCAAGGCTTCTTATGTTGGATGCTTTGCTATTCCAAGAGTTTGATATTAAAATCGAGAGACAAGAAAGGGGTGGAGAATGTGGTAGCCGATCACTTATCTAGGATACAGGTTAAGGAGTTGCAGGATGATTCAAAGATGGAGATTCGGGATGAATTCCCAGATGAGTATGTCTTGGCAATCAGCAATGTACCTTGGTTCGCTGATATTGCTAATTATAAGGCAATTGGGATGATACCAGAGGGACTAACATGGCAGCAGAGGAAGAAGTTCATGCATGATGTTCGACGGTATATCTGGGATGAGCCTTTCTTGTTTTTCGGGTGTGCGAGATGGAGTGCTCCGGCCGTATCCCGAAGAGGAAACTCATAAGGTCCTCTCGGCATTGTCAGGTTCAGATTATGGTGGACATTTTGTCGGAGAACGCACCGCCGCAAAGGTATTACAAAGTGGTTTTTATTGGTCTACACTGTACAAGGATGCTAGGAAGTTTGTGGAGCGTTGTGATCATTGCCAAAGAACTGGGAATATCTCTAGGAGACATGAGATGCCCCTTAACAACATTCTTATTATTGAGATATTTGATGTGTGGGGGATTGATTTTATGGGGCAATTCCCAAGTTCTTTTAACAACAAGTACATTCTTGTAGCTGTGGACTATGTCTCAAAGTGGGTAGAGGCAATTGCTCTTCCCACTAATGAAGCTAAGGTGGTGGTATCTTTTCTCAAAAAGAATATATTCAACAGGTTTGGGGTACCTAGGGCCATTATCGTGACGGAGGAACTCACTTTTGTAACCGACGGTTTCAATCGGTGCTTAGCAAATATGGTGTCACTCATCGTGTCACTACTCCATATCACCCACAAACTAGTGGGCAAGTGGAGATGTCTAATAGGGAATTGAAGCAAATTCTGGAAAAGACTGTTGGGAAGCCAAGGAAGGATTGGTCTAAGAAGCTGGATGATGCTTTGTGGGCGTACCGAACAACATTCAAAACTCCTATTAGCATGTCACCGTTTGTTTGCTATATGGTAAGTCTTGCCACCTTCCGGTGGAGCTTGAGCATAAGGCGCTTTGGGCAACTAAGCTGCTGAATTTTGATGCTAAATCTGCTAATGAAAAGAGGTTACTTCAGTTGAACGAGCTTGATGAATTTAGAATTTTTGCATATGAGAGTGCTAGCCTCTATAAGGAAAGAACCAAGAGATGACATGACAGGAGGATTATTCCTAAAGAGTTTCATTCGGGACAGCAGGTACTACTTTATAATTCTCGTTTGAAACTTTTTCCAGGGAAATTGAAGTCTAGATTGTCAGGACCTTTTGTAGTCAAAGAAGTCACACCTTTTGGTGCAATTGCCATTGCACCAATAGGTTCAGATGAAGCTTTTAAAGTTAATGGGCAGAGATTAAAGCCTTACCATGGTGGAGACATTGACAGAGGAAGAACCTCGTGGCATTGGAAGTTGAGAATTAAGGTGACATCCATCGGAGGCTCGGACGGTAAACAAGCGCCGATTGGGAGGCAACCCAATAAGTTTTCCTTGCAATTATTTTTTTTTATTTTCTTTCATTTTTGTAGGTTTAAAGATGATCACTCCTCTTGTGGCTGCCAAGTCTTCTTTGGGACGCTCTTTCCTCTCTTAAAATTTGAAACATCATGGATGGTACCCAGATGAAGCACTCCACATCAGAGTTAGAGACCTAAAACTAGGGGAGTACTAGTTCTTTTCCCTCTTTATATTTTTGCAACATTGAGGACAATGTTTGATTTAAGTGTGGGGGAGGGATATAATTTCTTTGGTTTGGTTATGCTTGTCCTTATGCAATTGAAAAGAATTTTTTTTTATTTGATATTTTTGCATTGTTTAGGATTGACCTTAATTTTGAGCTTTCCCCATCTTAGAGAATATTATCAAGTCAAATAAATAAATAAATAAAAAATAAACAACAACAAAAAAATAAAAAAGAATGTTCTAATTAAGCCTCTAAAGTCTTGGAATTTTTTTTTTCAATCTTGAGATTGACTATGAGAATAGAGATTAGTTTGTAATATGATCAGCATTATTAGTTTATGAATATTTTGCTACATGATTTCTTTAGAAAAGTAGATGATGACCTTTGCCAACTAAGAAAAACTATTGTTTGGGGAAATGACTCCGGTAAAAAAAAAAAAAAAAATTCACACACACACATGCACACAACTCCAATGACTTCTCTAGACCTTACTTAGTAACAGGGGCACTTCATCACCAATGTTGGCACTCGCGTCAAACGGTAAAGTCAAAGAGGGCTATGAGTTAGGCTAAAAGCCTCTTGAGGTGCCGTTTGGAGTAACGAGTAACCGTGCCGCATCACCCATGTGCAGGTCACGTAAAAAGGGGACCTACAACGGCTCAAGGAAAAAAAAAAGTTAAAAACCTGAGGATTGGAAAAACAAAAAAAAAATGAATTAAGTTATTTTCTACCCGAGGATCCTTATTAAATTAAATGAAAAGCTTGGTTTAGTAGAGGAATTTGAATTTTTATGAAGAAATTGAGTAGCCTAATATTCTTTTACTAATCTTATTGTTGAACTTATTGTGTGCCGATCTTTTGATCATGAGATGTTAAAAGATTGTTACAATTGTTTAAGACTATTGGCTTAGTGATCTATTCTTATAAGATATTAACTTAAATAAAACTTGATAACATGATCTAAGTGTTGTGGTTTATTGCTCTTTATTTAGGGATTTCATGAACAATGTTGTTCTCATTTAAGATGATGAATTTTATTTCTTTTGCTTGAGGACAAGCAAATGTTGAAGTGTGGGGAGTTTGATAAGTATATATTTTATAAGTAAATAAGTATAGATTTTGAGATATATTTGATGGAATTATTAACATTTTATACTTATTTAATTATATCTTATATTTTTTCTATCATTTAATTTATTATAAGATAAGAGGAGATTTCAATATAAAATCTATGAATATCCAATTCATTAATATTTTGTAGAAGATATTGTACATCCGAGAGCAGTACATCAATTGGTGGAAAAGTCAAATGAAAACAAAAGGACGTGGACCCACATGAAGAAAGAGGATTAATTGCTGGAGGATTATTTGTGATAAGATTGGATATATATTGATCTAAAAGTATATGAGGGATCACGTACAGTGGGACCCACGGTAAAAGGCATAACCAAGTACTATATATTAACAAGAAGAGGGACGCACAAAGACACCACGCGTACGAGGAGGGGCACGCACATTCGGACGACGCACATCAGCAATCGCAATTCAAGCATAGGAACGCGAATTGTAGAACCACAATCAAGACGTGAAGAAAGATTGAGACTGAGGGATTCTTTAAGAGTCTTTATTTCTCTTTTCTTTTCCTATCTTCCCGAATCTGATTTTCATCTTTTCATGGATTTTTAGTATAGCCATGCTTGACTAGTTTTCTTTTGTAGTTAGGGCGAGGATGAACCCTATGCGAATTTAAAATATTTGGTTGGATTCTTTATTGATCTTTATTTTCTTGATTGAATGAATTATCTTTGCTTAAAGCTTTCTTGAAGATTGATCACCTTTTAGATTGTTCATAGGTTAATGTATGACAATAGAGATGTTGGTGCATTTAACTAGACCGTTAATTCATCGTAGAGTTGTATGACCTAGACATAGGCTTACGAGTTTATGCGATCTTATAATTCTGGTTTAAAAATATGATCTTTCCAAACAATACTAAGACATTTTGGTTGTTTTCTAAGGTAGAATCAAGACATTGGGACTTAGTCTAAAGGTGATCGTCAATCATGAGAATCAAGACATTGGGACTTAGTCTAACTTTAGAGAATTGATCGTCAATCATGAGAATAATAATCAATTAGGGATTCAATTCAAATTATTAGAGGAACATGGGGATTCTCATCCCTACCGCGTATTTTTAATTACTCATCTTTTCTCTTCAATTGTTCTTGAAGGTCTTAATTTTGGATTACTCATCTTTTCTCTCAATTGTTCTTGGAATTCTTGATTTTGGATTCTTATTTTTTATTTAATTCTTTAAATTCTATTTGGTTACAACTCACCCCATATTACTCATTCATCCAACTAAAGCGAAAATAGCAAATTAGTGATTGGAGTACTATTCCTCATGGACGATCTTTTTCTCACTACTTTATTACTTATAACGACCAGGTGCATTTGCCAAAGTCGCTATCACCTATCTCTTCTAATTGTTGTGATGGATGATGAGATCTGTCTCTTGTCTGCAGAATTTCTTGCTCAATAATGCCTGGCTTCACTTACTTTTACACCTTAGTTGGGCTTCTATCAAAAGAAAATCTCAGACTCTCATCAGTTTCAATGTTCAGACTTAGAACACAGCAATTCAACAAGATCTACAGAAAGAGGACATATTCCTGGATCGGCGTGTGCGATACAGTTAATTACTACACTTGGAAGTTGAGCAGTATCATGTGCTCAATTAAATGTTAAAACAAGAAGGGTGCAAAATGCAGCGATGGTAAATTGTTTTTTTCTAATATATATTTTTAAATGAAATATCACCAATGTTAAAAGAGTTCATTAAAGAAAAAATTGGGTTCATATATATTTAGTCCTTATAATTTATTCTTATTTTGATTTCGATCCAAATTAAAAACCATCGGTTTTTTATGCTTTAAGTTTTTCTCCGTCTAAAATAGTAGTGATCGTAGTTTAATAAAGACCTTAATTGTTTTCCTTTTCTAGGAATCAAAATTAATTATGATTTGAAACCATAAGAGACCAAAGTTAAAATGAAAGACAAAATAGTTTTAAGCATGAAACAATCTATTAAGCCAAAATGATAAATTATACATGGGGAATTAGCCATACAATACAACAGTCATATAAAGAGAGTAATCAGTGGAAAAAGATAGATATAGCAAATTTATATCCATTTCCATGATGCATGCCTTGAAATCAGAATGGGCAAGAAGACTCAACAAATACTTTTTATAAGCGACCACTGTTATGGAGCTCAAGGATGCACCAATTGATGAGGTAACGTGAGTAACCCAGATATGACATGCAAAATAGGGAGAATCACTCGATTGCAGTTTTACTCATTTACATGTCTGCATTTCGTCATGACCAAAACAGAAGATCAAAATGTGAGAGATATGTTTCCCAAATTTGACATCTCACATGAATATTGTCAAGTAGTGCATGCCTAGATTTGGTGCGAATATCACACTCATTGGTAAGATAAATAATTTTTTGGGGTCAAAATTGGTAAGATAAATTATAAAAGGTGAAATGATCATTTATTACACTACAAAAAAATATCGGATTTGGCCACGGAATTACTCACGAAAAAATTCGTCGGTAATTACCCATGAAATTCCGTTTTTTTTTTTTTTTTTTTTTGTGAGTAATTCGTGTCTAATCCGATATGTTTTTGTAGTGTTAGTTTTAAAGGCACTGAGCAAATTCTTTTTCCTCTATAAGAGACATTTCACTTTAATTCCTTGGTGGTATTTTGTTATCATTTTATTAATTTTATGGAACATAAAATCATTTCTCTCATCCTTAGAAAAAATAAATTTAAGAAAATTCACAGATTCTCAACTTCAGAAAATCCATTCCCAACTCCCACGTCAAAAATAGAAAGCTCCTCATGCATTCTAATTTCTAACCCTTGCCTATTTTTGTTTCCCTTTTCAGTTTTTTGAGCTTAGTTTGTGTAGGTGTCCTAGCTACTTACATAACTTACATAATACTAACTCGGGTCATAACTGTAAGGTCTAGTGTGTGATCATAAGGACGCATTAGTGTACAAAACAAAACAAAAAAAATCCAGTTCTAGCATTGACCTGTTAGCATAAGGAGGTGCTTTGTGGATAAGGATCATAGAACAAACACAAGGCAAACAAGGGAGCATGGATATGAAGAAACCAATTAGTACTTAATCATTTAATTTATGCATCTCAATCTCTAGCTAGCTGTTCATCAGAAGAAAAGCATTTCCTAATATGACAGGTGAATAATACCTTCTGAGGAAACAAATCATATGATAATGTACTACTTGAAAATAAAAAACCTAAACAGTCGACTTTCTTTGTCTCGTGCCAAAGCAATTAAAGTCCACCAGTTTTCATATTAATGCGACAGGTGAAGAATACTTTCTTTACAGTTTCTATCTTTGCCTGTGATGCCTAGGCTACGAGAAAACCAGAACTCCCCTGTTCTGCCACTGAACTATATATGAGAGCTTGATTATTCATAGATATGGAAATACTTTTAATCAAGGAATTTTACTACAAATAGAGAATTCCATTACCCCAACACAAAAGAAACCATAACTTAATTGTCCTGTTTTCATAATAATATTAACTGTCAATCACATATCAACTTAATTAGTCTATCAACAAAGCAACCATTTAGCTAAACTTTGCAAGAATGGTACAACAACAAATTTGGCATGGGACAAAAAAAAGAACAAACTAACCTTGTGGAGTTGAATTCTCTGTGGACTGCACCGTAAAATGGCCATTCTGATTTATATGTATAGCAAAGAATTCCCTCTGGGCTCCAACACTGGCCCTGCAAATAGGGCAAATGGGTGTCTGAGGAAGCCATTGATCCAAACAGTGGGCATGAAAACTGTGCTTGCAAGTAGGCAATAATCTGCACTTATCCCCTGTAACCAGATTCTCCAAGCACACTGCACATTCCACAGTACTAGTTTCACCCTCTTTGGCTGCATAATCATAACAAGGAAGCTGTTCTATTTCATCTTTTGACATGCTTCGTGCTTCATCGGTGGCTTCACTCTCCGTCGTTGTGCCTCTGCCTCTTCTTCTGGATTCTATCATAATTAAACAGACATGAAGTAGGATCAAGACCCCTAACCCCACAAATAGCAATATCACGTATAAAATGAATTCCATGCTCACAACTTGTTTTGAGATACCCAGAAATTTACTATTCTTTGTCCGACTTGTTTCTGGCTAAGCATCGACGCAAAAAAATCTGTTCACCGAAGCAATCCAAATTACAATAACGACCTTTCTGGTTGATATCATGAGTCAGTCAACTCTGAACCTGGCTGGACCAATTAACATAAAAAGCTAAGCACGTGTACCGCTGTTTCTGTCATAAGAGACATCAAAAGCTTAATGGAGATTGGTAGAGAAAAGCTTAGTTGGACTAGGATCACGGGAAACAAGCCGCCTGGTTTTGTCTCAGTTCCTCGGTACACAGAAAACTGTTGAAAGTTGAAATTAGTTCAAGTAATTTGTTTTTATTTTCATAGAGATATATCGTTTTTGTTAGGGAAAATTACTAAGATACCAAGCAAAAGATTATACTACTCTAAGCCAAGGTCACTTAAAATCTTCATTTTACAAATAAGTTCCGTGAGACATTAGGTAATAAAATCGAATTGTGAAAATACCGTAATACCTTTCAAATTAAACAGATAGGTATATTCTCTCTCCACTTCGCTTCTTCTTCTCCCACCCCCTCTTCCCTCCATCCTGCAACACCACCATCACCTCCCCGCTCAGTTGCTGCATCACCTGCACCTCCACCGCTTTCCGCTTTCTCTTCCCATCCCTTCGTTTATCTCCTCCTCCTCCTCCTCTTGTTCCTGCCCACCATTTTGACCTTCCACCGACTCCGAATCGAAGTCGGAGTCATCTTCCACACTTTCCACCGCCCTCATTCCATTTTCTAGTTGCTCCACAGTAAAATGTGTGGACCAAAATCTTACGGATCTTTTCTCCCATGTCCACGGATTCAACATTCTTACTGGTCTTGGTTTATCGAGTTTCCTTCATCTTTTCTCTATCTCCTTCTTCTTCCACATCTTCAAATATCATCTGTGAATCCTGAAATATTTTCAGTTTCAGACGAAACAAACCTTCTCCCATGTCCACCACACAAGTGACCCAGCAGGCCTACACCACGCACATGGGTCACAGGTTGGTCGGACCCCTTATTCCCGTTTTGCCGTCATCACCGTTCTCGGAGTCATAGCCGGATGATCGGAAGGCTCTGTTCGGGTCGTCGGGTCATGGATCACGCCCACTACGACTTCGAGAGCTGGGTCGAGACCAAATGCTCCTCCTGGGTCAACGGCAGGATCACCTCTCCTCCTCCTTCGCCAGCGGAAAGCCGCGCTGGCAGGGACGGTGGCTCGCCGGAGATAAATGAAGTAGAAGATGATGAAGAAAACCCAAGGTAGAGCTCATCGTCAACAGTAATCAGTTAATGTTTTTGGCGAAGAAAATTAAATAGTGGTATTGTTCGCATAACATTATCTACTAATGGAGGAATTAGGAAAATTGTCTTGTATTTGAGCGACTCCCAGCTCAAAGTTTTTTTGTTTTTTTTTTTTTTGTTCATTTTGGTATACACATTGCACTGTGGAGCAACTAGAAAAGCTTGTGTTAAACGCGATTACTTATATCAGATGATTTATCTTATTATGAAATATTTGTATTTCATCAAGGCTGTGGATTTACATTTCCCTTTCTTCTGCAACAACCCACCACGCCTTGCTCTTGGGGTTGCCTGAGTTGTCATTGGCGGCAAACCCAAGCTCTTCGTCGCTGAGGGCCGTTTGTTGTTGCATGTTCTTGGTGGGATAAGGTTAGCCGCCGTGTTTGTACTGTGAGTGGGGATCGAGGTCGTCGTGGGTAGTGTAAGAAACGATCTGGGGATTACTATGTAGATGGTGAGGATTTGGATTATTGGAGAGCTTTTGTTGATGTTGCGGTGAAGAGTTATCCACTCCAAACATTCCAAAAAGTCTTTTTCACAATTCAATTTTATTGCACTAATATCTTAGGGACTTGTCTATAAAATGGAGATTTCAAGTGATTTTGGAGTAGTATAATGGGACCTTAGTGCAATTTTCCTTTTTTGTTATAATAGGCTATTGGAAATATTTTTTTAGAAAAATTATAATAAAGGACCTAAGAAAAATAATATTTATTAAAAAGGACTATAAAAATTGTAATTATTTTGAAGGATAAAAAATTACAACATTAAAATAGAAAGACTAAATTAAATTGCCCTTGTGTTATTTCTAAATTCTCTTACAACCATAACACTGTTACAAAGCATATATCCTATGGTGCTTTTTTTTTGCTCAGAACAAGAACATATATTGATACTGCTAATAAAAGTTACATCAAACGATTACACAACAAACTAAACAAACTAAACGAAATATAAACCAGAATAAGCAGACTAACACATACACCAACACCAAACCAAATGTTCGGAAAGCAAGTCACTACATAACAAATAGGAATAAAAGTAACTTCAAAGACTTCATCGACTTCCGGCCATCCAAGGTTAGAACGACATGAAAGAAAGTCTTGGTTGTAAAACCCACCCGATCGGCACACCTCCTTATAAGAAAAAGCCGCACAAATTTACATAATCACCCCCTGGGTACCGAACCAGGACAGAGAACACCCAACCTCGACGAAAAAAAAGACAAGTGAAGCCCGAAAATTACTCCTCCCCTTTCGCCCATTGAAGCACACTTGGTGACATCAACCACCCACCAAACAGATTTTGGCAAACATAAGCGAAATGGATTGGCCCCATCGAACACTCCTAGCAATGGTCTTCTCATAGATAAAGCACAAAATCACAGCACCCATCAATGAAACCCTTCCCCCAAAAACACCAATCCAATCCACAACACAGAACACTACCCTAATTACCCGAATCCACAACAGAAAACAAACACAAACATAGATTGTCCTAATCCAAACCAACAGCAGACATAGATAATCATAAATCGATAAAAACAGAGGGAAAAGGAAAATAAAAACAAAAATAAAAACACCCCCTTCGCCGGAAACCACCAACAAGCCAGAGACCACCGACGAGCAAGGGACCACCGTCGGGCTAGGGGCCACCGCCGAGCAAGAGGCCACCGACGAGCCAGCGACCACCATCGAAGGAGATGTTGAAGCAAAAAGTCCCACCGCCGAAGACGAGGGAGTACCACAGTTGCAACCAGAGGACAGAGGGCCGCCGGAGCTGGGAAGGTGATGAGGAGGGAGACCGGAGAGGAGAGCCGCGCTAGAAGAAGAAGGACGGACACCGCTCTATATCCTTGTTCCAACCTAAAACTCACCGGACTCCGACTCATCGGAGGCCGATCTGCACAACGGCCGCGATTGTGGAGCAAAAGGAGGCTCGCCGGCGGCATAGACGCCGCCGGCGAGGCAGACGCCCAGGTGGAAGAGGAGGCTTTAGGGTTCAGCGAGAGAGAGAAAAGAGACGGGTTCTTCTCCTGTGTGTTGGCCGCTTAAGCCATACTATATGAGGGAAGACGCAGCCTAGCTCATATCTCATATGAGATCTGAGTCAGAAACTGAAAGAAAGAACTTTGATTATGGCGGAGAAGACTTGGAAAAGGGAGCGTTTTCGACGAAGGACCTGTAAAGAAACTAAAACTTTAGAAATGTGAAAAAGACCATGGACTGAAAGGAAAAAGGGTAATGACAGATTAATCTTTTGTTTTTTTTCTGGATGTTTTTGTTCTTTTGGGCTTCTGCGTTGGATGGGAGGAATAGACCAAACAAGGGTTCAATGTACAAAAGATGAAGTAGTGTCGATATTGACTGTATACAGCAACAACTCACAGGATGGATGGATAGATAGAAATATCAACAAAAGAAAGAATTCAAATGAAAGGAATAGGTGTTGTGATGCTTTATAAACTTTCCAGATTCACATGGATGTGCCCTGCATAACCACTTTGCATTGTCTGGTGCAGTAGAAATACTAACTTAGCAAATGACCGTTTGGCCAAGAAAGCACAGGTAAGGGTGAGCAAATCAAAACCGAAATCGTAAATCGAACCGACTAATTCGGTGTTCGGTTTGTTCGGTTTTTGAATTTGGCTTAATTCGATGTTCAATTCGGTTGTTGTAAATTTATTTCGGTTAAAACCGAATAACCAAAATTAATTGTTTGTGTGTATTTTTTTAATCAGCCCACCTCATGAGTCATGACCCTCGGCCCAACTCAACTAAAGACCAAACCCAATTCTTCACTTTCACAATTCCTCACCATTGAAAACCCTAAAATTAACTACTCTGCGGATTGTCTCTGAGGTTAATGCTCTCTGGGTGAACAGTACCTGTGAGAGACTTGGTGAGATCCTCGGCGATTGCCCACTGCGATCGTTGCCATAGAGTGGTCTCCGGCTATATCCTTGGTAATTGGAGACGATGAGGCAGCTGAGTGTGAGAGGAGTTTCAAATTGTTGCTATTTCCTTCAGATCCAGGGAATCCGACAAGAGTGAATGAACAGTTTTGTTCCTCACTCTAGATCTAGAACAGAGAAGATACTACTAGTGGGTGAGTGGATCAGAGGAGGCATACAGGTGGCGCTCTCTCAAATTTTGTAACAGTCACACAGTTGTTTCTCAAAACTTAGAATCTGGGTTCGTCGTTCTCGCGCATAAGAGTGCTGATCTAAAGCTTCAAAATTGTCGTAGATCATATCCAATCTCTTTGTTTCCTTGAAACAAGAGCCTACGGCAACGGTTACGTTCAGCTTTTCCTTCCACTGTGAACCAACAGGGACGCTGATCCAGTCTGTGTCAATCTAGGGCTGGCGAAGCTTTCTTTCTTTTTAACTCTGACCAGATCTGAGAAGTAATCCCGGGTTATTTTCGTGGTGATTAGCAACTTCTTCTTCGTCCTTTCTTTGTCAAACAGCAGCAAACATTGAGATATCTGATGAAGACTATAATATCTATCATTTAGTGCTTATTTTTGGAACTGTATATTACAAATATGTACACACAATCCTCGAAGGTTCGTCCATGGTTTTTCGGTGTTCGGTTTTTCAATTTGTAATAATTTATTTCCTTTCAAAAACCGAATTAATTGCAAAACCAAACCGAAATATTTCGGTTAATTCGGTTCGGTTTTTTAGCCACTTCGATTTCGGTTCGGTGGTGAAAATGTACGCATTTCGATTGTTCGGTTTTAACCAAACACCGCACCAAAAAACTGAATGCTCACCTCTAAGCACAGGGTCTCGCAGAGGGTCTTCAACTGTTTTTTGCTTTTCCTCATTTCTGACTAATTTTATAATCACATGATCTAGAGTGATTGATGTAGAGTTGTAATTTACTGTTTTCTTGTTTATCCAATTGAAAAAGAATAAGATTATTTGAATTGATCTCTATTTGTCATTATTCATCAATCATAGTAAGAAAAAATCATTTCATTTAGTTAGAGAGAAGATATGAAATCGGGTTAAGGATAATTTAGTCTTTTTATTTTAATGTTTTTAATTTCGATTCTTCAAAATAATTACCACTTTTATAGTCTTTTTTAATAAATATTATTTTTCTTAGGTCCTTTATTATAATTTTCCCTATTATTTTTTTGGTATATTTAAGGGTATGTTTGGTTGTGGGGAAGGGGAGGGAGGGGAGGGAAAATGGAAGGAAAATATTAAAATGGGAGAAAACTCTTGTGGGCCCCACCACAAATAACTTTTCTCTCTCCATTTTCCCCTCCCCTCCCCTCCCCCTCCCCCAACCAAACATACCCTTAAGAGTGTGAGGGGAGTGGAGAATTTTTTTTACCTCGTTTTGATTAAATTTCATGTGAAATTTTTTCAATATTCTACGACTACATTCTCAACAAAAAACTTTTTCTTCTTATTAATTGCAATTTGGTAAAAATATCCCCTCCCCTCCTTCTCCTTCTCTTCTTTCAAACCAAACACACTTTTAGTTATTAGAGCATTTGAAATTTGAATTCGGCTACCAAACCCCTTGCGCAAAGAAACATACTCCTTCTGGTCCTAAATATAAAATATAATTGATTTTTTTTTTAGAGAGACTAAGGAAGCTAAATAGATTACTTAATCATATCATATATCATGTATCCTTAGATTATATAACAGTTTATTAGCCAAACTAATTAGTTTAGAGAAAAATGTAAATAAAAATACTTTAAAGTAATTTCATTTGCTTCTTTAATCTCTCTAAAAATGTAAATTTTATCTTATATTTAGAACTAAGAGTATTAACAAAAGAGAGACAGATTCTAAAAATATATAGTATCAGGTGATTTAAATTTTGGAGAGTAGAGTTTTTTGCCAACAAATTTTTGTACAGTATATGGAACATAAGCAGATGAGGTTGGATCATGATATTTTAAAGGGTTAAGGTGCAAAAATATACATGTACTTTTCTCCGAGGAGCACCCAATAGTAAGTGTTTTTTTTATGTGCAAAAGTACACACGTGGTTACAAATTAGGTGTAAAAATACCGTTTGACCGTTAAGTTTGACTTTTTTCTGACTGGAAAATGACGTGGCATGTCAAAGATGCAAAAATACACATGTGATTTGTCAAGAAGAGCGCCCAACACTAAATTTTTTAAAAAAATTTAATAATTTTACTTCAATTAAAATTATTTTAGGATTTTGAAAAAATATTTCAGGTATTGACCTAGTACTAAAAGGATATCGATTCGAAAAAAATATTTCAAGGTACCGATTTGGTACTAAAAAAATACTTTAGGATACGATTGGTAAAAAAAAATACTTCATAATCTTGAAAAATTATTTTATGATCTTGAAAAAAATATTTCAGGTATTGACCGTACTAAAAGGATACTTGCCCGATCTTGAAAAAATATTTCAAGGTCGACTAGTACTAAAAAGTACTTTCGAATATTGATTTGGTAAAGAAAAAATACTTCAAAATCTTCAAAAATTATTTTAGGATCTTGAAAAAATATTTCAGGTATTGACCGATACTAAAAGGATCTTGATTGATCTGGAAAAATATTTCGTGGTCTTGACTAGTACTAAAAAAACACTTTCGGGATACGATCGAGAAAAAATACTTCATACTCTTGAAAAATTATTTTTTGATCTTGAAAAAAATATTTCGTGTATTTAATTTACTAAAAAGATACTAAATGATCTTGAAAAGAATATTTGAGTCTAATCGATCGGTACTAAAAGGTACTTTCAAGATAATGAATGGTACAGAAAAAATACTTCATGATCTTAAAAAATTATTTTAGGATCTTGAAAAAATATTTGGTATTGAGGGACTAAAAGGATCTTGATTGATTCTCGGAAAAAATATTTTGGTCCGATGCTACTAAAAAAATACTTTCGGGATCTTTTGGTATAGAAAAAATACTTCATAATCTTTAAAAAAATATTTGGTATTGACCGATGTATTAAAAGGTACTTGAATCGATCTTGAAAAGAATATTTCGTGGTCCGACTGGTACTAAAAAGTACTTTCAGGATACTGACTGGTACAGAAAAAATACTTCATAATCTTGAAAAATTATTTTAGGATTTTGAAAAAATATTTCAGGTATTGACCGGTACTAAAAGGATACTGACTGATTCTGAAAAAAATATTTCAGGGTACTGACTGGTACTAAAAAATACTTTCAGGATATTGACTGGTATAGAAAAAATACTTTATAATCTCGAAAAATTATTTTAGGATCTTGAAAAATTATTTCAGGTATTGACCGGTACTAAAAAGATACTGACTGATAGTGAAAAAATATTTTAGGGTACTGACTGGTACTAAAAAGTACTTTTAGGATACTGATTGGTACAAAAAAATACTTCATAATCTTGAAAAATTATTTTAGGATCTTGAAAAATTATTTCAAGCTATTGACAGGTACTGAAAAATACTTCATGATCTTGAAAAATTATACTAAGATCATGAAAAAAATATTTCAGGGTAGTGACTGGTGCTAAAAATACACTTCAACATATTTTTTTTAAGATTCTAAAATAATTTTTTAAGATCATGAAATATTTTTTTTGTATCAGGCAGTATTCTCAAAGTATCTTTTGAGTACCATTCAGTACCCTGAAATATTTTTCCAAATCTTAAAATAATTTTTCGAGATCATGAAGTAATTTTTCAATACAGGTCAGTATCCTGAATATCTTTTTAGTACCCGGTAGTAATTAAGATAAAATTATTAAATTAAAAAATAATAATTTGGTGTTCGACGCTATTATTGACAAACCACATGTGTATTATTGAACCTTTGAAAATCGTCCGGTCAAAGAAAAGAAAGTGAAACTTAACGGTCAAAGTCAAACTTAACGGTCAAACGGTAGTTTTGCACCTAATTTGTAACCACATAGCCACTTTTACACCTAAAAAAAGCACTTGCTACTGGGCGCTCCTCAGAGAAAAGCACATGTGTATTTTTGCACCTTAACCCTATTTTAAATTCCGAAGTCAAAAGGAGCTTTGATATTTTAGAGGTAGATGTAGAGAATCACGATAAGCTTTCAACTACAACCTTTTCCTCGGCTTTTTTTCCTATTTGCCACTTTTTAAATAATTAATTACCATTTTGCCACTTGTTTTCAAAATATTTCCCAATGTGCCACTATTTAGTCGACTAAAACGCGGGCGCCGATTTTTTTTTTCGCCCCGCGATTTAGTCGACTAAACCAAGTGGCTTAGTCGACTAAATAGCAACAGGGGAGTTTTTTTAAAACCCCAATCGCGACATTTGGAACCCTAATCCACTACAAAACTTCCCCAAACCTCTCCCCTCCGTTTTTTTCCACCAAATCCTTTACCGAATCCGTTCGTGGGTAGCGAAGGAAACTTCATTCTAGCATCATTTGGTCGATTTCGATATATTCTCATCTCCATTTTGAATTTCCGCCGTTGTTCTTTCGTTTATGTGAACCCCATTTCCCGAAAAGTTGACAAATTAATTAAAAGTAAAAATGAGTTTTATATTTAAAATCAAAGTTCACCTAAGATCAATGAGGATCGAAGACATGACTAAGAATCCTAACGAGAAAAATCCCCAATATAAAATCTTAATAAAAAAATTAATTTTATGATTTCTTAAACACGAATATGAAGAAATATTTTTCAAAATTTATAATTTATATTGATTACATTCAAAATATCAAATTGATTAGTTAAGATAACGATTTGAAATAGATATGAAAATCCCTAATGATGTCCTCATTTTCAAACTCATCAACAACAACTTCTTGAGGTACTCAACCTACCTCCGGCAAGCATTTATACGTTACTCATAATATATCAAAATATAGGAAAATGATATCCTATATGAGATTATAGAGGATAAAAAAAGTTACTATATCAAAATATAGGAAAATGATATCCTCATTACCCTCTTTTATATCATCATCTCATCTCCATCCTTAGATAATGAAATATATATTTTAGATTTAATATTTTATAAAATTATTATTATAATATTTTATAATTTAAAATTTCTTTATTTATTACAGATTGCAAGTATGAAGGGTATAGATCAAATTTTATGAGTTTAAATTTACTTATTTATGTTTATAGAAATAATTTTATAAAAGATTGAATCTGAATAATATATTGTTTTAATCTAACGGTCTATATGAGATTATGAGAATAAAATGAAAAAAGAAGAAAAAAAAACCCCCAAAATATAAGGTAGACAAATAATTAAAAATAAAAATGAGTTTTATAAGGTTCCAAAGTTCGTAAGGATTGTGGACATAACTAAAAATCGTAATGAGTAAAAATCCTCAATATAAAAACTTAATAAAAAAAATTAATTTTATGGTTGTTTTATAGCTCCACGCGCCAATAGGATCCGAACTGCATGACAAAGGGTTGATTATCTAACGGGTCCCACAATATTATCGAGTGTGTTATACACGCATGAATATGATAAAGAGTTTCACGTTTAACCCCGTAATTTATACTAAAATATTAATAATATTAATAAATAAATAATCGGATGAAGAAAAGGTAAAAGCCCCACATAAACGAAAGAACAACGGCGGAAATTCGAAATGGAGATGAGAACATATCGAAATCGACACAAATGATGCTAGAATGAAGTTTCCTTCGCTACCCACGAACGGATTCAGTAAAGATTTGGTGAAAAAAACAGAGGGGGAGAGGTTTGGGGAGGTTTTGTAGTGGATTAGGGTTCCAAATGCCGCGATTGAAGTTTTAAAAAAACTCACATGTCGCTATTTAGTCGACTAAGCCACTTGGTTTAATTGACTAAATCGCGGGGGTAGTCAAAAAAATTAGCGACCCACGTTTTAGTCGGCTAAATCTTAGTTTAATCTACTAAATAGTGGCACATTGAGAAATATTTTTAAAACAGTGACAAAATGGTAATTAATTATTTAAAAAGTGGCAAATGGGGAAAAAAACCTATTTTCCTCTCTATGTCAAGTCTCTACTCCTTTTCCTTTTTATATAAACCTTGGAGGCTGTATAAGGCAATTTTACAAAGATACTACAAACAGTTTAAAAAATATTGGGGTAAAGGGCAAAATACCCTTAAACTTCCCACCAACAGGCAACAGGCACTGAATGTTTTGAAATTTTTTAAAGGGACAATGTTATCTGAAAGGTTTAAAAATTGGACAATTTCGCCTCATCATTAGAGATGTTAAATTTGACTGTTAAAGTTCACTAAAATGTTTATAGAGCAACCAATACCAACCACCTCATCATCCAGCACCAACAATTACTTGCAACGTCGGTGATTTTGCTAAACGATAATGAAACCCTTCGCTCTGTTCTTAATCTTATTGTGCCTCGACTTTGGTCGTAGTTTTCTTCCAGAAATGGATCTTGATGGATTTGCTTGTCGAAAATATTTATGGGTTTTTTCAGGAGTGTTTAATTCTTGGTTTGATTTATTGATAGTTATACAACCAATGACGGAATTATCTTATGACCAGCTGACCTTCTCTTATCTTATGTATTTATATATAATTATTATATAATATTTTATTTTGGCCAATAATTAGCCTCAACTAATCTCTTATCTTCTTTATAATTACACTTCTTTTTTTATTAGAACAATTTTTGGTTCGTACTTATTTGGTGTGAGAGAAAAGTTAAATTCTTATTTGAGATTCATACGAAAAAGTTAGTATCATCTTGTATCTTGTTTTATTTTATTTATTTATTTTTTTAAAAACGTGGCCCATTGAAAAAAAATGAATGATAATAATAATTGAAGGGGTCTGTGGCCCTTTAGCTTGCACGTATCCCACTTTCCTTTGTCGTTTTCTTCGTGCGTATGAGACAGTCCAAAAGTGTCAAACTTCTTCCACTTTTGGGCTTCTGCGTTGTTCATATTCATTTTAAGGAATAAATAGGTACTCAAAATCGCTTATTTTCACTTCACTCCTTTTATGAAAGTTTTTTTGTGTGTTTTTCTTTTTCTAATGAGGGTAATCTTATGCTAATTAGTGAAAACGTTGGGGTTATGATTTTGGGAGAGTCTTGGATTTTGACAATAGATGACTATATAAAGAGGCCGAGCTAAAAATTGCAATGGGGGCCAAAATTACCTAATAGAACCCAGGTGTTCATGCAATTACATTTCTACCCCATAAACATCTCAATATTTTCATTTTAGTCCCTCTATGAAACTTTTAGTAGGACTAAATTGAAAATATTTAAATTTTATAAGGCTTAAATGTAATTTTATAAAAATATGGATCACATTCTGTAATTTTAGGGTCACCACCCCTAGCCCCTAATTACGCCTATGACTATATATATGTAGAGAATAATTAATGACTAATTTTAATCGGTTTAGAAAGTAAAATTCTTATTTAAGATACCTATTGAAAATGTTAGAGCATCTCTGCTTTAGATTCTAAACTGCTACTTTTCCATTCATCTAGCTGTCATGATCTCAAGGCATTTTGCATCAAGAAACGACTAATTCTTAGGATGGGATTTATTGATTATTCAGCTAACATCCTTCACATAGACATCAAATCTTACATTGGCTCTTTTAATTTCACTTTTGTTTCTTATGTTAATTTTATTCACTGTAATGTTTTTAATATGTTACAATCATGTGCTCACAGTGTAGAGAACTGATGTATTATATTCTTATTCTGAGGAGAGAGAAAAAAAACCAAGAAGAAGTGGTCTGGGTTGAAACTGTAGTTTTAACTTAAAACAAAAAAAATGAGGCAAAGTGAGTTACAGTGTACGGATGGCTTTGAACGATTTCTCTGGAAAATTAGAGTTGTTCACAGTATGAAGGATTTGTAACTGTTTGGATTAGTTATGGAAGAACTAGTTTTTTTGTTGTTGTTAATTTGACTTTTATAAATTTAATATAGGATAAAAGTCATATTGTAAATGTGATTTTTTTTATTATTATTGACAAGTGATAGAAATCCATCTACACCGTGAAAAATATGTCTTAGTGATTTCTTCTTAGCGGTAGCTTTTGGCCTAAAAATCTATTTAGAAAAATATCAATCCAAACACTTTATTTTACTCTCGCTATGCTTTTTCCCTTCCTACTGTTCTTTTTCAGGCCCCACCGCCTTCCCAAATAGGCCCTAATATAGCATCTGGGTAAATATTTTTCCAAATGTAGTATTTAGGTACTACCTTCAGTTCTAAATATAGAATATAGTTTATAGTACAATATAAATTACGTCCTATATTTAGAGTTAGAAGAATAATTGTTTTTACTGTTTATTGTATCTTTGTAAAATTTCCCTCTATTCTCTGTCTGCTCTGGAAGCATGCCTACCTTTTCCCTTTAAATTGTGAAGCACACCATAGTTTATTTAATAAATAAAACTTCTCTAGTCAAATCAATGTCTCCCTCTAAGCTCTCCCCTAAAGTAAAGTTTTAGGGAAAATTACTCATAGGTCCCAAGGAGAAGAGATAATTACAATTAGATCCTTTGAAATCATGAAATTGTAAATCTAAACTTAAATAAATGCGTTTTATTCAAAAGGAAAGAAAATAAAAATAGAAATAAAATAAAATAAAACTAGCTAGGTTCAAGTCCCAAAGGACGAAGGATCATCGCGACTATGAACACAAATATGGTAATTCTAATAAACACAATTTAATGTAAAGAAAACAAAAATATTTACATAATAAAAATATCATCCTTTTATATATATATATATATATATCTATACCATTTTTTGACCTTCCTTCTCTCTTGTCTCAATTTTCTCTTCTCTCCCTTTTTCTTCTCTCACATCCGAGGCATCTCTCTCCTCTCTCCTATCTGATTAATTTAGTTCTCCGCCACGAGTTTTTTCAAAACCATTTAAAGAATCGATCAAGGAAGACACACAATGGCCCCACAAACGATCATATCGGCAAGACTAATCTCCGTCATGATTTCCACCAAGAACAAGAAAAGGTAATTGAAGCAAATATCATTGAATAAAAAATAACCGAAGAGACGCACAAGGAAGACGCACGAATAAAAAAGGCCATCAATAACATACCCCGCACGAGAATCAAACAACAATTGGTTTCTATAACCTAGGGATCGGGATTACCTATCAATATATAAAATTAACCTAAGATTTATGGGGATTAGAATCATGGGGATTAGGATTTTCCATCGACCACTCGCATATAACATTAATGATCTGAAAGTACCGCCGCGCAATTAATAAATTGTAAAATAATACAAACATTATTAAACCATCGTTATTATTATTACTTTAAGATCATCATCATCATCATCATTATTAATTTATTTTAATTTACAAGCGAGAGATAATTACAATTAAGGGTTCCCCGTAATTATTTGTGAGTGGATTTTCGATTTCGGACGCCAAGCTCCAAGATTTAACTATGGCTTCCGTCATTTTGCTTATTTTCGTGCAGCGCCACCTCGTTTTGGATTTTGTAATTTCGGACTCGGCTCCAATATTCAACATTTGCTTCCATTTTGCTTACTCACGTTTTGGTGATCACTTGACATGGTTGACGGCAAGACCACGAGTCGGCAAACTTGCCTTTCCTCATCCTGTTCCTTCATTCCTTCATCCTCTATTGTTTATGGTTAGTTTTCTAAAGGTTGTTGTAAATATATGCTTTTTCTGTTGTAAATATAGCATTTGTTGTCGTAAATAGCCCCTGGATATGAGAAATGAAAAAAAAAAACCACGTTTTCAAAGGTTGTGGTAAATATATGTTTTTTCTGTTGTTAATATAGCATTTGTTGTTGTAAATAGCCTTGACGTGAGAAATGAAAAAAAAAAAAATTCAAAGGTTGTTGTAAATATACGCTTTTTTGTTGTTGTAAATATAACATTTGTTGTTGTAAATAGCCTCTCGGACATGAGAAATGAAAAAAAAAAAAAAAAAAAAAAAAATCCACGTTTTCAAAGGTTGTGGTAAATATATGCTTTTTCTGTTGTTAGTATAGCATTTCTTTGTTGTAAATAGCATCCGGACGTGAGAAATGAAAAAAATCCAAGTTTTCAAAGGTTGTTGTAAATATATCTTTTTACGTTGTTAATATAGTATTTGTTATTGTAAATAGCCTTTGGACGTGAGAAATGACAAAAAATCCAAGTTTTCAAAGGTTATTGTAAATATATGCTTTTGTTGTTAATATAGCATTTGTTGTTGTAAATAGCCTTTGGACGTGAGAAATGACAAAAAAATCCAAGTTTTCAAAGGTTGTTGTAAATATATGCTTTTTTCTACCCTTTCGAACTTAAATTACCCGTTTGAACTTAAACAACCTTTGAAAACCTCGATTTTTTTCATTTCTCACGTCCAAAGGCCTATTTACAACAACAAATGCTATATTTACAAAAAAACATATATGTACAACAACCATTGAAATTTGGAATTTTTCATTTCTTACGTCCAGAGGCTATTTACAACAACAAATGCTATATTTATAACAGAAAAAGCATATATTTACAACAACAATTCAAAACCTGGATTTTTTTCATTTCTCACGTCCAGAGGCTACTTACAACAACAAATGCTATATTTACAACAGAAAAAACATATATTGACAATAATATGTTAAATTATTCTCAAGTCCAGATATTAAGTTCAATGAGTAGGTGCAAATAGTCACTTACTCATACAACTTAATATTTTGAAATGATATTCACTTCTTAAGCTAGTCTTATATAGTTGTCAAAATTCTCAGAAGATATTGTGAATATATGCTTTTTCTGTTATAAATATAGCATTTGTTGTTGTATATAACCTCTAGACGTGAGAAATAAAAAAATCCGGGTTTACAGTAGTGAGTCAAGCAAAGGTGGTGACTCGTCGAAGATTCATGGAGTGATATCAGAGCATTCCGTGGAGAAGCCTTCAGATCTGCCAGAAAAGTCAGATCCCAAACCTTTGGCGGGAGATTCCGAGTTTCGGCTTGAAGATCCAGTCACCATGCTCTAGTACGGATCCTTACTTGTTCTTGCCGAAGGCTTCGAGGTGTTCGAGTCGCTGGGCTGTGGCAAAATCGCAGATCTAACTAGTCTTGGCTTTGTTGGGCAGTGGGTTGAATCATTTTAAAAGAGAGAAGAAAAAAGGAGAGAGAGAGAGAGGGGAGAAGGAAGAAGGAGAGAGGGAAGGTCAGATTGGTAACTGTGCACTCACAAATAATTACACAGAAGTCCCTTGGGACTTCAGAGTAATTTCATGATTTCAAGGGACCTAATTGTGATTATCTCTGCTCCTTGAAACCTATGAGTAATTTTCCCAAAGTTTTATGTCATTACGTGGGATTAAATGTTAGATTTTGCTATTATGATTCTCATGTAAATTAATTATCTTTAGACTAAACTAAGGTGGGCACTCTGATCAAGAAATTCCAAGCCGATAAGGCAACTCCATTCATATTTCTTTTCTTTTTTTCCCCCATTTAGCAAGTGTAATTTTTTCCCCACAGTAAGATTACACGAAATACAAGCGTAAAAGATTTTATAGAATATAAAAGCCAGTCACAGCGCCCAAAAAATCAGGACACTATGTCTATATATTAACTGCAAAACATTTAAAAGCAAAACCTTCCCGAGTTCGGGAACAGCACATTGAGGCCTTCGCACGAATTCGAGGGCCCTTGTTCTTAAAATAAACTAATGTTTGAGTTTGCATTGTAGAATTATGCTTAAGATAAGTCGAGACAAAAAATTTGTCTTATATGTTGTAAATCAATTTGAGAAGCAGCCCGCTGATCCAAACAAGGACCATGGAGTCATCTACCACTACCAAAGACCTGTGAGCTGTCTCGCAGACAAAACGTCTGTCCTTTAGAGACTTGAGAAGAAGCTGTAGTAGCTGCATGCACCATATATGTTCACTTAGGAGTACATGTTAATGATACATTAAACAATACTACTAAATGCAGAACAAGATTGCATAATGTTTGAGTAACAAAAGGTACCAACGCGAAGGAATAGTTCATTTACCAGGGGGGCCTGTGAATCTATCAAAAGATCACTGTATGCACTGAAAATGTCATGATGACAGTCTTACAAAGAGCACTTGCAGGACTTCAAGTTCTCAGATTCAATGTATTCTACTTCTGCATTTCCAATCTCTACTTCAGACTTAACTACTTGATTTCCTTTGACAGGTGGAGAAATCAAGGGGACTTTTTTTTTTTTTTATGGCCCTCTCTATTGTTTCCATCGCCACTGTCAATGGGAGGCTTAGTCAATATGCCTTACTGGTGCTCTCGATCTTCTTTTTAGTTTCAGGAATTGCATTGAGATCCCAATAAGATTTTTATGTTGCATAGTTTTGTCCTAGTGCTCTGGAATTCAGGAGATAATAAACCGATATAGAGTCTCCCAAGGTAAATGACTGGCCTGCAGACTATAGTGCATATTTCGCTCCTAAATTCACACAGTTCATTTGGCCTGGTCAATTTGAAAATGAATCAGGGAATACATCAGATTTTACTCGAAAGGAAACCCTTGAGATTTTTAAGCTGATCAATTATGTAGCCGATTCTCACAGAATCACACAGGCATTTCAACCAAATCCCACCATTGCGGATCAAACGAGCGCGTTTGCTTTGGCTAGAAGGAGATTACCAGACGAATGCACAGAGAGACTGCGATCAATCGCCAGTCGCTGAGATCTCCATTGATTCTCTAATTGTGGACGCATCATTTAATTTTAATAAGTTTCAATATGGTTGAAATTTAATACTATTTAATTTTATATTTAATAATATTTTTATATAATATTAAATTTCAACTATTAAAATTTATTGAATTGTGGATACATTCAATGAAAAAAAAAAAAAATAGAGAAAAAAATCAATGGAGACATTATTCTCCCCTCATGTCACCGGCAAATGACAAGAAGCATCTAATCAAATGATGTCGTCAATAAGTGACCCTAAAGATGAAAGTGAGATTTTTTTTCCCCTTAAAAAAAGCAGAGAAAACAGATTTTATCAATTTATTTTTTTGGGCCCGTTAATTGCAAAATATAGGGAAAATTCTAAATAGGTGTCTTTAAAGTCTAAATAAGAAAAAATAAATAAAGTAATGACTCTAATTTGCATCATCATAATCCCATTCCGCATGCCACTTCAGCCAAGCATGTCACAGATGGTTGGGATTTATTGTGATAACATGAATGAACTCTCAAAAAACTTTATGAGGATCGAGTCACCGGACCATTGTTTGGTTCCATACGTGGAAGGATATGTTTTATTTGAAGCCAGTCATTTTCAGGTCAAAGAAAAGGAGCCATTTTATAATCAAGTCCGTGTTTTATCAAGTTCAAGGCTATTTAAGTTGGTGTTCAAAAAGCATGTTCAAATAAAACTCCTCCAACATATCTACTTCATATATCATAAATCACGTTAGAAAGACAGTTTTTACTGCTAATCCAAACAAACACGAACGTCACTGATCCCCCGTTGATCATTGTGTGGTGGGTCCCACTTTTTTCGCAGACTGGGGCTCCTTCTGTTACTCCAAGTAGTGGACCAAAATATATTCATTCAACCATCATGCCTAACACAACTAAGTTTGTTAAACATTTAATATGATACAAGGGAAAAGAGAGAAGGAATTTGAATGGCGCGTGTTAAATTAAATAATGGGCACGTAATTGCGTAACCATGAAGCAAAAACCAGCAATCTCCCGTGCTAACGCAGAAAAGTGCCAACCAGATCATTTAATAGAGCATCTTATTTTTCTTCTGAAAGCAAGTTACGAGGCAATTAAACAATTACCCACTGCACTTTCTATCTGAATATATATTGATGATATATGAATATAGCTGAATCTCATATTCATAGCAAACTAGATAGTGACCTGCAGGAGGAAGGAGCTGTATGTGTCTGCATGGCCATATGCTAAGGCTATATATTTAAGGTCTGCGTGCTTCTGTCCTATGAAAATTAGATATTGCAAGATTAATATTACTATCTCCAATCCTAATTATAAAATAGAGTATGTGGTGCAAAACTTTGTTTTATAATTAGAACCGGAGGAAGTATATACTACCTCCGGTTTTAAATATAAGATTCAGTTTCCTTGTTTGGAGAGATTAAAAAAGCAAAAAAAATTACTTCATCATATCATATGTTATGTATGATAAAATTATATATCATTTTGTTGGTCAAACAAATTAGTCTAAAAAACGATAAATATAAATATTTTAAGATAATTTAATTAATTTTTTTAAATTTTATTTAAAAAGTTAACTAGGTCTTATATTTAATATAGGAAGTAGAATATAAATGTTAAGTATGTACCAAAAAGTTGTGAAAACCAAACGAACTACGGCGTTTCTGTTAGGGAACATAAACAGGCAAATAAATTAATACGATTACATATAATAATAATCGCATAGGAAATATCATGAAGATGAATTCTTCCTCGATCCTCGCCTCTGTTGAAAGGGGAAACAAGGAAATTCATTGGCTCCACATTCTTTTGATTTACAGAAGTTAACAGGCAGGATCAGACTTACTTTGTCATCTGCAATGGTGATTTTAGCTTGCCGTGATGCCATAAGTCTAGAGGTGGACCTAGGTAATGTAGAAGGGGGGCAAGTGCCCCCCCTGAATTTGAGTTTTTTTTTTTTTTTTTTTTAAAAAAAAAAAAAAAAAATTAAAAATTAAAAGAAGGTGTATGTATATATATATATATATATTAATACAGTCTTAAATTAAATGTCTACCCTTAATATATCAAGATTACACTTTGTAATCAGATGGGGATGAATGGTTGAATGATTGTTTAGTGCCTTATATTGAAAAAGATGTATTTGATAGTATTGATAATAAGATAATTATGCTGGAATTCCAAAAAATAAGGCTTAAAATGATGACATTATAATTATTTTTATTATAATATACTTTTGTTATTAAAATACATGTACTTTAACTTATTTAGTGCCCACATTTCATTGTAATTTATGTAATCGCATTTTAACAAGACTTAGTCTTGCTTTTCAAAATGACAGGTTTGTAAAATAATTGTCTCTTTTTTATTACATCATCGGTGTTCACTTGATTTTATAAATATTTTTTTCTTATCTTGTTTATATATTTTTGTTTTTTAATACATTTAAAACTTTCCTTAAAAAAAAATTTGACCCCCAAATCCCCCAACTAATGATGCCCCTCGATAATTTTCTGGGTCCCTCAAGGACATTGATATGGTTAAACAAATATTAAACACAGGACAATTTCAATTTGTCTAAGTTTTTTTTTTTTTTTTTTTTTTGGTAATAACACGGGACAAATATTGTTGGCGTGCAAGCTTGGATTCCTTGTGCTGCCCACTGGAATATCCTGACAAGCAACTATTTTCAATACTTGTCAAAGTCCTCTGGACTTGATGGTACCAGTCCTCCAGCTTACCAGCTATGAGGACATCTTTGCTTCAAACATGGGTGCTTGTAATTTCAGACTATAGGTATTCGCCATTCTAATTAAGGAAAAAAAAAGTAGGAAAAATCCCTTTAAGTCCCAAAAGACTAAAAAATGTTAAAAAGGTCCCACAAAAAATTTCGATATAAAAAATGTCTAATTAACAACTCTTTCGGTCTGTAAGTTTTAACAATTTTTTAGGACCTTTTTGATATAAGAATTTTCTGTGGAACTTTTTGATATTTTCTTGCTCCGTTGGGACCTTAAAGGAATTTTCCCAAGAGGTTAGCTTACCAATGCCAAGCACATTATTTATTGAAATTTGACACTTGTAAAACAAAAATATCAAAACACAATCTTATTAGTTAGATACAGCAGTCAAGCTAGAAAAATATGCTTACTATTAGTTTGTTAATTAGTTTGGTTTGGTGAGTTTTTGTGGGTTAGTTTGTATTAATAGGTTTTTTCGTGGTTTCTGGGGTGCAACTATTGGCGTTTGTACTAATTTCTTTGGTAGTAATAAAATTAGTTTGTTTGGTAAAAATAAAAGCTACGAAAGTATGCGTACAAGAAGT
This sequence comes from Acacia acuminata, assembly GCA_019022655.1. Classification (NCBI taxonomy): domain Eukaryota; kingdom Viridiplantae; phylum Streptophyta; class Magnoliopsida; order Fabales; family Fabaceae; genus Acacia; species Acacia acuminata. The sequence goes on from JAFJYI010000012.1 coordinate 178,267, forward strand.
GCATTTCTTGAACTATACCATCAGATTCTAAATATAAGATTAATTGACATTTTTCTTAAAGAGATTAATAATATTATTAAATCATACTACTTATGATTCTAAATATAAGACCTAGTTGATTTTTTATGAGATTAATGAAACTAATTAAATTACTTTAAATTATTTATATTTATCATTTTTTTCAAATTAATTTGTTTAACTTATAAACTGATATATAATTTAATTACGTACATATGATTAAATAACTTATTTAATTTCTCAAAAAAAGTCAACTAGATATTATATTTAGAACTATAGATAGTAGTATATACCAGTATTGTGTATCATTAGATTATATATCAGACTATCAGTTTTTAAGTTATACTAATTAGTTTGGAGAAAAACGATAGATCTAAAATTTTTAAATAAATTATTTAGTTTCCTTAATATCTTAAAAAAGTCAATTAAATCCTGTATTTAACTGCATATACAATAGATTACAATAAAAATGTGAGCATCCGTCTCGGTCATAATTTTATGCCAGGAAAATGAGAAGGGCGCAAGGAGCACACGGTGTCTTGAGAATTTTTTTTGGGAATAAACCGGAGGCTTGAGAATTGGAATGGCCTATTAATATATATATATATATATATATTAATCCCTAAGGTCTTTAATATAACATATATTTGAGGCTAAATATATGACATATTTTTATATTTATCAATATTTTTTAATTTATCTCTATTCATCTCCCTCAATAATAATAAAAGAGGAGAGAGAATGAAAAAATTGAGAAAAATGATTTAGGTATTTTAAAAAATACATGTCATATTAGCTAACTCAACTAACTTCCTTATTATAATCAAAATAGGTAAATATGGAGGAAATAGTAAAAATCATGAATTAAACATAGCTAGAAAAGAAGAGAAGCAGAAGGGTAGTCGTTGAAAATTGGGAGCTTCCAGGGTCTATTTGGCGTGGCGGTAGAATAGCCAAAGGCCTAGTGAAATTGGAAAAAAAAAAAAAAAAAACAAGTAGGAGAAATATACGCGTTTGGGGTGGCTTTTGTGGTCAATGGGCTAATGTAAAAACAGCCACTTTTGATAAAAGCCACAGATAACGGTTGCATAGTGCACTAAATACTTTGGAGGATCAGCTTCACTTTCGATATAGCACACATGCATGCCGATCCGCAGGCACACCATATGTGCCAATTGCAGCAGTTCGTACAACTAGTGGGCAAGAATCTCCGCCTTGAACATAGCATTCTGCTAGTTCATCAAATTGTCCTTAATGGCACAGACGCTGTCCACCACCACCGCCTCGCCCTTGCTATTAAGATTGTTGCCGGTCGCCTTTAAATCTGTAGACTCATGGGACAAAGTCGCATCGACGATGATAGATTCCTCGGCGATAAGGAAGTCAATGATGTCACTATGATTCCAGTTGAGGATCGGGCATGCTAGCCATTGGTTGGAGGCCGATTAGGAAGCAGCTCCGGTGGAGTCGGAGACGGTGATGTGGAGGTTGAGGAAATTGGTGGCGTTGATATTGTTGGGGGCAGTGGTGTTACTGTTGTTGTCGTTTCAAATTTAAATTTTGATCGTCAACTATCATATAATATACAACCAATATATATCTATATAATTATAATTATATGTGTATATAATATTTAATAAGATTCATGTCGTCTCAATTGACTTTTTAAATAATTATCCAAATAGCCCATTTGAAAAAAAAAAAACACATTTTCTACTATCATTTCAAATGTAAGTTACATTTATAATCTAACCCTTATCCTATCTTATATTTATAAAAATCAAATTAAGATAAGTCTATCACCACTATTTTAGAAAACGCCTAACAATATCACGATCGCCCAGTGTCACTCCACAGAAAGCAGATCTGTTATCAAAAGTACAACACTATCCCTTCTTCACTTGGTTTTGCAATTCCATTGACTCCACCGGGCAATCACCCCCAAACAAAAAAAAAAAAAAAAGTGAAAGGAAGTTGAGGCCCTTTGATACGGTCCTCTCTCGGTCCCATTCTTGTCTTTCCATCTTTCCATTCTCTCTCTTCCCTCTCGCGACCCCTTCGTCGCCCCCGAAAGAATCCCCTCGAACCCAAAAACCCAAACCCCACTTTCACTGTCCTTCCAATCCCACTTCACCTTCGATCTGCACATTCTTCAATCTTCTTCATCGCAGCTCCTTCGCTGAACAATGTTACCCGTCCCGCGTCTTAACTCACGGGCTTCCAACTCCGGACCAGAACTCAGATGATGGAACTCACCGATTCCGGCGACGAACTCAGCGACCACAAGCTGCCTCAAGATTCTCGCTCTGGACTCGGAATCGACCTCAATGAGATCCCCTCTCCTTCTTTTGCCGAAACCCTACCGGACTCCATCGACATCGTACGCGCGTACCACGAGAACCCGGCCCCTCCGCCCGGCGGCCCGGCGGGGATTCCCGGTGACGTCCGCGGCTCCACTTGTGGTGCCTGTGGTAAGCCCGAGGCGCGGGGTCATGTTGTGGTCTGCGACGGGTGCGAGCGCGGCTACCATTTGGGCTGCGCGGGAATGCGTGGGCGCCAGGCCGTAAACATCGACGAATGGGTTTGTGGAGAGTGCGTGTCCAGCGGGGTCAAGAGTAAGCGTTGGCCATTGGGTGTCAAGTCCAAGCATCTTTTGGACATCAATGCTTCGCCACCCAGCGATGCCGACGGCGAAGGTAGTGAAGAATTGCAGGATTTGAGGTATGAAAAGTGTTGCATTCTTTTTAAACCTTTCGTTTAGTAAGCTTGATATCAGAGTTGATAAAGTCAAGTGTTTTTGTTTGGTTGCCATGTTAGTTGCCTGTACTTGTGCCAGGAAAAAGCTTGTCTCCCATGAGAATTGAAAGTTTAGGACTTTATCTGAGAATAAATAGAGAAATAACAATGAAAGAAGTACCGAATGAATTTAAATTAGCATCAAAGAAATCGTATATCCTTGTATAACACGCTGATGTGTCGTTAGTCTGTTGACAAGCGTATATCCTTGTATTCGATGCCGTGCATGTAAGTGGGTATATCCAAACCAAGCTACTGTTACTAGGACTTTGCACAGTCATAATCTCTGTGAAAAATGAGTGATTTTTGAGTTTCAGACCAAAGAACCTTTTCTAAGAAACTGTTGGCTGGGATAACAAATACTACATTCCGTGTACCGCTGCATCCCGCTTTTAAATGCTCAAGTTACCATGCCTTTTTGTTCCAGCATGTTATTTTACTTCTATTTCACTTGATTTTTAGGCCTGCCCGAAACAAATATGTTTATAATATAACGGGCACCAAATTTATTTTGCCCTGTTTCACACTATCACTTAGGCATTTAAGAATTTTATCACGTGATACCAAATTAATAATCTTATTGAATACGAACCTGGCATTATTGGTTGACAATATATTATTAATCACTGTTCAGTATCTTAACTTTGACAGTCTTGTTTATGCTTATTAAAACAAAGTAAAGCTGGTTATGTTGGCTGCTTTTTGCTAAACCTGTCTTTGTTGGTGGCATGCATGAGTACTTTCTTTGTTTGCTGTAAGTTTTTTCCTGGATTCATTTGTGTCCTTTATATAGTTTGTTTCTTAGTTCAAATTTCCTGAATCTCTTACATGAAGTTGATTTTTACCTTTATTTTGGATCTAGAAAGCACACTCAGGGTCATAATTCTTTCAGTGCCAACGCATTTGGCTCCCCATTGACATATTCAACCTTCTTCAATGGTAATGCTATTGGCTTCCAAAAAGCATCTGGAGTTGTGACACATGGTGTTAGAGTGGGTTTTGAGGATGTATTGAATCATACGCATTCAGTGACTAGAAATTTTGAGGAGGTAGATATGGGTTTGCCTCCTGGAAGTCATAGGAATAGTAAAAATACAGCTAGTGGGAATCCAGGAGATGTAATTTTGCAAGCTCTCAGAGATTTTATATCTGAAAGGCATGGTGTTCTGGAGGAAGGCTGGAAAGTGGAGTTTAGACAACCAATGGGCAACTCTGAGCTGTATGCTGTTTACTGTGCACCAGATGGAAAGAGTTTTGATTCTGTGTTTGATGTAGCGTGTTATCTGGGGTTAATGCCTGGCTACAACTCGTTGGAATCTGAAATGAGAAACAATAGGGCTGTCTCTTCATTAGGTGGGTCACATTTAACCAGGAAAAGAAAGTCAGCTAGACTCCCAGTCGCTAATGGCTTTGCTGAAAGAAGGGAAAGCTTTGCCAATAGTTGTTCTAAAGATCTTCCGTTGGACGCTGCAAGTGCAGAGTGTGCTAATGCATGTGGGAATGGATCAGAAGCCACATTGAGTATAAGGAGAGAGGACGATCACTCTGGCCCTCAGCAATCTGCTGTAAGTGAATCTGATTCACTTGTCCTCCTCTTTCTTCATTTAGATGATTTCTTAAGTTCAAGTTTTCCCATGTGATAATACATATACAGTACTGCATAGTCAAAAGAAATATTGTATTTAAGATTTGGATAACTTAGCTAATGCCTACTTTGCTGCGTGATTATATTTCAGGATGGCCTTCCTTTACAGTTTGAAGATTTTTTTGTTCTTTCTTTGGGGAAGGTTGACGACAGACCTTCATACTGTGATGCTAACATTATTTGGCCCGTAGGTTATAAATCTTGCTGGCACGATCAAATTACAGGCTCCATTTTTACATGTGAAGTTCTGGATGGTGGTGATTCTGGACCTATATTTAGGGTCAGAAGGTGTTCCTGTTCTGATGTTTCTATTCCAGTTGGGTCAACCATCCTCTCATTGTCAAACCCTTGTCAATTTGTCAGTCAAACCAATGAAGGTGAGGGAAAGATGAATGATAATATGGAATGTGATGATGATGAAAGTATCCAGATGATCCTGGACGACTCTTGCAATCCAACAGAAAATGATATATTGAGTTGTCTTGAAAGTTGCTCTAGTGAAGCACATGATAGCCATAGATTAGATGTATTGCAGTCTGCAGCTGGTCCAGTTCAAGGGGAAACTCATAATTTGTCTGATGACTTGGGGTCAATTGGTGAGATTATGGTTGAACAGTGTTCATCATCCTCAGCATGGAAGGATATTTCCCAAAAGTTAGTGAATGCTTGCCGTGAAATATGCAAGCAGAAAGGGACTCTAAAGCTCTATTGTAAACATGCTGAAAATGAAACATGCGTATATAAATGGGACGTAAGGAATGGCAAAAATGAAACACACCCCACTTCATTTGCTAAATTTTGTGGGTCCCCTGCTCTTGGTATCCCTGCCATGGTTCAGGCAGATGATGATCTTGAAAGTTTGAATGAGGTCTTAGGAAAATGGTTGGAGCAGGATAGATTTGGGTTGGATGTTGAGTTTGTCCAAGAAGTGCTCGAGCTACTCCCTGGTGTTGAAGGATTCTCACGGTATGAATTTCTGAATACTAGAAGTAATGGCTCTTCTTTGCTAACAGTTGGAAATGGGTTCTTAGTGGCTGATTGGAGAGACAGATCCCAATATCAGGAAGAAGCAGTGCAAGGTTTATATAGGAGGCACAAGAAAGTAAAATTGGCCAAAGAATGTGCTGAGGAAGATCGCTGTCCGCCTCCTGGGAAGCCACTATCCTCTAAGGTTCCTTTTGAACTTGTTGGTGATGTTTTTCAGGTACATGGATGCTACTTGTTGATGGTCCTTCTGAAATATCTTTATCATTTTTTTCCCATTCTTTATTTTTTTTATTTGTTTGTGTGTATATAGAATCTTAAATGTTTTTTGTTGGTTCCTCCCAGGCTTGGGAGCTATTACGCAGATTTCATGAAATTTTGGGCCTGAAGGAACCTTTGTCATTGGATGAGCTAGAGAAAGAACTTGTTAACCCATGGTTTAATGGATCAGTCGTTAGTGAAAAACCTGAGGGCGATGGCAGTGGTGGACCAATATTATCCCCAAACTGTGAAGCTGCTCCTTCAGTTTCTGCTGAAAGTCCCCATGCATTTATTCAAGTGGAAACTGAAGCCATGAAAGAGGCTGCTCAAGTTAAGCTTGCATCGTTCACTTACACCAGATGCTTTGGTGCATCTTTGACAAAGGCTCATAATTCCCTGCTGGAGGTTTTAATTGGTGAACTTCAATCCAAAGTGGCTGCCCTGGTGGATCCAAATTTTGATCCTGGAGAGCTGAGAACAAGACGTGGAAGAAGGAAAGACATAGATAGTGCTGTTCCTGCCAGACGAGCCAAGCTCAATATGCTTCCTATTAATGAACTAACTTGGCCTGAATTGTCTCGTAGATACATATTAGCTTTCTTATCAATGGATGGTAACCTTGAGTCACCAGAAATTACTACACGGGAAAGTGGCAAAGTATTTCGTTGCTTACAAGGTGATGGTGGTTTGCTGTGTGGCTCCCTTACTGGTGTGGCTGGGATGGAAGCAGATGCATTGGTAAGATTGTCTTATTTTGTGATATGCTAAATTTTATCTTTACCTTGATTATGATGATGAGATGCTTGTTTCCTTCTCGAGGGAGGGTATGTAGCTTCTAAGAAATGGGTTTTTTTTTGGGGTTCTGTAGGATAAATGGATAGGATTTGGGGTTTAATGCCTTGATTGCTAGCTGATTTAGTTGGCATTTCCAGCTCCATGATGGAAATATTTGTTTCTTTTTCCAACTTTTTCTGTGTTAAAGACGTTCAACATTATTTTAGGGTATTGAAGCCCAGTGCAGTTTAGCATTAAATCAGATGAAATGGAATTTGAAAAGGAACCATTAACAGTAGTTTTTATTCATAGAGTAATAAATTGGAAATGACACTGTTGATCAGAAAGGAATCTTTAGTATTTTAGAGTGACCCACGTCTTTTGTCTGAGAAAGGTCCATAACGAGGAAAATCATAATTTAATTAAGACCTTTAAGTAGAGTTTATTATGATTATTGTAATGCAGATAGTGCCATTAATATGCTGGGGAGCAGAGTTATGGCACTTCTATAAAAAAACTCTTCCTTGTTTAGGAAGTCATGCTAATGAGTAATAACTCTACTATTTTCTCCCAAAGAAAGTAATTATTTTCTAAATGTGCTTAGCACTTAACATCGGACCATTTTCTTCGGTGTAACTGACATCATGGATAATCCAATATGTTGTTATTTTTTTGGCATCTGTGTTACTATGGAATGGCCAAACAAGAATTTCATACTTGTTATGATGATGCTCTTACCTTGTTCTTTTTTTCCCTTCCCGATAATGCTGTGTGCTGCCTTGTATGACGTGGCATTAAGGAATATGCTTTTTGATGTGTCTTATTTTTGTTAGTCTTATCCAGTTTGTGTCTGCTCACTGTTTCTTTTAGAACTGTTTCATCTTCATCATCTCAAATAAATTTTTTAAAAGAAACAAAGTTTATGGTTTTTCTGTTGCTGTTGGGCAAATGTTTCCAGAATGTGTTCCTTTTCCAAGTAAAGTAATACTTGTTTGTGGTTTGAAGTTCTATAGTAAAAAAGAAACTGATGATGATTTTTCATTTGACTCTCAGTTGCTTGCGGAGGCTACAAAGAAAATTTTTGGTTCTGTGAGCAGTGAAAGTGATGTGCTTACCTTTGAAGATGAGGAGTTAGATGCAAAGGATTCTTGTGAGAAAACTCCGGCGAATGATGGTAATATTCCTGAATGGGCACAGCTTCTGGAACCGGTAAGAAAACTACCTACAAATGTGGGAACCAGAATCAGAAAGTGTGTCTATGATGCCTTGCTTAAGGATCCACCAGAGTGGGCTAGGAAGATACTGCAACACTCAATTAGTAAGGAAGTGTACAAGGGCAATGCATCTGGACCTACAAAGGTGCTATTCTATGAAACTTAACTTCTATTATACATTTAATGTTATGATTTACTCTGTTTTCTTTATGTGCAGTGAGTTCAAGTTCAAGCTTTATACCTGAAATTGGAATATGCTTATTTGACAGACCACTGTGATGGTTGTCATAATTCTCTTAAATTTTTTGTGCGCTGTTTGCTTAATTTTCAATTCTCTTTCCTGTTGGTGCTTTTAAGTTAACTATTGAAGACGAGAGTTTTGTAGATTTATATTTGGTATTACTCGCATCTTTCAATTAGGTTGTCTCAGATAGCCAAACACTGTTGCCTCTTGACTTCTGGCTGAGGGTTAAAAATTAGCCTTATTAAACTTGTTGGAATTCAATAATTGACTGCGAGCCTTAATTTGGAGTCTGGGAAATGAAAATGATGGTTAAAATAGAATTTCCAGTTGAACTTTGTTCTTGAATGGCTTTTATGCTTTGCTTCCTTTTTATTGTTCCTTTATCTGACATTTTTGTTTTTTCTCACCCTTTCTTTCTCAAATCGTACAACTATTCAATTTCAGTGGTGCTAAGGCTTGATGTTATTCTCTGTTATATTCCAATATGATAGTCCATCTGGTTTAAATAGCAGGCTTCATTTTGGTTTAAATTTTTGTGAGCATACAGTATGAAACTGACCCTGAATTATTATCTTTTTGTTTAATAACAGAAAGCAGTTCTTTCTGTATTGGCTGATGTATGTGGTGAAGCACCGCAACAGAAGCCCAGTAAAGCAAGGAGAAAAAAGACTGTAATATCTATTTCTGACATTATCATGAAACAATGTCGCATTGTACTACGTCGTGCCGTTGCTGCAGATGATTCCAAGGTTTTTTGCAATTTGCTGGGACAAAAATTAATAAATTCTTCTGATAATGATGATGAAGGGCTTCTTGGATCTCCAGCCATGGTATCTCGTCCTCTTGACTTCAGGACCATCGACCTACGACTGGCTGCTGGGGCTTATGGTGGATCTCATGAGGCTTTTCTTGAGGATGTTCATGAGGTCTGTGTTCTATGAATATGCGTTGCTGAGCTAAGTTTTCCTCCAATATTTTTCTTTCCTTTTATTCTATGAAACATTCTTTGGTCATATACTCTTTCTTATCCAAAATTTATCCCGTGGTTAGGCATTTTAAGAAGTCAAGTGCAACTTCCAACTTGCAGTTGAAAACTCAGCCTTTCCATTGCATTATATTTGTGATGCTAGAAAATCAATTCCTCCTGGGTCAGGTTGAAAGGGTCCTCTGTCAAAATTCTGGTCTATTTGACCAAACTTGTCTTATTTGTAAATCTCTGGCATCAAAGTGCTGAATCTCAGCATGAGATTTTCTGCCAATCAAAATATTATGATTTAGAAATGGGAAATTTGCTGAATTTTTATGGGCCTATGTTGACTTGTTTTTTTAATCATCCGAAGTCTTTCCTTCATTGTGTAATGATATATCTAAGTGTATACATTCCATTTTTATTGATTGATCACAATAGTTTTCATTTTTTGTTATTTTTGGATTGTTCATCTTGAAGATCTTGAAATTTCTGCCTTCTTAAAGGTTAATGGGTCTTTTCTTGCTAGAACTGCACTTCTATCACTATATAATTCCTTTTAAAGGGTTGCTTTGAATAGCATTTTTTCTATTATAGTCGTGTGCATGTTTATTGAGTACATGTCTACATGAGTAGAAGGGGAATCAGGCTTGATTAATTCCTTTTAAAGGGTTGCTTTGAATAGCTTTTCTTCTATTATACTCATGTGTGCATGTTTATTAAGTACATGAGTAGAAGGGGAATCAGGCTTGATATGCTTTTGTTCCTCATTGCATACTAAGCTCTAAATGCATTGAGATGATTCTATGTTACTTTTACAATATTTGTAACTATTGACAATTCAAGTGCGTTGATTCTTACTTGTGATATTGCAGCTGTGGAACAATGTTCATATTGCTTTTGGGGATCAACCTGATTTAGTTGAGCTGGCTGATAAATTATCGGAGAATTTTGAATCGTTGTATGATAGTGAGGTTGGTATCTTTGTATAGAGATCGTGTGTGTACATTTTTGTTTACATTATTTGATATTCATATATTTTTTTCCTTCTGCAGGTTTTAACTTATGTGCAAAGGTTTCGAGAGTATGCCAAATTGGGAAACTTAAGTGCAGAAATGAGAAAAGAAGTAGAAAATTTTCTTGCATCAATTAGTGAAATTCCGAAGGCCCCTTGGGATGAGGGAGTCTGTAAAGTATGTGGCATTGATAGGGATGATGACAGTGTTTTGCTATGTGATACCTGTGATGCTGAGTATCATACTTATTGCTTGAATCCTCCACTAGCAAGGATCCCTGAAGGAAACTGGTACTGCCCTTCTTGTGTTGACAATAGGCATGCTGTTCAAGATGTTTCACAATGTTCAAAACTTATTGGCAAACCTAGACGTAAAAAATTCAAGGGGGAGGTTACTTCGCTTTACTTGGAGGCTCTCTCTCATCTACTATCTGTAATGGAAGAGAAAGAATACTGGGAGTACAGTGTGGGCGAGGTTTGTTGATGGAAACTTGTTTCTTTTGCTGCTAAGCTAATACACATAAACCTTCTAATGAATGGAGCAATAGTGTGTTTTTATCATGTATCGGATATATTAGTATGTTTGGGGAAAAGAATATCTTAGTGACATTTTGATGGAATTGTGTAATTTCTGTTGTTTGCTTTATTTGTTTAAATTTCTTTTAATGATTGCAGAGAACTATCCTCCTCAAGTTTTTATGTGATGAGTTGCTCAACACTTCCCTCGTACGCCAGCACCTTGAGCAATGTGCTGAGTCATCTGCTGAATCACATCAGAAGTTGCGTGCACTTTCTGCAGAGTGGAAAAGTCTGAAAATTAAAGAAGAGATATTATCTACTAAAGCTGCAAAAATTGGCACATGCTCAGTGGCAACTACTGAAGAAGTCCTCAAGGAGGGGCTCCCTGGGTCACTATCAAATCATGGTAAATGCCTGGTTCAGCCAGCTAACAATTTTGGGGTATTTGCTGATGGTTTGCATTCGGAAGAAATAAATAGAGAGAAAAATGGGTTTAACAGTGTTGATAAAAGCGTCACTACAACAAATTCAGAGACTGATAGTCAAAACAGGAATCCCATAAATATGGAAGTACAGTTGAAGAATGTCTGTGCAGCTGTGGATGGCAGTCAGTTGCCTACAAATATGACTTCCTGTGTGGATTCTCAGTGTAGTGACAAGTCTAATAATCCTTTTTCGATAGCAAATAATATGCCTCAAGAAATTAACAGCTCTGGTGGAGCAGTTCATATCCAGGGTAACCAGCAGAAATGTGTGGGAGGAGATACATCTCTTGATCTGCATGAACAAGGTGTTCCTTTTGATGTTCCTAAGTCTGCTGTAAATGAATCAGAACAATATCACCTCGAGCTCAATGCTATCAGACATGATATCTCACATCTTCAAGAGTCAATAACTTGTATTGAATCACAGCTGCTAAAGCTTTCTGTACGTCGGGAATTTTTGGGAATTGATTCGCTTGGTCGCTTCTACTGGGCTTCAGTAATGCCTGGTGGAAGTCCGTGTATACTTGCTGATTCAACTTCTCTGATGTTGCATGAGGGAAGAATGAACAATAGCAGAGACCCTGTGGACAAGATTTCTGCTACGAAGAATTGTGCTCTGTCTGGAAAGGATACCTATCAGACGTTAGGGCTGATGAAAGATTTATCTTCTTTAATGTCTCTACCAAGAAATACTGTAGGCTGTAATTTACCATGGGTTGTTTATCAAACTGATGCTGAAATTGAAGAGCTCTTATGTTGGCTGGAGGATATTGACCCGAGAGAAAGAGAACTTAAAGATTCGATTATGATTTGGCAAAAATCAAGATTCCAAGAGCTTATTCATATTCAGAATGAAGATCAAGTTGAGCCCCAAGGATCTTTTTCTTTGCCAGGGGATAGAGAGAGAATTGTGTCTGATTCTCTTGTTACAAAGGCAACCTCCTTGATAGAGAAGAAATATGGCCCATTTTCAGAGCTGGGTACCCTTGAGGCATTGAAGAAGCGGGGTAAAAAGGTAAGAACATCTAATGATGATAAGTTGTATAGGTGCCAATGCCTAGAACCCATATGGCCTTCTAGGCAACACTGCATTTCTTGTCACAAAACCCTTTTGAATGATGTTGAACTGGAGGGACACAATGATTGCAAATGTAGTGCTGCTTTGCCTACCTCAGAGAAGAATAAAGATATCAGTGGATCTTCTAAAGGGAGGGGTCATGTGAAATTTGAGACCACCCAAGGAAAAGTCAGAGGTAATGCAGAAACAGGTGGAACCTCAACAAATGGAGGTTCTGAGCTTAGCTCGAGATTGATTAGGTTTTCGAATCAAGACTCGACATGTCCGTATAACTTTGAAGATGTCTGTTCCAAGTTTGTGACTGAAGACTCCAACAAGGAACTTATTAAAGAAATAGGTCTCATTGATTCAAATGGGATCCCATCCTTTGTTCTTTCTGTATCTCCTTATGTAAGTGATTCTACAGTAATGCTAATATCAAACAAAAAGGATGAATATGTTGCTGGTGGGTCCAAGGCTTCTGAGGGGCAGATTCCTGAAGGAAATGAGGGAAGTGGCATGTGCCATGACCATATATCAGGAATTCCTATTCGAAGTTCCAATGTGAATGAAAACAATAAAGCAGGAAAATCCAGTAGATCAACTTTGGGATCTTCAGGACAAAGGGATGGAAAATCTTTATTTGCTGTTCCTGCTTCACAAGTGGGCACTGGCAGTTGCTGTGTGGTACCTCAATCTTCATTGAGACCATTGGTTGGAAAAGTTTCCCATATTTTGAGGCTACTGAAGATTGGCCTACTTGATATGGATGCTGCACTCCCTGAAGTTGCTTTGAGGCCATCAAAAGCACAATTGGAAAGAAGACAGGCTTGGCGTGCATTTGTTAAATCTGCTAGGACTATATATGAGGTTAGCGTCCTTTTTTAAAAATTATAATCTGAATAGTTTCTCCATTAACAATCCTTGTTCCAACACATTTCTCAATCCTCAGTCTCACTGGTGGTGATCCTTTCCTGTGCTAAAAATAATATGCACAAGTTGGCTTCATTGCGAATGCCAATTTGATATTTGACTGTTCAGCCCCACCACTTTGATTTCAATCCATATCTTACTCCTAGTGGATGTAATTAGTAGCCTCGTATCAACCTTATATTTTGCTGGTCACTGATTTTCTTTCCTTGAATTTGTTGGACTTGTTTTCCACAACTTTTTGAATGTGAAAAATCAAGTTTCTTTTTCTTTTCAGATGGTTCAGGCGACAATCACACTGGAGGACATGATTAAGGCTGAGTACTTAAGAAATGACTGGTGGTACTGGTCATCACTCTCAGCCGCTGCCAAATCTTCTACTTTGTCATCCCTTGCCCTTCGAATATACACCCTTGATTCAGCTATTATGTATGAGAGAATGTCAAGTTCAAGTTCTACTGATTGCTTGGAACCTTCTGGGGTAACAGAACAGAAAGCACCAGCCACTTTGGATGCAGAAAAATCTAAAGCAATACGGAAGTCAAGCAGGAAAAGGAAGGAACCAGATGGTTAAATCATGGAATGTGTTTCTTGGCTGAGTTTATTCCATAAAGTTGATTGCATCGACAACGTCAAATGATCATCCCTCAGTGTTGGAGTTCGGATGGAGTGGTTATGAGGTCAACTACTGGGGGTTCAAGGGAGCAGCCGTAAGCTGCTGGGGCCACTTTCGTGCCTGTACATATAGGTAAAGCTGACTTGCTAACTCATGCTGAATTTAGCGAAGCAGAATTTGTAGAATTCTCTGCTTGCGGTGACAGCACGATCAGGCGCAGCACCAAGAAATTGAGGATCGATGGAATTTTGAGTCACTGTTGTTGCTGTCTGATTGGTTGCTTGATGGGTAGTGAGATTTTATTTTCATTTTTGTAGCAGTCTGATCCTTATATGTATACAAACGGAAATGATGTAAAGATATAGAAAAAAGGGGGAGAAAAGGATAATGGCCAAGAAGTGAGAAAATGTCGGGTTGAGCAGTTGTAGGCAGTATTCCATTCTTTTATGCATTTCCGTTCTCTAACCGCTGAAAATTGCTGGCCACGCATGCATTCGCATTTGTTTTTGGGCGTCTGCAAATGTGGTTGAATGCAGGAAAGGAAAATTATTGGAATTGATGCATTTTTCCAACTACGTCATCGTTTGACTTGTTTTTTCTTTTCTTTTTTTCATGAAATCTTGCTCGACGTTTCTTTTCTATCTTTGGGGTTTGCAGCACTTCTCGGAGGATCTATTCTTGTATGGAGATTTTTAAACTCTATTTTACCCTCAGTCCAGAAACACAGTGTGACACGCCCCTTTTCCCCTTCCCTCTTATGCTATATGCGTTTGAATGCTGAAAAGCTCCATTGTCTGCCAATGATGGCGGAAGGCTTCTGTAGATAAAGCTTGTCGATCTTGTATAGATGACCACATTCAACTTTTGGTCGGCTAAGAAGTGGCTGAATTTAGTTGCAGACTATGGAGGCCAATCAGGTGTAAAGTTGGGAGAGAAAAGTGAAAGACAAGATTTAGGGCTTGCTTATTTCAGTTTAAAAAATAAGTGATTTTCAATTTGTTTTAAAAAATAAGGAAGCAAATTGAATTTGAAATTATAAGTTAAATCATGAATTATATTCATATTAATAATTATATTAATATGGTCCAAGCATACCAAATAGCTTTATAGGGATCTTCATAACTAGGTTATTAATGCAATAAATTATATTGATGTGATCAAATTTTGGTTAAATGGTTTGCTTCATATTTGGTTGACGGAGAAGATAATCACCTATCAAAATTGTCCATGCACAATTATTGGAGTGTGAATATAAGGAAGAAAGTAAATTGAATTTGAAATTAGAATATAAGGAAGAAAGTAAACGTCAAATCGGAATCATAACCATATTAATTATTATATAATTGTGATCTAAGTATGCCAGGGAACTTCACTTTTCATGATTGTAGGGATTTTCATAAATTATATTAATAATTAGGTTATTAGTGCAATAATTTTTTAAAATTATGTAATGATAATGATTAGATTTTGAAATAGTGATTCCCAATTTTAGTTATTAGTGAAAGAAAAATTATGTCTCCGCAAATATGGAAAATGAAGTTTTCAAATATTGATTAATAATTGATATATTAATACTGCAGTAATTAAAGTTAGGGTATTGATCAAGAAATTAAAAATATTTCAAAATAATATTGTTGACTTCAAAAATAAGTTGTCTTTTGACTTTCATGAGATAATAATTAGAGCAACCAATTGGATCTCATAACAAGAAATTCATTATTTTTCAGATGCATTATAGGTTTTCAAAAATATATAAAAGGAAGTTTATGGAATATTATCAATTAATATATTAACCGGGAGACTAATATGACAACAACTTTTATTTCAACTTTTGATAATTAGATATTAATTGAGATATTGATAACTATAAAATTAATTTTCTTTTGTTTTTCAAGCATGATAGTAATTAACTTTATAATCAACCGATTGGATTTCTAAGAAATAAATTCAAAATTTTTCAAATGAATAGGGATTCTTATTAAATTTTGTTCTTATAAGTCTAAGCCAAACACTTAATGTTCTAATAACACTCCAAACGCACAGGGAGAAATAAAATAGCTTGTTTTAGAAGTTCCATAAGAATGATTTATTTTTTAGAATTTTTAGGAGAGTGAAATTATTTTACATTGCGGGAAGAAATAGCAAATAGCTTCTTGTTGAGAAGTTCCATAAAAATGACTTATTTTTTTAGGAATTTTAGGAGAGTGAAATAATTTGACATTTTTTTATAATCAACTACTTGAATCAACTCACTGACAGAAAAAAAAAAATTCTTGAACACAATGGAACTGCTTAAATATGGCATTTCTGCGCCGAAAGTTATGGAAATTAAACTCAAACTAGGTGGAGGCACATGAATGTCTTAATTTGTCCTTATTTAAGTATAATATGTGACGCCACTGACCACATTACTGAACATTATTAATTAAACTCTGCTTAGACCCATTGACTCCCAGATCCAGGGATATGCTCTACCCAAACCCAAAGTACTGCTATTCTTTCCCCTAACATACAAAGCCAATCCAGCAAAGATACAAGTACGGCAAAAAGTTTGCTGTCCTTTTTTTGGGTAACTCGACACCAAATGTTATCGTCTCCAATGTCGTTTTTAAGACCAAACCCACCAACCCAATGCGTCATGGTTTTGCCCAAGTGATTCAGGGGCCACGAACACATCTGAGAAGTAGCTCCGTCCATCGTCGCTCCCATCATCATCCTCCGACTGAACCCCTTTAACACAGGCAACGTATCCGGTATAGCTGTCAGCCGGAAAGTATGAATCACCACTCTCCACAACAAGCTGTGAGTTATCCATGTCCACAACTGAGCTTCCACCACTCCCCGTGCTCAGACGATCCTCCACCCTCATGCTAAATGGCAGGGCTGAAAATTGGGCTGTATCCACTGGAAGAGGGTCAATTTTTTGATCCAGTATAGGTGCTATAGGTACATCCTTTGCTTGAACCTTCTCATTCAGTGATACCACCTGTGGATGAATCGTTATATTATTTATGGACGAGTAATTTGCCTACCCCTCTTCAAAGAAGTCAATAGTATTTTACAATAACAAGCCTCGGCATATTTTGACAAACTAGATTTTGTAGAAAGAGAAACAACATCTCTTATCTCAATGACCCCAAATAAAGGAATATTAAATGAATGGAAGTAGTAGATCGAGGCACTATAGTGAAATTTGCAGAAAGAGAGAGAGAAAAGTATACAAAATTATAATTATAGTGGGGTTCAAAATAGGTGCCCCATTTGAAAGTATGCATTAGATATATTGTCGACTCTGAAAAGTTGGAGAGAACTCCCAATCATTTTCTTTGATGGAGTTCTGATAGGAAAGGCACTAATTTTATCCATCACTAGAACTCAAGCCACAACTCATATTATCCACCAATTATATCCTTCCAAATTTGCATCACAATTAGGCAAGGATCCAATCTTCATAGTAGTACACAAGAATAAAATATATTTCAGATCATATACTACACTCCATTCATCAATTCTGCATTCCCAGTATAATGATTTCCTTAAAATAGCAGGGCTATGTATCTGTATATGTACCTCAGATTTCAGCTTTTCATTCTCCTTCACAGTGAATTCATATTTTAAAAGGAGTGAGTCGTAGGAAGACTTGAGAGTATCAAAATCCCTTTCAAGTTGCTTGGTCTTCCACCGAGCCCTGCGGTTCTGAAACCACACGGCAACCTGCCTGGGCTGCAATCCCAGCTTATTCGCCAGCTGGGTCTTCCTTACTGGCTCCAGTTTGTTCTCCGCCTCAAAGCTTTTCTCCAACAGAAGAACCTAGAAATCAACCGATCCAATTGTTACAGAATAAAACAACTGGCAAGCTATTAAACAAGTTTGTCCAATCACGTTTTTCCCATATCCTTAGATGTGGTTGCCTCTTAAAAATCTAAGCGAATAAGCCATACAAAAGTATCTTTTCTCGAAATGATTGTACATTGGGAATCCCCATATGCTTGAAAAGTTAAATTGACCACAGGAAGATTTCAGCTGATGTTGTGCTCAACTCCCATAACAAGCATCTTTTTTTATTGCCCAAGTGGTAAAAAATTGAAATCCATTAGTTATGTATCGAATCAAAATTCTCTCTTAAGTAAAGTGCCTTTTTATTACAAGAAAAGAAGAAAAAGCCAAGCCCATACCCTTAGATGTTGGTAAGATTGTCGTCGAGAATAGGATCGTTATCACAAAGGAATAATAGGCTAGATATGTGTTAAAGTAAGCATAAGCATATTGAACAACTAGTCATCCCCACAAACCTGCTCGGGAGTGAGACGACGCTTCTTCTCTGGCAGTTGCTCATCAAAATATTCCTCGTCGAACAGTTCCTCCGGTGAGCTGAAGAAAGGTCGTTTATTTGAGGTTTCATCCGTGCTCATCATCGAACTTCCTGATTCATTTAATTTAATTCGTAAGACTCTTAGGTGACATGTAGTATCATCCGGGAAGAAATGGCACAACTCGATAAGAGGAAAACAAAATAAAATGAATTCGAATCAATTTGTATATCTTAATCAATAATGAATCAAAGCGTGCTCATTGAGCAAAAAAGCAAAAAAAAAAAAAAAAAAAAAAAAAAAAAAAAAAAAAAATCAAAGCGTGCTCAATGCAATCAGTGTGATTTTTCTTGATATCCAAACAGAGAAATTAAAGTGAATAGCAATAACAGAGAAACTTCAACAAAAACAAATTAACTGCGTGAAAAATCAAATCAGGAGGCGACAGAAATTACCTCCAAATCTAATGTCACCATTTCGGAGGAACAGCATGGTCCCGCGGCAAGCGGAAGACTCGAAGAAAAGATTGCCGGACTCCATAGTTCTGATTTCTATCCTGTTATCTCGAGGGTGGGATATATCTCCGCTGAAACCGTCGTCGACAACCGCGAGAGATGGGCACTACAAGAGAGCTTGCTTAGTCTTAGTTTACTATAATTATTTCAGCGTGTTTGGTTCTATACTGTTATCCTAAAAGATCATTAGCTTATGGCGGAAGAAGCTTGTAGTCCAGAGCAACCTAGCCGGAGTCTCCAACGGGCATATGCAAAATCCCATCATACACCAGCCCACGGCACCCAGCTCCGGATATATCTTCTGGTTGTCAGTTTCGGGTTTCGTTCGTAGGACGTTTTGTTGGGAAGAAGATCACCAAACTTGCATTGGGAGTTTCTTATACAAATTTGGATTGATGCTAGAAAAGGAAGTGATTCAGAATCAAGGGAACAAGAGTCACCCGGTATGGGATCGTCGGCGAGCGTTTCGTGTTCGTCGCACTACGTCCGTGGGGTGGGTGGCTTCTGCGTGTAAAGTTGAAAGCTGGGAGGCCTTGGTTCTTTATAGCGGGGATCGTTAGGAGAGAATGACAGAAATACCCTTGATCGAAAAGGATTTCTCTACGGGGGTATTTGTGTCAATGTGTGTGGTTTTGCATCCGCAGAGGGCGCATCCACGAACTCCTGTCTACCGCACCATATATTAGATGGTAGGGAAGGGATTGCCCGTAATTCTTTTATGAATATTTCATAAATTGTTTTTTTTTTTTTCCACGAGAAATGTGAAAAATAAGTACCAGTACTTTCTTTTTACTAAGGATATTAAACCCAGGCCGTGGACTGAATCAGTCGGGGTAGTAGGTCAAGAGTTAATAGGTTAAATCGGAATTAAATCAGAACTAACCTGATGATAAATTGGTGAAGAAGTGAATTTGAACGATGTCAAAATATAATAGTTACTAATTATAATATTCAAGTTTTCAATTGTAACACCACAAATTTTAATATTGAGGTTTAGAGCTAAGCAAGATTTAATCACTAATGAGATTGAGTTATTAGGAGGTGGATTTTGAATGTTTGATACTTAGAAACAAATTGGAAATTACATCTCTAGGCTTTGCAAATAGTTTTGGAATTTAAGAATTTTTGAAGATCAAATGATAATATTTTTAAGTGATCTTTTTTATATTAGAAAGTAGACATTTTAAACTTTCTATAGAGTATTAGTTTGTAATTTTTGAAAATATATAAAATTATATATGAATTTTTGAAGGTGTCAAATTTTGAATAAACACTGAATCAATCAAACCAACAGACCAAACTAGTTGGGTGACCTGTTCTCTAGTCTAGTCCGGTTTTGAGAACATGTTTTCTACGTCTAAAACTGGAATAATTGATTCACATGCTTTACCAAAATTAATTAAATTGATTATTTATAAAAAAAATTATAGTATTTGATCTAAAATAGTTCTTATTTTAATGTCATTTATATTATGAATTACTTTTAATAATATTTTTTCCGACTAATTACTTTTATTACTGGCTGTAATTTGAAAATAATAATAAATATTAAAGATAAATTAAATTTAGACGTACTACATAGGATCCAAATAAATTTCTGAACTAAACTGTACATTTATTGTTAAAGAAAATTCTTAATATACCATAGTTATTTAAATTGGACCGGCAGGTTTGAGTCGGAAACCGGCGAATTGGTTATCCCAGCGGTTCAGTCCAACTAGTTTGACTGGTCATTATTTTTTATTTTTAAAAATAATTTAATTTGTTTTTTATTTTACACAAAAATTCATATTAATGAACCTGAAATCCTCATTTTCTCGCCTGTTTAGCTTCAGGTTAGTTTCTAGTTTAAGTTCATCAATCTGACCTACTACCTCATTTGATTCAGCGGTAGATCCGAGTTTAATAACCTCATCATATACAATGTGTGTATGTACATGCATATCTTACCATTTGAGTCGGTTGTGGGTGAATAGGTGACCCCATATATTCCCAATGAGGAAGGTTCAAGGCTGGCTCTGAAAGGTGGAGAGAACCAATCCATCGGTGGTGGACTGGTGGTGGTGGTAACTGGTGTAGTGCCACGTGGAATTAAATTGGAAACAAATTTTTATCACAAGGAGTTATAGATGACTAGAATAGATGATATACAAGAATAATAGAGTTAAGGGGGTAATTTCGCCCCTTCCATTATCCCTGTTAATTTTAACCGTTAGTTGTTCAAATATGTTAAGTTGGCAGTCCACATATCATTCACGTTAATTTTGTTAAGGTACAAATTTGCCTCAAGAGTTTTAAATTTAACTTTGAAAAAATATGAGAAGCAGATTACACATGAATTTTTACTGCAAATTTACACTTTAACAAAAATGATATAGATGATATATGAACTATCAACTCAAAATATATGGTTAACTGACTATCAAAATTAACTAGAATAGCGGTCAGGGCATAATTGCCTCTGAAAAAATTTCGAGGCAAAATTACCCCTCAATAAAAACTTAATTCTAAGGCAAAAATGCCTCTTAATAATAATATAAAAAGGTTAAGGGATTGAGTCATATGTAAGTCAGAAATTTAGGGATCAAATTGTACTAAGTTATAGCTAAAAGATTGGGTTAAAATTTAAACTTTAAAGAACTTAAAAAAAAAAAAAAAATCTTTCATGTAGATCATTTTATATAAAGAAGCACACTTTATCTTAAAAAAATATTGTCCTATAGTTAAGAAGTGAGAGTAGATAGCAAATGGGTGGGCACGTACATGAGTTTGCTTTTAATTAAAATAGTGAAAAGAAAACACAGGGCATTGATTAAGATGAATTGGGAAGGTTCATGGAATGGAAGAATATCCAAACTAAGGAGGAAAGAGGAATTAAGAATAAGTGGTTTGGGTTGATTTCACATGCAGAGTGCTCGTGGCTTTCTCTCAATTTCCTGAAAATGAAGTCCATCACCATTTCATATATTCTTTCTACATGCACTCTCCCAAATTTTCTCACAAACAAAACACAATCATAATGTCACAACCCACACGGTAGGAAAATTATCTTATAACTTAATAACATAAAAGCTCTCATATAAATAGAATGTCACAGGCTCAATCCTACTTATAAATGCTTAGCTGCTTAACCCTTTTAAATAAATAAATAAATAATGCCAGACATCACTACACATTCAATTTCCAAGAATTTCAAAATCAACGTCAATTATATAACTTTGATGTTTTAATGGAGAAACTTGATACCATTTTTATCCTTATTATAAGGAACTAACTAGCAATTGTATTTGATCTTTTTTATAAAGCACATTATTTTTTTTTCATGTATGCCCATAATTAATAAGGGTGGTGAGTGAGAGTAATAATTAACAGAATATTAGAGTTTAGTGCAATTATTAGGGGTAGTATTGGAAGTTACTTAAATTTTAAGACAATTTTGTTGATTTTGACTGTTTTTATTGGTTTGTAAGAATTGTTTGTTAATGTCTTATAATAAAGATTAGAAAGAATATTAAAGAGTGAAGACGTGTGTGTGTGTGTTATTGAAAACTATCTGAAAAAAAAATAAATATGAAAAGTATAAGGGATATTGCGGGATGAAGAATTTATATAAATGGAAATAATAAGAAAAGCATTAATATGTTGCCATGTTTATCCTATATGGGTTTTAGATTCTCAACAGCCAACATGTTCTGCTCATACTCTTTTCTTGTTCATAACAATTCCATTTCACCTGAAAATAAATATTTTGTGAGTGTTATTTTTCTATCAATGAGAGGTTATAATTAATTAAGTGTTATAGAATAAAAATATTTTTAGTTTATGGGAAAAATATTTCTCCAATCACTGGAGATAGAGTTATCTCCAGTGACTCTAAAACTACGTCGTTTTGAATTAATGAAAAGTTTGTTAGTAATTTTAGGTGAATTAATGAAGAGTGTTTCGGTAAAATTTATATGATTAAAAAATAAACAAAATTACGTAAACATCATTCATTAATCCAAAACGACGTAGTTTTAGGGTGTTTGGAGATAACTCTATCTCCCGATGGATCAAGAAATCATTTACCCTTAGTTTATACGGAGTAATATTACATTTTTTTTTTTCCACACGGAGGATACGCGGAGAATAATGATATTGATTATTCTGAAAAAGATACTTAAGTCACGGATGGTTATACACCATAACTCTTGAATTGCAGTCAAAAGAAATGAAAACGACTTGTCACTTTGATTTCTGTAGTGGAACAAAACCCGTTTTATATATATATATAAAGGAAAAATATTAAGTAGCTTTCTTTCATATGTTTTTTTAAATAATAAATAATAAAAAACACCACTTGTATCAAATTGCAATCAAAATAATAAGGATGGGTCTAACAACTCGTTACTTTTGACCAAAACGTAAGCGGGTAAGGGTTAAAGTTTATTGACCAAAACTAACAATGACTAACACACACTAAGATTAATGGATAGTGTGATTTCCCTTTTATTCCCTGTGGTTGGCACTTAAACTATATTAGAGGAAATAAAAAATAACAAGTAAGTCACTTATAATACGTCCTAAAATATAAACTTTTTCCACTTTTATCCTACTTTGAGAAATGTGTTTAATCACATTGGTAATGTTATTTAGAGAGTGAGCTGGTGTAATGAATATTAATCATAGGGACAAAACAGGAAAAAGAGCATTAATTAATGCTGGAGTTTTAACATAAAAGTGGATGTGTCAAATGAAACAAGTCTCACATTGGTCGAAAGAAAGAGAGAGAATATTAGTGTATATATTATATCTTATGAATTTAGGTCAATAAATGAATCAAGAAGAAGAATGGGCTCGAGCGCAAAACAACAGGCCACTATGAGACAAAAGGAGTGGAATTTCGGCGATTCCCCCTACTTGTTAGTTAAATATGGACTGGGCAAAACCAAGTTTTTGATATATTTAAATTTGAGATCATGACATTTCAGTTACAAGGGCATTAACCATATTTTATTTTGTTTAACCGGCCATCGTTCATGTTGCTAGCCATTATGCCAAGATTCCAAAATTGATCAATAAAATATTTTTATAGCCTTTAACATTCAAAAACCACTGTTTTAATCGTGTTTATTGGGGTTAAGGTGCAGATTTGCCAACCAACTATTACCCGAGAGCGCCCCGGCACAAATAACTATTGAGGGGACCAAAAGGGCCAATTAACAATTAAAAAGTGAAAAACAACACAATTTGGAGCAGATTCACCAACGAATTATTACCCCGTCATTGTCTTGGTGTCTTCGTCTTCCATTGATCGTCACGGTGTTAGCGACGTCGGTATTTCCAAAGCTTCTATTGTTGCCGGGTGTTCCACTCACCCTCTTGAACTCATCCAAGAGTCCACGGCGTTCGACGGCACGCACCTTGCACTCGATTTCATCCTCCGATGCCACAAGAAGAACCGATGTTGCCACAATGCTCGCTCCCATGGGTCCCATCTCTCGTTGGTGTTTTCTTTTTCCAACAAGAAAGCTTAACCGCTCTTTTCTCAGCGTTTTCGCTGGCGTCCTACGCCAATGCCTCATATTTTAACTTAATTATTTGGTGTTTTTTAAAAAATAGTTATTTGGTGTTTTTTTCACTTTTAATAGTTATTTGGTGTTTTTTTCATGTTTTAATTGTTGATTGGCAATTTTGGTCCCCTCAATAGTTATTTGTGCCTGGCGCTCATCGGGTAATAGTTGGTTGGCAAATCTGCACCTTCACCCTGTTTATTGCCATTCCTTTTTGCCCAATGTTTGAGTGCATGAAAGGCCTATAAAAGGCATTGCGTACAAGAGGTTTGGCACCTCGCTCAGAAATCTTGAGCACTCTCTTCCTATCTGGCTTTATATTTGGTTGTTCTGTCCACCCTGTATCCGCTGGAAGGGTCCATTTTATTTTGGGGAGTGTCGCTTTCAATCATCCGGTGGTTGCAAAATAACTCTTAAGAACAGCGTCATTTGACATGACTAGTGTATTTGCATGAACTTTGTCAACAATAAAACTGGAGATTACTTATATTATGAATCATGTCTTTCTTTTAGAAGTGTCATATATTTTAGACCAAAGAGAGAGTATCTAATTGGTTAGAGTTAATGAGTTATTCATAAGATTGTGAGTTGATATAAGAACATTATGATAATAAATATTTTTGTAAGCGCTCTCTAAACTTAAAAGCATATTCTAATCCTAGTGAATCGATCCAAATTACATAAACTTTCCTATATGAAAAAGTACTATTTCTCTGTGACAGTATATATACTCATTTTAAAATATAAAATCTGAGTGTGATACGAGTATTGTTTACTACGTTACTAACGAACAACGAAGTTTCTTCCGGGCATGTATTCTTGTTATCATTTTAATATTTTTTTACGGATTTTATTGGGTTTCATACAACTTATATATCTTATTCATCCAATCTTTTTCTATACTTTGACAGAGTTTTAAATGTTAAAGATATAAGTATGATTTTTGTGAGTGAAAAAAAAGTTAACATAATAATAAAGTGAATCACATGGGAAAAACATATCCAGTTATGATTTTTTTATGTGGTTAGATGGAAATTGCAGCGGTTTAGAGAGCCGTTTGGCTCAACTAACACGTAGCACTTCCGTAAGTATATATTGTATGAAGTTGTATGGATTCTAGAAATTATTTTGACATATATTTTAAGGTTTGAAAACAGATCATCAAATGATTGATGAACAACTAAGATAAATGCTACCTCTGGTTCTAAATATAAGACATTTTTTTGTAGTGTAATTTATATTACAAATTATGTCCTATATTCAGGACCGAAGGAGTAATATATTTTTTTTATTAAAAAAATGTAATGTTTTCAGAGTCTGATCCCACCCAAAAAGAAAATATATCAAACATATGACTTTGGAGGAGTTAGTGGAAGAGCAAGCACATGAATGGATACTATCTCAACACAAAGGAGGAGGAAAGAAAAATCTTAAGATGATATTTTATATATGCTTTTGGTCGATGATTATTAATTAATTATTCCATAAATTATAAATTAACCTGCTATGTATTGGCCATCCAGCTGTCCTTGTTAATGGTTTCTTGTGAGAAGGAAAATAATGCTTGACTCCTTTTTTTTTTTTTTTTTTCAAAAAAAAAAAAAAAAAAAAAAATGTGAAATAAGAAAATGAAATGAATAAAGTGGGAGCTGAGACATCCTGATAAGAAGGAAAAGGATCTCTTCCTTATCCTTAGAAGGAAACAAAACGCAAAGAATCTTAATTTTCTAGCAGACACATGGTGGTCTGGTAATATCAGTTTTCAAATCTATTTTATATATATAAGAAAATATGATTCTTGATCATCTTGTAGGCATCATCTCATGAATAACAACTCAAACTAATGGAATCAAGGGAACAATACATCAATATCAATATTACTTTAATTAACTTTACACCACTTCTAGAATTCTTTTATATGTCTGACCAATTCTCATATATATATATATATAACGTTGGCGTTAATCATAATCACATGCGTGTGTTTCTAAATCTAGAACTTCCACAACTAGATCCGTATGGATAAGAATTACCAATCCCTATTTCTAAGAAATATTAACCTATGTTTTTTTAAAAAAACAAAAAAAACAACTGAAATCTTCATCAAATCTGCAGAAGGTGTACTACGTAACATATAATGGAAAGGTAAAAAAATAAGGCTATGAAGAGGAAGAATGCAAATCAAACTCTAATAAAGCACACTCTTTATTATTAATTAATTAATACCTAATTAATTAGGCTATATTTATTGCTGCTCCTTTAATTTACCTTGTCCTATGTGTATGTGTTCCTTTTTTAAAATTAAAAAAGGAAACTTTTGAGGAAAAGTTGAAAGGAGGATGAGGAGTGGGGGAATGAAAAGGCAATAAAGGAAGAAGAGAAGGCTTTTGAAAAATGGGAGAGTGTGGAAGTGGGATCTTATTTGTTGGCACTTTTATGGTTGATACAGATGATAATGGTGCTGATTAAAGTGAGAGAGCATAACCAACACTACTAGTAGTGCAGTGATATTGGGATTAATTTCCCCCTCCCGGTTCTAGGTTCGATCCCCCCTCCCCTATCGCCTTGTATCAAAAAAAAAAAAAAAAAGTGAGAGAGCATATGTGGTGAGAGAGAGAGTAAATACATCCTTCCTCCAGTCCTAAATATAAGACTCAGTTGACTTTTTATGGATATTAAGAAAGCTTATTAAATTACTTTATAGTGTTATATTTATCGTTTTTTCTCCAAACTAGTTTATTTGTCGTATAAACTGATATATAAATTAATCATATACAATATGTAATATGATTAAATAAATTATTTAACTTCTTTAATCTCTCTCAAAGAAGAGTCAATAAGGTCTTATATTTAGGACCGAAGGTAGTATATTTATAAGTGATGATGTTCCTTTCACACGCACTCTCTCTCTCTCTTCATTAATGGAAGAGGCTCGATATTAGTGACATTACATATGCTTCCATTTAAATATTGTTCCATTACTTCCTCATTTTCTTTATTCCTCTATGTGAAAGATTCCCATTTCCACTAGGGATCACCAATTGGGCCTCCTCCTAAATCCGGCCCAAACATAGCCCAACAAGAAGGGATAGTTCGACCAAAAACAAACTCCACGAAGTCAAACATGAACACAGAGATTTTAAGGGGAAATTTCTCTTTCTTGATCCTGTGTTTTGCGCGCACAAAAAGTGTTGTGATGCTTGAATTAGATACACTTTCCATAAAATTGAAGTTTAGCGAAGTTATTGATAAAACAAAACACTCCCTTCAATTTTTATAAGTAAAAAGCAATTTTCTGGCATGTGTTTTTTGTCTAGGAGTGTAAGCACCATGTGATTTTTTCTGAACCAAAAATATACGTATGGTTACGTTTTGGGAGCGCCTAACACCACGACTGTTAGTTGACTGTTTGGTCAACGTTAACTTGGATGGAAGTGAACAGTAACGGGATAAAATTACCCTTTTGCCCTTAGTTTTAGGTGAAATTACACTTTTACCCTTAGTTTTAAATATTAATTACACTTTTATCAATAGTTTTAAATATTTTTTTTAAAAAAACTAAAATACCCCCGCCCGGCGGGCCCCACCACCGCCACCGCAAACCAAGCAACCACCACCAGATCCCACCGCCCGCGGCAGAGAACCACCGTTGGCCACCACCACCTCCGGCGGTGGAGGTCTGGTCGTGGTGGTGGTGGTGGGGCCACGGCGGGGGTATTTTAGTTTTTTTATATATTTAAAACTGGGGTAAAAGTGTAATTAATATTTAAAACTAAGGGCAAAAGTGTAATTTCACCTAAAACTAAGGGCAAAAGGGTAATTTTACCCCGTTACTGTTCACTTCCATCCAAGTTAACATTAACCGACGGTCAACTAGCGGTCGTGGTAGGTTTCACAGCTTCTAAAACGTAATATACGCAGATATATTTTGGTCGTAAAAAAATCACGTGGTCACAAGGCTTCCTAAGGGAAAAAACACATTGTAAAATTGCTCCTTTACCCATCCTTTTATAAGTAAAAAGCACCAACTAATTAGTATGGTTTTATGTAGATTGTGGAAGTTAATTAAAATTAAGGGTAAATTTGTAAAATTAGCCATTAACTTATACTAAATGTGTAAAAGTGATCACAAACTTTTTTAAATACAAAAGTAATTATAAACACTATAAAAGAGTGTATATGTGACAATATCATTAAAATTATATACATTGAATTAAGTTTTGACAAATTTAGTGCCGGTTTCACTTTTGCCCTCTTTTGTAATGTTTATAGCTATTTTTACATCATAAAAAATTTTATAATTACTTTTTCACTATTAATATAAGTTAATACTCCCTCTGGTCCTTATTATAAGATATCAACTTACAAGTTTATTTGATCATTTTTATAAGGCACTTGCTTGTTTCCAAGGAGCATTAATTATTCTTTTCCATGCATGCCCCTAATAAATAAGGGTAGTAGGTGAGAGTAATAATAAATATGATATTAAAGTTTAGTACAATTAATGGGAGTAATATTGTAAGTTACTTAAATTGTAGGCTAACTTTATTGACTTTAACTGTTTTTATTGTTTTGTGAGAATTATTAGTTGATGCCTTATAATAAGAACTAGAGGGAGTAGCTATGAACCTTAACCCTAAAATTAATTATTTTTATAAAATCTCAAAATAATCCTCAATAGCAAAGTTATTAGTTTGAGGAATTTGTTTAATTATAAATTTTATAACTAATTAGAGATATTACACATAAACATTAATACATTACATAAAACATGTGTTATATTATGAAATACTCCCTCCAGTCTTAAATAAAGTTTGTAGTATAATTTATATGATATAGAAGATGGTATATGCAATGGAAAATCTTACATGGGGATACCGAATGTGCATTTACTAATCAACCTTGTAGGAATTCTGCTCAAGATTCTCGTCTGCACATAAGAAAATATGACAATTTTGATTTTTGACAGAGAAAAAAATAAATTAGCTGCGTCCATATATACAACAATACGTTCGAATTCTGATTAATTGGTAATGTATCTAGGGGGGGGGGGGAATCACCTTTGCGAAATTAGTATATAAACATGATGATGACCTGGATTTTTTTTTTCTCCTCAAGAGGATATGAATTTCAAAATGATGAACCATAGAAAGAAAATGTTAAAAAATTTAATGCTATGAAGACGCACAAACGACATTCCGTACAACACCCAAAACGCACAATCTAGTATCTTTACAATATAAGGATCTGCCTTGAATTCATCCACTGACCACTGCCTTCTTTTTTATTGGGGAAAATGATAGCCAGCTTTCAAGAACAAAAAAAAATTGTAAAAAAGTCCCAACAGAAATTCATATATCAAAAAAGTCTTTAGGGACTTTTTTGATATTATTTCTATTAACAATGCGGAAGTGTTAGATTTGATAGAAAGTCTTATATTTACAACAAAGATTTAAAAACGCGGTCATTCACAAATTCAAAAAAAAAAAACTATATTTACAACAAAAAATGTCATATTTACAACAAAATTTAAACATTTGGATTTTGTTTCAAACTCAAGTTCCTAAGCGTACAAAGACTATTTACAACAGAAAAATGCTAGATTTACATCAAGAAGTACTATATTCATAACAAAATTTTAAACTTAGCCATTCACAATAAAAAATGTTATATTTATAATAAAATTTAAAAATCTAGATTTTGATATATGAATTTCTGTTGGGACTTTTTGATAATTTTTTATAGTCTTTGGAACCTTACTGCTACTTTCCCTTTTTATTATGCCATCAAATGTTGGACTGTAAAACCCCACCACATAGCAAAATTAGAAGGAGAGAGAAAAGCAAAAAGAAGACAAAGTAGAAAACTAAAGGTAACGAAGATTGTATTACATTGGTGAAAAGAAAAGGCCAAAAGGGATGACTTTGCGTGCCTGCATAAAAAAATGGAAAAGGAAAAGGTAGCATAGAGTTGATCAAAGTAATTGGAAATGAAAAGTGAAAACATAACGAACAAAGAGACCCCAAACTCCAAAGTAGCTTAGTGACAGACTGATAATGCTCACAACGTTATGTGTTATAGCAGTCCTACTCGCCATTTTAAAATCTTTATCTTGTTCTTGCACAACCAAGATATTATACACTTAATTAGAAGAGAAAAAACTATAACTAGCTAGGTTTGGATTCGAAGTCAAATTCGTTGTTACTTATATACCAACATTTAGCACTTAGTTTCCTTACTTCTCTTTAATTTAGTTCTTCAGATGATTTTAGAAATTGGAGACGACCTACAGAAAACAATATTTACTACCAATTTTTTTAAAAATTATCATTATTTAAGAAGACCAAAGACTAAATTATATATTTAAAAATGCATAATTCAATTACCTTGACTAAATCTTTAATAGCCCATTTGGTTCGATTTCTTAAGAGAGGATTACATATATCTCGATGCAACACACCGATTACATCGTTTGGTTGAGCTTATGTAATATAAAGATCATTACATTTTGTAATCTTTATTACATCATTTGATGTAATCAAGCTTTATCTGCTAAAACCGCTGAATGCGAATGCGTTAAATAGGCATCATGTAATCAAGCGAAAAAAAATAAATTATTGTCATGATAATTTTTATTTGACCAAAGTGCCAACCTATAAATGTTGTTAAATATTACCCCACCATTAAATATTAAAAATAATTAAATTATATAAAAATATTTATAAAAAAAAAAAAGCCCCACTAATTTTTTTAAACGGTTATATTCCAACATTAAAAATATTGAACTATCTCATTAAATGATATTTCCACGATTAAATATAAAAAAATTACCATAAACCCAACCGCATAATATTTCCACCATTAAATATTGAATATTATTATGAACATAATGTGTAACTACACAAATTGAAAAACTCACCTTGAACTCAACGTGTACATTATACATATATGTGTAGATAGGGGTAATTTTGCCTCTTGCTACATTTCCCATATATTTTCATTTTTGATATAATCCAACCAAATGTTTTTATGCATAGGCATAATTTTTTCTTTATAACGAACCAAACAAATTTATATAATCATCATTACATTATATTGCATTACATTACCTCCGATTCTATGAACTAAACAATCACTAATAGCCTGTTTGATTTGATTCTATAGGAGAGGATTACATTTAATCCTAATGCAACACGCCAATTATAGAGTTTGATTAAGCTTATGTAATGTAAATTTCATCTTCTTACTACATCTCAATTGAATAATTTTAATTTATGGTAAAATTCTTTATAATATTTTTCTCATCGACATTTGTAACAAATTCATTCCAATCAAAATGATTTATTATTAATTCAAAATATTTTGTATATCTAAAAATAGTAATGAAATTGTTATGGACTCGAATATTGGGCCCAATTGCTATGCGGCCCAGTAAGGACACTTTATGATAGAATCCATTCATAATCAGGTAAAACGCTAATTATCCTATAATATAGGCTATAATCACAAATAGTACAGGTAGTGGAACAGAGACATGTACAGGTAGTGGAGCAGAGACTCAGGCTTGGAGGTGCACAAAGTCCAAGGACCGAAGCCCTAGAGATAATCTCTATAAATAGGAGGTTAACCTAACAGGTGCACATTCTCTATTCATCTATTTTACTATTCAGCCTCACTGTGTACACATCTCACCCTTTTTGGCTAAACGTACTCGTGTTGCATAGTGATCATATGATATTCTTCGGTGTCTTCCTAATAGACATCCTAGAACAATCATATTCTCTTCGTTATTTGTGCATATATATATCCTGGAGACTATAACTGATCGTATAAAGATAATCTACTAATCCTTTGAGGTTAGACATCTGTATTCTACAACGTAACAGAACAGAAATGAAATTATTCATCTATTGTATAATGAACCGTTCTAGAAATTGTTGATTATTATCTTTGCATTACTTCTTCCCAATTGGGAAAATTACAACCATTGGAACACGAAGAAGTACCAGAGACTTAATGTTCTCTTTAACGTTAGCGTAATTTTTATCCATTGCATTACTTCTTCGTGTTCCAATTGTTAATTTTCTCAATTGGTAGAATATTTGGCTATCAAAGATTAAAATACCATCATCAAAGAGAACATGAGTCTCTGGTGCTGTAGGACTATCCAAATACAGCAGACACTGCAGGATCAAAGACTAACTTAGAAAAATTATATTGATACATGATATCACCATAATCATATAGGAAACCAAAAGGCAAGAGAGAAATACTGCAGAAGGTAACATATCAATGAAGGAAGATGAGCAAAGAAGAAAGGATCATGAGTAAAGACCATCCTAATACTCAAGCGAATAAGAACATGTGGCTTAACTAGCACCTCAGCAAAACCCATCGACAAAACACTCTGTGATTGAGCAGAAAAATTAATGGCAGGACCATGACAATGGTGCTTCATTGTAAAAGAAATGTCCATAGTATCTAGATGGTGCCCATATAAAAGTTTCAAAAAGAGTAGTGAGCGTGCCCATCACCATTTCATAATACTCCCAAGTCCCAAAGAATCTCTATAGCATAATAATCGCATGCACACCATATGATAGTTTAATTACCCAGAAATGAAATTGCAGCACAAACATCAATTTCAGAGCCTTTCTCACCATAATAGGTTAGTGAAGTCCATAAATAATAATGTAAGAATTGAATAAGGATAGAGGGACCTGGATCAAACACTAACTGCATATGCAAGCTGCCATATAAATAAGCAGTAATGATCAAACACCCATTATACTCTTCCAAAATTGCATCACCATTAGGCATGGATTGCAATCTTCGTTGTACACTTCATTCATCAATTCTGTTCGACACTATAATTAAGTAAAATGGATTATATGTTTATATTTTTATGTTTTTTGGGTTAACTTAATATAACTTCATGAAAACATAGAAACAAGTTAAATTTTGGAATGCCATTATTAATTTTCTTAAATTTGAAATCTTGAATGATATATATCTTTTTTTTTTTTTATAGGAGATATAAAGTATAAACTCAAACTTTTGTAAGTAAAAGAATAATTAATTTTTCTCAGAGGAACGTTTGGTAATATTAAGTCAAATTAATTATATGAATTGTTTCAAATAATTTTTATACTTTTAATCTTTAAAATATAAATTTTAGTTTAATTGCAATATAAAAATAAAAATCATCCATAAAAATATGTAAATTAAAAATTATATTTTTAGTCAGTCCAAAAATAACTATATTCTAAGGAAAATTGAGAATTGAATTCAAATACATCCTGTTGATTTAATTAAAAGAACAGAGCAAAAGTGTTGGCCTGTGTATATTATCCTGAGTTTAAAACTCATAATAAATCCACTAACAGTGTCAATAATTTGAATTAATTAATCAAAAAATAATAATTTGAATTAACAATTGTAGGGCCAAAATTAATATCTTTGGGCCATATACAACATGGACCCGAAATACCCTGTCAAACCCGCAAACTAATATAACATAAACCATAATCCAAATAGAAGGGGCCACCCGTCCAACTAATTGAGATCCAAAAAAAAAAATTAACCCATATGAATGTATATAAGTCATATAATCAAAAAAAAAAAAAAAAAATGCATTTAAAGGCCCTTTTTATATCTTATAAAAACAAAGGGCCATTTTTATAGAAAAAATTTCAAAAAAGAAAAATTCTGAAAATCTCAAAAAATGCCTTTTGGGAGAGATTTTGAGTTGGTCGAGATGTTGGGGGATGTTTTTGTTAATGTGGGTTTAGTTGTTAAAATATTGTTGTTAATGAGGATTTAGTTGTTAACGGATAGTGATTTTGTTGTTAATGTGGCTGATTTAGTTGTTAAAATTTAATGAATTTATGGATTGTAAAAGACCCTTAGGCCTTTTTTAGGATTTTCAGAATGTTGGGGTCTTTTTTGATATTTTTTCTATAAAAAGGGCCCTTAAATACATTTTCCCAAAAAATAAATAGTAGGGGCCACCCCTCCAACCAATTGAGATCCTGAAAAATGGAACTAACCCATCTGAACGAGGTGAGGCATATGTTATAAAAAGAGGACATAATCACACCTCAAAAGATTATCTCATACAAAATTCTCCTTCGGTCTTATTGCTCTATACTCTATTGCTTAGTCAGCTTATCATCTATTCTTCATTATTTATATTCTCACTCATTACTTTTATTTGACTAATATTCTCAACAAAGCTATTATTTACTTCTAATTACCTATTTTTCATAGTTTTATCTATTAAATCTCTAAGTTATCGGTGACCACTGACCATGTACGTAAGATCCTAATCAACCAAATTTTGGTCAAACAACAATGTGCTCCATTGTTTCAGTTGTATCAATTTTGAGGCCTTTGAGAAGTTGTAGTGGTTGCTTCTGCACGCTTCTTTTTATATTAAAAAAGCAAATAATAAGGAAGATCATCGCGAGGCTTTAAAGACGGAAGGGGCAATGATCAGCTTCATAAATCACAACTCAACACAGTAACAACATAACGTTATTATTACAAAGCTCCTCATTATCTAATGGCTCCTACAATTCATGTCATCCACCTCATGATTTCCTCCTTCCCCTACTCTTTCAATTGAATACATACAAATTGAGCCTCTACAATACAGAATATTAAGTAAAAATCCTTCAAGGTCCTCGATACCTGAAGAAACAGAAACAACCCTGAGGCTGATCAAGTGGGATCATACCTCCACCTTTTGAAGTGTCAATGGCTTCCAACATGGAAACCACCTCATCCATTTCTGGCCTCCTATCTGGATTTGCATCCCAGCATCTTTTCATCACATTTGCCAGAGAGTTCGGGCAACATCTCGGTATCTCCGGCCTCAGATTCTGCAGTTTCAGAAACAAGAGTCAACAATCATTGATGCATCAACATTTAACACAGATACGATCAGTTGTAAGCAAAGGCAAAATTTGCAAATCACTAACAGTTCTTGCCTAATGGTTTTTGTTAAGGAAATGAGTTTTACATTTTCTTGTTTTAAGATATGAGCCTATATTTATGCTGGTGTAGCCACCTAATGCATTTCATATTACCTGACGTACAACTGCTGATGTCACTTCCGAGAAGCTAAGATCTGGATATGGCATGTCACAACAATATATCTCCCATAGGCATATACCGAAACTGTACACATCACACTTTCTATTATATGGATTACCATTTAAAACCTGTGCAATAAAAATGTATTCATGTGAGTTTAATAAATCATCTTTTAACAAATGAAATGAAACATGAGTTAGTAATGCAAAGCCACGACAAGCTAAAGATCATTCATAATTCTAAGATATTGAAACAGGACACTAAAAAGTGGCCAATAGTCCCTAAGAGGAGAATGAAAGCCCATCTCATCCCTTTTTTTGGATCCAATATAATATATTTATGGGCGTCCTCATGTTTTTAGATGCGTCCTTATGATGGCATTAATGAAAAAAAATGGAAGACTTTGGTTAGATACTTAATAAACCAAGAGATTTCTGCCATGATGCAATTCTGGGTCTCAGCAGTTGTAGGTCTGACCTTCTGAGAGTAACGTTGCTAATTTGGAACCTGTATGCTATGAGTAATTACTAAAGGAGCTACACTTCAGCATGCTAGATAACAGGGTGTGTAGATTATTTAGGTTCTGAGTAATTATTATAAGCAGCAACTGCTATTTTGAGGACTTACATAAGAGAAGGTAAGAGCTGAAACAAACCCAAAAAGGTGTGTAGGTATTGGTATTGTTCAGCAGCAAGGTAAAGGAATCAGACATATACCTCAGGAGCCATGTAACCCAGTGTTCCAGTTTCACCAGTCATGTCATGAGGATTAGAGGCCTCAATGCGAGCCACTCCAAAATCAGCTATTTTCAAGGTTCGAGTCCTGTCTAGAAGCATATTTTCTGTTTTGACGTCTCTGTGGACAATCTTTTCCGAGTGAAGATAGCTTAACCTACAAAGTGAAGAACATAATTCTCAAGCTTAGAAAGCAAGTTTGATATCTTAAAAACTGACAAGACACACATTATGTTTAGGAAATGAACCCTCTTGCAAGATCAAGTGCCAATTGGACAACCACTTTAAAAGCCAGCTTCTTTCTCCGGTTTTTTATGAGATAAGACTTCAGGGCACCACCAGGACAATATTCAACAATAACACAACAAACATTATTGGGTGTGCCTAAATGACCATTTCCTGTTTGTATGTGAAGCTCGGATGCGCCCATTGTTGCACCTATAAACTGCAAAATAGATTTTACAATAGGCACGAATGAGAAAATTTTAATATGAAGGGTCAAACCAATACCAGAAGGAAATTACTCATGGTAGCAATTTCCTTCATCCGCACTTGACAGTTTAAAGTTCCCCAAAACAGTGCAACTAGGTTGTAACTTAGAACCATTCTCAACATTGATTGATACCTTCAAATGAACTTCAGCTCAACAACTAAAACATGAGGCTTAACTTGAACCATTTAGAATGAAGTGTTCTGTCATTCTTAAATAAAGAATCGTACCACAGATACACAACAAATCAGTTCCCCATGTTAGCAGCATGCCAAGTCCATAACAATTTGAGATATATCTTTCTATCAGTCTTAATTCTCAAATCTCAGGGCCAAATTAATGTATTACCTGAGCTGATGCCTGATGGGACCAAAAAGACAGGACCAAACCCTACGTAAGGATATTATTGCAGGCCCCACCAACCCAACTGCCAACAAAAAAACACGCACCCTCCGAAACTTCCAAAGGGTACCAAGAAAAGGAAAAAGGACAGCCGAAATAAATGTAGACAAGAGTTAAGCTGACTGAAATGTGACCACAATCAAGTTAAGATATCACATGTCTTGTTATAAAAAGAAACAAAACAGTCCACGGTTCATGCCATATTTTGCCTCTACAGTGTCATTCAATCTCCATGCTCTTCTTTTCATTCATCCTCCCCTGCTTTAAATCTTGTTTATTCGTTTACATTACCCCCCTCCTTTTACAAGCAGGTAAAATATGGTAAAAGCAGAGAAATGAGAGTTAGGATATAAATACTACCTTGGTTACATTAGGATGGTCAAGCTTATGCCAAACAGCAACTTCTTGTGTAAAAGCTGCTCGCAGTGATGCTATTTCAGCATCTGAACGATGACCCTCTTCTCCCCAGTCAAGGAGCTTAACTGAGAGATTAAAAAAGAAGGAAAAGTTAGTTGGCATTAGAATCAGCTGAGAAACATTTGTCCATGGCTTGTGGTTGTTCATTCAAAATAAAATTAAGCAAGCTGCAGCTGACTTAACAAGTTTAACATACAGGAATTATAAAGCAAATATATTTTTCTAATAAGTTCTCAGGGGCCAAAAAAATTAGTGATAACTTCGAGTTGGAGAGTTCCGATAGCAAGCATTTAGTAGAAGAATCTTTTCTGTGGTAGAAATAAAAAAATATGTGGAAGCATATTGTCCAGTCACTTCAGTCAACAATTTAAACTATATTACTTTTTATATAGGAAAAAATACGGAGCACACCAGAAATAAACATAAACACATGAAAGTTCCAAAAAGAAAAGAATATTAAAGTCGATACACGTAACTGTCAAGCCACCTTGATCTTGTGAATTCTTAAAATATAAAATAAATACGTAGAACCAAGATGGCAGTCAATCTTGTGATTCACGGATTTTTGTGCATCTAGATCTGCAAGGTTCCATTGCTTGCGGCTCAAACTCATTTAATTAAACAACTTAGTAGAAGAGTCAGCAAAATAAACAAAAGCTACCACTCAGACAGTAATCACAAAAAAATGTGCAACCTTGAGCTGAGAATTATATCCTTATCTGATTCTAAGACAAGAAACATGTTGAAATTAAAAGTATTTAGACAGCTTTTTTTTGGGAAAAACAAACACCAACGTAGCTGAAAGAAGCTGATCTTTTGGTTAACTCAGACAGATGCTACACTGGTCATACAATTTAATCAACTCTTCCCTTTATTGTTCTACTTCCACTAGAAAATTAGAGCTAAGAATGAGAGAATTATGAGGAGATTAAGAAATTTGGGAAAACTGACTCCCGCATTTGGTAAAATGTCTGAGAAATCTTGACATTCAGAGGAATTGGCTCCAGCAATTCGCATCCTCGAATAGAAGCTCCAAAAGAAAAACCAGTTGAGAGAAATGGAGAGACCAGGGAGAAGAAGTGGTACCTGCAACGTCTTGGCCATCATAAATGCCACGATGAACTGTACCAAAAGTGCCACGAGCAATCACGCTCTTGATGATAAGCTTGGAAGGTTCAATCTCCCATTCTTGCCTGGCTCCTCCAGTGGATTTTCCTCCATACTCCTCTTCTTCCTTCTTCTTGCTCTTCTCCATAGTCCATGCTCTGCTCAGATGCCTCTGAAGCTGCTCGTCCAAGCTCTTGAGATCTATCTGATCCGCCCTCACATACCCTCCACCACCCCCACTCTCACTCTTTTCCTTCATCTATACCTCTTCTTCTCTTCTTCCCAATTCAACAATCACAAAACTAATTTACCCTATATGTAGACCAGGCCGTTTCTAAACGTCGAGAGGAGAGCTAAAGGTTTTTGTAATTTTGGGTTGGAAATTGCTTCTACGTATGGTGTCACTTTGAGGTGGTGCTGGTGACTGGTGAGGTTGATAAATAGAAAAATGGTGGCTTCGTTTGAGTACAAGTGCTAGTACAAGCGTCTCTGTGCCTCCTTCTCTCAACAATCCATGTGGGCACATGGATTCTGCCTGAACACGACGTGTGTTTTCCGTATGGGTTCTGAGTCTGCCCCACCACCTTCTCTTCTCTTCTCTTCAAATTTATGTATAATTTATTCAAACCCAGACATCTTTCTTGTGTCTCTCTCGCTCGGCTTTCTTTTCTTTTTTAAAATCACAGTGAGGTCCTAAGAATAAAAAAAAATTTATAAAAAAGTCCCAAAACAAATTCTCTTATCAAAAAGCTCCCTTGAGACTTCAATGATATTAATTCTGAATTTAAAATTACCTTCTTGTCCCCCACTAATTAAGTTATATGATTAAGTGCAGGTACTTATCAATTGTCATTCTATGCATTATCAAAATAAGCACGTGCACTTGTCAACGAGAGCTTTTTTACTTAACATAAATTGACATATATATATATATATATATATCAAAATAGACACATATACTTATCAAAATAAACAAATAAACTTATCATTCTATAAGTTGTCAAAGTAGGTACATATTTCAAAGTAGTCATGTAAACTTGTTAAATTACGCACATTAACTTGTTATAATAGGTAAATAAACTTGTCACTTTATAAGTTATTAAAGCAAGCACATAAACATATCAAAATAATTAAATAAATTTGTCAAATTACACACACTAACTTGTCACAATAGGAAAATAAACTTACCATTTTATAAGTTGTTAAAATAGACACATAAATTTATCAAAGTAGTCATATAAACTTGTCAAACTATGCATGTTAACTTGTCACAATAGGAAAATAAACTTACCATTTTATCAGTTGTCAAAGTAGGCGTGTAAAGTTTCCATTTTATAAGTTGTCAAAGTAAGTATAGAAACTTATCAAAATAGTCACACACTTACCAATTTATAACTTGTCAATATTTGCACATAAACTTGTCATATTACATACGTTAACTTGTCACAATATGCCATTAAACTTTTAAATTTGTAATTTATCAAAATAGACATATTAACTTGTCAAAATAAGCACATACAATTACATTTTATAAATTGTCAAAATAGACACATAAACTTATCAAAGTAGCACACACTTGCCAATTTATAATTTATCAATATAAGCATATAAACTTGTCATTTTATAAGTTATTAAAGTAGACATGTAAACTTATCAAAATAGTTACATAAACTTGACAAATATATATATCTATTTTGACAAAAATATGTCCATATTTTGAGAAGTGTGTGTACCAATTTATGTTAAATAAAAAAGCTTCTATTGACAATTGCATATGCATATTTTGACAATACATAAAATGGCGATTGATAGGTACCTGTACCGAATCATATAATTTAATCAATAGGATAATTAATATTAATGTAGTCTTTGGGGAGGTTTTTGAAATGAGAATTTGTTTTGAGACTTTTATGATTTTGTATGACCTTTGGAATTGTGTGATTTTCCTTTCCTTTTTTTCAAAATGTCTTTAATGGAGTTCACGGTCCATGTACCTTTTGCTACATGAAATCTCTCTCAAATAGACTTTGCTTCATTAATGGGTGATCATACCATGAGCTTTACTTACTCACCCCAAAAAAAAAAAAAAAAAAAAAAAAAAAAAAAAAAAAAAAAGATCAAGAGTTGTAACTTGCAATCATGGATTTATGACTTGGACATGATCCCCCCACTAAACCTGTGATGATCATATACAGCCAAACAACGATCATGCATGTTTTGCGTCTTCTTCTTTCTTTCTTTGGGTCTTTTCTAGCTGTGATGATTTTCGATTTGTTCTGGTTCCGAAATTAAATTAAATGAGTTTATTTTAAAAGTAAGTTGCTTAAAGACAAAAAAAGAAAAATACAAAATGGGTCTACTGATTAGTGGGCAAGAGTGCTGATAAAGGTGGTTTAATTATTTTTCTTGGAACTTCTATAGGTATTGAACCACCAGAAATTTCGTCATTATTTCTTTAATTCCTAATTCCTTTTTTGTTTTTTATGTATTACTACCTCCGATCTTAATTATAAGACTTAGTTGGATTTTTTTAGAAAGATTAAGGAAGCTAAATAAAATACTTAATCATTTCATATGTTATTTATCTTAGATTATATATTAGTTTATTAGTCAAATTAATTAGTTTGAAAAAATTATTCTAAAAAAATTAGCTTCCTTAAAAAGTTAAAAATATTCTAAAGTATAAATTTAATTAGCAGAAAATCCAACTAAATATGCTTTGCAGTTGTTGCAGCTATAATTCAACCATCAGTATAAAAAAGTAAAGGATATCCACTTTTTTTTTTTTTTTTTTTTAAAAATAGAAATATAGAATAGGCCGAAAGGGTTAAGTGCTCTTAAAGATATAAATTAAATTTACCCGCAGAAAATCCAACTAAATATGCTTTGCAGTTGTTGCAGCTATAATTCAGGACCATCCCCAGTATCAAAAAGTAAAGGATATCCACTTCAAAAGCATTATTGCTATTTTTTTTTTATAATAGAAATATAGAATAGAACCTTAAACTGAAATGTCAGTTGAAACTATTATATGCCCGGCTCTCACTGCTCATTTATTTTTGATCCATGAAACAAACTCTTTTACACCAAAAACAAAAATATTTTTTTGGCCAAAAATTAAAAGTATTTTCTTTGTACTCTCATATATATTAAACAAAACAACATCATATTATTAATTTGGTTCCTTTAGGAAATGATTACATGATTTTTTTTTTTCCAAGATGGTTTGACATTGGTGCATAATAAAAATATATCACATTAATTAATGTAAATCTTATTTATGGTATAATTTACAATACAAGCAAAATTCTATATTAAAAATTGAAGGTAATACTAATTTAGAACACATTAATTGTAACCATATAAAGTAAGTGGTTTTCGGTCCCACGAACTTATATAAGCTGGAGAAAATATTTTTGTTGAAGGCACACACATGTGAATAATAATTATTTTAAAGAAATTTAAAAACTAATCTATCAATCATCAATATATTATAATTATAATGAATAACAAATATAAAATCTATAACATATTTTATATTTTCTTACCAACACTGAATGGGAAGTTAAACTACCTAAAATGGCGTACTCAAGTGGTAGAATGTTTTACCTATATTCATGCGATCCTTCTCTTTCACACGCACGTTTGAGTGACAGGCAACTGAACCCCAACCTTAATGAGGGAACATGTTTTATATAGTTCATAATCTAACAAGAGTATTTAATTTCTCAAGCTTAGCTTTACCAAATATTCTCACGATGGAGGTTGTTTAATATAAGACATATTTATCTAATTTAATTATATTAGTAAAGTTGATTAATATAACATTTATTTTCTAAGACACCTTAGTTATCTCTCCTTTAATTCTCTCATTCTATCTCTTCCTTGATTATTATTAAGAGAATATTAATATGGGTAAATTATGAAAAGATTGATAAATATGAAAATTATGTCTTATATTTAGGATCAAAATTAACTCCCCAAATATATTTTATATTAAAAAAATACTCCACCAAAGACTGATCTAAAAATATTAGATAAATATAAGATTTTTTTTTTTTGAGATATTGAAAATGCTAATTAAATTATTTTAAAATATTTATATTTATCAAATTTTTCTCCAAAATCTTTGCCTAATTTATAAACTGATATATAATCTAAAAATACACAACATATTATATGATTAATACTCCCTCCGATCCTAATTATAAGAGCTAGTTGACTTTTTTGGAGAGATTAAAGAGACTAATTAAATTACTCTAAAATATTTGTATTTTTATTTTTATTTTTATTTTTTCTTCAAACTTATTAGTTTGACTAATAAACTAATATATAATCTAATAATACATAACACATGAAATGATTAAATAACTTATTTAGCTTTCTTAATTTTCCAAAGAAAGTCAACTAGCTCTTATAATTAAGACCGAAGGTAGTAACTTAATTATTTAGCTTCTTTAATCTATAAAAAAAGTCAATTATATCTTATATTTAGGGCAAGAGAGAGTACATTAGATATGTTCAAATTCATCACTCATGTAGTCATGTTCTTCAAAATTACAACTCATGCTCTTCAAGGTCATAAATAAATATATATTATAAAATCAGATGAATGGATATAGCAGCGTGGCTGCCAACCATTTCATCTACTTAGTTACAGAAACAAATCATTTTTGTGCGATATAATTCCACAACATTCCTTCCCATCTATATTCATTATATTTCATTCAAATTAAATTAAAGATGCATGATTTGATAATTACAACTACAGATGTATACCTTAATAATCTGGCAAGTGCTTTGAACCCCACAATGCTCAGCCACCGTTGATTTTTCAAATATATGGCCAGTAAATTTTGCTTCAATATTTAATATAGGGACCTGTTTCATCATTCATCAAGCTAATTAAGGATTATTCTTTTCTCATGTTTTTACCAAATTGAGAAATTACTTTTAATATAATTGCGAATGATCGATATGTATAACTAGTACATAGAAGCTAAGCCATATCTTATGGGAATATATAGAAGCTTTAGAATTAATTAATTAATTAATCAGTCTATATAAAAAAGTGGGTGATTATTAATTTTGATGGTTGGCGAGGATATGATATTGATTGAGTGACCACAATAATTAATCAACAAGCATCTGACGGGAGAGATCACAACTTTTTCCAGAAAAAAATTATGATCTGATTGACATATGGACCTGGGGAAGGTTGCATCTCATTTTCTGAAAATACTTTGACCTAAACAAAGAAAATGGAAGACGCACATTAAAGATCATCAGGGTTACATATAGCCACTCAATGTGCTCTCTCTCTCTCTCTCTCTCTATCTCTCTCTCTCTCTCTCTATATGTATACATTTATAATCTTCCTGATTCTCATCAATTATTTACAAATATTGACTGAAAATAAAAGAGTGCTTTCTTACAGAGTAACGTGTCGTCTTAGAAGTACTACTAGCCAGTACCGTATTTTTTAATTCACGAGTATGAGTGTATGACTAATATAATTTAATTTAGGGTTTTGATGCCTAAAGTTGACTAGAGATTCTGATATGAAACGTACATGGTACAGATAAGTGGGTTATATAACGAATCATTTGTTTAAAAATGTTTCTTAGCGTTAATGGGTGGTGCTTGGTGTGAGGTGACTAATGGCCATTCCTTCATCTTTTTTTTATAACAAAATGTTTAGTTGGGTTGGGACTCGGCTCTCATTAGGGTTTGGACATGCTTCTAAACTCAAAAGAGTGTTTATAGATACCCTTACAGATCACTCGTAAATAAGTTCTTTATGTTGGTAGAGTTTAAATCCACAAATTTATAATTACAAATCAATCTCTTTATTTATTGGACCAACCTTTATTGATTTTTTTCCTGTTTTTTTTCCTGTTTATTTTATATATATAAAACACAAAAGGAGGCCTAAATGGTTCTTTCTAGCACTCATGACCTAAAACTCAGAGAAATAAAATGGCTTGAAATTTTTTTGATTAAAATCATTTATCAATGTTGCCCATCATAGATCGAAGTAAAAGAAATTAAATATCGGTGGGTGGGTTAGGTTTTGAAAATTGAAACGAAGCCAAAAGTACGTACCCGACATCGTAAAATGATTGAAACTTGTAGAATGATTATAAACTTGTATGCATGTGGTTGCCTGTAAAAGCTGCTGTAATAACTTTTTGATGACTTTAATGTAAATAAGACATAAAAAGATGTGGTAACATGCATGCATACTCATGAATCAGGAGGACATGATTTAAGTGGCTCTCAAAATAATGTTTCACATTCTTAACACAACACCCCATACTCTCTGGTAATACCCGTGATCGTTCTAACCAACGTATGACTGTCATTTATTCTTTTAATAAGCAGCTTTACCAATACACTCATCACTGTCAATTGCGTCCTTCTTACTCTATCTGGTGTTATATATTATGAGGAACTTACTTGTTCCCAATTAGTATTAATTATTTTTCTTCTATGTCTACCCATAATTAATAAGGGTTGTAAGTGAGAGTAAAAATTAATATGATATTAAAGATATTAGAGTAATAT
Source organism: Acacia acuminata (assembly GCA_019022655.1). Lineage (NCBI taxonomy): Eukaryota > Viridiplantae > Streptophyta > Magnoliopsida > Fabales > Fabaceae > Acacia > Acacia acuminata. The sequence goes on from JAFJYI010000012.1 coordinate 222,983, forward strand.
TAAAAATTACTTAAATTTAATGTAATTTTAGTTTTATGTTTTGAAAAATTAAAAATTCTTAGATTTTGGAGAGATTAAAAAGGACATTTTTATTTTATCAAACTAATTAATTTAACTAATAAACTAATATATAATCTAAAAATATACAACATATAAAATAATTAAATAATTTATTTTTGTAACCTCTCTAAAGAAAATTAACTAACTTTTATCTTATAATAAATAAATATCTGAGGAAAATATTTCTCATTAACAGCCATAAATATTTATACAAGAGAACCCCAATATTAATGACTTGCAGAACCAGAAAATTTTATGATGATAAGATTCTCAGAGAGGAGACAGATACAACTGGCAATATATCCAACAAAAAAGTCAACCTTGTTGCTTTTGACTTTTATTACACAACGCTCGTGATCATAGTCGAATGAGGCTGCTAAAATGAACAAGAGATAATGATGCCGATGTGCTGATGTAGTTATTTGAGATTAACCAATGAGAGTGTTGGGAACTTGCGTCTTGATGCGAGGATTGAATTGGACAAGGCACATGTAAAACTTTGGCACGTACACGTATCCAAGTTCGATCCCCAAAAAAGTGTCTGACTTTTTTTTTTTTAATTAAAAAAAAAGTGTTTGATTTGATTGCACTTAATTTTTAATTATTTTATTTTTATATACTTAATTTTTAGGAACGGGGTTGGATTCACCCATAATATAAGGGTAAGGCAAAAATCTCCCTTCCTCCTAGGTCATACCGATATGGCAGAAATGAAATAGCCATCTATTACCCTCGCGTTACCTGTGATCTAGGAGTTAGGATCTTCGCCAGCTCTTTGACCAACTCGAGAATCAAACCCCCTCTCTTTGATGAGAGTGTCCGACCCTTTTTTAGGTTAAGCTAAAAAACGAGGGATTTTTTTTTTTTTTGATACTCCCTCCGGTCCTAATTATAAGATTAAGTTGACTTTTTTGGAGAGATTAATGAAACTAATTAAATTATTTTATACTCCCTTCGATCCTAATTATAAGAGCTATTTATCAGAATTTGGAAAGATTAAGGAAAGAAGTTAAATTAGTTAATCATAATTATTTTCTAAAAATACCACTACTGAAAGGTAAAAATTACACCGAAGGCAAAAATAGTTCAAGCCCGCACAGAGCGCACTCGGTCCCTCTGCATTTATTGCCCTCTCATTTTTTATTATTTTCCTTCTTTATCTCTCTCTCTCTCTCTCTCTCTCAACATTTACGTACGGCTCCATTGCACTTTCAACTTTCATTCTTTAAAAAATATCTTCAAAAAATATAACAAAAAGTCTCGATACACAATTACATATATAATTAAAAATAAACATATTGCATACAATTACATAATGAGATAGGATATTCTTACTACCTCTTTATCTTACTACCATCTTACTACCATTTTGTTACCGTCGGATCTATTATTTGATCCAACGGTCAGATTTACCCTACTTAAAACCCTCTTCATTTCTCACATTTCTCTCTTTCCCTTAGGCCTCTTGATCCAGTAGCATCGTAGCAAATTGTAACACATTGGATACGATCCGCTTTTTTGTTTCTTGCGTTCTTGCTACTTTTTCTCAATTACATACACGATTTGCTTTTTTCAAGCGTTGGTGCTACTATATGGCGTAAATTGAAATCGTATAGGTAATGGTAATTAAGACCTATCTTTGCGTTCGATCGGCCGTTTGGGAGAAATCTTGAAAACCTTAAGAGGAAGAAACCCTAGCATAGAAGTAGTGGGGCGGTGGAGTGAGGAAGAGGGGCGTGGAGGAGGGGGGGCGGGGACGGTGGCGATGGTGGACGCGTCAGCGGCGATGCACCTGGGTATCCGGTCGAAGAGTGGAAGAGGAAGGGAGAGAAATGTGAGGAAGGGAGGAGGTTTTAAGTAGGGTAAATCTGGACCGTTGGATCAAATAATAGATCCGACGGTAACAAAATGGTAGTAAGATGGTAGTAAGATAAAGAGGTAGTAAGAATATCCTATCTCATTTATAGTTCCATTTTATTTTTTTAAAGGAATATTAAAATTATTTTATTTAAAAATAAAAAATAAAGTAAAATCTCTCACTTGATAGAATATATGCGTGTTGTAAATTAATTATTGTGGAAGAAGTATTAGTAGTGGTAATATGAGGAAAATATGACAAAAATTGTTCAAAATTATTTTATAAGAAAAAAGTATAATTGAGGTGTATATAACATTAATAAGTTGCAAACATTATTTACTTTATAAAATATAATGGTATATTATTAAATTATTATTGTCTTTAATTATTGTTGAGAAAGTATAAATAGGGGTATTATAGGAAAAAATTGATAAAAGTCAAAAGTTGCTCTTATAATTAGGACCAAAACCAACTCCAAAAAGTGTTCTTATAATTAGGACCGGGAGGGAGTAGTATTTTTATTTTTTCTCCAAACTAATTAATTTGACTAATGAACTAATATATAATCTAAGGATACACAACATATGATATAATTAAGTAACTTATTTAGCTTTCTTAATCTTTCTAAAAGAGTCAATCTAGTCTTATAATTAGGACCGAAAGTAGTATAACAGATGGCATAAAGCCAAACAAAGAAATAAAAGATTACATGGGAAGGGGAATGAATCCCATACACTCTTAGTCAAGGCTCTCATGCTTAAAGGGCAAGCACTCAGAATCTCAGACTTGGAAAAGCCCAAATGCATCAGCAACTCTATTGAATTCTCTAGAAATATAGCAATTTTTTTTTTTTTTGGATATGAGAAATATAGCAAATTAAAAACGAGGGATTGGTTGCACTTAATTAAAATCACAGTCGTCTTTTTGAATTTTTTTTTTTTGATAATAGAGAGGCATTCAACCTTATATATTAGAAGATAAAGGAAGGGGATCTAGTCCCATACACTCATTGGAATACACCGCCCATAATCTCTCTGGGCAAACACGTAAGATGGTAGAATGTCTTAAGCCCTCTTTCGCTAGCAAATCCGCTAGCTTGTTTTTAACTCTAGGAATAAAATCCACTTTAACCTCCCAGTCCCTTGCAAGCATTTCGTTAATCTTCAGTGAAACCATCGTGCCATAACTGTCCCTCCTCCTCTTCAGTATACTGTCCACCACCTCCTTGGAATCAGATTCCAGTAAGACTCTCCTACAGCCTTCATCCCACGCGAACTGCAGACCAATTAGAACAGCCCACTCCTCCGCTTCATACGCCCCACAACACCCCAGCGTCTGAGTGAAGCCCAATAACCATCTTCCACGTTGATCTCGCAGAACCCCCCCACATCCGGCCTGCTCACTACTGGTTACCATAGAACCATCTACATTCAACTTTGTCCAATTCAGCGGTGGTGGTGACCAGCTAGTAATGCTATCCTCAATATAATTCCTATCATCAGTTCCAGATTCAGCAAGCATACAAAAAGATTTCCATGTGTTCATAATAAAAATCACAGGATTCGAAGGTTTGTGATAGTCATCCTCAAAAATAAACTTATTCCTCCAACCCCATAAATACCAGCAAGTGACACCCCATATCAGATTCCACTCCTTATCTCTACCTAAACCAATCTCCTCATCTAAATTAAAGGAAATCCAATTCTGGATAGAAGAAGAAAAGAAAACTGATTCAAACCTTGGATCAATGAGCTGAAGCCAAATCTGCTTGGCATAAAAACAGTCCCTCAGAATATGAAGTTCATCTTCAGGATCTGTTAAGCAATAGTGACACAGAGGGGATTCATAAGACCACCTGCTTCTTAATACGAGAGTGGGGAGACGATCGTTAAATGCCAGCCACAAGAACACCCGGATCCTCTCCACTCCATTCCACCTCCAAATCTTTTTATAAGTCTTTGTTGTATCTCGTTCGGGGGCTTCTCAAGCATAAAGTAGGCACTCTTAAGTGTAAAAATCCCATTATGAGTTCCTTTCCATACCATAACATCATCTCCGGCAGCTTCTAACGGTGGCAACACAGCCACTAATCTCTGAATAACCTCCTCCGTACAAACAGTAGCTAACCGACTGAAATCCCATGATCCATACAAGGCCCAGGTCCGCCACCTTGCTCTGTTCTTCCTCCTCTGACAAAGGCCTAACACAGCAGGTTTTAATTAATTTATCCTTGAAAAGCCAATGATCAAGAAAGAATAAAACAGAACGCCCATTCCTGTATTTCCAACAAACACCTGCTTCAATGTGTTCCTTTTGTTTACAAACAAACTTCCATAGTTGAGAGTCATCATTCCTCACATTGAGCAAGGACGATTCGCCCCTTAACATATATTTCTTTTGTAAAACTTCAGCCCATAAGCCATTGGCACCCGACACTAGCGACCAAGCCAGCTTCATTCCAAACGCATTATTAACCGACATTAGTTTCTTGAGTCCCAGCCCACCATATTGTTTAGGCAAGGTTATACGGTCCCATCCTACCGCATGAAATCGTTTCTTCCTCTCAGATGTGCCCCAAATAAAATTTCGCTGCAATTTTTCAATCTGCCCACAAATACTGATCGGTAGCTGTGTTACCTGCATTGGATATAATGACACTGTGCTGATGACTGTCTTTGCCAAAGTAACTCTCCCTGCTAACGAGAGGCTCTCCACTTTCCAATTGGATAACTTTTCCTTCACACGATCCACAACGTATTGGAAAGTGTCCGTGCTCTTCCTTTGTCTCACCAAAGGAACACCTAGATACTTGCCAATGTCACAAGTAATTCTCATTCCTGAAATATCTCTAATTCTCCCCCTTAAGGCAGCTGGAACTTTAGGGGAGAAATACACCGACGACTTACTGAGGCTAACTTTTTCTCCGGAGACCTCACAAAATCTATTGAGGACCCCAATCATACATTCCGCTTGCTCCACCGACGCTTCACCAAATAAGAGTATGTCATCAGCAAACATTAGGTGTGAGATAGCGGGACCATTATTAGTAAGAACCACTGGCTTCCACTTATTGCTAGCCACTGCGTCACAAATGGTATGTGATAATTTGTCCATGCACAAGACAAAAAGGAATGGTGAGAGCGGATCTCCCTGACGAAGCCCTCTACTAGGATTAAAGAACTCCGTTGGAGCACCGTCCCAAAGAACATTTAGTGAAGAACTCGAAATGCAATTCATAACCAGCGAGCAGAAGTTGACATCAAACCCTGCTTCCATCAAAACTGAATGGACAAAATCCCATTTAATTCTATCATAGGCCTTCTCAAGGTCTATTTTCATTGCCATTAGTCCTCTTCTCCCTTTTGTTCTCTTCATCTTATGGAGAATCTCTTGACCAATTATGGTATTGTCTTGTATATGGCGCCCAGGGATGAAACTAGCCTGGAACGGCGATATTAATTTATCCATAACAGCTCTCATTCGCCTCGCCATAATTTTCGTGACGCACTTATACTGAACGGTACACAGGGATATGGGCCTGAAATGCTCTACCTTCGTGGGTTGGTCTCTTTTAGGAATTAGAGCCAACAACGTTCTATTAGCACTAGAAATATCAACTGTCCCTTGAAAGGCCCCCCTGACAAACTCACACAAAGTTTCCCCGACTATCTCCCAATTCTGCTTGAAAAAGACTGGCTGAAAACCATCAATTCCAGGGGCCTTATAAGATCCCATAGATTTGAGGGCCTCATGAATTTCTGGAACAGCAGGCAAAGAAGACAGGTCCCTCATCACAGAAGCATCTATGACTGGAAATTTGCTAATCGTCTCCAACTCCCTTTCCACTTGGCTTCCCTGCAGCCTATCATCTTGAAATAATTGCTTATAGTATCGCACAACCAAGCCCCTAATCTTGTTCATATCTGTAAGCCAAGACCCAGCTTCATCTTGGAGAGTTAAGACTCGATTCCGCCTTCTCCTCGTACTAGTTTTAAGATGGTAGTATCTAGTATTCCTATCGCCTTTAGAGATCCACTCCGATCTAGACTTTTGAAACCATTTCATTTCCTCCATCCTCAAGACTTCTTCTAATTGGCCATGTAGTTGTTCCTCTAACTCCACCAAGAATTTTGAGAAGGGATAGGCTTGAGACTTCTGGATACCCCCCAATCTCGCTAACAATTGCTTCTTCTTCTGTTCAATGCCCCGAAAACATTTTTATTCCAAAGATGGAATTTCATGCTTGAATTTTTCCAAATTAAAATTAAGATCTTCGTCCGCCTGCCAGCAATCACGTAAAAAATTCTTAAAGTCTTCATGCATCATCCACATCGCCTCAAACTTGAAAGGACGCTGAACTCTATCATTAGGGAAGATTCCAAGTTTCAGCATTAGGGGGTTGTGGTCCGAAAATTTAACTCTGGGCAATACTCTAACCGCACAATTTGGCAAATTAGAGAGAAAAAGTTGGTTAGCAAACACTCTATCCAACCTTTCGAACAACCTCGGCATGCCCACTAACTTGGGCCCCTTCCACGTAAACTTTGGTCCCGAAGCCCCCAAATCATTCAAACAACACTCCCTAACTTTATCCTGGAACCAGTTGCATCTGGCGATATTGCCCCCACTACCCCCACTCTTTCAGAGAGGAACATAATGTCATTAAAATCCCCACAGACCGCCCATGGAGCCATGATCCCAACTGACAGCGACTTCAATTTCTCCCATAAAATAGCTCGAAAGTTATCGTGAGGTAAAGCATAAACAGCAGTCAAGAAAAAAACAGGGGAACCTGGAATACTACATCATAGGTGCAAGAATTGTCTCCCTTCCTCCACCACCGATATCGAGATCTGACTGCTGCACCAAAACGCTGCCATGCCTCCTGATAACCCAACACTTGGGACTACTTTCATCTCATCATAACCCAAACGCATCAGATGACGAAGCCGATGGGGTTCAGAGCAACGAGTATCCGCCAAAATGAACAAAAAAGGCTTTAACCCATCCTTGATTGTTTTAATATTACTATAGAGGCCCCTACCACAAGAGCCCCTATTATTCCAATAGACAATATGATCCATAACACACCAATCCCTTTTAACAAAAACCCCGAGCCCAAACCCGTTACATGGGGGTCTCAGCCACCATAACAATATCCCCCCCGTCGCATACTTCCAGGCCCAACACCTTATTCCCCACAGCACCTGATCCATCCTCGATGTCTGGGCCCTTCGTATGAGGTTCCGGGTCCCTTGGATCTGTTCCACGAGGATCATATGTGGGATTATCATCCACCATATTATCCTCATTGGGCTCAAATCCATTGCCACGTTGATCCGGCCCAATTCCCCCATCATCCTCTTCCCCATGCATATCATGTTTAACATTCTCTCCCATCGTTAACAGCAAAGGGCCATCTGCCGCCACCCTCCCAGACACTTCCCTAGTACGTTTCTCTACTCTTTTCAGTCCCATCGAAATCCCCTCATTAAATGCTCGCTCAGACACCTCCCTACCAACTCCACCCTCTGCCTCAAGCCGCACCGTACTAACTCTACGCAGGTTTTTATTATTACCCCTCACCGCCTGCTAATTCCTCTGTTCCATAGGTACCCCTTCTTCATTCAGAATCACAAAAGGCGCCCCCATACTTCCCGCATTCTTGAAAACTCCCCCATCCTCCGCAAGAATTTCAAACCGTGACCCAACCCCCTGCAACACCGACTTCTCCGCCACCTTATCCTTCACCTTCCGAGGCCGTCGGTTTCTTTGCACCACCCTCCATTGCGCCTCATTTTCCTGCACCGGATGTTCCCCCCTGTTGGACCTCGCTCATTCTGATCCTCCTCCATTCCCGCATTCTCTTGACTCCTCAGAGGACATGAATCCTTTCTATGCCCATAAATCCCACAAGTCACACACAGTAAGTGCAACCCTTCATACTCCAGAAAAATCTCCCTCCCCTCGAGGTAGAAGCCTTGCATTAGCTGCTTTCCCAACTCCACCAATACACAAATCCTAGCAAAGTGCCCTCTGGGCTGGTTGGAAGTATTCAAATCCACCCTTATTGTCTTACCAATCCTGTTCCCGATAATCGTTAAAGCCTCCTCATCATAATATTCCAGAGGCAGCTTTGGAAGCCTGACCCACACCGCCGCCTTCTCTATGGATGCACAGTCCGGTTTGAAGTTGGGTTCCCATGGTTGCACGGTAAGATAGTGGTCAAATATCATCCAAGGGGCCCCCGTAAGAGCATTCATATAATCATCCTGGTTGGTCATCTTCACAATATAATAACCATGCCCAACATTAATTAAAGTTAAAACTCCCTTCTTTGCCCACATATTCTGCAGTCTATTTTCCAGAGTTCTGAAGCCAATGTTCCTTCCCAGGAGTTTAACTATAACCGCTCTACTCCAAGCCTTACAGAGACGCTTTTTAATTCTACTCGAAAAATAAAAGGAAGGAAAGTTTTTCGTTGGGTGCTCAGCGATCCTACAAATCTCCGTTTCCTTCCCTGAAAACTCAACTGACTTATCAGATAAGGTATCATCTGATAGATCATCTTCCACCTGATCCTCATTCATTTCCTGATTATCACCCTGACCGCATGTTCCTTTAAGTTTGTCAGCGAAGGAAGGTCCACCTGCAATGAATGCGTTAGTATTCTCTCCTACTTTAGGCCACTGGTCCGCAAAGGATTTACCCCCGTTTCCCACATCCACATTTTTAATCTTCTTGGAACTTCTTCGCAGCAAATCGTCATCTTCTGTTGACTGCGCCTGGAGAACTTTTTGAGCAGAGAGCGCACGAGAAGTCATCTTCTTTTTCACCTGAATGTTCCAGTGAGGGGAGGATTTCCCTATTGGGTCATTTGTGCCAAGGATTTCTAAAGCCCGACAGCTTGTACTATGACAGAAAGTACCCAGGAAAGAATTTATGGATCTATTTCTTAAAGCATAGCCCAAATTCAAATTGATCCATCTTTAAAAAACACCTATCCTCTATCTATGCACTATTCTCGTATGAATTAATAAAGGGCAAGTTGTATTTAGGTTTAGGTCAAGAAAAACTATTAAACTACGACAAATGGTCTTTTAAAATATTATAATTGTATTTAAATCCTATAATATTTTTTTACAATAAATTATAATTGTCAAATTTCCACTTATCAATGAATGTCACTTGTTAATGGACGTCTACAAACTTATCGTGTAGCGCCAACGGACTTGTTAGCGTAGCGACTATGGACTTGTTAGTAAACTGTAATGTACAAATTTATATATATGTATATATATATTAGGATTTAATTACAAAAAAAAAAATAGTTATGATACATGAGTTTATTGTGTAATTATCAAAATAAAGATTTGAATATAAAGTATCATTTATGATGGTAAAAGAAATTAGTGGAAGAAGAGTGTAGAAATAATAAATTAATATTTAGATAAAAAAAAAGGGAGAAAGAAGTGTAGAAGAAGAAAAGAAATGATAATAATAATAATAACAATGATAGTAATGAATAAAATAATAATAAAATATTCTTTATTATAAAAAAGAGAGAGAGAGAGAGAGAGAGAGAGAGTAAAAAGCTGGAAAACGTTGGCAGCCACCTAATTATATACCTAGGGACACGTAATACAATCTTAAGGAGTACTACTCTGGTTTTATTTATAAGTCCCTTTTAATTAAAAAAATTTGGTCCTATTTATAAGTCCCTTTTAACCAAATAAATGAGATTGTGACAATTTTGCCTTATATTATTAATTAATGAAAATAGAGAGAGAAGAAAAATTTAAAAGGTACCAATCATAAATGAGGTAAAGTTGAAATTTTACCCTATAATCATTGAGCTACCTACCTCTCCTTGGTATATGTGATTTGATCAAAATGAGACTTATAAATAGGACTAGAGTGGTAAGTATAATTCCACCGCCTCTCTCCCTTGGTTTATATATGTGTATGCGTGTGTTGTGTGTATTATGTAGTGTGTGTGTTTTCTCTGGAGAGTGAGAGCGCGGTGAGGGGAGTGTATAGCGTGAGTGAGACAAGGGTGAGTCCGAAGGAGGAAAAGAAGAGAAAAAAAGAAGGGTATTTAAGTTTAAGGTACGTTATTTATTTTATAAGATCATTTAAGTAATTAAATTAATTTATTTTCAATAAAATCTCTTCATGAAAGTATTCTACGTATTTTTCTATTTCTAATGAGGATAATATAATACTGATTAGTGAACAAATTGGGATTAGAGTTATGATAAAGTTTTGAGTTTTGATAATAGATGACTTGTATATATCAAGAACATGATTAATGAGTTATTTTAATCGGTTTAGATTTATTAGTTGGTAGTTGTGAGAATTTAAATTTAATTTTTCTATCTAAAATAATTTAGGATTTATGCTTTATAGGATATTTCTAGGTTAAATGAAATTTAAGGTATTTATTTGGATTATTGGAGGTATTGTTGTCGTTTAATCGGTTTAGTTTTGCTAAACTGAACTGGATAAAATTATGAGTTGGGATTTGGAATTTAAGTTAGAGTTTGATTTGATTTTGATTATATGGGAATTTGAAGGTTTGTTAAATAAATTGAGTTATGCTTATATAAATTAGTATTAAGTTAAGAAAATGAGAATTGTGGTAACAGGTCTTTTGTATTCAAATTTATAATTCATTTATAATTTATTGGAGTTTATATTGAGGATTAGGTGGATTAAATTTGAGGTTTATAAATTAATGGGAATATTTGAATTTATAGGTGAAGCTTTTATTGTAGGAAATTGGATATTTTGGTTAAATTGAGGATATGGTGATATTTTGATAATTATAATTAGTAAGAAATAATTTATGAAGGAAGGAAATGAGATTGTAACGATAATTTGAGGGATAGATAAATTCTCACTTCTTTTAATAAAATTTAAAATGAGACAATATAGTTTAATTATTTATTTATTATTATATTAATTGGTATTGTCGTTAATTCTATTAACGTATAATTATATAATTGTTTTTAAAGGGGATTGATTTCTATTACGCTTAGTGTCGTGTTAAGAACTTGAGGTAACCACTTTCCACTCATTGTACTTGCTAGTATGATGATTTGTGAGTGATTTTTAATATATGAAAGCTATATTTTTGACGAAGTTGCCTCGTGGGATTTATTTTGGAATGATTAGAGATATTATATGTTCTGGATAATATGCTTTTTATGGTTTCTTGAGCCGAAATAATATTGTCATCTTATTGATTATTGTGATGATATATTACTGTCATAAATCTTGTTTGGAATTTCATATATTCATGCCAAGATTGTGATGATGAGGAACAGTGATGGTTGTGGAGTGATGATGAGAGTCAGTGTATATAATACCACGTGGTATCACGCCATCGAAGCACTTGTGGATGGCCGGATATTGCCCTTGGTATCATCCTAATCATTTGGCCGGGATTAGGGTTAGCCCTTGGGACAGTGACACCTTTCTGTATTCAAAGGAAGGGAGCCCATGGTCCGATATGAGTTATGTAGTCTTTGGCCGGATTAAACCTCATCATCGGAGAGCTTGGTGCGATCTTGTCACGAGACTAAACCTATTATATTACGTACCCGTGGGTTCGTACGCAGATTATAAGGATGGGGGGTGATAAGGATTGTCAGGGTATCGACCTATTTCTTGGCATGTTATATATGTGATTCGTGATATGAAGAATTTGATTTAGAAATTGTGATACAGAAATTGTGATATGATAATTTTGCAAGTTTGTTATATGGTTCTTTGTTATTTAAAATGTTCCACCTGGCACCTCACGAGAATGTATTAGCATTTACAATGAGCTGGATTGATGGTTACAAATACTTTTCAGGTGATAGTTCTTGTGTGGGTCAATTAGGGAAGGCTTCGGAAGCTTAAGTTACCTTTGCTAAGGGTAATGCTTCCACGTTTTTAGTACATGTTGAATTGTTGTATATTGCCACGTCACTAGGGCTCACTTGACATATTCTAGTATATTGTGGATATTTTGACAAATTTTAAAGAAATGTTTAGTTTCAAAACATGGGTCTAGTAAAATCAAAAGCTTATCTGTATGCATAAAACATTTTAACAAAATGATTTAATTAAGTTAATAATTAATATTGTCCTTTAAAATGGAGGATGTTACATAAAAAATCATAGACTTATCAGTGGACGCCCATGAACTTATCAATAGAATTATAATTTATTGCGAAAAGGTTTTACGGGATTTAAATGTAATTTTGAGATTTTAAAGGATCATTTTATTATATTTTCTCTTATTTGTGACATAAATGCAATTTTTCCATTAATAAATACATAACAAGAATTTTATCCGTAAAACACAAAAACACTTAAATTAAATGTTTTCAAATAAACATTTTTAGAAGTTAGTGGACTTGGGGTATATATTTCACGTCCATCCTAACTTAAAAATTTAGCTTCCCCCCTGCGCATTTTCGTAGAACCTTAAAAATTCAGAAAGTAATTATTAGTGGTAAAAGTACATAATATTATTTATGTTTATAATTATAAGACCAAGTTGATTTTTTTAGAAAAATTAAGGAAACTAATTAAATTACTTTAGAGTATTTATATTTTTTTTTTCTCCAAACTAATTAGTTTGATTAATTTATAATTTAATGATATACAATATATAATATAATTAAGTAACTTATTTAATTTTCTTAATATTTGTAAAAAAGAAAGTTTAACCCGCTCTTATAATTACGATTCTACCAATAGTATTTCCTCTGATCCTAATTATAAGACCTATTTGATTTTTTTTGGAAAGATTAAAGTAAAAACTAATTAAATTACTTTAGGGTATTTTTATTTTTTCATCAAACTAATTAGTTTGAGTAAAAAATAATATTATTTTTTGATCCTAATTATAAACACTTTTGTAGTACAATTTAAACTATAAAAGTGCTTCTATAATTAGGACCGGAGGAATATATAATTTAAGAATATATAACATATAAAATAAGTAAATAAAGTAACTAAGTTGTATAATTAGCGCAGTAACATTGAATATAATCAGTATCTCCAATATAAAAGTATACATTATCCCGATAGAGTAGAGCGCATGATAGTGAGGTGCGTCGCAACCAGAGAATCATGCCCACACCAGATAAGGTAACATATATAAACGAGAGGCGGACAACAAAATCAACGAGATTAACTCCCAATTTTCCAGTACCATGGTGGTTTTAAAATCTACTCTTCCACTATCGTCTCTCCATAACAATCTACTTCTCTTCTTCAACCTCTCATCCAAACACACTTCGTCTTCTCTTCTATTTCTCAGTCATGGGCACCCGCCTAGGCCCGCTGGACCCTCCAGACTCTCCATTCGGTCTTACATGGAGAAACCCGATTCTATCTCCGGTTTCGCTAATAAGGTCATCGGTTCACTTCCCGTCGTCGGTCTCATAGCAAGGATCCTCAGCGATGAAGGAGGCGTTGGCGGTGACATTATCGATTTTGCTGAGTTCCGAAGGCGAGTTGGAAAGAAGTGCACCATTACTGATTCCAGAGCTTTCTATGAATTCCAAGATCGTCGAGGACGGGTAATAAGTTATAAGATTTCCCCCGAAAATCGATTTCCAACATTGTCTTTTTTTTTTTTTTTTTTTTTTTTTTTTTTTTAAATAGTAGTTAAACTTTATCCGGTTGATTTTGAAAAATCAAGACTACGAGACCGAAGTACAAATTTTTAAATCATAAAGAGTAAATTGAAATTTTAATAGAACTATATGGACAAAAAAAGTAGTTTAGCTTTGATATATAATAGTGTAGTCCTATTTTAATTATTGCAAGCTCTTGAGTCAGTTCAACTTTTTGTTACTCTCTGATTCTGTTCAACTTGTTGTTGCTCTCTGATTGTGGATATGGTATCAGTTGCTTTTGATTTTTCTGTGATTTAATTAAAAATGGGATTAATTAATGCATGTGACGTGTGCTGTTGGTTTGGTGTTAATTTCAACGTGGGTAGGCGGGGGAACCTCTGTATGTTCTGTTATGCTGTTGGTTAGCAGCAGTTGGTGCCGGTCTACTCAAGTCTGAGGAGATTTTGGAAGGGGTTGCAAGGCTCCGGATCTCTAATGACATTGAATTTGAAGAGCAGAGCTTCATTGCTTTAATGGATGAAGCCAGAGAGGTTAGTCTATCTCCATATATCCATGTATCACTTCTGTTTTCACCCTTCATGTTGGGTTGAGTGGGCCAAGTCATATTAATAAATTATTGCCTTTTCCTCTCTTTTCAACTCATTTACATCTAATTTACATATTCTATTGCCAGTTCTTATTATGGTTGCATTTGAAGGGAAACTGAAGTAGTTTGCTTTACCTCATAGACCATTCAGAAAAACTTGGCTGAACACTTGTGCCTATACCGCCACCATTTAGTGATCGCTATGATTCTATATCGTTCCTATTATCTGGATTGTATGTAGATGTTCCATTAAAGTGCATTTGATTAGCTTCTCATAATGACAAGTAGGTGCAATTGTCCCGATTAACCTGTGAGTGATTCTTTGGATTCCTGAACTGACGAAGACTGATAATGAATTCTATGATTTCAAGCCAGAAATCAAATCCCAACATGAGGTTTTGTTGTTAAAATTTTCCAGTTTGATTCCAAATTTAGCAAGTCCCATTTTAATCCTAATAATCTCCCTGATGCTGTTCATCATCATTGTTGTTGTTGTTGTTTGTTTGTTTTTTTTTTTTGCCAAGAATGTTTTGAAATGGAATTGATGAATGCAAAGAAGTTGCTTTTGAGTTTTGACTTGGCATTAACTTAATCTGAGGAGGGGTGGATCCTCTTTTGTCTTGTGTCGCACAACACAGTGTGATATGACCTTGTTCATTCATTTAACTAGTGTGTGATATGTCCTTTTTCTATTCGCCAACATTGGAAGGTTTGAGAGGAAAGTAGGGATAGTACTATTTGTTACATATTCTTTTATGAGAAATGCTATTTGTTGTTCTAGAGCTTGAGCAGAGTAAAATCAATATTGAGGTATATGCAGATACTATTTGCTGTACTTAGTCTTATTTTGCCCCATCATCTGTGCATATAATATTCCTCTGGCCTAACGGGACCAAAAATGACATTGGAAAGTGCAGAGACGAGTAAGGCTGAAGGCTGGACCTCCTTCTATACCAATGGAGATTCGAGTTGAGAAGGCTCTTGACGCTATCTATGTCTGTTGCTTTGGAAAGGATCCTATAGAGGACGAAGACGAGAGACTGATGATTATAATGCTGAGTGCTGTGTTCCCTTTAGTCAAGCAACCAGAGATTCAGCGGATGATCAAAGACAAGAGACAGAGAGTGGAAGAAGGAGTTGAGGAGGACTTTGTTTCCCAGGAAAAGCCCTTGCCAAAAGAAGCTGTAGAACTGCAAATGAAGGAACTTCAATTTCTCAAACAAAATCAAGACACTTAACTACGCAATGCATGTCATGATTCTATGCACATTTTGCTCTGGACAATAATGTATTCAAGAGTTCCTTTGCCCCCCATTTTTCTGTTCTTTTCAAAGCCAGCTGACACAACATTTATAAATCTTATGCTGTCAGAACTTAGAAGTATGAATGAAATAGAGAGTAGTTTCTAGAGCGATCATCAACCAGTGTCTTCTTTCAGGGGGGAAAAAAGCATCGGCCACTGCTTGGGGGTTCTGCAACATTGTTATTTTGTTAGCCATCTCCATCAGAACACTTCGTACTTCCATCTTTATTGAAGCACAGTCCGGAGGATAAATAAATATGTGATCATATTGCGTATGGTCAGAGGGAGAAATGGAGACGATAGAGAATAGAATCAAATAGAAGGAAAAATTTAAGTATGAAAAAGGCATAAAAATGTTTCCCTCTAGTAATTGTTGGTGGACAGGGTGGAAGATTGAATTCCGAATGCTGTTGGAGGGTAGCTTCTGTAATCAACCACCACCTAATAATAACAACAACAATGGGCAGTGTTTGATGCGGGAAGTTAGAACTTGCTCAGATGTAGTTGTTTTGAGTTGATGGATTGCAGTAATGTTTTTTCGTTAAAAAAAAAAAAAAAGGCTGCTGGACGTTTAACAAGCTTTTTTTTTTTAAAAATAAAAAAAATAATTAATTGATGAATCATTGGGCCGATGATGAGTGTGCGTACCCGTGTCATCCATCTCCCGGAAGGCGTCATCACGTACGGAGGTTGGGCCCACCCGTTCCCGAGGGTTCTCGACCATGCGCCATGCGGGCGTAGAAGCAGAGTTCACAAAGTGTGGGCGTCAGTTCTAGGAGTGTCTGGAAAACGGGGAAGCGACGACTGGGGGTCTGAATTCTGCAAGTTTACTTCACTGACTTTGTGGGGTTTCGAAGGTTAGCCATGGATCCTCCGGCTGCTCCGAGCGCTACTGTGACCCAACGTGATCAATGGATCGTAGAATCTCAGGTCTACAAGATATACGAACACTTTGCCAGTATTCCTCCCAACGCCCAATCCGTCCTGTACGAATCCTTTTCTTCTCCATCATTCTCAAACCCTAGCTAGTTCAATGCCTCTGTAACTCATTATCTTCGTTTCTAGGTTGGAGCTACAGCGTGATAGACACATGGAGTTCCTGGAAAAAGGTCTTGGACATCTGGCTCCTTCGTTTAGCGTTTTGGATGCCAAGTAACTCTTTCTCTCCGTTACTTTCTTTTTTACTATAACATAGGCTCATATGAAGTCTCTGATTGAAGTTTGTATGCTTGGTTTTTTTTTTTTTTCGCGGATGTAGAAATAGCTATTCATCACCGTAAAAGTTTTGCTTACCTGGATCATAATGTCTACTTCTTATGATCTGGTTCTAACCATTTATAATGGAGCCATCTTGTTAAATTGTTATCTGAGCTATTTGTGGGGTCCAACAAGCGCAGCAGACTAAACGTGCCTTTTCTGCGGCCTCATTCCCATTGTGGGAATGATAGCATTTTTTTAGCATCATAAGCACTATTTGTATCTTGAGGCTCTGTAATCTTCATAAATTTATCCTTTTCCTCATCTTGGACCGTAAATTTTTTCCTGAATTTGGTTCTTGGTCTTAAATTTTGTGACTGCAGTCGACCCTGGCTATGCTACTGGATCCATCACTCCATTGCTTTGCTGGGAGAATCAGTTGATGACGAATTGGAAAATAACACCATCGATTTTCTTAGTCGTTGCCAGGTTTGACCTTTTGATTTAATCTCATTGCTTAGTTATCTTGCATTTGCTGTAAATCTCTCTTATAACTGAATCCCTCTCTCCATGTGGCTTTCTTGTTCCCTTTGTCTATATTGGAATGTAAAGTACATACTCCCTCTGGTCCAAATTATAGAATAACATTTGGGAGTTGGTTTTGGTCCTAATTATAAGACAACATTCTAATTTTTGTCAATTTCTTCTTAAAGTACCCCTATTTTATTTTCTCAAGTGTGTTTTTTTTATTTTTATTATATGTATGTGAGTACGTAAACTATTTCAGTTAGTAAAACTTTTAGATATGTGTGTGTGTGTCTATGTATGTATATTTGTGTGTCTACACACAAATATACATAGACACACACACATGTGTGTGTACATATATGTATGTATGTATATATGCGTGTGTTTGTGTATATATGTGTGTGTGTGTGTGTCCATATATGTGTGTGTACATATATATGTATGTATCTATATCTATATGCACACATATATGTATATATAGCAAGATTATTATTTCAATTAGATAGTGTATGAAAAGGAAAATTCTAGGTCGGAGAGGTATGTAGCAGAAGCTGTTGATTCATTTTTACTTATGTCATTTTAAATTTATATAATGGCATTTTAGGAAAATGAGTAAAATTAACTAATTTAACTTCTTTCTTTAGTCTCCCCAAAATCGGTTAAATATGTCCTATAATTAGGACCGGAGGGAGTATTATTTGTGTTATATAATTATTCTTGTCATGTCTTGGCTCTGTGTTCAAAAAATTTACCAAAAACATATAACTCAAATTAGACAATTCGGCCCTTTTTAGAATTAATAAATAAATAACAAGCAATGGATGCTAATAAAGAATTTAGCAGAAAATTTATAGTGAGAGAAAGGTCAGATAATGGAAGATTAGCACTATTTAAACAAAGGAGTTGATGGTGAGTATTGCCTTTGTGTGCAATATTCGAACAACACGAGGGGCAAAAATAGCCAATAAAGGAAAGAAAGTAAGAACAAAAAAAAAAAACACGGATGATAACGGTGAAGGAAAATTAGGACTTGGAAATAAAAGGATTCCTAATTGACAGCTACAGCAAGACCAGCTTCTTATGTCCACAGACTTGATGAATAAGTAAGAAAACTAGGAAAAAGAAAATTGGAATGGTAAGAGAAATAGAAGCAAAAAAGGATAGAATTCACAAGAATAATAAGAACTTTTTATTTGGTTAAGATAGAGTTCCATGTGATAGGTGAGATAACTTGGCCATAAACTTTATTGTGCTTACTTTCATAGATGCTTAGTCCATATACAAGTCCTATTATGGATGAAAGTTGAGAGTGATGAGTAAAAATTGATCACCAAGACTTGAGGACGTGACATCTGGTCTGTCTCACAAGCTAGGCATGAGGTTGATATGCTTTACCAAACTGCAGTTATAATGTGGATTACCAAACCTAGTCAATCTTATTGTTGTCATCATGTTAGCATGTCATGTTTAATGATATATATATATTAAAAAGTGATTATTCAAAATAGATATTTCTTTGATTTCCTCTCCATTCTTTGCTTTTCTTCCACCATACTTGTCTTATATGTATTTTTATTTATTGCAGGATCCAAATGGTGGGTATGGTGGGGGACCTGGCCAGGTAAGCAACTATATCATTTTCAGGCATATTTCTTGTCAAATGTTAAGCTATGGCCTTGTTGGATGCAACAATGTGTATGCTTAACTTGTTAATTAAGTAATGCAGATGGTATACCTCCATATTTAGGCATTATATTGCTTCTATTGATATTGCTTTCGCTTCCTTCAAAGAAGGCCATTGAATTTGTCTTTGAGTAGGGTTGACCAAGTGGTATGGAGTCCTCTAAAAAATGTAGAGGAAGACTGAAGCCAGCACTTAATGAGATTTTAAAGCGAGATTTTTGGTTAATAGTATATCCAAAGATCTGGTTTTAATAGAATATAGTGGCATCATGCGATCTATGTAGCCGACTCCACCTAGTTGAATAAGGCTTTGTTGTTGTTGTTGTTGTATTGCTGCTGTTTAAACTTGCAAAGCAATGGCAGAGTGGTTAAATAACTTACTTGCGTGGCTTAGTTGACTATATTTTGTTTCTTGAGTTTGAGCCACTTTAGTTTGATATGTTTTATACTCTTTCTGGTGAGTCTCTTTCTTCTTTTAAGTTATAATTGTTAATATAATTTGTAATTCTCCTCAGATGCCTCATCTTGCTACAACTTATGCTGCAGTCAATACACTTATCACATTGGGTGGTCAGAAAGCTTTGGCATCAATTAATAGGTGGTCAGTTTATGCTCTTGAAAACAAGCTTCTTTTATTATATTTCATTTTATGCACTTTAAGCTTTTGGTTAGCTGTACTTGTCTGACATCTTGAAGTGGCTGATGTCATTTTTTATATGTATGATTTTTCAGAGATAAATTGTCTGGGTTTCTACATCGGATGAAACAACCAGATGGAGGATTCAGGTTTGTATTTATCCTTGTGGTTTGGAATTACTATAAACATTTCGATAAATGACTGTAAATCAAAGCCATTCACATATTATTTTTAATAAACAGTGGGCGACTTTTGTTTTAGCAATGTCTGAGAGTCCATCTACTTAGGCAAATATTATTTTCACCTTTGGCAAATTTTGATTGTTTGTGTGTGTGTACTGTCAGTCGCACAATTCAAAAGCTGCCACTAGGTGAAAGTAAGTGGTTTGACTCTGTTAGTGTAAAAAGCATCTCTTGATACTAATTAATGCCCTTGTTGGCACACACTGAATTTTTGTGGTCCAGCCTTGAATTAATTTGTTTTTTATCATCAACACTTTCTTCAGGATGCATGATGTAGGAGAAATTGACGTTCGCGCTTGCTACACTGCCATTTCTGTGAGTTTGTTATTTCTGTACATCTATCTTAATGTCATGTTTTTGTTCATGGTTAGATATCCATATTCAGTCAGACTTGGAACTTTGTGGATGACACTAGGGGTGAGCATTCGGTTTTTCGGTTTGAAATACATGCATTTTTCAACACCGAACCGAAACCAAAGTGTTCTAAAAACCGACCGAAAAACCAAAATATTTCAGTTAATTAACCGAAATATTTCGGTTTTTGGGCTTTATTGTGGGCTTTCTCCAATTGGGCTTTCTTGTTTGGGTGAATTCTTTTTTTTGCTCAAATTGTTTCATTTGTTTGGGTGAACTCTGTTAAATGCTTGCGAGCAAAAAAAAAAAATTCTGTCTGTCAAATGCCAACGTACAATTTTTTTTCCCCCTGGAATCAATGTAACCTGGTATATATTACACATTAATGGGGCAGCTAGTAATAGTATACAGCAAAATACAAAATTCCTGCCTTTGACTTTGTAAATATCAAAATAATCTTTTCTACTCTCAATTTCTTCATGTAAATAATTCCGGAAAGCTGTTGCAGAATGAGAAGTCCATTTCCAATCTACAAGATATGAGCTAGAAGAAAATGTTTAGTCCCTAATAACTCATCCTTCCACAATCTAACTGTTGGGTAGATGGATGGAAACCAGTGCTTAAGATAGATAATAAATACCATTAACGGAAGCCAATATCTTCTTTGTTTGAGTTCTGGCAAATCGAATTGTAGTTCTTCTGCCAGCCGATGCAACAGCCCTCTATAAAAAACTCCCAAATAAAATTAAGGCTTGTGACTCAGTAAATGCATATCAGAAAGTGCAAATGTAGGGGTCATTCATTGTGGATTGTAAATGCATCTTTTAATTTCACTAACTTCAACCAAGATATCAGTATCAAACCCTGAAGCACTTGCAAAGAAGTTTCAAATTCTTCTGTCATGCCCATTTTTGCCTGTAATTGGAAAACAAAATACAGATCAAGAGCATATGATGTTATGCAAGATGACGCTAAGAAAACATTGATTTGAGAAGCTTACCAGCCATCTAGGAGATTCAGGGATGAAAAACAAACCAGGTATTAATATTGTGCAAGGCAGAATTCCTGAAAGAGTAAGGGCATAAAATTACTTAATTTGAATTTTCTAAACTCTTTTTCATTTTCTGATGACAAGAGAGCCCAGGGGGCAAGATTTTTTCTCTCACTTTATTTACAAATCGAAATTTTGTTGTAATGCCATACCACTTTTGGAGGAATAAGTGCGGATATTTAATTGTCATAAAAGATTCTATAACAGCATGGATGCACTCGAGCTTGGACCAAAACAAGATGCAGAAATATAGTGATTCCAATACACTTCCAATACACTGGTGTGTAAGTAAGTTCGTGCATAAGTAAGTTCAAGTTATAGAGTTAACCGAGTAGAGTAAACCATAATACCATATATGTACAGAAATCAGAAAAAATAGACAGAATGTTGTTTTCAAATTAGTTAGCTGATTATAGTAAAATATGTAATTTAGGGCTAAAATCTTAAATCAGAAAAATCAACACCCACAACCTTTAAAACAGAGAGATGGTGCTGAAAATACAAGCATACAAAGTGAAGTGAAGGAACTCAGTAACTCACCAAAGTGAGACATGACGCTGAGACGGCAAGATCGACGATGAAGAGGCAGATCGCAGTTGCAGATCCTAGAGTAACACCAGCTTTGCAGAGTCTGGCACGATCGGAGCTATGTGTGAAGGCAAAGTGAGTGGGTGACCGTCATTGTGCGAGGAAGCGCAGCTGAGAAGTTAGAAGTGAAGATCTCAGATACATTCTGGTCTGCAAAGGTGACGGGTTAGGGACTGCAAAGACGAAGTTATTGAGGGTGAGAGGTTGCGTTCTAGTCTGTGAAGGTGAAGAGCGAACTGCAAAGGTGAAGTGATTCTGGTCTGCGAAGGTGAAGAGCGAAGTCAGCGAACGGCAAAGGCGACGGGTTAGGGTTTTCAATGTGAGGAAATAGGAATTGAAAAAAGGGGGAAATTGGGTTGGGTTTGCCCTTGAGTTGAGGTGGGCCGAAGGTTTGTGGGCTGAGTAAAAAATGAAAGGTAAGAAAAAAAATACAATACATCGTCGTTTTATATAATTTCGGTTATTCGGTTTTAACCGAAAACCGAACACCGAATTAAGCCTATTTCAAAAACCGAAAAACCGAATAGGGTTTGGTTCGATTCGGTTTTCGGTTTCATTTGCTCACCCCTAGATGACATAACACTTATTGCTTACTTCATCAGAATGTTCATTTTTGGTTCTATACTACATTTCTTCTTAATGGTCTGGCTTGGTTATATAGGTACTTCTCCATTGCTTTCTTTGGAAGACCATTGTCACATCAAATGATGAGATTATATTCATCAAACAATATATTGAATACCCAAAATACTTGTTTTGTTCATTTTGCTTACTTTTGTGAAATTGTTTCTATGGCATAGAATTTAACATCTTGTTTGAACCAGGTTGCAAGTGTTTTGAACATTCTGGATGATGAACTGATCTGTAATGTTGGAGACTTTATTTTAAGGTCAGTTTGAAAATCCATTTTTTAATTTTGTTGCAGAACATGGCTGTATGCTGCCATCTCAGATAACTTTGTTAAGAATTGAAACTTTGTATGAATTATTTATTTGAAGATACTACCTGCAGTCAAAGTGGATCTTATATTAAGAACCGCAGGTAGTACTTGTTAGTGATTATGGTGCTTGTATGGTGTGTAGGGTTAGTAAAATCTCTTCTTGTTTGGTTTCTAGAATCTAAAATACTTTTGACTGCCTTTGTGCTGCATTTATTAATTAGACAATGTTCAGCTGTCTCATTATATATTTTAGCTATCTAACGGTTGTATTTAGACTTTATCTGGAATATCTTAAACTTTAGGACTACAAGTCATGATTGGAATGCTTTATAATTAATTTGTGGAATGCCATTTATTTCTAATGGTCTATGCTATTGTACTGGCATTTCTCTGCAGCTGTCAGACATATGAAGGTGGCATTGCTGGGGAACCTGGTTCTGAGGCTCATGGCGGGTGTGTTTCACTCCCCCTCTGTCCCTTTTTGCTTGTTATGCCCTATCCGAGGCTATGCTTATTAATGTGGAATTGAAAATAAGAGGTGTGAGAAGTGAGGCTCTTGGAAAAACATGGTGTTCAATTTGAACATTGGACCTTGGTAGGAAGCATCAAAAGTGTGGGAAGATTGAAAGTGCATCAAAATCCCAGTTTTATCCTTTGGCCTTGCAAGTAAATATGGAGGGAAAATATGTAAAATTAACTAAATAGGTATACTATTTATAAATTATGTCAATGGATTAATTATAACCTCAGAGTTATTCCCAATTAAATATATGACATATGCTTATCTCTTATTTTGCCCATTAATAAGTAGCAACACTATTAAGAAATTCGCTCAGCAAACTTGCTTTAACCATTTTTTCTTATACATGACCCTTGGTACTCTTTTGATCATATTTTTCCTTTTCTTTCAAGCGGAACTGATTTGTTTAGGCTGAAATAATGATGATGTACTCTTCTCTCCTCCCTTTTCATTGCTTTACCTTGAAAGTAAAGAGTAGTTTCTCCCCAATTTGTTCTGAATTTATTCCAATCCTCTCGGCGGCTTTTAAAACTTTAGCATTTGTAATTCTTTTGTGGCAAGCTTGTGGATGTGAATCTCTTTTCCTTAAGTGTTTGTAAACTTTGACTGTTTTACCAGGTATACCTTTTGCGGATTAGCTACAATGATTCTGATTGATGAAGTTAATCGCTTGGATCTGCCTCGTTTAACTGTGAGAGGAATATTCCTCATCTTGTGACTTTCACTTTGTCTAAAAAAATTTCTCGAGACTGCCAATGTTATATTGTATACTGAGATACTAATCCAAGTTATTGTTTTAGGAGTGGGTAGTATTCCGGCAAGGTCGGGAGTGTGGATTTCAGGGGAGAACTAATAAATTGGTTGATGGATGCTACTCTTTCTGGCAGGTGATTTACACACACACACACACACACTTATGTATTTATGTGGTTATTTGTCTTTGTAAACATAGTTGGATCGAAACTTGACTGTTAATCAGGGTGCCGTTGTGGATCTGTTGCGAAGATTTTATTCTATTATTGAGAAACAAATGGCAAGCTTAGCTGCTCAGAAAGGTGATAGTGCTGAAGAGAGTTCACAGATTCTTACAACATCTGACGGATTTGAAGGTTTGTATGGGACCTTTCATGATGAAACTTGCCATTTTGGCCGTAGGCTGCTGTAGAAGCATGGATTCTTGTATGATGTTTAAATTTCTTCCTGATGCCAATATTTTCTTCTAATGTCTTATTCCCTTGGGCTTATATTTTAACAGGCATGGGGAGGTCCTCCTCAGTTAATTTTAACAACATCGGTTGTAATTTTCTCAAGGAACCCAGGGCAACAGAACCTCTTTTTCACAGCATTGCCTTGCAGCAATACATTCTGCTATGCTCACAGGTCTGTGTATATTCTACCCACTGCTTATCTTTAATCTCTGCCTTTATTTTTTGGTCAGTTTGAGTATCACTCAATGGGCGATTCAACTTTTGGGATCCTTCAACATGAGAGTTGATTTTTTAAATGATGTGGTTGATGCAGGAGCTAGAGGGTGGATTGAGAGACAAGCCAGGCAAGCGTAGAGATTATTATCATACATGTTACTGTTTAAGTGGGCTCTCTGTGTGTCAGTATAGCTGGTCAAAGGACCCAGATCGTCCACCATTGCCCAAGTCTGTATTAGGCCCCTACTCTAATCTCCTTGAGCCCGTCCATCCCCTCTTCAATGTTGTCTTGGAACGATACCACGAGGCCCATGAATTCTTCCGTGGCTTCTCCTGACCGCTCACTACATTTTGTTGGCTATAACTAGAGTTGGAAGCAGATTATCTCATAATCTATTTTTCTTATTATCCCTCATAAGGTTATCCAGACCTTGAAAAAAATTAAACTAATGTTATGACTTTTCAGACTGATTGGATATATATGATTTAAAGATTACAAGAGATGATGAGAGAAACTTGATCCAATTAGAGCCATGTACTTTTATATGAATATATAATTTTATTCTTTTTTCATTTCACTGTTCATTTATTATTGTGTACACTTTGTTTTCATAGGCTATAATCTATGTTTAATAGGGTAAAGTTAGATGTTAAATTTTAGGGTTAAAGTGTAATTCTACCCACAATATTTTTTTAAAATTGCACCTAGCACTAAAAAGTTTTTTTGTTGCAAAAATGCACATGAATTTTTTTAAATGGGACAATAATAACAAAATTTTTAATTTGGGCAAAAGAGAAATATTGTGAACAAACATAATGTAATGAGTTTTGCCTCATTTTAAGTTGTTCACATGTATTTTTGCACATAATAAAAATTTACAATGCCAATTGGCATTTTTAAAAAAAATATTATAGTAGATTTGTGCCTTAGCCCTAAATTTTAAGGTAGGGTTATCGAGGTTTAAAATTATTTTGGGTTAATATTATTATTAATCTATAGTTCTTTAATTTTTGGTTCTTGAAATTTTAAATTGTTGAATTTCACGCCTATAATTTTCACTAGAGTTTGGCATAAGTTAATGATTGGTCTATAAACTTAAGAGCTTAAGGTGCATGAATGCAAAGCTTGAAAACACAGTACAAAATCAACATTGAATCTAATAAAATATGTTTTTGAATTGAAAATCAAAATTCCCAAGAATTACACAATGACTGGGTAAATAAAGTGCATGACTGTGAAGCTTGATATCCACTGCACCTGCAATGCAAATGGCAACACGTGATGCGAACGCCCTCTATAATGCACTCCCATAGGGGTAGCCTTTATAGTCTACTCCACGTGGCAACACGATTCTTGGAAAAGCAATCCAATCACTACAACTCATCCCTTAGAGATGCTCACTTAAATCTTGCCACGTGGTGGCGTTTAGCTCCAAATATTAATAATCACGCCGTCATCTGATCGGTGATCACGTGTTGATTCTTTTCTGCCTTCTTGTTGCGGGGTCTCTTTACGTCTCTATGAATAATGACACTTCTCCAGGTCACTTGGAAATGATATATGCCAATGAGACGAGGTATTTTTCTGAGTTTTGTTTTTTGGTGAATGTTTTTAGATTTTTTTTAAAACTAGTATATTAAATTATCAACAATTGAAATTTTATCCCTAAGTATAAAATAAAATTATACGTGATTTTTTTTTTTAAAAAATAAATTATTTAAAAATCTCTTTTAATAAAAATAATTGAAATCATTCTTATTTTTTAATAATAATATTATTTCTTGCTGACTTGCTCTTTAAGGTACTTTTAACTTTGATTAAGATGACCGAAAGTCCAAAATGATATCCCCAAAGCATTCAAATGTTTACTTACTCCCAAAAAAGTTAAATAATTTAATTAACATGAATGAAATAAATAAATAAAATTAAATAATGCATATAATGCAGCTGAAGAGTGGCCTCCTCGTTTGCTTCAACATTCGAACTCATTGCTCTGCGACCTCCACTTCCTGCACATGAATTTCCTTGAAGTTCTCAACTATTTTTATGTCAATTCCCTATTTTGCACTCTTCATTTCCTCAAAATTCTCCTACCAATCACGCGCCTCTCTCCTCTTCGTCTTCCACCACACTCCAAATATATAAATAAATACATTCAAATCAATTGCAGCATTCGACCCATACATCTTTATCTGTTCACAACATCCCCTTCAAAACTCTTGTCTCTTACTCCTTGGAGAGTTCTGCAGGCTACCTATATCTCAATGAGGTACTACTGGTTTTTTTTTAATTGATTTTCTAGCATTTGATGAACCCGCGTATGGTTCTTTGGTCGATGTTTGCATTTTATCTTTGGGTTGTTTTCAACGCTGATCACTGAATATTGAATTTGATAACGCTTTCTTTGTGAAATGCTAACGAGCATCTGGAAGGAATCCATGACAAGAATCCAGTTTAACATATTGTTGCCTCTGCTTTTTTATGCAAATCTTCTTGGGCGCTGGAGTTCCATTCCTTTCCGTTTTTTCCTTTCGCTCCTTCTTTGTTTTTGATGGAGAAGTTTTTTTTAAAAGGAAAATTGTCTTGTTTTCTACCTGTAACTGAAATGGATGAATATTCCTAATTCTACTGTGTTTTTCTGCATTCCTCATTTGTAGGATTTCAGCCATTTTGCTTGATTAAACAGTTCAATGCCTGGATTAGCAATGAATGAATTAAATACGAATAGTGCATCAGATGAGCTCAGTGTGGGTTACACACTTTATAAGGAGAATTTTACTCAGCAAGTATCTCCGAGAAGTCCATTAAGCTCAAGTAATATCCGTAGTGGCTCTATTGATCTGCCTATTGATGGGTTGGTGGATACCTCTATCGAGCAATTGTATCGCAATGTGTGTGAATTGCTTAGTTCTGATCACTCACCCTCCAGGGTTAGTTTTTACTCATTCGGTGAAGAGTCGAGGATTGATTCAGAATTACGCCATCTAGTTGGAGATTTTGCAGCTTTGGAGATTACAGAGGAGGCAGTTACAGAGTCCAAAGAGGAAAGAAATACCAGCGGATCGACATCTGAAAGAGATATTGCATCAGATGGTAACAAGTCTTCAAATAACAAGGACATGAACCAATCAACCAAATCAACCTGCAAAAGCAAGAACTTGCGTGAAAAGCCACCTATTGACAAGAGGAATGAGAAGAATTCCAGAAAAGCAAATCCTCTTTATAGCCTAAAGAATGAGAGGAATGTTGGTTTGCTTGGTGTGAAGTTGCAGAATGTGAATGAAGGTACTATTGACGACGCTGAACTGGGACCATTCTTACTTAAGCAAACGAGAGAAATGATCTCTTCAGGTGAGAATATGCAGAAGGCTCTTGATTTGGCTCTTAGAGCTCTGAATTCGTTTGAGATATGTGCAAATGGGAAACCCAGTTTAGAAATGGTTATGTGTATGCACGTCTTGGCAACAATATACTGCAAAATAGGACAGCATAATGAAGCCATTCCTATTCTGGAGCGTTCTATTGATATTCCTGATTTAGAATATGGCCAAGATCATGCACTAGCTAAATTTGCAGGGTGCATGCATTTAGGTGATACTTATGCAATGATGGGGCACATGGAGAATTCAATATTTTTTTATACACAAGGCCTGAAAATCCAAACCCAATCCTTGGCAGAAACAGACCCAAGACTTGGTGACACATGTCGCTATGTGGCTGAGGCTCATTTCGAAGCACTGCAGTTTGAGGAAGCCAAGTATCTTTGTCAGAAGGCTCTTGACATTCACAGGAAAAATACGCACACTGCTTCCCTTGAAGAAGCATTAGATAGGAGACTCTTGGGACTAATCTGTGACTCAAAAGGTGATTATGAAGCTTCCCTTGAGCATTATGTTTCAGCAAGCATCATCATGGCAGCGAATGGCCAAGAATTAGATGCAGCTTCAGTTGATTGCAGCATTGGAGAAGCCTATTCATTTTTGGGACACTATGATGAGGCAGTTTTGGCTTATCAGAAAGCACTCCCAGTGTTCAAGTCAACGAAAGGAGGGGGTCACTCTGTTGCTTCAGTTTATGTCCGTTTAGCTGACTTGTACCACAAGATAGGAAAGCTTAAGAAATCAAAATATTACTGTGAAAATGCAATGAAGATTTTTGGGAAGACGAACCTGAACCCTTGGATCCCCTTAGAAGAGACTGCAAGTGGGTTAATAGAAGTTGCTGCTATTTATGAATCAATGAATGATTTAGAGCAGGCAGTGAAGTTACTGAAGAAGGCGTTGAAGATATATGATAAAACCCATGGTCAACAAAGCACTATCGCTGGAATTGAAGCCCAAATTGGGGCTATGTACTATATGCTAGGGAATTATTCTGATTCTTACAAAAGCTTGAAGAGTGCCATTGACAAGTTTCGTGCCAGTGAGGAGAAAGAATCTGCTTCTTTTGGGATTGCACTGAACCAAATGGGTCTTGTCTGCGTGCAGCTTTATGCAATAGACGAAGCTGCAGAATTGTTCCAAGAGGCCAGGATTATATTGGAACAAGAATATGGCCCATATCACCCGCACACCTTGGTGGTCTGCAGCAATCTAGCAGCCACTTATGACGCAATGAGCAGGTAACACGCGTTCCTTCTACATGTCTGGAACTGGAAGTCGTTAGCTATTGTTTTTTCATCATTATCATCGAAAAAGGATCGATTTTATTTGTCTGAACTAAAATTTAATGATAAAGTTTACACAGCAATTGAAGACTTGAATGCTTGCTGAATCTAGATGTGTGGTGAAAAGTGAAAACTTTAAATCTTAATTAAAATCAAGGGTACAAAAATCACGTAATTTTGATTGTGATGGTAACATTATGTTCAATGTTGAAGGAGGGAAATCCTCCTTAGCTTGCTGTAATGTGTTCTTAATCCAAAAATGTTAAATGGGTACACTTTTATTGCATTTAAAAATTAGGGTTTAATGTTTTTACTTTTGTTGAAGATTTTTTTTTTTTTTTTTTTTTTATTTTGTTTTTTTTTTTTCTTTATGTCACACTCACAGTAAAAATGAAAAGTAGAAACATTAAACTCTAAATATTAATGTGTGTATTTTGCAGTTAAATTTTTTTCCCATATGGGGGCCCTTTTTGGAGAAAAAATCCCAAAAAGGGCTTTATAATTGGACCCATTCAAAAACTTTTTCTGGGATAAATTCATTAAAATTTAACAAGTAAATCACTAAATTTACAACAAAAATATATTTACTCACATTTACACCAATTTTTTTACAACTAAATTAGTCTCATTTACAAAATATAAACATTAAACTCTAAATATTAATTTGTGTATTTTGCAGTTAAATTTTGTTACACAGATAAATATACTTGGCCTTGTTACGTAAGAATACATTGAATTTTCAGGTTATGAATGCTAATATGATGTTGGTTCCTATCGTTTGCGTAGGTTGAACGATGCCATAGAACTTTTGGAATATGTGATTGGCCTGCGAGAAGAGAAGGATGAGACAGCAACTTCAGATTTGGACGATGAGAAGCGCAGGCTAGCAGACTTGTTGAAAGAAGCAGGCAGGGCTCCAAAAACACAACATCGATGACATTACTTGAGATTTAGGCGAATTTCAAGTTATAAAAGAAGACGGCATTAAGATTATTTGAAGCAGGTAATGTAATGCATATAGAATGCGGTGACATTGATTCTTTTAGTTCTTTTGATCATCATTTGTAAAGTCGGAAAGTCATAAGAAAAAACGGTAATAAAAAGTGAAAATAATTTGTACTTCACCGTCGCCATATTTCTCAACCTGCGTTTGCAGGTATTCCCTATACCGCATAGATCATGAGGTAGTTTTTCATTTATTTTCTTGCTTATCGTAGAATAAAAATAATTTTGCTAATTTAAAAAACATCAAAAAGAATTTAGGAGTACATGCTTGCATCTGCTGTTGCGCCAGATATTTTTACTAAATTATTATAAAGGTCAGGCCCTCTGGATATATAGATGAAATATAATGGTGCTAATAATAATAAAAGGGGATAAGTACAATTAGTAGGGGTAATATTGGAAGTTACTTAAAGTATACGACTTTGTTTTTAGGAGTAATGTTGTCCGAAAGTATTATAAAGTTCAGGCCCTCTGGATATATAGGTGAAATATAATGGTGCTAATAATAATGAAGTTTTAAAAAGTAGTATTGTGACCTGAAAGATTCAATACCTTTGGAAAAAATATTATTGTTAACTTTAAAAAACTAACATTAACGGTTAACTTTTTAACAGAAAATGACAACATTACTGTATTTTAAACTTCCAGGGTAATATTGAATTTGAAAACATTACTTCTAGTATATATTGAATTTGAAAACATTATCCTGTGTCATCGGACTTGGGGCTGCTGGTTAGGCACGTTTCTCACTTGGTAAGGTCAACAATTCGAATCGGCAGTATGCTTTCATCATCATCAAACTCTCAACAAACGAGGTATTTACCTCTTTTCTTTTTCTTAGAAAACTGAGCAATCGGTGGGTTTCGGCTCTAACTTAACCCAATAATTATCCTGTGTCATCGGACTTGGGGCTGCTGGTTAGGGCACGTTGCTCTCACTTGGTAAGGTCAACAATTCGAATCGGCAGTATGCTTTCATCATCATCAAACTCTCAACAAACGAGGTATTCCAAAATACCTCTTTTCTTTTGCTCTTAGAAAGAGAGATATTTACTTACCGATGTATAAAAATAATTTTCTTATTGTTCTGTTCTTGGCACGTTCATACGCAAAGGTAACTTGAAAAATATTTTACCAGAGAGTCAAAGTAAGACGATGGTCTTTACTCTTTTGAACCCTCGGTTGTCATTATCCTCATCCAATTTTGTTAAAAAATAATATTTGGATTAGAAGTAGTATTATCTAAAACCATAAATACTCAATAATTATGTATATTTTTAGATTATATTAACTTAATAAATTCATAAAAAATTAAGTAAACTATAAAAAAATCTTAAAAAATTGCATGATAATGATAAAATCAACTTTTGCTGCAAGAAAAAAAAATCTAACAAAATCAAATTAGTGTTCATGAAAATTATAAATATGTAGAGTATGCATATGTACATGCATTGGGGCTGACTAGATTTGATCTTAGCCCAACCCTATACGTAAAACCAAGACTAGCATGCCACAAGATTGGTTAGACACCCTTACGATCTAGGGAGCGGCTTGTATTCTCTTCTCTTAATAATCACTTCCGTCCACTTCTTTTAAACTGTGCCGTTTTGGCACAAAATTAAGAAGGATGATACTTTTTTTTAAAAAAAAATATTTTGAGATACTGATAGGTATTAAAAAAAAGATATTTTAAGATACTGACCGTTACTGAAAAAATATTTCATGATCTTAAAAAATTATTTTAATATCTTGAAAAATATTTCAAGGTACTGACCGATACTAAAAAGATATTTTTAGGATAGTGATTG
Organism: Acacia acuminata; assembly: GCA_019022655.1. Lineage (NCBI taxonomy): Eukaryota > Viridiplantae > Streptophyta > Magnoliopsida > Fabales > Fabaceae > Acacia > Acacia acuminata. The sequence continues at coordinate 255,075 of JAFJYI010000012.1, forward strand.
GTACAGAAAAAAGATTCATGATTTTGAAAAATTATTTTAGGATCTTAAAAAAATTATGAAGCATATTTTTAATACCTGTTAGTACGCTGAAATATTTTTTTCACGATCTTAATATGATTTTTTAAGACCACGAAATATTTTTTCAATATTAGTCAGTATCCTTTCAGTACCAGTCAATAGCCTGAAATATTTTTTCAAGATCCTAAAATAATTATTCAAGTTCATGAAGTATTTTTTTTATACTAGTTAGTATCCTTAAAGTACTTTTTTAATATAATATTAAATATTTTTTTAGTATCGATAAGATCATTTTAGTATTAGTCAATATCTTTGGAATATTTTTTCAAAATCCTAAAATAATTTTTCAATTTTTCAATATCATGAAGTAATTTTTTAAGATCATGACGTATTTTTTCAGATCGATCAAGATCCTAAAAATATCTTTTTAGTACGGTCAATACCTTAAAATATTTTTCAAGATCCTAAAATATTTTTTCAAGATCATAAAATATTTTTTTTATCTTGGTGAGTATCTTGAAATATCTTTTTTTAATACCTATCAGTACCCCAAAATATTTCAAAAAAAGAAAAAGTATCATCCTTCTCAATTTTGTGCCAAAACGGCACAGTTTAAAAGAAGTGGACGGAAGTGATTATTAAGAGAAGAGGATACAAGCCGCTCCCTACGATCTAATGTTTCCTAAAGGCTATGATTTTCATGATACTAAATACCTATAAGTCTACTTTGACCAAAAAATTTGATCCTTTTTATAACTCTATTTTAACTAAATAAATGAGATTGTAACAATTTTACCCCATATTAACGATGATGAGAGAGATTAGCTAACCATGTTAGAAAAAGAAAAAGATGGAAGAGATTTGACAATAAATTTTAAAAAGTACCTATTTATAAATTAAGATAAAGTTGAAAATTTGTTCCAATAATCATTGAGATACTTACCTCTATTCGATATGTCAAATTTGGTCAAACTAGACTTATAAATAGGACCAAAATAGTAATTAAGATCTTCTTAGATATTATTATATTAAGGATTGAGGATAGTACTATTCGCAAACAAAATGATAACTCACTTTTTGAAAAATGTGTTCGTTCTTCTATCATTTAAACCGATTTAAACATGGTGAAATATTAAAGAAACAAAAGTTGCATGAATCCCAATAATGCAGCTTGAAAACTGTAGTTTTCTTATAAATATTGTAACTTCTACAAATTTCATATTTAAAGTTACAGAGTTTTTATTAATTTTGAAGTTCTATACTTATAATTGATAGGGTTAATGTACAAATTTGTCTCAGAAGTATTTGCTAAAGAACAATGTTACCCTGAAAGTTTTAAAACATAGCAATCTTACCATATACCGTTAAAAAGCTAACATTGACTTAAACAATCTTTCTGGGCAACATTACTCTTCAACGAAAACTTTCGGGATAAATTTACATCTTAACCTTTTTTGATAAATTTACACAGACAATCATGCAGGATAACAGGCATGTCATGATTCATCAGGCTTTGGTTCAAGAAAAACAGGGATCTTCTCCTTCTGGTCACCTCGCAAAACCTCCACGATCACCTGAATATGAACATCATTCCAAAAAAGGAAGGAAAAAAACTCACTACTGGTTATGCTGACTAGATTAAGTATCCATATACAGGTTGATTAAAATTAAACAGACATGGCAACAAAAATAAAATTAAAATAAAGACAGATCAAGTTAATGAGGTCATATGTATATTTTGGGCTTTTGGCCTCTTGCTCCTTAGGTTTTCACTAGATCAATGTACCTTTCGATGTTTGGATTTACTTTTAAGACAGACGTGACGTTTGAAACACATTCCAAACAAAAAATTTAAATATGACTAAAAATAGAACCTATCGTATGTTTCTAGCTGAGGAAGGGGACTGAGCATGGGTAACAGAGAGATAACATGGAGTCCAACTTTTGCAGGACCAAATGGTAAGCAGATTAGCTCAATAATAACAGTATGATTGACCTTATTCTGCTAACCAAATTTGACCACTGGTCTGAACTAGCGTAAAGTACAAAAAGATCAGATGCAGATAACTACATGTTTTACATCTGTTTTCTTAAATTTCAGAGCCTTTTTTTTTTGGCGACAAAATTGCAGAGTTCAATTTAAGTTTTTTTCCTTCAAAAAATTGCACTCGTAATCAAATTAATCTAAATATTGCAGGAGTTCAAAATCTGAAGACACACAACATTGCTACTACGAAATAACAATAAGGATCATACCTTGTCGCCCACTTTACACTGATCAAGAATTCTGTACAAATCACTTCCATTAGTAACCTTTTTACCATTCACGGATGTTATGATGTCACCTAAAATGAGTCTACCGTAGGCATCACGTTTGGTAGGTAGCAAGCCCTACAAAAAACAACAAACGAAAAAAGCTTAAACTTGGAAGAATGTCAGTGAAAAGGGTATAATGCTATGAGCCGACATGACAGCAAAAGTTAACAGGATAAAAATAAGCATACAGCTTTCCCAGCTGGACCGTCAGCAGGAGCATCCAAGACAAGCACTCCACTTACACCCAACTGCTCCACAGACTGATCTGGTGCAAACTTGATCCCTAAAATAGGTCTTGCGACCTTCCCAAACTTCACCAATTGATCAACAATACCATTCACCTAAATATGAGTTAAGTGATAAGTGATCCATTTTAAAGGATGACAAAACGTAAAGCTTTGTTGTTCCACATCTCCAAACAGTTAACTTCATACAAGGCAAGGTTTAAGTTAGAACTCACTGTGTCTACTGGAATAGAAAATCCAACGCCAGATGATGCACCAGATGGGGAATATATAGCTGTGTTTATACCAATGAGGTTACCAGCACTATCCAATAATGGCCCCCCGCTATTTCCTGGGTTAATTGCAGCATCAGTTTGTATTACATCTTGAATTGGCCGACCATTTACAGCTGAACTAATTTCTCGACGAAGGCCACTATTGAGAATGTAAAAACAGGCAATTAATTAATAAGAAAGACAATGCAAAAATCAACACAGTATGCGTTTTGAACAAGTGCACAAGAAAAATGAACTCACCATAAGAGATAAAACATATCTTGCCCAAAAAGGTGAAGGATAAAAGGAAAAGATAAAAGATTACCCAAAAAACGAAAAAAAAAAAGGGTATTCTCTTATAAAGCATTTCAGCAAAGGGATTAGGGGTACAAGTCCTTGCCCATGATTTTCTATTGACTTGTCACTTCCTCTTTAATATTTTAACCTTTTCCTCTTATTTCCTATGAAACCTTCTCCCTTCTCCAAATCTGTCTTCTTTCCCTCATATAACTTTAGAATAACCTCATTGACAAGCTATTGGAGGCTCAGAGTTAATGCTTTATTTTTTGGGGCAGAAATACCGGTCATGGACAAAAAGAGATTAGACGTAACTTAAATACACGCATCAGTTCAGGCCAAAATAACAAAAAAAAGGGAAAAAAATGCGCATCAGATTATTCCAATTTGATAGGAATCTGTTGTGAAATTGCTTTGCTTTAGAAAAATGTTGTAGACATGCCTAGTTTTTTCATTTGGTTACATAGATGCATAATGCATAGTACAACATAAGAGTTGGAAACTGTACTGTTTAGATAGAATGAGGCTTCTCTTTTTTATTTTTTTTAAAAAATCGATTCATTGGGGTTTCATACCTGATGACACCAGTAGTAAGGGTATGATCTAGTCCAAACTGCACAAGGATAAACATCAGATTGGAAAAACAAACAATCAATTTTGTTGACATACACAGCTTTCAAGTTATAGATGATTATAAGCTTCATTAAGCAGTTCAGCAGCAACCATATTTGAAAAATTCAAAGAAATTAAAGCATGACCATCACGATTGTAATTTTAGTATCTTTTCTGCTTTTGTTAAATAAAAAAATCTTCATGTGCGTTCATTTTTATATTGAATATCAAAATTGCAAGAGCATTTTCAACTCACTGATCTTGGACAATGCTTTTGCACAAAATGTTGAGGAGGAAAATCAGTACTGTATAGGGTGCAGAAATACTGAATAAATGGCCATAACAGATAAAAATGGCAAATCTTTAACAAATGACAAAAACCATTATGAAGTAAATAAAGAATATTATAATCCAATTTCATGTAAAATTTATCACAGATCTATAAATTGGGAATAACAGAATCCCCATATCTCTGAAATTAGAAAAAGTAGATAGGTATTGCAATTTATATTAGCAGAATGTAAATTTATACTCACTGGGTTCCCAATAGCATACACTTTCTGACCAACAACCAAGTCATTAGAGACACCAATAGGTATAGGCCTAAGTTTATCCTTAGGTGCATCAACAAGTAAAACGGCAACATCCTTATCCTGATCAAAGCCAACAACTTTTGCATCATAAGTTGTCTGGTCGGCAAGAGTGACCCTGCAAATTACTACCACAGGGTTAAAGAGGAACGATTGCCTGCTGAGGCATTTAAAACCATCATCACATGAGAATCCATAGTCAAGTTTTATTCTCAATAGGCACAAGGCAAGGGAATCAGTCATATCACTTTTCAACTCAATACAAACCAAACCATAATGAATCAAGTGAAAACACTCACGTAGCATGTTAACTTCATTTAATTGATAAATGATAATAAAGTTAATAAATTTAGTGAGGTACGAAAATCATTCGGAGAAACAATAAACTGTGTGTGTGTGTGTTCAGAAGAGTTGACAGACTGACGGACTGTGAACTAAGATTCCAAGCTATCATCCTAATACTTGAAATGAAGATTGAAAAATCATTACGAATATTTTAAATTTTACAAATAAATGGCATTAGCAAATTAATGTTTCCCATATTTCTAAAACAGATACAAAAGTGGCCCCTTTAACTTATTTAATCTGTTGCCATTTGGCAACTAGCTACTAATTATGTTCTGTTTCACATCCAGTTACATAATTTAAAGTTCCGAGCATCACATCATTCTAAAGCAAAAGTTTAAACGGAACTGACAAACTTGATCGAAGGACTCAAATTTCAAAACCAAGCAACTGACCTGAGATCAGAAGCTGCACGGATGACGTGATAATTGGTCACAATATGACCCTCTTTATCCCAGATAAAGCCTGATCCAGAACCTTGTGGAACCTCCAACACGTCCAACGTAAAAGCATCCTGCCTAAGAAATAACAACCATCCGCTCTAAGAACATTAACATCCAAAACAGGAACCAAAAAAAATTATCAGCTAGATGCTTACTTGACAGCAAGATTAGTAATGTATACAACAGAGGGAGTGTTCTCTTGGAAGAGACGAACAGTAGAGAGCTCATCGGACTGCAATTTCCTGGGCGAAGTTACCGCGAAAGCAGAAGCGGAACCAACATCGGTAAGAAGGAAGGATACAGACAGAGCAATGGAAGTGCAGAGAAGAAGAATAGAATCGAGTTTAGGAGAGGAAGTAGCAGTAGCAATTGATGGGGGAGAAATGAGAGAGCTTCGAGAGAAAGCAGGGCGAAGAAAAAAGAGTGCACGATAGTTGGTAATGAAGCTTTTGTGGAGAAGATCAACGGATTTGGAAACGGAGATTGCAGCAGATTTGTAGCTCAGGAAGCGACAAACTGTGGGTGCGGAATGCAAGGACGATGAATAGTGTGTGGAAGAGAGTGAACAAGCAAGAGCCATTTCTGTTTCGAGATGATATGGGGCCTCATTTTATATTATATGTTATTCAAATAAGAGTTTAAAGACATACACGTGGCATATTGGCTCGCTATTTGGTCACACGCGTTGTGCCATAGGATCACGTTAGTGGGAGGTGGTTTAATTGGGATTATTACTTATTAGGATTTAGGACACTTCAATAAAAATTATAGGTTAAAGTATACTTTTGGTCCTTTAAATTTTAGATGAGGTATATTTTTAGTTCCTTAACTTCATAAAGTATACTTTTGTTGTTAAAATTCTAACACCGCTAACGCCGATTAATGTTCTTAAAAAAATGATGGCCAACAACTCAAATGATACTAATACTCCTCCGGTCACAATTATAGGAACACATTTTGGAGTTGATTTTGGTCCTAATTATAAGAGCAAATTTTAAATTTTATCAATTTTTTCCTATAATACCCCTATTTATGCTTTCTCAATAATAATTAAAGATAATAATAATTTAATAATACACCTATATATTCTATAAAGTAAATAATGTTTACAACTTGTTAATGTCATATATACTTCAATTATACTTTTTTAAAAAAAAAATAATTTTGAGCAATTTTTATCATATTTTTCCCATATCACTCCTACTAATGCTTCCTCCACAATAATTAATTTAACAACACACTTATATTCTATCAAGTAAGAGATTCTACTTTATTTTTTTTATTAAGCAGGGGTTATTAGGCATTATTTATCTTTTATAGTTTATTTGGGAATCTGGATGATGATAATAAAAAGTCTAGAAAAAGCCAGTAAAGTCGAAGGGATACTCATAAGAAGAAAGACGATTAGTCTTCTCTCTAGAAACGCTGTTCCCGGATAACAATTATTAAGTAGGGGTATTTTTTGAAAAATAATTATAATTAACTAATTTAACTTCTCTCCTTAATCTTTCCAAATTCTGGTAAATAGTTCCTATAATTAGGACCGGAAAGAGTAGTATTTAATTATACAAATTTTATATATATTTTTAATTCACCCATAAGTTTAATAACATTTAATTACAAAATCATAACTTAAATTTACACCGTTATCACTTTAGTTAACATTTTCCGTTAGCAAAATTAACGGTGTTAGAATTATAGGACTAAAAGTATACTTGATAAAGTTAAGGGACCAAAAGTATACCTCGTATGTAAACTTAAAGGACTAAAAGTATACTTTAGCCAAAATTATAAGATGTTTGTTTTGAAAATAGAATTATGATTAAAAGTTGGGAAAATCACTGTGAGGTCCAAAGACCATAAAAAGTCATAAAGAGTCTCTTATCAAATTCCTCGATTAAAAAAGTTCTTAGGGATTACATTGTTATTAATTCAGAATATGAAATTATTTTATAACCCTATTGAATAAAAAAGGAAAGGAACAGGAGTTGGTGTGCGATTTATTCTCATTCATGAGAAAGAAAAAATGGAAAAGGCAACAGTAGTGTGATCAATATTGCAAGTCCTACATTAAAGACAATTTTCATGTCATGGGCAAAGTTTAGAGTTTGCACCTTTTATCTACTCTCTTATAGGTTAAACATTTTTTCATTTTTTTCTATGTATGTTCGGTGCATTTAGATTGAAGGGTTGGTGAAATGTTAGAGTTTGGGCTCATTAGTAGACCATCTACTCAGACCTAGGTAAGTTTTGCTAAGATTTTGCTAAAAATATCATCTTGACCATTGAACTTGGGGTTTCATCGTAGTTGGGTAGGTTAATAAAATTGTGCTTATGCTCAGTTTTTTGGGCATGGTAACAAAGAGGGATTGCTCTGTTTTAAGTGGGAATGGTTGAATGTAATGAAGGTTTGTTTGCTTACAAAATGTTGATATGGGATTTTAAAAAAAAGTCATTAATATTTACAGTTGTAGTTCTTAATATTTTTGTTGCAGTTGTTAATACAAAGTGTATGTTGTAGATTGTTATGAAATATGACTAGTACATCAAGGAAAAATCTATTTTGTTTCTTTCATGTGGGGGGGTTTAAAATGGTGGAGGAGAGATGAAAGTCGATATGTTGTTAGTTTGATAAGAACAAGATCTAATTGTCAAAGTAGGCTCATGTAGTTGTGAAAATAGGCATAAGAACTTGTCAAAATTCACATATGCACTTGTGAAAGTTGGGACATTAACTTGTGAAATTCCATTACTTCTCGAGGTAGGAAAATTTGTTTGTCAAAATAGGCTCATGCAGTTATGAAAATAGAAATAACAACTTATCAAAACTCACATATGCACTTGTGAAAGTTAGAACATTGACTTGTGAAATTTTGTAACTTCTAAATGTAGGAAAATTTAGGCTGTCAAAGTAGGCTCATACAATTGTGAAAATATGCATAAGAACTTGTCAAAATTTGTATATACATTTGTGAAAGTTGGGAATTTTGTGAAATTTTATAACTTCTCTATATAGGAAAATCTAATTGTTAAAGCAAACTTATGCGGTTATGAAAGTAAGCATAAGCACTTGTTAAAATTCGCACATGCATTTGTGAAATTTCATAGTTTATCCAAATAAAAAATCTAGTTACCAAAGTAGGCTCATATAGTTGTGAAAATAGGCATGAGAACTTACTAAAATTTGCATATGCACTTGTGAAAGTTGTAACGTTAACTTTTCAAATTTCATAAATTTTCCATGTAAGGGCAATTCGGTAACTTCACATTTTGAATTAATCACAATACAGTCCCTAGGAACCTTTTTAGTAGGGGAATTTAGTATAGGATTTTTCTATAATTTTTTATGATTCTTGAGACCTAAGTGATTTCCCTTAAAAGTTTTAACAAAACGTTATCTTTTATAAAACTTTTTGAATAATCTGAATTTTTTTAAATTTAAATTTAAAATAAAAATATATAAACAAAGTAACAACCTAACATTTCTAGTCATAATTTTGGAAGCTTCATAGTAAGCATAAAATGAATATATAATTCTATCTTTAACCCTTGCTTAAAAAAATACATATATACATACCCGAACAATTCAAAATTATAATTCTTAAACCAAAATTTAACTAAATAAAACATAACTAAAATATAGTATCTGCATCATTCTCTTGTAACAGAATTAACTTAGATTTTACCTATGCGGTGAATACATTGATAGGCTTTGGGAAAGGCAGGAGCAAGATAACCCATCCTCTAGTAAATACAGGACGAATCTTCCACTTCACCAAGTAGAGCCAGAATGGGCCACATACTCATCATCAAGAACACTAATTTAGTGTTAAACCGCTAGTAGGACTAAGTAAAAAGCCTCTAAAAAGTCTCAAGATCTCATTGTCATTAATCAAGAAGAAAGAAGTGAACAAAAGTACAAAACAATAACCTAGCAGTCTTATTTATAGGCATATACGCGTTGTGTAGCCATAACGTGAATAAAACTCCATCTAAGCTATTAACAACAGATATAAAATGAGACGTATCCGCAGGAACTACAAAATTATATCGAGAGGTCTTAACTCTCTTGGTAAGGCATCAAAATTTCCACCATCTACGTCAGATTGCAGCATGGGTTGCTTCCCCGTTTTCCAGAAAATGCCCTGTGCAAGGTGCTCCTTGTTTGGCGTGAGAAGTACATAATTGGGATCTGCCCTTTGGTAACTGCAAAGAAGCAAGAGGACCGCATGTAAATATTAATGAACTTGTCCCATTATGACCGAGTACAATAAAACAGCTTATTATGACATGTACTCATATAAATATGGTAATACCAAAAGTTGTCAACATTGTGTGCATCTATATTAACCTAAACCTAACTCAGCAGATAATCTGTTGAAACAAAAGGTAGAAGTCAATGCAAATAAATGAACCTGGCTTCTCTAAGACTCTCGCTTTGGATGCCAAATCCATATCGCACGTTACCATCAGCACGATCTCGAGTGGCTACAGAAAAATAGACCATGCTCAGTATTCCAAACATCCAACAACAGCATGACATCACCAATAAACAAACTAGGAACCCATAGACAAAATCAATCACAATAACTTTATTATGTTAAAATATATAGTTTGATTTTTGGTTTTATTCTTTTGTAAGAGTCCATAGTAGCAGGTTGAGGTAATTTTAACCGTCCCTTTAGTTATGCAAGAGGGGTTGCACAAAAATTACCACCAGGTCAATGCATAAACAATGCATGTCACAGGGATGAGAAAACAAATACTTCACAATTCACATTATAGATATCACCATTTTCATGCCTACTGCTTCCTGTAATTGGGCAAAATTAGGAACAGAATTTTGGATGCCTGGAATTATTTTTAAAAATAGAATATTTCCACAAGAATCTAGAAGCTGAAGGAAGCAAATATGATTCTATAGTCTAAAATGCAAATATTTTGGTGGAAGGGGCTTCAATGCAAGTCCACATCTGATGGCAATATATTCTATATAGGTGAGGGGATAATACGTATAAGCCTATAATATGTGTGGTATAAATAAAAAATGACAAGTTGGGGTATAGAAGTGTTGTATATCCTCGGGGCCAGGGACACACATGCAAGAACCAATGGAAAAAGAGGAAAAATAATGTAGTGAGAAAGAAGAGAGGAACCCCTCTGGACACACCTGAAATGTTGAAAGTAAAAGAAGGTTTCCACCACGACTTTAATGCCAATGCCATTGAAAAGCTACTCTGTCCAACCTTTGCCTGAAAAGAGGGGTATAGTCTTGTTGAATCCAATCTAATCCATATAAATCCGCATAACATAGGATCACCAGTTTACCTTTAACAATAAGTTTTTGTTTGCTTGCCAGGATGCTCCTACTTGAAAAGTGGACTCAGGGATATTGTTCGATGTAATGGCATCATCAACCCTTTAACAGAAAGAAAATAAGATCTGACTACATCAGTGCACACCATTATGACTATCTACCAATATCTGAAGTCTTTTTTAATACCTCGTTTGTAACTCAAAACCAAAATCAATGTAGTTTGTAATTCCAACTACATCCTCCTGTTCAAAGGGGTTCTTCACCTGCTCAATTCAGTGAAAGACTTATTCAGCAAAATATTCATTTATACTATTACACCTGCCAGTTTGAGACTGTAAATCAGTCAAAAAATAAAAATCTCATGACTATTAGAAGAATAAAACAGTCAACAAGAAAATGTTAGTAGCTAGCCTCTTGGATGGAATTATATCAGCAAAAATATGACATTGAATCAGATCGAAAGGTCAAAGCAACCAGACATAGCCAGGTCCTGGGTATATTATATAATAATATAAGCCTCTAATTTAAGTACCTTTCTGAGTACATTGAACCCAACTTGGCAACTAAAGGGACAGATCCCAGGTTTCCAGAAATTACAAGTTTATCCAATCATGTACTCCCTCCAGTCTTAAATATAAGGTATAAATAACTCCCTCAATAATATAAGAAAAGCGGTTAAAAGTAGCCAGCTGTAAATTTGTCCCAAACTAAAAATACTTTCCACAAACACCCCTGATTTAATGTTTAAACTTCAACCTTAAATTCACTGATACTTAATCACTATTCCTACTTAAAAGTAAGATTTTCTACATAGGTTTTTCTTCAATAAAGGGCATCATTGGAATAAATTATTTAGTGCACCAAACAATGGCCATTTGTTCCTTATAATTTGGACCAAAACAAGTCTTCTAAAATTCACCTTATATCCAAGACCATAGGGAATAATTATCAAGTACAAATGATTTTTGCAAAGAAAACAAAGCTATAGGAAAGAGAGATAATTTTTCAACCAGTCTTTTATTTCATAATATATGTCAACATTACAGTTAAAAATAACATCTCTTTACATACAACCATGAATGACAAATGCAGTGCCATGCTGAACATCAAATCATTCAACTTAAAAGCAACTATTATGCAACAAGAAAAATCAGACACTGATAAGTAACAGCAATCCACTGAATATAAAAAGGAAAAGAGAGATAGAACCAAGAAACATACCCGTCTTTGGACAACCATATGTTGATAAAATGAGGCGATAAACTGCAAATTGTTTAGACTTCATTTCAGTGCACAGTTTCCAACATTTAATTACTAAACTGGAATGAAGAAACAATGCATTCAATTGGCTTGAAGTTAAATCACACCATCTTGAATTGAATGCATATATTTAGACAATAGGCCGGTACAAAATTTTGTATTACTTCCATAGTGATGATTAGTGAAGGTTTTTCATGATAACAATCACAAAATTTGACGAGCTTCATGAAGCAAACAAAAACTTAAATAGTCAAGATAAATGGAAAAGTTGCCAAACTTGATAATCAATTTGAGATCCAGCCAATAAATAATATGAGAAAGCAGAATATACCTGGGAACTTCTAACAAGCTCAAGGCCAAAATTGAAGGAGGGACTCAAGGGGCTGCCAGATCCCACAGCATAACCAATCGCACAACTCCAGTTCATCAAATTTGTGAGCTTTGAATCTCCAGCTAAAAAAGCAGAATCAAAATAAAAAAAATTTCCACACAAATTACTAAATTCACACATTTTCTTCTAATTATAACTTTTGCTTCACTCCATTAAATACTACATCCTAAAATTAGTTTACCAATTCCCCAAAACCCGACAATGCATGTGCACCTTTTATACAAATTCAAATTCACAAGTGAAGTTAAGCAACATATTTCAGTTACAAGTGCCCACATCAATTCCACTCAAATAAATTGAAAGCATTGAAACGCTTAATATGACTTGCACAAATCATCCTGAAGGGAAAATAGATGCAATGATATCAGATTTCTGGTGATAGAAGCAGATATGTAATCTTTTCTTGGTATGATTGCAATTTATATGCTGATAGAGAGCCAAACTCAAGGATGCAGTAAGCAAAGGAAAATAGATTAAGGCTAATGTACCTCTGCTTTTCCACTGAACCAGATTACAAACATTAACCCCGGAAAAAAATTAAATTCACAGAAGGAAGGAACAAACGAAGGAAATAGATATTTTCTAGCACAATCCAAGACTGCTAGATATCTCCCAAAGCTACATTACCACTGCAACACCTTGTTCTACTTTTATTGTCCCATGAATGTGTCCTAACTTCCCTTATTGATGCTCTCCATAGTAGCCACGTGTCCCAATATTTCCATGCTGAAAATCACATTTCTTCTCTTCCATCCCCTTTCCCCTTACGGCCAGCCTTACCTCTTACACTTACACACCTTAAACAAAGGCTTCTTTTTATGCCTACTCTCGAATCAATAAGCTAAAAAAACAAGAAGAGAAAAGAAAAGAAAGTGGGAAGGAAAACAAATTAAAATGAAACATATGATTGAACTACCAGTGGAGAGATAGGCAAAGTTTAAGGTATGAAAAAAAACCGCAACAGAAGAAGTTCCACTACTTTAATACTTCTAATTAAGAAGTTAAGGGTAAATTCCAAAGCAATCATATCTCAAAGCCTTACCCTGTGGCTCATACTGCACTCCAGCTGTCACCCTTCCCATCCTGCTGACCAGCCATACACTTTTTGGCATTTCATCTTTCACTGCAACGTATGACAATAACATAAAATATTCATAGTTGTTTCTTCTCTCCAATCAGATCGTAAAACAACACTTCCTTCCAAAATTCCAATCCAAAAGTAAAATTAACCAAACATGGGAAGAAAAATACAGCCACGTATCCTCAAGTTTTTACAAAACTAAACACCTGTAGGAGATCTTAAAAACGCATCAGCTTGGTGGATTCAGAATTGACTCTTGAAGTGTTTGAACCTACTTTAGTCAGGAGAGATACCATGGCATCCCCCTTTACCAACTAGACTAAATTTCTTGGTTATATGGTATTATCTTTAATTTAATGCAGTTTATCCTAATAATACAAGCTTCTAGCATTCAAGTCACCTAATTTTTATTGACAAAGACTAGAGGCAAGAAAGGAGGAGGAAACAGTAAAAGAGAGAGAAAAAGCCATTAGTTTCTAATAATATTTTTTCCAATAATTCACTGCAAAGCTCAAAATTTTTACAACAAAAAATTAGTTAATAGCAATGTGAACCAAAATCAGAGAAAGTTAGCAGCATAGGAGAAAAAATGACAAAATCTTAAGTGTCACACGAAAATCCTTTCATTTTCATGAAATCCAAGAGGCTGATATAATGAATCAGAACGAAAATCACTGCACAAAAAACTCCCAAAATCATAATCTCACAACGCAAAGCTTCACTAACATGAAAATCAGGTAACATACTGGCAAAAGGCATAAGTGAGACTCCACAAGAAAGGTTTTTAGAACCATATCTCAATCCCATCTGACCAAAGTCTTCTGAAGATTGTCTGTACAAATGGTTAAGTTCATGAACAATTTCATATTGTAATGTAATACTATGGATGTACAGTATACCATAAAAACTCAATCCATATGTTGCAACCAGTGCACCTTTTCTTTAAAAGCAAAGGGAAAATTCCATAAGCTCCAAATCCATATCTTGGATAGTAAGCACACGATCTCATCTGCAAAATCCTGAAGATATAGCATGCATAATTTTTACTGCTCCAACGGTAAGAAACCAACTGAGGGATGGAACATATGAACTGGAGCTTTATATTCAAAATAAGAATCCCTTACTGGTCAGAGTTCGACACATAAAGGTCAATGAAGGTATGAGGATCATGAACATCACTGTATGCTCCACCAAGAAAAAAAAAAAACACTCAGCAAACTATAGAATAAAGGCATAAATGTAAAAAACTAGGCTAGAACAAAATCACAAGACCTTTGCCATCGAAATAATGCATTCCCAATGATATTCTCTTCTGGTTTGTGATCAAGAGGGCCTGAAACCTAAACAGGTTAAGGGAAAGTGATTCTGCTCATAACTCCAACTTCCTGATCTCTTAATCAAAACCAGAATACAAAACCGAAAAAAAGTAGATAAATAAAAACCAATATCTTCCTTGGATACTGTTGCAATAAGATCGACATGAGGATCATCAATTGGCTTTAGCATAATTCTTGTGGTAAAATGCCTTGCTTCCTGAAAGTAATCCTCAAAAAGGCATTGCAAAGCAAGTTTCCCAAACAACACCTTGTAAGAAGAAACTAACATCCTGCATCATCTCAAATAACTATAGATAAGAACCATATCAACTTCCTAAAACATATAAACATGAACCAGATTATTCCCGTGTCTACATGGTTAAATGCTATTACCACCATAATCCAATCAATAAGGGGAATGCTATGCACAATATAACAATGGATCAACACGATAAAACATCATTCTAAACCATATGATGCCATGTGTACATGATTTAGAACTATTACTACCATAAAGCATCGAATGAGGGGAATGGCATTCATAATATGACAATGGATGAACAAAATGAAATGGAATTTAAATATTACAAGATTGACGCACACAATAGGGTTACCCATATTATCCACTACATAAGGCTAAATAAATCGAGGTTCATAGCTCTTTGCTAAATGAAACATCAATTATATCTAGAATTTGAATTTCAAATAGCAACAACCATAATCCCGAAGTGAGAAAACCAAAACAATTACATATTACTATCAAACGGACTCTTTAAAAGAACACAAAAAACAGGACCGAGGATATATGAATTCAACAGAAATGTGCAAGTGAAATGAATTAGCGGGTAACCTGTCACGAGCAGCAAAGGGAGGGAAATCGAAAAGAGGAGGCACCAGCACCACCGGAGGAGGAGGAGGTGGCTTATCGAAAAAATTCCCCATTGCTCTGTGCAGCGTCTAAGGTTTCAATGATACAACAACAACATTCAAGGGAAAGATAGAGGATGTATAACAGAGAGTGTGAAGTGGGAAAAGCAGATGCAAGATATCCGACCGCGCCACCGCTTTTCTCGTTAACTTGACCGTTTCAGCTCCAAATTTAAATAGCATTTACGGTGGGCTTTGTATTTGGCATTTATTTATCTGGGTTCTGCTGTAAGGTTTTTGTTTTATTATTTCCCAATACACCTGCTTATTAAATTCAGACCGAACCTGAAAGTGACCGAACCGGTCAGTAAACTAGTCTGATCTAGGTGTTAACCCGGTATTTTTTATTTCTTACAATTTTATATTAATAACCAGGGGTGGAAATAGGTTAAGCTAGACTTTAACTAAAATATAGAGGTATAAGCCTGTGACGAAGATCCAAAGCCAAAGCCTGAGCCTGAGCCTATATATGGGCCTTTTTTAGGCTTAAGCTTGAACCTTCAAAAGGCCTAAAGCCTATATAAATGCCTATTTAATATGTAGGCCTTTAAATAAGGTTAATACATATGTATCAAGTTCATATATAATTACCAACGGGGTTGGCTCAAGTGGTAAGTAGCTTGTGTCGGCAAGGTCTCAAGTTCGAGCCTTGTAAATGCAAAAAAGCCCCACTGGAAGACTCACCCACCATAGCCAGGTGCGCGACTCGGGTCGGATTCAGATTAGTCAGGGTGAAGCTCTGGATACCGGATGGGCAACCAAAAAAAAAGTTCATATATAATTCGTCAAGCCTATTTAAATGCCTATGTTGTTAGTTCTAGAAGTTTTAATGATAACAAGACTTAGGTTTTAATTTGAAAATGATTAAGGTTTTGAATTAGTGAAATTTGGCTAAGTTAAAAGTGTTGAGTATGGTTTCAAGTATTCGAATATGATTAGCGTTAAGTGAGGACCTTACTCGAGTATGGTTAAGTTGATAATTGAGTATGAGTTTCAAATAGCAAAGTTCAGAGACTTCAGACGAAGTACTCAAGCAGACATCCTTGTCTACTCAAGTAAGCTATTTTGGTTACTCAAGTATGAAGTTTTTAAAAATATCGACTATTACTAACGAGTATAGAGTAAGAGGCCGAGTAAGATACTCGAGCAAACGTAATCTGCTACTTGAGTATAATTGTTTTAACTCTCATTTGCTCTCTGTTTGAAGTGTACTCGAGCACACCGAGTATGAGGAAAATGGTACTCGAGCACAATTAGCTAATATCTCTCTAAGTTATTGTTTCAACGAAGAACAGATATTACTCGAGCACAGATAATGGTGTACTCGAGTATAGTTATAATGCTACTCGAGTATGGTCATTGCAGAAAGCCACTGATATAATCTTGCTGAGATGATACTTGAGTATCATATACTGTCTACTCGAGTATGGATATTCATTAAGTTCGTGAAGGTATTTTCATATGGTTACTTGAGTACTATGGTATGGCTACTCGAGTATGGTTCTTCGTCTACCAGAATCCTTCGTTGTAATAGTAATCATGAATTTAAATATTTTAGGTTATTATTGATTTCTTTTTCTAAAAATTATATAGATTTTTTATATTTTTATTATAATTTAAACATTGATTAATTCGTGTGTTAGAAGTATAATGTTTGCATAAATAGAGTGGATTTAAAATTCCTTCAAGACATAAGAAATCATGGTACCTTTTAGTCAACTTGACCACAAGGTTTACGCTTTTAATAATGAAGCAACTCGACTTGCCTAACGGAAGACATTTGTGTCTAACAATGATTCAAAGCCTTAAAGCTCTTCAACTTCATTAATGGAATATGGGCTTTTTATTATTGCATTCAACTGTTTCATTATTTTCACTTAATATCTTCGGATATTCTTGTATATCAGTGATTATTTTCTATTACTCAGTGAGAAGTTTAAACACTTATTTGATTATCAGTTTAATCTCAAGGTAGAGGGATCTTTACGATTACAATAAGAGAAAGTGAATAATGTGAAAGGACTTTAAATAAGCTTAAACCATAGTTTTATTAAATTCATATATAATTCATTAAGCTCTATTTAAATGTCTATATTATATCTTAAATTTAAAGATTCATTCTAATATAAAATAAAAGAGATTCATTCTCATATAAAATAAAAAAGGTAACGGGAAAAAAAAAACACCTAGTGACAACAATTGTTTGAGCAAATAGGAATAAGAAAAATCAATCATTTACTGACTAAGAAGATACAATATATTTTTTAAAATCAAGCAAGTATGATAAATGGTATGTAAAATTAGATTTTATCTTTATTTTTCTTTCAGAAAATGAAACAAACTCCTTCTATTGATATCATTTTCATTTGGGCATCACTAAAATAAACTTAATGCAATTATTATATTGCATCAAATGACATAAATTAAGAGAGAAGTAGTGAGCTAGCATTGCCATTTCGAGCGATAAAAATGAAGAGAAGTAAACATAATCAATTGATGAATAAAAATGTTAAACTCATTAATAAATGATGAAATATGAAACTTAGAGTTAAGAATAAGTTATTGCAAGATTTTTAGATTAAATTATATATAATTATTCATAATAATAAATTTTCTTTAAAAAAAAAAAAAGGCTAAATAGGCTATGAAAATAGGCCTAGCCTTAGCCTAACCTATTTAATAAATAAGCTAGGTTAGGCTTCAAGTAGGCTCCTGATAGGAGCCTAGCATATTTCCACCTCTATTAATAATCCTAAAATCTTCACTTTCATCACTTTGCCCTTGAGTTAGCTCCGGTTTGAATCGATCGACTACTAACCCATGACCTAATAGCTCGAAGCCGGTTTAGTGACCAATTGGTTTTAATAACCTTGGCACTAACTACGAATATGTGCTTTTTTATTACATTTAGGGATATAAAAATGCGTATTCACATAAATTGAGATAAAATTTCTCTCATATATTCACCTTCTATATCTTAATTCACGATTGAAAAGTTGTGTTTGAAAGTTCTAATTGTTATTCCGAGAGAAGCATATATATGACTTCGATCCTAAATATATAATAAAATTGATTTTTTATGTAATAAAAAATTTAATTAAATTTAAAATATTTATATTTATTATTTTTTTCTTCAAATTATTTTGCCTAACATATAAATTAATATATAATCTAATGATATACAACATATGATATGATTAAGTAATTTATCTAAATTCATTAATCTCTCTTTTTAAAAAAAAGTCAACTATATCTTGTATTTTTTATCAGAGGAGGAATACATAATTAACCTAATAAGATTAAAGAAGACAAATAAAATAATATAGGAAAATTCTATTTAAATACTATATGAATTTGAAAAACCCAAAAAAGTTTGTTAACATAGGAAATGACACATAGGTCTTTATGGAGAAATTTGGGATTTGGCAATATTGTACTTTTACCAAAATACTTCTAACTTTTCTTTTCTTCATTTTTTTTTTTAAAAAAAAGTCAAATCCCCTTGCTACTGGAACTCCGTCGCCCATTCCCACCTTGTCAACAAGCCGACGGCTAGAGTTTCGATGACAACTTGAGTGATGCAATTAACTACCTGAGTTTAGAGATTGAAAGTTTTAGCTCCCTAAACCCTATCGACATTATTAGCAAGTAAGAATAAAGGAAATGACAACTTAAATATAAAGATTGACAATTTGAACACCCCAAGACGTCACTCCCTATGTCATAGTTGCGAATTGATATAAGCAAGTTGTGTCCATTAAACTTGTCAACAACACGTAATAAGACTTTGGGAACTAAAGTTGTCAATTTTTATACTCAAATAGTTAATTTCATTGCTAAATTGTCACCGGAGCTTCGGTAGTTAGCTCACCAATGTTGCAACAGCATTGTAGGCGGAGCCCGACTAATGAGGGGACCTTGGCTTTTTAAAAAATAAAAAGTGAGGGTCAATTTGGTAAAAGAGAAAAGCACAACATTCCAAAATCTCATATTCTTCCCTAAGGATTTATGTGTCATTTCCAAGTGTTAACAAAGCCACCATTTTTTAGGGTTTTGGAAGCTCAAATGGTATTTATATGAAATTTTCCCTAAAATATACCTCTTAGGTGAGGGAAAAAAAAAAAGCAGAAAAATATACCTCAAAACACCAACACAATGGAAAAAAAAAATAATACATGGAAACAATAATACATAACTTTAATATTGGGTATATTTCTTTTACATTGCTCTGTTTTCGATTAGAAAGATTCATATTGTTGATATTCCGTTGTGTATGTTATACTGCATGATAGGATGTAATTTACCCAATACATACATTTACACTAAATATATTTTTATTACGAAATTATCATGTTGTTCTTTTTATTTTTCAATGAATAATTTATTTCTGTTTTATATTTTTGTCCCAATTTTGTATTGTTTTAAAGATTAATTTTTTTGAAAATATGACAAGAAATACCGTTAAAATATGTAAAAGATAAATAAAGGTGGTGAATTTTAATAGTTATAAATCGACTGATTTGAAATTTTGAAATGTTGACAAATGTGTGAAATTATACAAGTGTCCTTACTTTTTATTTTTCAAAAAAAAAATCCCTAAAACTAGGCGGCGCATCGTCACTAGAGCTTTGGTGTCCCAAAGACAGTCGTCGAAACTCTAACGCCGATGATTTGGAGCTCCGACCTAATATATATATATATTTTTTCCCCTAAATTTCTCAAGCACAAATTGTCAATATATATTTAAATTGTTAATAGATACTAAAGTTATAAATGACGTCCTTTTTTTTTCTTTCAATTTTCAAGTAAAAAATGGTTAATATAAATATTTGAGTTGTTAATAGCTCCGGTAAAAGGCCTTCAGCAACGAGTAAAGGGTTTTAGGGATGAAATGCATCGCTTCATTTTTCATTAATTTCGAGAAACTCGATGGCCTCATCGGAACCAACCAAAGTCCTCCCATTATCTGACTCCGGGCAACGCAAGCTTCATTTGGACCGGCCACCCGGTGATGGTCATAATGATCGGAAAAAGAAGAAGAAAACTGAATCAATACCACAGGCTATCATGGATGACATAATGTCAGACAATGAAACAGAGCAATCCAATGAGCAATCTAAGAACTCTGAGAGGAAGGAAACATCAGACAAAAACGAAGGGAAACAGCCAAAATTCACCCCTTATCGTGCTTCTTTAATGGGATTTAACAGAGTTGCTCACAGCAATCACATTATGGAAGAAGATGATCTTTTCACTGATGATAAACAAATATCCTGGAAACTGCCTGAGGAATCTAAGGAGGTGAAAAAGCTAATGGAACTATATCCAGTGGCGCCATGCTCAGAGGACGAGTTCAACGAGTGGTGTGAGCCATGGAATTACTCTTTGATTCTCACGGTCTTGGGCAAGAAATTCAATCTCTTTGTATTAAAGGATCTCTTGACAAAACTCTGGGGATTTTCAAATTTTGAACTCATTGACATCCCAAATAATTATTTTGTTGTGAGGTTCCAAGATCAAGAGCTATAGAGGGCACATTACAGGAAAGTTCTCTATGAAGGTCCCTGGGTAATCAAGCAGTACTGTGTCTTAGTCCAACGCTGGACCCCTTATTTTAATCCATACCAGAACCCCTTAGGTAGAGTGGCCACTTCGGTCCGTATTCTAGATGTGCCATTGCACTACTATAATAAACATTGTATCTCACACTTGGGAGACCAAATTGGCTGCACGCTCAAAGTTGATATGAACACCTTGAATGATTATCAAGCTGCAACTCCAAAAATCCAGAGAGGGAAATTTTTGAGGAGCTTGATGAGCACAAATAATACCAGGTTTTCCCTATACTAATAGGCTGAATTAAATGTTAAATCCAAGCTTAACCATAGATAATCTAAGCAAAAAGGCATACATTCATGATATAGGGACTAAGGAGTAGAAATCATTTGCATGTGCTGAGAATGAAACAATTTATTGTGTTTTTAAGGGAAATCGTATAGCAAGGCGATACGATGCTATAGCATTCGACGCGATTCGAAGTGCAATACAAGGCATCGATGGCTATAGCAAAGTAGAGGAAGCAATGCTATGCGATATGTTTTCTGACCTTTTTACCCAGATGATTTCAGGAATAAAATAAAGGGCGATATTGACAGATAGGTTGGCAACGTAACGGAATAGAAGATGCGGAGGATTGGGCGAAAGATTTGGAGAATCCGCAGAATCAATAGAAGCAATCTACTCGGATCCAAAGATATGATAGATTCCGACAGTTAGGAAAGGCCCGGCTATTTGTGACTTAAGTCGCAAGAAAAGGCGATTATAAAAGGAAACAGGAGAGCCAACCCTAACAGAGTCGGAGAGCCCTAGAACGAGATTCTGACTTTCGACAGACTCAAAAGAAGAGTGAGAGATTTCACAAGAGCACGATACTTCCAAGACCGCCCAGCATCCTTCCCTGCAGTGCGACGGAACGAAGAAGACGTGGAGTGGTGACGTGACAGGATCTCAACCATGCCGTCGGAAATTCCATCAAGCTTTCTGTTTTCAGTTCTTTTTATCTTTGTTTTATTGGTCATGGGTCATTCTGTTAGTGTTTGCTTTGTGTGTCCCTCGTCAGTCATAAACTAAACTTTATATGGCTGGACGAGGATGAGTCTTTTAGTGTTGAATGAACCCAGTTGCAGTTTCTTAATTCAATAAATTTGGTTTGCGTATCGGTGTGCTTATTACTAGTCGGTTAACGGAAGTTAAGGGCTAGATCTGTGGGCCCTGACTTGCGGCGAGGAGTTGGGGTTAGACCTCCGAAAAAAAAGTATTTGCTAGGCCGCCGTGCACGGCGTGACCTATTATTGTAGGCTTCAGGAATGGGTCTACCTCTCATAACTATTACACCCTGAGCGTAATGCAGGTCTGACTAGAAAGTTGCTATAGGAATATGGAAGGAGTATAGTTAGTATCAAATGTATCGGACGCGGAAGCTTCGTTAGATTATAGTGGTGGGTTAACCAAATAGCTTTGCAGTCGGTGTCTATCTTTGTAGCAATTGCGGAAGGCATACGGTGTAGATGCTATAGCATTGGGGTAGAGCAATTGGGGGATTGAAGCACTTAAGGATGATTCTGAGTCCAACCTGACTTCTCACTGATATCTTCTCTCGTTCATAGATCTTTTGTTTATATTTGCTAGTAGCATAGTTACGAAATCCCTCAACCAATTATATCTATTTTCTATTTTCACAACTGTCATAGCATCGGTGCGTCATTCCTCGGTATCTCAGTCTCTGTGGGACGATACTCTACTTACACTCTATTACTTGTTCGACTGGTTCACTTGCCATCAAGTAAATCGACCAACAGAGCTCAATCTCCAGAAGAAACTCGTTCCAAAAGTTATTGTTGCAGGATCAATTTTCAATGTTGAGTATGAGGGACTTACTATGATTTGCTTCTCCTGTGGACGGTTTGGTCATAAACGCGATGATTGCCCATATAAATGCACTCCATCGGCCTCCCAAGGCGATGCAAATCCGCCGCCACAACCCCTGAAGTAGCTCATAAAACACAGAAGATACCTTCGGCCCTTGGATGCTCGTTGGCCGTTGGCCAAGTCGAAACAGGACTTCCCAACGGGCAGATTTTTGAGAGGGTCAACGTCACATCTCCGGACCTGGAGTAAAGCCGGCGAAGGTTGCTCCTGTCAGCCTGAATTCTCGTTTCGCAGCCATCGAAGATCTTGAGGAGGATGGTCGTCTGACATCCGTAGTCTGAATTGATGACCCTCAGTCGAAAGTCTCCCCTAATCTTCCCTGGTCAAATCATCTGCGCAGGAAACCAAGAAAATTCCAAATAGCAAGCAATTGAACCAACGGATTGAATTAGGCCAGAAGCTAAAAGTGCATTACAGGCCAAAGGACTCAAAGATCGTGCCTCCTTCTGATGGGCCAAGCAGATCCTACAATGGTGTTGGGCCCAACAATTCGGTGGACTTTTCTGAGTATGAAGGACCAGGTCGTGAGTTACATAACCTACATGAAAGAGGCCTCACTTTAAATACTCCAATGATTAATGGGCCGAATAAAAGAGATGTTGCTGGGTCAAATATTCATCTGGACTTATTGAATAATCCTGGACCAAGTCACACGCTAGTTCAGGCATGTGAAGGGAATCAAAACAATAATAAGGCCTTGGTCTTGCATATGGACCCCAAAAAATCCATAGAAAAAAAGAATAAAACCAAGGGGCAACGAACTCATGTTATTGTCCAAGGGAATTTAAATACTATGTTCCAAAAAGCTCTTGTTACGAGAGAATCCCATTGGGCACAACCGTGATGATTCTTCTTTGGAGCAAAATCATGAGTCTTCTCAACCAATCAGTCTGTGGCCGCCTAATCACTGGGATCTAAATGAGGATATTGCACTAGATTTCATGGAAGGCAATGGTACTTCTGTGCTCGAAACTCAATTTGGGCAGCAGCATGGTGGTGAGGCAGAAGACTCCAGGTAAGTAGCCTCGTTCCTACCTTGTATTTAGATATTTATTTTTAATGATTATTGCCTCTTGGACTTGTAGGGGGGCTGGTAGCCAAACCTTCCCTATAACTATTAAAGATATCGTTCTTAAGTATTGCATTAACATCCTTTGTCTTTTGGAGCCTCGTGTTAGTGGTGATAGAGCCAATAAAATATGTAGAAAACTTGGCTTTAGTCACTGGATTCGGGTGGAATTTACGGATTTTTCTGTAGGTATTTGGATTTTGTGGGATAATGCTGCTTTTGATATTGCCTATATTACTTCCACCACTCAATTACTTCATTGTCAAGTTAAAGAGCATTCTAGCAACATTATTAGCCTTGTGACTATTGTTTATGGCAAAACCACTGCTATTGGAAGATCCTCTTTATGGAACTTACTTCGTTTGATTGACAACTCTAGCTGTCCTTGGTTAGTCTTGGGTGATTTCAATGATTTCTTATCTCCTAATGACAAACTTGGCGGTGCTGATCCCTCGTGGGCCTCAATGCAACAATTCAAAGATTGCATTGATGACACAACACTTATTGAAGCCAAGGTTCATGGTGATAAATTCACGTGGGAGAGACAGGGTATGAAGGAAAGACTTGATTGGGTCTTTACTAACCTCAATTGGATTAATTGTTTTCCCAATGCCACCTTCCGTCATGAGCTCAAATATAAATCTGATCATCGGATCGTGGTGGTTAATTCGAATCCTTCCTCCCAATGGAAAAGTTTCCAAAAAACTTTCTGCTAACAGATTGCATGGACCTTGGAGGACGATTTCAAAGACATCGCCAAAGAAGCTTGGCATGGAAAAATTGGCTTCAAGGTCTACAAAGTTTCCAAAAATTTGCTTTAAAATGGAACAATAACCGTGTGGGAAATTTTGCTAAAAAGAAAAGAGAGTTGATTTGTCGTCTTGAGGGAATTGATAGGAGCAGGAGGATGAATCTGCAAACCAGGTTATTCAGATTGGAGAAAAAATTATGGGATGAGTATCATAAAGTGGCTACTCAAGAAGAAATCACCTGGTTCCAAAAATCCAGAAGTAAATGGTTGCAGGGAGGTGATAGAAATACAAAATTTTTCCATGCCTCTACTGTGGTTAAAAGGAAGAAGCAAAGAATTGGAGCAATCCAGAATGATGTGGGCGAGTGGGTGGAAGAGCATGAAACTGCAAAAATGATGGCCCATGATTTCTTTGTTAACCTTTATACGCGTGATGATTCTGTCAAAGACCCTGGCGAGTGGTGGTCAAATTTCCCTTCTCATGATGCTAACAAGTTGCGATTGCTCTCAAGACAAGTTTCTAGAGTTGAGATAAACAAACTCAACCTTTGCTATGGGTGCTTTTAAGGCCCCAGGGCCCGACGGCCTTCAGGCTCACTTCTTTCAGACCCAGTGGAATAGTGTGGGTGACAAAATTTGTGACTTCATCAAAGAATGCTTTATTAACCCATCCACTATGTCCTACATAAACAAGTCTAAGGTTGTTCTCATTCCTAAGGTGGATAACCCTCTTACGCTAAAAGACTTTCACCCCATATCCTTAAGCAATGTGAGCTTCAAAATCATTACAAAGGTCCTGGCGAATAGACTTAAAGATGTAATGGACCACCTTATAAGCCCTGAGTAGTGCATTTTATTGCTAACAGATCAAGTTGTGATAACATTATTGTTGCCCAAGAAATCATTCATTCTATGAGAATGAGGGGTAGGAAGAAAGGTTTCGTTGCTATCAAGATTGATATGGACAAGGCTTTTGACAGACTTGACTGGGGTTTCATCAAAGATACTCTTAGGTGCTTGAATCTGGAGAGCAATCTTGTGGACCTCATTATGGCTTATATTTCTACTTCTTCCATGTCTATCCTCTGGAATGGTGATGAAAGCCCGAGTTTCTCCCCTTCCAGAGGTGTTAGACAATGGGATCCTCTAAGCTCGTATATTTTTGTTCTTTGCATGGAATGTCTGGGTCACCTTATTAGAGCTGAGTGCGAAGGGCGAAGGTGGAAGTCGTTCACTTTTAAAAGAGGTGGCCCTCATATCTCCCATTTATTCTTTGCTGATGACCTCATTCTTTTTACGGAAGCTTCTTGTAGCCAAATGGTGGAGGTCCGCAAAGTGATGCAAAGCTTTTGTGAAGTCTCAGGGCACATGATCAACTTGAACAAATCCCGGATGTTTTGCTCTACCAATGTTAATTTTAATAGAGCCCTTGAGCTTAGCCAATTGCTTGGGATTGGAATCACTTCAGATCTTGAGAAGTACTTGGGGGTGCCTATTATCCATAAGAGAGTTACGAAAGCCACATATCACCCCATTGTGCAGAAGGTCCAGAAAAAGCTTTCTATGTGGAAAAGTAAATTTCTGAATATTGCTGGTCGATCGGTCCTTATTAAATCTGTGTTGTCCTCTTTGCCCAGCTATTATATGTAGTCAACTCTTCTTCCCATTTGCACCATTAATGAAATAGATAAAATCTCAAGGAATTTTCTTTGGTCTCAAGAGGAAGATAGGAAGAAAATGCATCTCATTGCTTGGAATAAAATCACTCATGCTAAGAAGCAGGGAGGTCTGGGGTTCAAAAACATCCGTCGCCAAAATAAAGTGTTTATTATGAAACTCTGTTGGAGTCTCCTGACTAAGAAGCAAGCTTTGTGGGTCCAGTGCCTTTGGTCTAAGTACAATTGCGGGGATTTATATGTGCCTAAAGTCTTTAGGAAGAAGAATTCTTCCTCTACTTGGAAAGCTATTGTAGAGGTTTGGGATAAGTTTCTTAGTGGAGTTGGGAAAAAAGTCAACAACGGGGCAGGGACTAAGTTTTGGTCAGATCTTTGGCTTCCTTTTGATCGTCCCCTTGCTACCTTTGCTCCGAATCCATCCTTAATTAATGAAAATGAATCGTGAGGGATCACCTTTTGCCGAATGGAAGATGGGACGCTAACAGGTGGCAGGGCATTCTCCCCTCTGATATCATAAATACTATCTCTAGAGTGCAACCACCTTGTAATAGTTCCCCTGACTACTTCACTTGGAGAGCTTCAAAAGATGGTTGTTTTTCAATCAAATCTACTTATCTTTATCTCTCAGATTGAGTAGGAGCTACTATTAATAATTTCTGGTCTTCGATGTGGAAATGGGAGCTTCCCAGGAAGGTCAAGTATTTCATGTGGCAGGTTGGGCACGAGAGACTTGTCACTAACTCTCTCAGATCGAAAAGAGGCCTTACGAATGAAAGTCTCTGTCCTTTCCAATGCAATTGCGAAGAGACTATGGTTCATGTGCTTAGAGACTGTGTGAAGGCGAGGAACTTCTGGAAAGAAATTTTGAAACCTAACTACTTCTCCAAGTTTTTTGCAGGTACCTTGCAGGGTTGGCTCAACTGGAATACCAAACACAATCCGGGGAAAGGAAAGTTTCAGAATTTCTCTTGGCCGAGACTCTTTAGCCTTGGGTGCTGGATCCTTTGGACAACCAGATGCACATTCCTCTTTCAAGGCGAAAGCAAGGATACCAGGGAGATGCTTCACTTGTGTAACTATCTTCTCATGGAAAGCACTATTAATCAAAATTTATCTCACCATGTTTTCCATCTTGACAGGTTTGAGGAGAAGTCTTGGACCCTACCGCCAGCAAATGTGGTTCGCATCGATGTGGATGGATCTGTGCGTCATCAACACCAAGCAGCCTGTGGTGGAGTTATCAGGAATTCTCAAAGCCATTGGTTGATGGGGTTTTATAAGTCCCTCGGCTATCACTCTGTTATTGAGACAGAAATATATGCCATCATGCTGGGACTAAAAATGGCCCGACAGATAGGTATACAACGAATTCTTCTCTACTCTGATTCTCTTGATGCCGTTAATATCATCATGAGAGATTGCTGCTGTGCTGACCACCCGCTCAGAGATATTATCACGGAGACTAGAGACCTCCTTTTTCGAGATTGGAGCGTGGAGCTTCACTATACTCCAAGAGACAACATCTTGTGTGCCGACTATATGGCCAAGCAAGGCCATGATGCTCCTGTAGACGCTGACGTGGTTCTAATTCCAACTGTTCCCAGAGGATGTCTTCACATAGTTTTGAAGGACCAATTGACATGTTGCAACTAGTTTCTCTATCTAGTTTGATGGATCAGGGAATAGTACTTCTTGCCTAGTCCTTATTTCTACTTTTCGCCTTTTCTGCTTGCAGTCTTTTACAAAAAAAAAAAAAAAGGTTTTAGGGATTTTTTTTTTTTTTTTAATAAAGGCACTTATATATTTTAACACATCAATCAACATTTCAAAATTTTAAATTAGTTAACTTAGAATAAATTCACTAACCTCATCTATTTTTATGTCATTTTCCAAGTTTTTATTTCCCTTTAAAAACAGTTTTATTAATAATATATTTTCTTGCCTGCCTTTCACTTTGCAGCCAAGATTTTGAAGTTTTATACAGAATTTGTCCTTCCTCCCTGCTGCGAAGCGAGACTGTGTGAGAGAGGGGCCGGAGAGAAGATAGCCATTCGCACGCGAGAGGGACACAGAGAGGACGAAAGATTTCACAAGAAGATCGCATAGCTGGAGGGTACCCAGCGAGGCTGAGAATACGAAGCACGGCTACAAAGACGAAGATTTCTGGTTCCCAATTGCAAGTATGTGATTTGTGAACCTATTGCCTCTATTTCTCCCCCTATTAGACGTTGTTTTTCCATATGGGAGTAAAAAGCGTAGGGAGTCAGCTATAATTATCTTTTAGTTGATTGAAAATATTTTACGAAGGGCAAAAATGCAAAGTTAAGTTGAACTGGGTTGGACCCAACCAAGTCCAAATTGCTGAATCAGTACCCAGAATAAATTTATGACCTATATTCGATTCTTTTTTTTACATCTTAGTTCACGTATTCTCCTTTTCGAAGCCTTCGCTTCCGTGGTTTCCTCTGGATTCTGGTTAATCCAAGTTTATGAGCAATATTATAAGGGCAGCTAAAACCTTCCCCTCTCATTGCAGATTGATAGCCAGACGAAGAGAGTAGATAATGGAATAATGTGCATTCCAGACTTTAGCGCAGATATACAAGCCCCGTGAGTTCAAAATTTTTGTCTTTGAGGTACTAGTTTGCCTGCCCCTTTTTCCCCTTTTCTGTTTTCAGTTTGAGTTATTGAAATTAACGAGTCTTGGATTTGGGCGGATTTTGTTGACGCTTCTTTTTTGGTAGGTTATATATGATTCATGAGATCTTTGAAGTTTTTCATTTTTGGGTATTCTTATTGATTTTTCACTGTTTGCTCAGAAACCTTTTTGGGCTGAATTTCATGGGATCACCTATCGTCACTGAAAAATAAATTGAAATAAAGAAAGAAATGGTAAACATGGGGATGTGATTTTGATAACATACTTTTTATTTCAGTTTCATGTGCTTGTTCAACGATATATTTCAGGAATTAAATGCTTCTATTTGATTGAATATTTTTTTCTTGTTCCAGAGTAGACGTACAAATCTGGATAAGCAGTGAATATTAATTTATCTTGGCTGTAGTCTCAGGTGTAGTGAAGGCGCGAGAAGGAGGATGTCTCTTCGAATAAAAGTTGTTGTAGATAAGTTTGTGGCGGAGTTGAAGGAAGCATTAGATGCTGACATACAAGATAGGATTATGAAGGAGAGAGAGATGCAAAGTTACATTAAGGAACGTGAGCGTGAAGTTGCTGAGCGCGAAGCTGCATGGAAAGCTGAGCTTTCTCGTCGGGAGGTGTCCATTTCTCATAACTTCTTTTATATTAATGAACACAAAAGAAGATGATAGAAGTTGTGATAACCTTGATCCCACTTTAAGTAGCTAGAGCTATGAATTTTTACATACCAAAAACATGGGTTTAGTTTCAGTATTCACTTTTTAAGATTGTTAATCTTGTGGTGTGATCTTGTTGCTGCAAAATAAGGATTTTCATTTTTTGGGTTTGAAGTTTTTTTTGAAAATTTAAGATGCAAGTAGGGTTTTGTTTAAGTGCTCTTTTAATGTAGGCACACGAGTACAAAGATGTCATTCTGTTATGCTTTCTTAGTGCTTTGAAAGAGAAGCATGTTGCATTCTACCATTCATCTATCATTCAGTGCCTGGTTTTGCACAAAGATTATAGCTGCTGACTGGCCTAAATCATTTTATGTTGCAGGCAGAGATTTCTCGCCAAGAAGCAAGGCTGAAGATGGAGAGAGAAAATCTTGAGAAAGAAAAAAGTGTATTAATGGGAACTGCATCAGCTCAGGATAGTCAAGATGGAGCTCTTGAAATCACTGTCGGTGGCGAAAAATACCGTTGCCTCAGATTTGCCAAGGCCAAGAAATGAGGCTTTACTGGGTTGGAACCAAAAAAAATGGACAGAAAGCAGACTTTAGATTCTCCAACAGATACCTAGATGTAGGGACTATGGAGAAGCACTTCTGAAAGATTCAATCATTTTGAAGGCCCAAAAAAAAAAAAAAAAAAAAAAAAAAAAAAAAGAAACCTTGTCAATGCTTTCTGTAGGAAATTATTTGGAAAAATGGGGGGAATTTTTTAGTTAAAGGGAATGAGCATAAAGTGGAGTCACCATATAAATTTGGTCCCCCACTAACTGCATTATGTCCTTTTTTTCTATTAGTTGCGCTCAACAACGCTGCTGAATATTCCAGTTAAGAAAGAAATGTTGAAATAGGTAGCATATTCAATGGTTATAGAGATGCTCGGATAATTTTACGTTTATAAATCCCCCATTAGCACGTAGGAAGAATGAAGGGTGTTGCTCAAGGATAATGACAGGTTAAGGATCATTTCTGTTTTCCTACATCACAACTTGCCAAAGTGTTGTCCTCGTAAACTCTGACAGATTAAAGAGAAAGGCCAAAAAGCTAGAAAAGAAATATGCATAAGGAACTTTGATGTGGCGAAATGGATCATCAAGAATTTAAGTAAAGAGGTTCTTATTCATAAACGAGTTCAAAATAACAGTAATACAACATAATTGTAGGACCAAAGCTCAAAGCAGCTCTCTTCATTGCAGACGCGACCTCTAAAGCTTGTCCCTATACTTTCCAATGCAGAATGGTGGGTGGCCATATTTTTTACCTAACAATGAAGAAAAGTACAGAAATGAAAGACTTGGTCAACACCTTATTGCTCCTCATTTCTTGCAGAAAAATTAACTTCAATATTGGAGCTAGGAACTGAGAATCTTGATTCATAACAAGGTACAGTCTTAAATATAAGACAAAGTTGATTTTTTTGGATAGATAAAGGAAGCTAATTAAATTATTTTAGAATATTTTTATTTTTATTTTTATTTTTTATACAAATTAATTAGTTTAACTAATAAACTGATATAAAAATCTAAAGATACACAACATATGATATGATTAAGTAACTTATTTAGCTTCCTTAATCTTTCTAAAAAAAAAAGTCAACTATGTCTTCTATTTAAGACATAAGACAATACTACATTTGGGGAGACAAGATGAGGTCAAACATGGCTCATGTTCATGCAGAGAAAGAAGGAGAAAGGCCAAATTGAAGGGTCCAAAGCTCAAAATTCCCCTTCACAAAGTCATAGTATCCTCCTTTCAGTGACAGAGTTTTGTTCGCCAATCCTTCTCTCACAAATGGGTAGGTCAACAGGTTTCCCAGCGAAACATTCACAGCTTCCTGTCAAAATCATTATCATCAGCACTAACATCTTGATGATGAAAGCATACTGCCGATTCATCTTAACTTGTTACTATTTTTGTCAGAAATTGGTAAAGCTTTAATGCCTCCTACCTTCTCACAATGTGAACACAGCTCTTGGAAAGATGCACCGGCATGTGCTGATTTCACTTTCGACTTTGCAGGTAAACCAAGTTTCACCCAGTCTTCTATAAATTCACTGCACACCACAAAAACAGTAAGTACAAATTCCAAGTCCCTCAGAATTATGCAGCAACACATTCATGTATGTGGACTTACGTAGAGGTGGATCCATCATCTGGAATAGAAAGAAGCCCCTTAATACCACCACAACCACTGTGCCCAATGACCACAATGTTCTGAACCTGTACAAAATTACAATTGCCCAGTCAAATTGTGAAGCCAAGAAAAAAAAAAAAGGTCAGAGTCAATTTCAGTGTCTGTAAATTCCTAAGTGAGGAATCATGTACCTTGAGATGCAGAACTGCGAACTCAATGGCAGCCCCAGTTCCAGCGTATTTTGTCTGATACACGAGCAAATCAGAATATAACATATTTGAGATTTTACTGAGTACTGATGATGTGAGGTAATAATGGTTGGATTGCAAAAAGAGACCTGATCATAAGGTGGGACAATGTTAGCAACATTTCTGACAACAAAAGCCTCTCCAGGTTGGAAATCTAGCACATGCGATGGGCACACCCTTGAGTCTGAGCAAGCAAACACCATAAACTGCAACAACATGCCAATAATAGAGACTCAATTCAAAAGTCCACAACTAAGGAAGTTTGAATGAAAAGTTTTACAAGTGTTTGATGCATAGTGATTCTATGAATACCTTTGGGCTCTGGCCTTTGGCAAGTTCACCATACAAAGCTGGATTCTTGCTGTTCAAAATGAGAAGAAGAAGGATAAGAAAGCAGAAAGAAAGAGAATTATGTTGCTGGTGAAGTGAAGGAGTAATGAGTAGTATAAAGACAAACTCGTATTTCTCTTTCTTGAAGTGAATGAAACCATTTTTGATCCTTTCAGATGCCTCAGATGATTCAACTGTTTGTGTCCCTAATTCAGCTGTTATCTGCTCTACTTTTGCAGCTGCAACGGCTCTCAGGTCACCCTTTCCTCTGTTTTTCATTAAACACAAATGCAAGTCAAATTTCAAACTCATGAATCTTTTGCATGTTAATGTGCGCGCGCGTGTTTTCCAGGAAATAGAGCTCGGTTACCTCAGAAGTTTCTCGAGTTCTTCAATGGCTTTCTCGTATTCCTTCCCCATATCTTCTCTCTACAGGAAACAAAAAAAGTCCGTTGAAACTAACTCACAAATGCATGTCCACGCATAATATATACAGTTATTGAGGTGCAAAAAGTGGTCTCCAATTCTCTAGACTTTTTATTTATTTATTTTTTAAAAAATACTTGATTAATTTTGCACGTATAGAAAACAGCCAATTGTATGGTGGCGACCACTGACACATACTAGTGAATGAGCAAATCAACACCACACACCTGTCAGTCAAATTAATCCAGCTTATCTACCTACGTGGTAGATGACAGGTGAAGTCATCAAAACAGTGGCCCCCCGTGAAAAATCAAAACTTTAAAGCGCTTACACACCCTTAAAAATCATATAACCGAGTTACAAAACCAGAATCAACAATCAACACGTGGTCTAATAGAAATCTTGCGTACTTAAAACCAATTAATGCATTAGGATCAAACAGAACCACCAGTATTATTCAAATGGATAATGATACAATGATACTACTAGTTTTGCGACGTGTATTGATGCCTACGTGACAAGAAAATTAAAAAAGAAATGAAATTTAGAGTAGTGTACCAAAAGTGGTGGTGATGAATGGAGAAGCAGCAGCAAACACAGGCCTGTCTTGGATAAGAGAAGGGAAGGAGGAAGAAGAAGAAGAAGATGGAGGTTTGAGTGTAGCGAAGAGAGGGACGTTATAAAGTGTTTGTTTTGAGAGAGGTTTAAGTAACTGACAATATATAGCTACCACAAGATCATCCATCTATGCTTGTGTTGATCAGATTCAATCCTCAAGGGACAGACGCAGATAATGAAAGCGAAAGCCAAACAAATGAGAGCTTGTTCATTCTATCCTCCAGGATGAGGTTTGAATGTTGGAGATTAACTACGAGAGGATGGCCATAACTCTACATTTTAGAAAATACATATATTGAAAAAGAAAAAATAGCAACATTTATTAACGTTAAACTACTAACTAATGCATTAGTACAGCTGGGCGTTTGTAGATTTTCCCTATGAGATGTGGCAGTGGGTTACCCGATGAGTGTGAGCAATGACGATTTGCCACGGGGCTGAAGATGTAGCCCCCATGAAAGTTACTCAAATGTGATTAGACTTGAAGCACACACTTGTTCTGCTTTTGAGTAGTGGTAGGTTAATTCATATACAAACTTAAATACGTTGTGGCGTTTCCTTTTACTTAGTGAAGTGTTGGGATCGCTCTGCCTCTAACCTCGCAACACCTCTCTCTCTCTTTCTCTTCCCTCTCTCTGAAGCATGAAAGTATAATTGGTCGATACAGAGTGGTCCAACAGTTCAATAAGTAAAAGGAAATATCGCCTCTTGCTTTTGAATTGATGGAATATGGAGCTAAATTCATTTTTATTCCTGAATTATGATGCATGCAAAATCCTTCTTGAATCTTGACTATGTAAACATGAATTAGTAACTTTCTGTTGGGAGTGAGTGGTGGATACTTGGTAGATTTTTTTTTTTTTTTTTTTTTTTTTTTTTAATACATACTTGTAGGAGGATTAGAACGAACCTCTATCGGTGATCCATAAAGCTGGTATTTATGGTTATGGCCTATGAGTTGGATTGGGTCATAGGATTGATTCTTGTGCCTTTGTTTGGGTCAAATTCATCACTTTTGTGTTGTTGGGCTTCCTACTTTATAAATATATGAGTTTCATGGGTTCATCGACATGCAGGCTAAGAAGCATAAACGAGAGGCAGAGCCTAAGTATAAATATTATGAATTAGTTAGATTTTTTATGCATTTGATAAATAACAGTTTCATACAAAATTTGTTACTAAAAAAAAAAAAAAAATACTGAAGGATGTATATGAACAAAATTTTAGATATAAATAATAAAAGAGAAGGATGAAATCCAATGGAAATCACATTGTTTACAATTATGTTACTTTTTTAATAATAAATTATAATAGAGACTAAATTGCACTATTCGCAGTTTATTACTTGGCTAAATTGTATGGGATCTTTTAGGGAAATTTAATATGTCCTCATTAAAATTCCAAAGGTATTACATTTAATTTGACAAAAGATATGGAAATAAGATAATAAATATCTCATATAATGCCTCCAAAGGACACCCAAAAAAAAAAGTTCTTTCTGTCTCGTACAAACTACAAAGAACCGGAGGAGTACACAATTATTGAATGCAAACCAAAGTTATTTTAAGGAAAAAGAGTTGTTGAAAAACGTGTATGCGAGGAAATGGAGGAGGTTGAGGGGCAGAAGTAAAAGAAGACACTATTTAAATTCTGGGATTGACTACTGTCTTCTACTTTTACCGTTCTCTTTCTATCCTTTTTAGCTTCATTACTCATCTTATCCCAGCATTTGGATTAAAATTTTAATGTTTTATAAAAATATTAATAAAATATTAAATTATTAAAAAATAATTTAATAAATTCAAAAATTGTTAAATTTTAGTTAAATAATTTAAAATTACAATAAAAAATATTTAAAAAGAATATTTTTGCAAAACATTATATTAAACCACTCAGATTTTGAGATGAGTAGTGGAAAGGAAAAAGATAGAAAGAGAAAGGTAACAGTAGAAGACGGTAGCCAATTCCATCAATTCCAACGTCCATTATGAATAGTAGCAATGAAGCTTTGAAACTAAAAGGCATATAATAAATGCAGAAGAGGGAGAGAGTATACATGGTGGGCAAAGGGAGCACTGAACCCAGTGAACCAAGGGGCATGATAGATATGCTTAACGGTCATAACTGAGATGAAGCAAATGCAAGATTGATGAGGAGAGGAAATGAGTGGACAAAGGTGTTTCTGTTTCTTCCGCCCAATGCAACTTACGACGGAGTATTATATATATAACAACGTTGTCGCCTCCCATGTCAACAGTCCCTGAATCAAGTGACGATATAATGTCGACATCTCTGTGCCACCCCTGCTTTTCATTCAACATCCACCAGTTCAGAATTATGTTGAATTCATTCTTCTTTGGAATGTGACCCCCATCTATCTAAACAGTTTTAAAATGCAGACAAAGACACGTTTTTCGGCTTGAGTGACGATATGATGTCGACATCTCTGTGCCGCCCCGTTTTTCATTCGACATCAACTAGTTCAGAATTATGTTGAATTCATTCTTCTTTGGAATGACCACACCTATCTAAACATTTTTACAATGCAGACAAAGACACGTTGTTCGGCTTGAGTGACGATATAATGGCAACATCTCTGTGCCACCCCTGCTTTTCATTCAACATCAACTAGTTCAGAATTATGTTGAATTCATTCTTCTTTGGGATGACCACATCTATCTAAACATTTTTACAATGCAGACAAAGACACGTTGTTCGGCCTGTTGTGCTTCAGATGATAGAAGTTACATACAGATTTATTATTCACGGCTTTACAAGAAGCGACCAGATTTATTATTCACGGCTTTACAAGAAGCGACTGCATCAGGGCGGAAGCTGTAGCAGAGAAATAGACAACAACCTCTTTCACTGGGGATGGCCCAGGGTAAGATTACTCCTCGGGACTTAACCATTGCAACAAAATTGCTTGCCTTGAAACCTTGGTGTTTCTATGCAACTACTTGCGACTTGGGAGTCAACGTAATAGGACACACGTTGAAAGCAATGCAGCGAGCTGCTTTCGCCAGCTTAAACCGCTCTTTTTCATCCAGAGGCCTCTCGATCACTTTCACAACGTTGGCATCCTACAACACCAACAAATCAACCATCCATTTACGTTAAGTAGTCATGAAACATGTTGTGACAAGAGCCAAGACAAAATATCTGATCGGGTTTAATTAATACTACTATATTCCGTGGATTCATCTAAGGCAAATCTAGCTCCGGTAAAGCGCAATAGACGAAGGACAAACCATATATTATCAAACAGATAATTTGTTGTTTCTGGTCAGCTAGATAGCAGTGCGATAAATTGCAGAAGATTAACACCTCTTTTAGGAAACATAGTCATGCTAGTAGAAACCTCTTTCAGAAGAGAATTGATCGAAATGCTAAAAAAGCGTAATAAAGGTCAAAAGAATGTACGTACTTTCGGCTGGTGTTGAACAGAAGGCCTAACACTAGCAGTATCACCAATCACAATTACGTTGTTAACGTTCCCACTGTCATCCCTTTCTGCCGGTGAAGCAGTTGAATGCCTCCAGTTTCCATCAACAATAAACTTATAGTAGTACCTGAAGGTCAATAAGACTGATATCAAACCAATAAAACATTTTAGTTAATGGCCTCTGTTTCAAAATAGCAGCCCTGAATAGCAGCCCTGATTAGGATCTTAAGAAAGTTTATTTTGGTGATTTTTATAAAATATATTTGGGAAGTTGATTTTCGCCCTAAATATAAGACATAGTCTTCATATTTATCAATCTTTTTCTAATTTACCCTATTAATGCTTTCTCAGCAATAATCAAAGAGAAGAGGAAATTGGGGAATTAAAGAAGATGATAAGGGTGTTTTAGAAAATACATATCATACTCCCTCCAACCCTATTTATAAGAAATCAATAATTGAATTACACGGTTTAAGAAAACAATTAAAATTAGTTAAAAATAATAAATATGTCTAAAATAAACTTTGTTTTCCAAGTATACCCTTATTTATGAGAGGCGAGCAAGTAAGAGAGAAAAATAAAGTAAATCTTAGTATCACAGCCTTTTAATTAAGGGTTAAGGTGCATTTTTGCCCTTAAAGTATGCGCCCAAGAGCAATTTTGCCCCTGAAGTTTTCGGCGTAGTAATGTTGCCCCTAAAGTTTAAAAACGGAGCAATGTTGCCCCTCCATTAAAAACCCTAACGGTGACCGTTAGTTGACCATTAGGGTTTTTAATGGAGGGGCAACATTGCTCCGTTTTTAAACTTTTTTACTTTTTTTTGGAGGGGGCAAGTTTAAAAACGGAGCAATGTTGCCCCTCCGTTAAAAACCCTAACGTTGACCATAAACCGTTAGGGTTTTTTAACGGAGGGGATTGCTCCGTTTTTAAAATTGCTACGCCGAAAACTTTAGAGCAAAATTGCTCATAGGCGCATACTTTAAGGGCAAAAATGCACCTTAACCCTTTAATTAATGCAATATATATAATTAATGAGGGGTGAAAATGGGGAAAAAAAAATCCTTAGATATTCATACAACTCTTGTGGTTTTTATAAAAAGGACTAAGACAATTCAAATTTTGGGCTCTTATAAAAAGTTTCCATAGTAAGATTTTTGGAACAAGTAGCATACATACTTTCCTTGAGGAAGTTTTACTTCCGCTTCATATCTCATTCCACCCTTGTGCATTGCTTTGATAGGTTCTTTCCAATTTCCAGTAAAATCTCCCACCAACGTTACATCCTTCCCCTGGTACATAGAGACCCAACTAAAACGTATAAATAACTAGCAAAAACTAGAGTTTATGGTCAATGGGTCTAAGTATGCAGTAATAATCTCTTAATAGTCCTTAAGAACCAAAAAGTAATCATCTGCATAGCTGTAATGATGATATAAGTCACTGATCTGTTACCTCATTGTCATTCCATACAAATGTGACAGCATGTGTAGGGGGTCCATCATGGTTACCCTTTTCAACCATAGCTGTAAGATCCCATGTTGCCCAGGCAATTGCTGGCCTGCAGTTACGTCTTTATGAGAAATTTTCCCCAATAAAAGATAAAATATGACAAAAGGGCTCAAAAAATAATTAAAATGGGTACGTATAGAAGGGTGGGAGCATAACTTGTTATCACATGAAACAGAAATTAATCAAGTGATTCCTATTCAATTGCGAATTTACTGAATTTTCATCTTTAAAATATTTGAAACTGTCAATTATGAAGGTTTTCTTATGGATATGAGCATTTTTCTTGTTTCAATAAGAATGAATGCCTAAATAACAAGCAGACACATAACCTAGAGCAACCTGTCAGGCCTGCATGTGTACATCCCAGTGACCCATGTATAAGCTGCATGGAGGGAAAGATCTGTCATCCAGTGCAGGTATGCAATCACACAAGCAGGAGATCGATCAAATCCAGAGGTACATGTAACAAAAATGCGGTGGCTTTTCCTCAGCAGCCGAAAGAGAAGCCCTACACAAAATGGTAATTTCTTCCTCATATCATAAGAATCCCCTGCCCTGAAAAGACCAAACAAGGACAGTATACAATCAGAAATTGAAATCTGACTTACAGGCAAAATTTAGATGTTTAGAACTCCCGATCCCATTTCCACATGACATTATTCCTGATGTTTCTGATTTGTAACATCAGTGCTCTAAATTTCTAACAGCAGCAACAAAAAAAGAGATAAAATTGATCATTCAACAACTGATGTCACAATGTAACAGACCACAATTACATTTTATTTTTCTCAAAATTGGCAGTCAAAAAACAAGTGAAAATTCAGGGACATTTTTAACAAGAAGGAAATATATCTTGGAAGCAGACACTAGATATGATTAGCTTTAATATTTTCACCAAATTACATGTACTAAACCTTATATTACCGTATAGAATAGCTTATCATGAGGATATTATTCCTTTGACATGATTCATTAATAGCTCTGAAATCGATTCCCCAATTCTCAGCTTCAGTTGCACTTTGGAAGTTCAGAACAGCAGTGACTCCCTGTCGCAGAAATTTGCCAACTGTAATCAATGAAATATTGAATGCAAAAACTAAGAATTTATATACAAAGGAAACTGTACTGTGTGTAATTTTATTGAATTAAAAAATTACAATTCTGAGAATATTCAAGCAGGAAAAAAATCCTGCTATTCATGGTGAAACCAGTTGGCCTTGGAATACATCATCACATCATTGAATAGTAAGGAAAGACAGCACATCTAGGTGCATGATAAGAAATCCCACTAACATATATGTCATTAATTAACCAGAAACAGCAGTAAAACAAATAGATACAGAATCCAAAATTTTCATTACACTGTATGCTATCTGACTCAAAAATATCATGATCAAATGCTAAACATATTACAGTTATATCATGCATTTCACTTTAATATTGCAGTCAGTCAACTGCAATTTTTTTGGCTAGTAGTTCACTTACACACCATTGTTTATACAACATGCAGAATAAACATACAAATTCCCTGTTAGGCTTCAAGCCTTAATATATTCAAGTTTTGTGAATGAAAAGTGACTTGAGTCATTTGTCTACGGTATTGGTTGTTGATGCTATGAATCAGGATTCGGGAGGCTATCTTGAAATTAAGTTGAAGTCCTTACCTCAACCTTTGACAATGTTTCCACATCAGCTTCCGTTTGAATACATGATCCCACATATATTTGCTCTGAAATCTAATAATTTACATGATAGCAGTACTCATTAAAACCTATCCTGACGACCAAAACTTAATGGATGTATTACTTTAAAAATAAATAAACTCTACACCTTAGTATAGCGCATACTGAGGGAGTGATCATAGTAGATCTCGCCTTTTGAACGATCCAGAGCTTTGACATACTCCTCAAGTGGGAAACTTCCATGAGCCCACTCTCCTTCGTTATTCTCTTCATCACCAAAGAATTTTATCTCCTCATTGAGGATGACATGCTCATTTGGATTGCCCAATAACTCGCTTCCTTTTGGAGTTAGAAACTTTTCGTTGAAGGTAGAAAAACCACTATTCCCAGAGCTTTCAATAGACGGCTGTAAATTTGAAGCCAATAATGTCTTGTTCCAGGTGGTAATAGGAACTTGACCTCTATTGAATTGTACTTCAGAATCATTTACCTTGTGCAGTAGATGAATAGGAAAAGGAGATCTGGGCCTCTCAAGAACCATGCTTAAAGGATTAGTTTGCTCCTTCAAAATATTCCTGATGAAACCAAAAGACTGCAGACATAAATAAAAAGCACTATGGTATCGCATAGTAGCGTATGCAGATTACCTTGAAAATACAGATGCAATAATCCCATGTTATGTTTTGGTAATCCTCTCAGTCATTGAAAGAAATGAAACAGTATCCACACCAACGCTGTAATGGTATTCTTTTCTATTTTCTTGTCGAATAGTCATTTTGGTAAGTTTTAACAGTATGAATGCCATGTTTAAGCACACAAATATAAATTAGATTGTGTCCTGGCACAGTAAATCCAATCCTGCATTTGGTTTTAGCCACTAAATGTTGGTATTTGGTACAGAACCTTGAGCATAATAGAGAAAAAAATAGAAATATTTTTAAATATTTTTCTATACCTCTACTGGGCAAACACCTTACATCTATTGCTATCAAATTATTCAGGTAATATCTAACAATTATATGTTTTACCAATAACATAACGGTGTATACTTGTTTTTTATACAATAACGAAGTATATGGTTTCTCAATCAAACAACACACTAGTTAAATTTTAAAAGGGAATCTGATGGGAAAAACGTAAGAAACTGCATTTAAGTTCAGTACATAAAAAAAACATAACCTTAATCACAAGTATGTTAGATGCAAATTAACAGCACTGAGTTGGATCAGTGAACTATCTAGTTTCACAATGACGTGCTAATTATATAGAGACAAAGAATTTAATAACTTCAACACCAATGCATTAAAATGCTGAAAGGGGGAAGTGAAAATGTAACTGATAGAAAACAAATAAGGAAATGATAAGCCACCCGACTTAGCCCCTGCGTCTGTCATGAACTAGCACGAAACTCCAGATTGATTGTCAATATGACACTTGAATGGTTCAAAAATTAACGCTTTTAGGAGTCAACTAAATTATCCACAATTATTCGTTGTGTTCATAATTGTAAATGCAAGCATAACCATTAAACTCAATCAAAACTTAAACATACTGCGCATCTTCAACGTTTTTAATCTCAGCTAGCCTATTTTGTGATGAGTCACCAGCTTTCTTCAAAGTGTCCCCGACCATTATAATTCTTGACTTCTCTGCATTACCCTACCACATAACGAGGAAAAATTGAACATCAAAACCAATTTACATTAAACTTTCAGATTCGGACATTGTAGAACAGCAGATATAATGATACAAGAGAAGCAGCATGGTATCCAATATTACCCCTTTCTTAAGGGAGTGAACGATGATTTTGCCGTTAGCAGTGACAGCGAACCGGATACCTAGTGGTTTTTCCAGAGTGACCAGGTACTCGTTTAGATTCATCTTGAATGCAGAAGAATCCCCAGACATTGCCAAAACCCTAACAGTTCCACCATTGAATCGAAGCTTATTTCTGCCAGCAATTGAAGGACTTGCTTTGAGCAAGCACTGATCCTTGGCCCAAAATGACGACGAATTGCCGCCCGGCAGCAATGGCAAAGGACGATCGAGAGCTCCAGGGGCGATGAATTGCAGAGAGAGCATAGCGAACAGAAAATTAAGCGCCACGAAACGCTTAAACCCAGGTTTCGATCAGAGATTACTGGGTATGATTATTTATGTCCTATTCTAAGCTACAGAAGAAGAGGTTGGTGACTTGGTGTAACTGGAAAGCTCTACCAATTGCCAAAGCAAA
Source organism: Acacia acuminata (assembly GCA_019022655.1). Taxonomy (NCBI): domain Eukaryota; kingdom Viridiplantae; phylum Streptophyta; class Magnoliopsida; order Fabales; family Fabaceae; genus Acacia; species Acacia acuminata. The sequence continues at coordinate 297,464 of JAFJYI010000012.1, forward strand.
GCCACATGGTTGGGGTGAGACGTTCAAGGTCCACGTGGTGATTGCGTCGGACCCACGTGAATCAAATTCAACGGTTTCGAACCGAGTTTCCATGCCAAGTGGAAATATCTTTTTCCAATGCAAAAAAAAAAAAAAAAAAAAAGCTAAAACCTCGAGCACCGTCACTCACGTGGCATTTTAATTTGAAGTGAGTATAGGAGGCCGGTTAAACTGACACAGCGCGGGAATAAAATTACCCGCCGTTTCGCGGAACTGGGGTAGTTCCGGTAGTTTAATTCGTTATAAGATCCGGGAATTATTCGCTGAGCTGGCAGAAGGCATTGGTCTCGGACTCTGGGTTAGAAAAGCATTCTTACGCATGCGTTGGAAAAACACTCACGTAAGACCAGACAAAAATCACCTCGTACTTACTCCATTCGTCATAAATCATATTACAAAAATAGCTTCTATCATCTAACCATCTAACCCGGCAGTTAAGAGTTTATTTGAAGACTTTGGATTTGTCATATTCATCCATGAATGTCTTTGAAATTTTATTATTAATTGAAAAAAAATTCATTACTTGTTATACAAAAGTAACTCTGGACGTGTACAAAAAAAAAACAAAATAGTAACACTCGTAAGAGCTTTTAGGAATTAGAATGAACGCAAGGCCCTGCCTCCGACAGTGACACCAACACCGAATCCAATCAAGTCCTGCCTGTACGGCAAATAAGACCTTCTCTTGTTCAGTTTGCTCAACTCCTTGTTTCTCGTGTAGAGAGCTTCAAGAGCCGAAGCCTTCTTCACTTTTGAATTCTCTCCTCTCGCATCCTTCTTCTTCTCCAAATTGGGCCCTGAAGATGTCGGAGTTACGAACACAGACGAGTCCTTCCCGTCGCTGTTGCTCCGCAGCAGCAAATCCAGAAGCTTCCACCGTTTTGACGACTATCCTGTGGAGTTGCTCTTCTTTGATCTGCACGGCGAAGCTTTGGGCGAATTAGGAGTCCAAACGCAGTAACTTCCTGGTGGAATTCCCTCCAAATCTTCACCGTCCGACGACGAGGAAGACGGCGGATCACTATCATCGTGAATCATCAAATTCCTCATCGGGAATTGAAGAGCCATGACATCATCTTCGTCCGCTCTTGAATCCCGTTTCCGACCATGACGATCTCCGCCGTCACCCTCATACAGCGTTGACAGGTCTCGATTGAAGACTGGGAAAACAGGGCCCACGTTGTAGGAAACTTATCAGAAACGCGGAAGCGTATCGTACCACGCGATATAGGAAAAGATGAAACCTTTCATCGTTTTGCTTACCCTGGATATTGAAGAGCTATCTCGAAAGATTCTTCACGAACAATCCTTGTTTAACGGTCCTCGTATACGAACGGTCCTCGTGCGATCTATGATTGATCTTCCAGACTATCTCTCGAGGGGGATGAGATGGTTGTGTGGGCAACCGTTCGGATGATGAACGTCTCGCCTCTAGGTTTTTGTTTCGATGAGAGCCTCATAACTATTTGTGCGCCGTATCTTTTCAAGCGATCGAAAGTTAGTTTATATGCTACTACACCCAAGACCTAACCCTAATCCACATGGGTCTTAGTTCTTCGTAGTCTCAATTAAGCCTTATTGGGCTTAAGTGACTAAAGAACACATTAACCCAACACACGTAACCGTCAAGGAAGACGCCTTCGGCAGCTTTCTGAAACGTGAAGAATTCGAAGCCATTATCGCATGGCTCTAGGCTGCGAAAGTAATCCCGGTTAACCTGATCGGCGATATCTACGGGATTGCCAGAAGTGTAGCTGCTGAAGCTTGGACTCGTCAGTGAGCCCAAAATTTCTTCTTGCTCTTGCTGATTCTTCATGAGTTCAAGATTAACTAATTTCTTGATTCTCGATTCTCAAGTTCTTGTTCTTCTCACTTCAACTTTGTTCTGCCTGGTTTTCACGGGGAATGAGAACGGGTGTTGATTATATTTATAGGAAACAAAGCAAGGGGAAGTGTTGACAGTCAACGCAAAATGGATTGGTGGTAGTATTATATTGTTGAGCCTATAATTTTAATATTTATGCAAGTGGAGCCATAACGTACAGTTGGACAGTTTGATATCTGTGAGTGTGTATGACGTATTGGGTTATGTATCTGTGAGAGAGTGTGTGACGTATTGGGTTATGTAATTACAGGGGCAATTTTCTTGGACGTCAAGAATTTTTCCTTGCCTCATTTATTGGGCATGGCTTCTTTCACGCGTGTTATTCCCAGGTTTACGCACGTGGTTGGGGCTACGTTGTTCTCCCAAGTGAGGGGAAAAATCTCCAGATTTATTTTTTGTTATTGGAATTTCTCTGTATTTCAGCTTCTTGCTCTCCACTCAAAAGATGACTAAGAGCCATGATTAAAATATGCAGAAATTTTCACTCAAGTTGATATTATATATTTAAATAAATTTAATATATAATCAAGCTAATAGATCGTGCATAAACAACGCCACGTATGTCATATCTTTGCATGTGACTCCATATATATATATATATATATATATATATATTAAAAATGAAATCTATTGTTTTTATTCAAGAAAGAACTTTGTGTAAATTAGGTCAAGACAGGATTAGGTCTTGAGCACTATTCATTTCTATTTATAGTATTGACAGCCAACAATACAATGACACCTGTCCTATTGGAATAATCTAGCATATACAACAAAACGCATATTTACAATAAACAAATACAATCAATTATTTTCTAACTCTCTCTTTCACTTTGGACCCTCTCCTTTCCCTTTTACATATTGGTGCAGCAGATTGGATCTGTTCAGGTCTTTTTGCTGGAGAAACTGTGACTCCTAGCTTGTCCCTCAGAAGACAGAAACGTGAGTGGTTCAGTGGCTTCGTTAGGCAATCTGCAACCTGGAATTCAGTGGGAACATACTGAACTTTCAAAGCTTTAGATAGAACTTTGTCTCTAACAAAATGCACATCTATCTCAATGTGTTTTGTTCTTGCATGATGAACTGGGTTGGATGCTAGCGCTGTTGCACCAGTATTGTCACACCAGATAGTTGGTATTTTCTGAATTTTTAGACTTAGCTCAGATAACAACGATCTGATCCAGCTGAGTTCAGAGGCTGTATTAGATAAGGACCGATATTCTGATTCACAACTTGAACGAGAGACGACTTGTTGTTTTTTAGATGACCATGTGACTAAAGAATCACCAAGGAAGACACAATAACCTCCAACAGATCTCCTATCATCAGGACATGACGCCCAATCAGCGTCTGAATATGCTGCTATATCAAGACATGAAGAGGGTTTTATATGAATACCATAATGACTGGTTCCTCTAAGGTATCTTAATACCCTTTTGACTGCCTTCCAGTGTGCTGTGGTAGGCTGTGAGAGGAATTGGCTCAACTTGCCAACACTGAAACTGATATCAGGGCGTGTATTACACAAGTATTGGAGAGCACCCACTGCACTTCTATATTCAGAAGGATTAGGAAGCAATTCACCAGAATAAACAGATAATGATTTATGGCCAGACATAGGTGTTGGACACGGTGAGGCATGAGTCATGTGAAATCGATCCAATAAGTCACAAATATACTTCCCTTGAGATAAGTAAAGACCAGTGTTATCTCGATGAACTTCTATTCCAAGAAAATAATGAAGTGAGCCAAGATCTTTCAAAGAGAAAATATTGTGCAATCTCATGGTAAAACACTTGAGGCTATAAGGATTACTTCCAGTGACAAGTATATCATCCACATAAATAAGAATCATAAGGATTTGAGTTTGATCAGAATAAATGAACAGTGATATATCACTCTTGGAATTGGTAAAACCCCATGCAAGTAGAACACTAGGAAGTCTATCAAACCAAGCTCTTGGTGCTTGCTTCAAGCCATAAAGAGCTTTGGATAGTTTACACACATGATTAGGTTTAGAAGAGTCCACAAAACCAACAGGTTGTTCCATGAAGGCTGGCTCAGATAGAAAACCATTGAGGAAGGCATTGTTAATATCAAGTTGTTTAATTTCCCAATGCAGTGCAATAGCAATAGTTAAGATAATCCGAATGGTAGAGGCTTTAATAACAGGACTGAAAGTCTCATAAAAATCAATACCTTCGGTTTGTTGAAATCCCTTAGCAACAAGTCGTGCCTTTCTCTTGGCAAGAGTCCCATCAGGATGAAATTTGGGTTTAAACACCCATTTATTGTCAACTACATTCTGGCTGGGCTGTCGTGGAACTAAGATCCAGGTTGAATTTCGTTGTAAGGCATTAAACTCTTCATTCATAGCTTTCTTCCAGAGAGGGGAGTTTAGAGCTTCCCTTGCTGTTTGTGGAGTAGATTCTGAGACCTGAGTGAGACCGACATAGGGCATTTTGGGCTTGAATATGCCATGTTTACTTCTGGTATGCATCTGATGTGTGGTATGGCTGACCGAAGACACTGGAGCAGGTGGACCAGGGGGAGGGGATGCTCTGTTAGGTGATGCATCAGCAGCAGGTAAGGCAGGAAGTGACTGCTCTCGATCAGGCAAATCTGAGGTAACAGGCAGCGCTTGGCTAGGACCTGATTGTGAAGGAACATGCAAATCTGAAGTTGCTGAAGTAGCAGGGGAAGTGTCCACAGCAACAGGAAAATTGTGAGAAGGAGAGCAGGAGCTGATAGGAGGACTCATGGCATCAGATGTAGCATCAGACTTCGCAATGTGTGAGTCAATTGAAGGCATGTCTTCAAGATAACAGGAGAGACACTGGAGAAATTGAGAATGTCACTATGCTGAGGTTGCTGAAAATTCAAAAAACCGTTAGCAAAGGGATAATCATCTTCATTAAAAATAACATGCCGTGAGATATAAATTCTGCCTGTGGAGCTTAAACATTTAAAGCCCTTATGTGATCCACTGTAACCAAGAAAAGTACACTTTGTGCTATGATATTGAAGCTTGTTGTGATTGTAGGGGCGTAGGCAAGGAAAACATGCATAGCCAAATATTTTGAACTGAGTATAGGCTGGCTTTTTGTGAAACAGCACTTCAAAGGGCGAGATATTCATCAAAACAGCAGTTGGAAGCCTATTTATTACATAAACAGCAGATGAGAATGCATCCCACCAATAAGAAGTAGGCATGTGTGCATAAGCAAGAAGTGTAAGACCCGTCTCAACTATATGACGATGTTTTCGCTCAACTCTACCATTTTGAGCTGAGGTGTGTGGACATGAATGACAAAAAAGAATGCCATGTTCATCAAGAGTGGTCTGAAAACTCCTATATTCACCTCCCCAATCACTATGAAGAGTCTTAATTTTCCTTTCAAACTGATTCTCAACCATGTTTTTGAAAACTTTGAAAGCAGAGAGTGCTTCTCCTTTGTTTTTCAAAGGGTAAATCCATGTGTGTCTACTATAATCATCAAGGAAGCTAATGTAATACCGATAACCTCCAATGGACTGGATTGGAGATGGCCCCCAAAGATCAGTGTGAACAAGTTCTAAAGCATGTAAGGCACGAGACTGTGAAGTGGAAAAGGGAAGTCTATGGGACTTGCCAAGTTGACACGAGTCACAGAAATTCAAATCTTCATTACTAGCAAGAGGAATATTACAATCAGTAAGAATTTGCTTTAAAACATCTCTACTTGGATGACCTAGGCGTCTATGCCAAGATTCTAAAGAGGATAATCTTTTTCTATGCCTATTACATGGATTTGATACTGAAATAAAACTGGTAGCTAATTTCTTTGCAGGCACTACTTCATTGTCAATTCGATACAGTCCAGGGGTAGGTCCTTTGGTTATCTTCCCGTGCAGCAAAACATTAGGTTGACCCTTGTCCTTCACAAAACAGCCATGAGAATCAATTGCAACACAAATATCATGATTTTCACTAATAAGTTTAGAACCACTGATCAGTTTCTTTGCCATTTTTGGGGCAACAAGCACGTCATTCAGATTCAAAACAGCAGAGTTATCACACAGTACTCGAGCGTTTCCAGACCCAGTCACATTAATACAAGCGCCATTACCAACGGAAATAGAATTTATACTTGTGGGAGCCCCTGGTTCTATGTTTTCATCAGTGTTGGTGACATGGTGAGTTGCACCAGTGTCAAGGTACCAAGCTGGATCAGCCAAAATGTTAGAAGTGGCAATGAGGGCAGAGGCGTGATCTGGCTTGCGAGGACTCTTGAAGTTCTTATCAAAACGACGAAAACAATCTGCAACGTCGTGCCCTGGTTTTTCACAGAGATGGCAAAGTATTTTGGTGCTTCTGCCACTGAAGGAGCCTCGGGTGTTCCTTCCTCTACCTCTCCTACCTCCACGTCCACGATAGCTTGGAGCACGAGTAGGACTAGCATGGAAAGAGCTAGGAGGAGAGTGAAACGACAGATTAGCAAAGGCTCCAGACAGAGTAGTGGTCGAAGCAGTGTTGAGTTGCTCAAGTCGTGATTCAAAAGTCAGCAATTTAGACTGAAGATCAGACCATGTGAGATTGCCCTTCTCTGAGAGGATAACAACAATCGGTGTATACTCAGTGTCGAGTCCAGCGAGGGTCTGAGTAATAAGATCTGTCAAAGACAGGGGGCAGCTTGCGAGGGTGAGATTATCAGACAACGACTTCATCTTTGCGAGATACTCCCTCATTTTCAATGATCCTTTCTTGAGTTGCTGAAAAGCACTCTTCAAAAAAGTGACCCGAGACCGAGTATTGGCTCCAACGAACTCGGTGACGGCTTTCCAAAGAGCCAAGTTTTGAAGTTTCTTTGGTCATTTGGGATGCGATTTCTACAGTCATAATGCTAAAAAGCCAGCCAAGAAGTAGCTGATCCGTAGCAAGCCAGTCATTGTAAAGAGGGTTAGGGCAAACCTGTTCAGAGGAGTCCAAGACATATTCAGTGGGAACAGCTTTCGTTCCCAAAATGTGGCCGTCTAGCCGATGGCCACAAATGAGTGGCATGACAGTCGACTCCCATGTAAGAAAATTGTCTCCGTCCAACTTGACGGGACTACCTTGGTTAAGTGAGCTAAGAAGGGGTGTTGATCGTGTGGTGACCTATGGAGAGCTAAGGGGGAAACCAGAGAAATGGCTAGAAAATGGTGCCTGGGTGGGGATCGGAGAGGATTGGTGAAGAAATTGGTGGGCTAAATGAGGTAATGGGTGAGCCAAAGTGAGTTGGGCAGAGATTGTGGATGACGGTGAAGAAATTGTGGAATGAGCAAAAGGATAAGAGGACGGTGAAGAGATTGTGGAGTGAGCAAGGTGATGAGCGGCGAAGACAGGGCTTGATGAGAACGGCGGAAACGTGGAAGGGAGGAAGAAATTGGGATTCGCATGGAAGGGTGAGGGAGAAAAGGAGTGAGGGGTGAAAGAAGGCAGAGTCAAAGATGGCAGGATGGAGGTGACGGTGGATTCATGAGGTGGGTGTGTTGGGGGCAGAGACGAAGGGTGGTGGGTCTGAGAGGTGACAGCGGCTGTGACATAGATATTAGGGTTTTCAGATAGGGATAAAGAGATGGCAGGAGTTGATTGGTGTGAGGAATTTCCAGATGAGGCCATTTTTCTGGTTGGAGGCTCTGGTACTAAGAAAGAACTTTGTGTAAATTAGGTCAAGACAGGATTAGGTCTTGAGCACTATTCATTTCTATTTATAGTATTGACAGCCAACAATACAATGACACCTGTCCTATTGGAATAATCTAGCATATACAACAAAACGCATATTTACAATAAACAAATACAATCAATTATTTTCTAACTATTCACAACCTTAGCTTCGCACTAACACAACAGCAAAATTAATGGGTCCCTGGATCGCGAGCTTGAATTGCAAGTTCCGCGGACAGAAAAAAAAAAATCAATGAATGCGTATGATCACAAAAAATGATACTTCATCTAATCCTAATAAGAGTTAGTTGACTTTTTTAGAGAAATTAAGGAAACTAATAAGTTACTTAATCATATCATGTATTGTATATTATTATATTATATATCAATTTATAAATAAAGCAAATTAGTTTGAAGAAAAAACATTGAGTATAAACATTTTAAATTAACTTATTTAACTTTTTTAATTTCTCTAAAAAAAGTTAACTAGGTTTTATATTTAGGACCAAGGTAGTAATAAAGCAATTTCAAAAATTTTATGAAACTGCTTGAAATTTGCATGGACTCACTATTTTTTTTATTACTTTTTCAATTTTTATTTGAATAAGAATTTTATATATATATATATATATATATATTTGAATTTCTTCTTCTTTTGGCCATTAATTCATGCTTTTCAATTAACTCCTCAAAAACTATATAGATTATTGGGTTAAAGAGTAAATTTGTCTTGAAAATTTTTGTTGAAGAAGAATATCACATCAGAAGTTTTCTTAGGTTCAATGTTGCCTATTTAATTAATTAATTAATTAAATGATTAACGAAGGAAATGCCCCACTCCTCACTTCTTCACATCATTGCTGACAATCTATGCTGGTCACCTTCCACCCCAAATATTTGTTTAGTGCAATCGGATGTTCCAACTTTGAATTCAACTCCACTCTCCACCTATATGAAATCTCAAAAATTAGTTAACCAAGTGATTATTATTCAATTAGTAGATTGTTTTGCAAGCAAACCAACTTGATGGCTTCTTATTCAACCAAATTCTATCATATCATGGTCCTCCTTTCATAGATCACGTATACGTCACCAGTGACATATGTAGCCAATAATTAATCTAATTACACCTCACTGATTAGTTCCGGTAGTTTAATTCGTTATAAGAACCGGGAATCCAGATATTCCCTGAGCTGGCAGAGCCGCAGAGGGCATTGGTCTGGGACTGGGATAAAAAAGCATTCTTTTACGCATGCGTTGGAGAAACAGTCACGTAACACCATACAAAAATCACAAAAATTCTCTTCCACACTTACCTTATACCACTCTGGTCCTATTTATAAGTTCAGGTTTGACCAAATCTCACATACCAAGAAAAGTTAGTTGACATAATGATTATGGGGTAAATTTTCAATTTTGCCCTCATTTATGATTGGGTACTTTTTTTGTTTCTTCTCTCTCTATCTTTATGGGTGCAATTAATATGGGTAAAATTGTCACAATCTCATTTATTTCCGAAACTGGACTTATAAATAGGACCAAATTTTTTTGGTCAAATTGGACTTATAAATAGGACCAGAGTGGTATATTATAAATTATGTTAAAAAAACAACTTCAATCATATTTACCTCATATATTATAAATTATGTTGAAAAAACAATTTCTATCATATTTATCTCGTATATTATAAATAATGTTGGAAAAACAACTTCAACCGTTTAACCAGCAAGTAAAAGTTTACCTGATGACTTTGGATTTGTCTTATTCATCCATGAATGTCCTTGAAAATTTTTTATTAATTGTGAAAAAAATTCATTAATTGTTATACAAAAGTAACTCTAGGGGTGTTAAAAAAAAAATGGTAACTCTTGGCAGAGCTTTTAGGAATTAGAATGAACGCAAGGACCTGCCTCCGGCAGTGACACCAACACCGAATCCAATCAAGTCCTGCCTGTACGGCAAATAGGACCTTCTCTTGTTCAGTTTGCTTAACTCCTTATTCCTCGTGTAGAGAGCTTCATGAGCCGAAGCCTTCTTCACTTTTGAATTCTCCCCTCTCGCATCCTTCTTCTTCTCCAGATTGGGCCCTGAAGATGTCGAAGTTACGAACACAGACGAGTCCTTCCCATCGCTGTTGCTCCGCAGCAGCAAATCCAGAAGCTTCCACCGTTTTGACGACGATCCCGTGGAGTTGCTCTTCTTGGGTCTGCGCGGCGAAGCTTTGGGCGAATTAGGAGTCCAAACGCAGTAACTTCCTGGTGGAATTCCCTCCAAATCTTCCCCATCCGACGACGAGGACGACGGCGGATCACTATCATCGTGAATCATCAAATTCCTCATCGGGAATTGAAGAGCCATGACATCATCTTCGTCCGCTCTTGAATTACGTTCCCGAGCACGGCCATCTCCGCCGTCACCCTCATACAGCGTCGACGACAGGTCTCGACTGAAGACTGGGAAAACAGGGCCCACGTAACCGTCAAGGAAGACGCCGTCGGCAGCTTTCTGAAACGTGAAGAATTCGAAGCCATTATCGCATGGCTCTTGGCCGCGAAAGTAATCCCGGTTAACCTGATCGGCGATATCTACGGGATTGCCAGAAGTGTAGCTGCTGAAGCTTGGACTTGTCAGTGAGCCCACAATGTCTTCTTGCTCTTGCTGATTCTTCATGAGTTCAAGATTAACTAATTTCTCGATTCTCGATTCCTTGTTCTTCTCACTTCAACTCTGTTCTTCCTGGTTTTCACGGGGAATGAGAACGGGTGTTGATTATATTTATAGGAAACAAAGCTCGGGGAAGTGTTGACAGTCAACGCAATGGATTGGTGGTAGGAGTGCCTTACTGCTTTGTTAGTAATTTCAATATTTATGCAATTGGAGCAATAACGTAAAGTTGGGTCCAAGTTTGATATCTGTGAGTGTGACGTATTGGGGTATGTAATACAGGGTCCGAGAGTGTGTGTGACGTATTGGGTTATGTAATTACAGGGGCAATTTTCTTGGACGTCAAGAATTTTTCCTTGCCTCATTTATTGGGCATGGCTTCTTTCACGCGTGTTATTCCCAGGTTTACGCACGTGGTTGGGGCTAACGTTCTCCCAAATGAGGGGGAAAATGTTCAGATTTATTTTTTGTTATTGGAATTTCTCTGTATTTCAGCTTATTGCCCTCCACTCAAAAGATGACTAAAAGCCATGATTAAAATATGCAGAAATTTTCACTCAAGTTCATATTACCTCGTCCTAACTATAAGAACACTTTTATAGTATAAATTATACTACAAAAGTCTTCTATAATTAGGACCGATGAAGTATTATGTATTTAAATAAATTTTATATATAATCAAGCTACCAAAAAAGAGAGTATATCAATTTTTTTCCTGCCCACGAGCATATCGAATAGATCGTGCATAAACAACACCACGTATATCATATATTTGCATGAGAAGAAAAAGATTCCTACGAACACATGAAATAGTGGGACCCGCATATTTATATAATTAACAATTATATATACATGTGCGTCCCACCATTTTATATATGTGTGACATGAGAAAACACTTCTCATACAACATGAGGAGTGTTTTTCCATATATATATATATTAAAAATGAAATCTATTGTTTTTATTCACAACCTTAGCTTCGCACTAACACAACAGCAAAATTAATGAGTAGCTGGATCACGGGCTTGAATTGCAAGTTCCGCGGACCGGAAAAAAACAAAAAATCAATGAATGCATATGATCACAAAAACTAATACTTCATCCGATCTTAAATAATAGTTAGTTGACTTTTTTTAGAGAAATCAATGAAACTAAATAGGCTATCTAATCATATCATGTACTCCCTCCGATCTTAATTATAAGAGCTAGTTGACTTTTTTGAAGCGATTAAAGAAGTTAATTAAATTACTTTAGAGTATTTGTATTTTCATTTTTTTCTTCAAACTAATTAGTTTGACTAATAAACTAACATATAATCTAAAGATTCACAATGTAACACCCCAAATTTTGGACCCTAAAAATTGAGAATAAGTCTAAAATAGGCGGACGACTAGGCCCAGTTCGGGAAGAGTCCCAAGAATGTAGAGAGTTATGGAGACTCTCTGGGACTAAGCAACTCGGCCATACTGGTCAGTAGACCAAGTATGAATAAGTCGTGGAATTAAAGTGCTGATGAAAGAGGGGCACAGAAGGCCTGTACGGTGTGAATCTGATTGAAAGGATGCCACCTAACTATGTCCTAAGGTGTAGGACAAATAGTTGAGTGAAAATATGCCGGTATAAGTACGTATATGGCATTTCAGGGCAGGCATGGGTGTCCTGCGTTTTTGAAGGAAATAAGAAGAGAAGAGAGAGAAAATGTGTATCTGGACCAAGTATAAGAGGAAAAGCCAGTAATAGTAGTGCTACGTCGGACACGTGGCATTTCGGGGCCGGAAGCTAGATGGTCGGATTGCACGCATTACGAGGTGGCTATGAGACACTGGAATAAGGGTTTCTTGCTCTCCAAGGCACTATAATCCGTCCACCTGTGATCAGGGAGAAGAAACTATTGATCCGGGCCCACACAAGTCCCACAGAGTGGCATGTGTTACGAGGAAAGGGGTAACCAACATGAAGGAGTTAAGCGGGACCGATTAGGGTACCAGAGTCGGGCCCAGACCCCTGGACACAGAGGGAGGACGAAATTGGTGGGCCCAGAGGAGAGAGAAAGTGACTTGGAGGAAAAGAAAAGTTCATATCATGTAATTATGAAAGAGAGAAGTGTCACATCGAGTAATTATGAAGAGAGAGAAAGATAAAATAATCGAATTAATCCCGAGACCACATATTTGAATTTGATGTGACAAGATGAATGACAAGTAATTATGACTCATAAAGGGTAATAAAGTGATTTCAAAAATTTTATGAAACTGCTTGAAATTTGCATGGACTCACTATTTTTTATTAATTTTCAATTTTTATTTGAATAAGAATTTATATATATATATATATATATATGAATTTCTTCTTCTTTTGTCCATTAATCCCTGCTTTTCAATTAACTCCTCAAAAACTATATAGATTATTGGATTAAGGAGCAAATTTGTCTTGAAAATTTTTGTTGAATAACAATATTACCTTGGAAGTTTTCTTAGATCCAATGTTGCCTATTTCCATTAAAAAACTAACGGTGAAAGTCAACTTCTTTAACGGTCAACTTAGTTTTTTAAAGTTATACGGTAACATTAGTACGTTTTTAAAGTTTCCGGGTGATATTGAACTTGAAAAAACTTTCAACGCAACATTGCTTTTTAATAAAAACTTTCAGGACAAATTTACATCTTAACACTAGATTATTCATACACGGTAGTACTACATAGCTTTAATATTAATATCTCTTGTTCTAAATATAAGACCTAATTTATTGTGCATTTACACTATATACTACGGATATCAGACTAGTTTCTATATTTAAAACCAAACCATATATATGACTTGATCGATTCTTATTTGCTGAGGCCAGGATGCTTGTTTTCCAAGCCGTTGACCTTCATTCTAAACAAACGGGGGGAAAGCCCAAAGAAGATCGCCAAACGTGACGTTGAAGATGACTGAGAAATAGGAAGGTTCTCAACCCGATTTGGCTGTCTTCATTCTCAACAAGTCCCCTTGTATATAAAACCAAGGAGCCCCAATTAATTAATTAATTAAATGATTAACGAAGGAAATGCCCCACTCTTCACTTCTTCACATCATTGCTGACAATCTATGCTGGTCACCTTCCACCCCAAATATTTGTTTAGTACAATCGGATGTTCCAGCTTTGAATTCAACTCTACCTATATGAAATCTCAAAAATTAGCCTGTACCCATCGTTTATATATATATAATTACTTAACCAAGTGATTATCATTCAATTAGTATATTGTTTTGCAAGCAAACCAACTTGATGGCTTCTATTCAAGCAAATTCTATCATGGTCCTGCTTTCATAAAACACGCGTATACGTCACCAGTGACATATATATATAGCCAATAATTAATCCAACTACACCTCACTGATTAGTTCCCGTAGTTTAATTCGTTATAAGAACCGGGAATCCACATATTCGCTGAGCTGGCAGAGGGCATTGGTCTGGGACTCACATAAAAAAGCATTCTTACGCATGCGTTGGAGAAACACTCACGTGACAATACAAAAAAACACAAAATTTCTTCCGCATACTTACTTATACACAGTGGCGGAGCCAGGTTTTAAAATTTATGGGTGTATAATACGTAATGGGACTCAAGGGTTTGGGGGCAGCGCCCCCGAAAATTTTTTTTAGGGAGGATAAAAGGCAACCCACTCCTTCGTAAAGTTTAGGACCAGAAATATGGTTCAATTGAAAAGTATTTCCAAGGAAATCAATTTAGACTAACAATATAGCGGGCATACAAATCAATAAAATTCAAACGGTTAATCGAAACGAGACCCCAAGCGAGTCTTATTTTCATTAAAGATAATTCATTCCCAAAATCACAAAGCAAAACTATTATGTTTGTGTATAGCCTTGGAAATTACCTTATAAGTATTCAAACCATCACCAACTGCTCTTTCAATGTCATCTAATGTAACTATCAGTACCTCCTCATTAAACAACAGAGGAACCGGATTCACAGAATAAATTACTCCAACTAGTGCATTATACATAAATCAAAAGGTATTCACATTCAATTATCAAATGACTAATAGAATTTAAGGTACAGAAAAGATAAAGGAAGATAATAAATAAAATTAGTAGACTTAAACAGTGCCTTTTTTTAATTCAATTTAATAATAATAAAAACTCCAATTTTTATGGGTGCACGTGCGGTCACGTGCCCCTAAGTGGCTCCGCTACTGCTTATACATTATAAATAATGTTAGAAAAACAATTTTAATTATACTTAACTCATATATTATAAATTATGTTTAAAAAAACAATTTTAATCATATTTACCTCATAAATTATACATCATGTTAAAAAAAACAACTTCCACCATTTAAACAGTTACTTGAAGACTTTCGATTTGTCATATTCTCATCCATGGATGTCCTTGAAAATGTTTTATTAATTGTGAAAAAAACATTAATTGTTATACAGCAGTGACTCTAGACATGTACAAAAAAGGAGTAACTCTAGGAAGAGCGTTTAGGAATTAGAATGAACGCAAAGCCCTGCTTCCGACAGTGACCCCAACATCCAATCAAGTCCTGCCTGTACGGCAAATAAGACCTTCTCTTGTTCAGTTTGCTCAACTCCTTGTTCCTCGTGTAGAGAGCTTCATGAGCCGAAGCCTTCTTTACTTTTGAATTCTCCCCTCTCGCATCCTTCTTCTTCTCCAAATTGGGCCCTGAAGATGTCGGAGTCATGAACACAGACGAGTTTTTCCCGTCGCTGTTGCTCCGCAGCAGCAAATCCAGAAGCTTCCACCGTTTTGACGACGATCCCGTGGAGTTGCTCTTCTTGGGTCTGCACGGCGAAGCTTTGGGCGAATTAGGAGTCCAAACGCAGTAACTTCCTGGTGGAATTCCCTCCAAATCTTCCCCATCCGACGATGAGGACGACGGCGGATCACTATCATCGTGAATCATCAAATTCCTCATCGGCAATTGAAGAGCCATGACATCATCTTCGTCCGCTCTTGAATCCCGTTCCCGACCACGGCCATCTCCGCCGTCACCCTCATACAGCGTCGACGACAGGTCTCGATTGAAGACTGGGAAAACAGGGCCCACGTAACCGTCAAGGAAGATGCCGTCGGAAGCTTTCTGAAAAGTGAAGAATTCGAAGCCATTATCGGGTGGCTCTAGGCTGCGAAAGTGATCCCGGTTAACCTGATCGGCGATATCTACTGGATTGCCAGAAGTGTAGCTGCTGAAGCTTGGACTCGTCAGTGAGCCCACAATTTCTTCTTGCTCTTGCTGATTCTTCATGAGTTCAAGATTAACTAATTTATCGATTCTCGATTTCTTGTTCTTCACACTTCAACTCTGTTCTGCCTGGTTTTCACGGGGAATGAGAACGGGTGTTGATTATATTTATAGGAGACAAAGCACGGGGAAGTGTTGAAAGTCAACGCAAATTGCTGATTCTTCGTAATTTCAATATTTATGCAAGTGGAGCAATCACATAAGATACAGTTGGATCCGGTATTTGATATCTGTGAGGGTGTGTGACGTGTTGAGTTATGTAATATTGGGGCAATTTTCTTGGACGTCAAGAATTTTCATTTGCCTTATTTCTTGGGCATTGCTTCTTTCACGCGTGTTATTCCCAAGTTTACACACGCGGACGGGGCTACGTTCTTCCAAATGAGGGGAAATCTCCAGATTTATCTTGTTATTGAAATTTCTATGTATTTTCAGCTTTTTGCTCTCCACACAACCGATTTTTATTTTTCTCCCCTCAAAAGATGACTAAAAGCCACGATTAAAATATGCAGAAATTTTCACTCAAAGCAGACATTATATATAAATTTTATCTACAATCCAGCTACCGAAAAAGAGAGTATATCGAATTGATATGCATAACAACACCACGTATATCTTTGCATGTGACTGCGTAATATATATGATGAAATATATTGTTTTTATTCATAACCTTAGCTTCGCACTAACACAGCTGCAAAATTAATGGGTACCTGGATCACGGGCTTGAATTACAAGTTCCGCGGACCAAACAAACAAAAAATTCGATGAATACAATCACAAAAAATAATACTTGCTCCAGTCCTAAAAAGATTTATTTGACTTTTTTATAAGATTAAGAAAATTAATTAAGCTATTTAATTATAGGGATTAAGATTTTCCGTCGTCGCTGGAGATAAGGTTTTCCAAAGTGGACCCCAAAACTACACCGTTCTACATTTAAAAAATAAAAAACATCTTAATCCCTTAATTTATTATAAAAAACTTGAAAACGTAGATTTACCTAAAAACGGAAGGAGAATGTAAAATCGTAAAACGTAAAATCGTTCAAGAAAAGTAAAGCACCTGTCATCATCCATACATACACTGATCAATGCAATATTAATAACTTCTTACTTTTAATAGATTTGAGATATTTTTGGAAGTCATCAATGCTAAATTAAAGAGATTTATTGAGATTTTAAGATATATCAATTTGGATGCATTATTTGGGGGATTTCAATTTAAAATATAAATTTCAATAAAATAATAGTATTAATAATAAATAATAACGATTTAAGATTTTGAAGAAGAAAAATATTAAAATGGAGTAAGATAAGGAAAAGATTCTTCA
Organism: Acacia acuminata; assembly: GCA_019022655.1. Taxonomy (NCBI): domain Eukaryota; kingdom Viridiplantae; phylum Streptophyta; class Magnoliopsida; order Fabales; family Fabaceae; genus Acacia; species Acacia acuminata. Next base: position 314,344 of record JAFJYI010000012.1, read on the forward strand.
TATCTTATTATTGTTAGTATTATTATCTATTATTTTATTATTTTAATGTTTGTTATCTTTTCTTCCTATGCCGCATACGCCTTGTTTGGGGAAATTCATTGGAATCAATTGAAAACCAAAGGAAGCTACCGTAAAAAGAAACAGGGCCGTGAGACGCATGGTTGGGAAGAGACAAGTCAATTTGTCCTTCTCTCTCGCAACATCCCCCAAAAAAAAAAAAAAAAAAAAACCCATAAGTCAAATCAATTCTCCTTGTCTCTCGCTTCTCCTTGTTTCCCAAAATCCCCAATTTGTCCGCTTCGCCGAGGGCACCAAACGACGAGTCCACATCCCCGACGATTTGGACAACGTCGTTGACGACGAAGAGGACGATGCTTGGAGACAATGGGGCAAGAAATCCACGCCCTCTTCCGACTTCGATCTTCCTCCACCCGAGGATTTCTCCAAGATGGACATCTCCTAGATCCAAGCGCAGATGGCCAAACGCTAATCTGGCCCCGCAATTGGATTCGTTAAGCTCCGGTTAGGGGTTCCTCGGACTCCGATAAGCACATTCTCCTGTAATCCATTGGTTTATTAGCAGAACTGGATCTTGCATTTGAATGGGATGCCTGATTTTGCTCATTATGCTTACTGGACAGCTGACGAGAGGGCCTGTTTACGTTTTCTACTCAAACGAAACACGTTTGGGTGAGAAAAAAAAAACGTAAAAACGCCGTTTTTATGATTTAAAGCACGTTTTTAACTACCATGGTCTTCACTGCCTTTATCTCAGTCGTACGCCTCCAACCTCGCACTCCTCCGCACCGACCTCGTTCTCGCCGTCCCATCCCACTGCTTGACCTCATCTCCATTGTCTCTTTATCCCTGAGCTTTTGTCTCCCTTCATACCTTTGTCTCCCTGTTTCCTCTCATATCCCTTCTCCAGTCCCCTATCGCCTCGTTAATTTTTGGTTGCCGCGATCTTGTCTCTGCGACTGAGTATGACTCAGTTTCTAGTTAGGCGACCTTTCTTGTTGGATTTTAGTTCTCCGATTGCCTCTCCAAATTCGCATGGTGATCTTACTTCTCTGATTGCCTCTTTGATTCTTGTTTCTCCGATTGCCGCTACAAAAGGAAAATTTTTGAAAAGATGCAAAAATATGAAAGAACCCTAAAATCTGCCAACTATAGAAATTGAACTGGAGAACTGGGGAGTGAAGAGATTGATACTGGTGACAAAAGAGCAAGTCAAGTGAGGAGTGAAGAGATCAAAGTGAGGAGAACTCCTATACAATGGAGGCCGGAGAACGTAGGATGACTTTTGGTAATTGGTGTTTAGAGTAATTAGTTATTTTTTAAATGTGAAACGGTGTAGTTTTGGGAGTCACCAGAGAAAACCTTATCTCCCGTCATTGGAGAAATATTAATCCCTTAATTATATCATATACTCTGTGTTCTTTATAATTAGATGATATATCGTTTATAAATAAGAGAAATTAGTTCAAAGAAAAACGTTGATTATAAACACTTTAAATAACTTACTTAACTTCTTTAATTTTTTTTTTAAGTCAACTAGGTTTTATATTTAGGATCAAGGTTGTAATAAAATGATTTAAATTTTTTTTTTATATAAAAATGCTTGAAATTTGCATGGATTCACTATTTTTTTTATATTAATTTTTCAGTTTTTATTTGAATAAGAATCATGTATATGTGTGTGTGTTTCTATTTCTTCTTCTTTTGGCCATTAATTCATGCTTTTCAATTAACTCCTCAAAAGCTATATAGATTATTTGGGTTAAGGGGATATTTTTTTTTTTTTTTTTTTTTTTTTTTTTTTTTTTTTTCTAAGCAAAGATTACCTTAAAAGTTTTTTTATGCTTGATGTTGTCAATTTCCATTAAAAAGTTAATTGTCAACATTAATTTTTTTAATGTTATGGGAGCAACAATACTACATTTTGAAGCTTTTCGGGTGACATTGAACCTAAATTTTTTTCCAAAACAACAGTGGTTATCAATAAAAACTTTCTGAGCAAATTTATACCTTAACCTTAAATTATTCATACACGGTAGCACTACATATGCTTTAATTTAATATATTTAGTCTTAAATGTAGGATCTAGTCTATTGTGCTTTTACACTATAAACTACGGATATTGGACTAGGTCCTATACTTAAAAATATAACTACACACGTGTGTGTGTATTCCATAAAAAGGCTTTTGTTCCGTTGTGGAACACAAATGTCTCAGCCCTGGAGGCTGGTTAACTTCAATATAGGATCTGGTAGGCTTATCCAATGTTATCTATGGCACAGATAACAGTGGGCAAGATGATCACTGTACACAACAGAGGTGTGGGGTGTGTGCACAGTGGGACGATATCTAAAGAGAAAGGGAGAATACGTGTGTACCGTTCACCAGGGGTGTGCCCCTATTTATAACCGAGCCGGTTGATCCGACTCTCTAGGCAAAGATGCTCCCATGATGCCGTGCGGCGTGCCCCCATTTCCCGCACCATTGAGGTAGTGGGGATAGGTGTGGGGTAGTTGGCCTCTTAGTGGGCTTGACTTGGTCCGGCCCATTTCCGAGGTCCATGCTGTTGCCCCAAAGTCGGCTATTCGGGCTTACGAATTGCCGAGTTTTACTCCGTGTAGGCCCCGATTTTCCAGGCCCTTATTTCTCGAGCCATTTTGGGTTCTAATTTCAATTGGCCGTAACCGCATCCTACATTCGTGGTGAGTAGAGATTTGCACAAGCATTGCCGCGGATCTTATATATCGATCCCGACCTCATACACTAGAACCCGACCTCGTGCGTTTCCACAAGCCGCCTAGGAATGGGTTCGGTCCCCACCTAGATCCCGACCTCGTCGTTTTAGGGTCTTCTTTTGGATTCATCAATTCACCTCGGACGTTGTACGACTTGGTACTCGGCTCAGGGTTTTGAGCAACAATGCCGACATACCAGCAAACGCGACCGTTCGCCTAGCTAAGTGTCTTTTCGTTTGCTTGCGTCGCATCGTATACCCGTCGTTTCCGATTATAATGACACGTGCCTTCAAGCGCCGCCTTTGGTTAACGCGCCCATTAATGCCCTACGTCATATCGTCATCATAGCTTTCTAGGGTTTTTCTTTTATCCCTTCGTAACCGATGTAACGTATCGGCTTCTAAACGTCATATCTCTAGAACTCTTATAAGTGCTCCTCACACCCTTCATCATCACTTTTCTTCGTCTTCTCAACTTTGAAGAATCGTACCGGGACTTCCCCTTTTCGAGACCGCTTCTTGCTCTCTCGTTCTCTTGCTTCCAGGTATTGTTTTCTCGCTTGTTCTTGAAACACCAAAGATGTTATAATTCGTATTTTGCTCTTTGGCCTGGGTATTGAGGTGTTGAACGACTGTGATGACTGTGAATTCCTCTCCAAACGAAAAATGTCGAATGCCATTTTGAACTTTGCTTGTCTGAGTTGCTTCGACACCATCTATATTTTTGCTCATTCACTCCTTCGGCTTTGAATTATTCGCGCTTTATTGTCCGCGTTCTGCATTTGAGTGATTTTGATTTGTTGAATCCTTCACTATCCGGGCAAATTTGGGCAGCCTGGGCTATCCGGGTTTGATATGCATATATTCGTTCATGTTTTAACATGCTATATAATTTGTTCCCAAGATGGATCCAAAACCCCCACTAGTAGACATGTATGGTAATCCTATTCCAGAAGAAGATAGAGAGATTCTTGAACGCGTGCCTGGTCGAACCAAACTTTGGCTATGGTCCATTCTTCCCACTGAAGAAGAGAGGATGGAAAATTTACTCCGATCTCGGGGAAGTGGGAGTAGGACAAGCGTACGGGTTCCTTCTTCACCCGATGCCGAACCCCCTAATTCTCCTTCGCCCAGATTGTCGGCTTCTCCCGAGGTTATTCCCCGTCTTCTAACACGGGCCCTTCGGTCCTTGTGAAAGACTGTTGCCACAAAGCGATCGAGCTTGCTCGTCATGGCCATGACAGAGAAGCCGAGTCTCTATTGGATAGATGCCGCTGCAATAACCCGACGCATACCTCTTCACTTGGGCCCTTGCTTGTTCAAGCTCGTCCTGAAATTCTGTCTTGTCGTATACTTTGTAGTTCGATTTCGCCTTTGTTTTTATTTTAGGTTTAAATGTCTTCACACCAAACCACTCATTCCGAGATCGGGAGAGTCCGCCCTTCCGGAGGACCTTCACGAATGCCTTCCGTCGAGACTATCTTGTGAGCAATATAGTACTTGACCGTAAGAATAAGATGTCTCGGAAAAGTGCTTTCGCGGATTGCCCGAAGTGGAGAGGGGTATGATGTGTGCTTGCCTCCGGCCGACGAGTCCGTGGCCTCGGGTCGATCCAACGATGAGTCCCGCCACTTTTTTTATTTTTACAAGGATTTGGTCACCTATCTCGGGTTGAATTCCCCTTTTCCGATTTCCAAATGAACCTTCTCACCCATTTCCACCTTGCACCTTCTCGGTTACATCCCAATGGTTGGGCCGCGCCGTTGCCTTTGAAAAGTATTGCCCGACTCATAACCTCGAGTGTTACGTCTCCGTGTTTTGTAGCTTCTTTACTCCCTTAGATATTAAGACTACCACGGACGGGGACAAGAAATGGTTTTGTTGGACCTCATTTCGGGCGTCTCATGGTCGCAAGTTTCTTAGGCCTTTTAAAGATTCATGGAAAGGCTTCAAAACATCTTACTTTAAAGTTGTCGCGAAGCCCGGGGATATACCGTGGTTTCTTCGAATCCGGACGTCCGGGGAAGTCGAGGGACGCTTCCCCTTATATTGGTCTGACGAACACCACAAGTTTGACGCGAAAGATTTTTTGCCAACTAAGTCGCAATTATCCGCCGAGAGAGAAACCATCAGCGCCCTTATTGCCTTGGTACAGAGAGACGATTTGGTGGAGTCGGCCGAGTACATTACATCCCGTAGGTGTTTATAGGGCTCCCCTTCCCCAATTTTATCCCTCTGTGGCGTGTTTGGACGGACTTTGACTTCTTTGCTTTTGCTTTTCAGGTACACCGATGGGAAAAAGACCCGAGTATCTCGACGTGACGATTCCTGCCACTCGTCCAACAACTCCGGATCTAAACGAAAGCGCCGGACAGCTCGATGACTCTGCTACCGCCAAGAAAACCAAAGCTCAAGAGGAAGAAGAATGATAATCCCTCCACAAGCAAGGATATTCCTATCCCGACTTCTCCAGCTCGAAATCCGGGGGATCATGAGCCTGAAGCTCTTACCCCTGATGTCCGTCCGACCATTCAGCTCCCCCGTTCTTATTTTTGGGGACATAAAATACCCAACTCCCTCCGTAAGGGCATTCGTCCGCCTGACCATTGGTATGACGGGCAGACATTGTCAGAGGCTGAGACGGCAGAATTGAAGGAGATTGAGCATGCCAACTTGAAGAACGTCGGCCTTTGTCAACTGGTGGCACATCTCAAAGAGAAGGTCGGTCAGAATGAGAAGGATCTGGACTTCTTTGAGGAAGAGAAGAAGAAAAACGACGAGGCATTAACTCAAGCACACGGGAGGATCTCGCAAGTGGCGAGAGCCGAGAAGGAAAGCCTCGACGAGCCGGTTAAAGTCCGTGACGCGCCGCACTTATCCGAGTCCGAGCTTACACGAAGGGCGCAGTCCACGAGAGTGATGTGGAGTCCATTGCCGGATATAAAAACTTTATTGACGAACAGGCGACGGAGCTCAAAGCTTGTAAGCAAGCCCTCGGCCCGCTCAGCCAATCTTAGTTCGTACCGAGGCGCCCTTGATGTCGCCGAGGTTAATATTTCCAAGCTAACGGCGGCGTTAAGGAGGCCTTCGAGAATGCCGTGGAACAAGTTCGCTTCCCGAATTCCTCAATTGATTTGAATTTAGACGGAGTGCACATGAACGCGTACGTTGAAGACGGGATATTTATTCCGCTCCGCCCGTGGTTGATGATGCCGGCCTTGTCGAGACGGTTCGGGAAGAAGAAGTAAGGCGGTCAATCTCCGTCTCTCAAAGAATAGTCGGCAATTTTCCATTTTGCACCTTACGCTTTGTCTCGTAGGTTATGTAAACACCGCTTTGCCCCGTAGGGCTTTAATTTGTAAACGTTTAATTTGACCGCTTTAATCATATGCGCTTATTTTCTATTTAGCGTCTTTCGAATTGAAGGTTTCCCCGACGTGATCAAGGTCAAGGAAACACTCCTTTCGGTATGCCTAATTTCGGCATTTAAATGGTGTATACACTAAACTTGGCGGCTATGCCGCTACATGATTTACGAAAATGGGCGTTTGCCATTTCGCACATGTGTACTTTGGCCAACGTGGATAATCGATAAACACGAATTGAGTAATCCGAGTTCCATCAATCCTATCATTTGGCTCTTCGTTGCCACGATCCCGTAAATGTGCTTACTAGGATATTTATTCGCGGCTTTTCTTTTACATGATTCATGGACTTTGGTCCATACATGTTACGTCCGACTTCCTTAAGCGAGATAATTCCTTTTACATGATTTATGAACTTTGGTCCATACATGTTTTGCCCGACTTCATTTGAACAAGTTACGGAATACGGGTACTAATGCCCGTCCTTTTGATTCATTCATTGTTCAGCTTTACATCGACTCGATTCCCGTAGGAATTTGATACATATTCATGATGAAGTAAGCCCGAAAGTCAAGTTAATATAGGGAAATACCGAAATTAACGAAAACAAAACATTGAAAACAAACGAGTGCATGGACTTCGATAATCAGCTATAGTAAGCCTTAAGTTTGTCGGCATTCCAAGTCCTTTTGATTGCTTCCCTTTCGGTGATTCGAGCACATAAGCACCGTTTCCGAGTTCATGTCGGATGCGGTAAGGACCTTCCCAATTTGCAGCGAGCTTCCGTCTCGGCATTTCATTGCCTATATCGGCCCTTCGCAAAGACCAAGTCATCCTTGTTAAAGGATCGGGATTAATCGTCTTATTGAACCGAGCCGCGATGAGTTGCTTTGTGGCTAAGTCTCGCAAGTGAGCCGTGGTTCTAACTTCGTCGATCGATCTAGCTCGACCGTGATAGCCTCGTCATTTTCCCGCCCTTGCCGCGAAGTCGTCGCTTTTCTCCATGAGGGTTCGCCGATTTCTACCGGAATCATGGCTTCACATCCGTACGTCCCCCGAACGGCGTCTCTCCCGTGGATGTTTGAACCGTGGTCCGACAACCCCACAAGACCGCATAGAGATGTTCCACCCAACTTTCCGTTCCTGGTCATTCGCTTTTTAAGTCCGTTGACGATGACTTTGTTTGTCGCTCGGCTTGTCCGTTGGATTGTGGGTGTTCCACGGAAGCGAAATGATGCTTCACATTAAGGGCGGACATCATTTGCTGGAAGCCCTCGTCCATGAATTGCGTCCCATTGTCCGTGACTATTTCCGCCGGAATCCCAAATCGCGATATAATATTCCTTTGTAGGAATTTCGCACTTTAGCCGAGGTAATGGTCGCCACGGTTCAGCTTCGATCCACTTAGTAAAGTAATCGACCGCGACGATCAACCACTTCAATTGGCCTCGGAGCTGGTTTAAACGGTCCCAACAAGTCCATGCCCCATTTGTAGAATGGCCATGGAGCCGTGATCTGCGTCAACTCGGATGGTGGAACCCACAATAACTTGCCGTGCTTCTGGCAACTATTACATGTTTGAACATGATATTTAGCATCTTGCGCCATCGTAGGCCAATAGTATCCCGCCCGAACCGCTTTACGGCCAAAGCTTTCGCCCCCATGTGTTGTCCGTTTATGCCTTCGTGGATTTCCGCCAAAACGTATTGAGCTTGATCTTCGTTGAGACATTTAGCCATGGGGGAATGCACGCCTTTACGATACAACCGATCGTTCACCATCACATAGGCGGCATTTGTTCGACTAGAGTTCTTGATTCGGCCGCATCCTCGGGGTTATCCCCCTTTCCGGATAATCGCAATTGGTTTTCTCCAATCCCCCGAATCACGAAATCGCATCACGCAAGTTGGTTCCGGTAGGTTCCGCTGGACAATTGTGCGGAGATTTCCGGCACTTCGTGCTAGCTAGCTTCGAGAGGATGTCGGCCCTCGTATTTTCTCGCCCGAGGAATGTGCGCCACCGTCACTTCGTCGAAATATGTCATAATGTCTTTCACCTTTGTCAAGTATTTAGCCAACGGGGGCCCCCTCACTTGATAGGTCCCCCGGATTTGGGAAGCGACCGGTTGAGAGTCCGTGGATACATGGACTTGCCGAGCTCCGTTTTCTTTGGCTGCAAAGAACCCGGCAATGAGGGCCTCATATTCCGCTTGATTATTCGATGTTGGGAAATCAAGTCGGAGAGATAATTCCATCGCCACGCCTTCGGGACTTTCCACGATAACTCCGGCACCACCTCCCTTTATGTTAGACGATCCGTCCACGAAAACTTTCCATGGTTCGGCTCCCGTCTTCTCATTTTGAACCGAGGTTAGCTCGACTAAGAAATCAGCCAAAGCTTGTGACTTGATTTCCCGCCGGCCTCATATGTGATATCAAACTCGGACAATTCAATGGCCCAAGCTATCATCCCGCCGCCCAAGTCTCGGTTTATGTAAAACTTGTCGGATGGGTTGATTCGTTCTTACCACGATCGAATGGCCAAGGAAATAATGGCGAAGTCGTCTTGCCGTTGTTAAGAGTGCAAAGGCCATTTTTTCCAGTTTCGATATCTCAACTCGGAACTTTGCAAAGTGCCCGACTTACGAAGTATACCGGTTTTCGCCCGTCTTCGGTATCTCGAACTAAGACCGCGCTTATCGCGCTTTTCCCAACCGACAAATACTGAGCAACAATTTATCCCCAACTTCCGGCCGTGATAACACTTTGGCGGAGATGCTAAGCATTGCTTTATTTTGTCGAACGCTTCTTCACACTCGAGTTCCACCCTTCCCGAGCTTCCTTCTTCAAGAGCTTAAAGAATGGGAGGGATTTTTCTCGCCGACTTGGGCAAGAACCTTGTCAAGGCCGCCAATCGCCCCGTCAACCGCCTGTAATTCTTTCTTGTTCTCCGGGGTCTCATTTCCATCACGGCCCCGCACTTTTCTCGGGTTAGCTTCAATGCCTCGGTTGGTCAAAAGGAAACCCAAGAATTTTCCCCGACGGAACTCCGAAAGCACATTTCGTCGGATTCAACCGAATTCGATGCTTCCTCAATTTTTCGAAGGTTTGTTGTAGATCATGAACATGGTCGTTCCGCTTCTCTCTAGATTTAACTATCATATCATCAATGTAGACTTCCACGTTTTTTCCCTGCCTGATCCGAAAAGACCTTTGTCATCATTCTCTCGGTAAGTCGCCCCGCATTCTTGAGGCCGAATGGCATCACGTTATAGCAAAGCGTAGTTCGCATTGTCCGTGATGAAGGCCGTTTTCTCTTGATCTCGGGATGCATGGCAATCTGGTTGTATCCCGAGTATGCATCCATGAATGACAAAAGTTGAAAGCCTACCGACCGATCAACCAATTGGTCAATGTTAGGCATGGGAAATGCATCCTTCGGGCATACTTTGTTCAAGTCTTTGTAGTCCGTGCATACGCGCCATTTGCCGTTAGGTTTTTTGACCATGACCACGTTTGATGCCACGTCGTGTATTGCACTTCCCTAATAAATCCGGCCGTGATCAACTCCCGGACATGCGCTTCCAAGGCTTTACCCGGCCCGCACCCCCGTTTCCTCTTTTCCGAGCTCTTTTTGGGTTTGACCCATGGTGGATGGCCAATTTGTGACAACAAAACTCGGGGTCAATTCCCCGGAATCTCGATGGCGTCCATGCAAACACGTCTTTGTTTGCTCGCAGAACAACTCCAATTTTGCTCGCATCTCGGATTCAATGTTTTCCGATTTTGGTTGTCTCGCTTCTGGTTCATTCCCCAGGACGAAATCTTCTGTCTCTTCATTAGGCTCGGACCTTTGCATCTTGTCTTCTTCCCTCAAGTCTAACTCTACTATGTAAACAGCTTTATCGTCCGTCTTCTTTTCACCTCCTTTGGCGGCAGGTCCGTCTTTGGAATTTTCACCGCTTCAAAGTAGCATTGCCGAGAGTCTCTCCGATCTCCTTTTATGGTAACGACCGATTCTCTCTATCATAAAATCTCAACTTCTCGGTGATTAGACGATACCAAAGATGTTCCAATCATGGATAGTTGGTCGTCCGAGAATAATATTGTATGGAGACGGGAAGTCGGCCACAACGAAACAGACTATCCCCGACTTGAACGCCTCTTTCGTCCCCAACGTCAATTTGAGGTCGATGTATCCTTTTGGACGGGTGTCTTCTCCATTAAAGCCCGTTAGGGTGGTCCTACATGGTTTGAGGTCTTCCGAATCGAATCGCATGCGTTTAAACGCATCCCGCAGGATTATGTCCACCGCGCTTCCATTATCAATAAAAATCTTCTTAACTCGGCAATCTTTGACGATTCCGGTTATGACGAGCCCGTCGTGGTGTCCGGCATGACATCCTCCAAGTCTTCTTCGAAACCCGAGCATTGGCAAATTTGGTTTTGCAGACTCCTTTTAAATCTCGGACGGTCAACTACGGATAGAACCTCTTTCAAGTATTTTTTTCTTTGATTGGCGGAATCTCCTCCTCCGCCGAAACCTCCAACAATCCCATTGCGTCATATTTTGACTCGGGATATTCATCATGTGCTTCTCTTCCTTTTTTCTGTTCTCGTCTTCTCTTTTCGGCCAGCGGACTTCTACTCCGTTCTCCTCCGCGCTTGCCCTGCCGCCCTTGCGTTTGGATTAGATATTTACGGAGCTTTCCCTCTCGTATGAATTTCTCGATGGCGTCCCTCAAATCCCAAGGACATCCGTGGTGTGCCCGTGTTGGTCATGAAATTCACAATATCGAGATTTGTCCAGGGTATGTTCATTCCGCACGGGCGTGGCCGTTCTACTTTTTTCATCTCGGCCGGGAGACTTCCTTCCGGACTGGGCCCGAGATACTTTTAGTGGAGCGTATCGGTCATATCTTCCTTCGCTCTTCGAGGTTTAGCATCCCTTCGTCCTCGGGATTCTTGTCTGTTCGGATTGTATCGTTCCTTCACTCGGGAGATGGACTCCTCCGTTTGTCCGTGGTGCATGGCTCATAATATCCATCCTGTTCCAGCTCTATGTAAGTCTTTGAACGATCTCGGAATTCCGCGGGGTTTTGGGACGTCGCTTCACGACCGACTTCTTCAAACGTGAGGATTTGTCCGGGCCGCCTATGATGCAATGCAAATGTACGTCTTCCTTTAACCCCGCACTTGTATTGCCGTGTCCTTAAAGCGATCCAAATACTTTTGCACCATTTCCCCGGTGATTGCTTCACCCGATCCAATTGGAACTCGGTTTTGGGTTGCTTCCGCTCGTGGCGAAGTTGAGTAGGAATTTGTTCTCCAAATCTTTCAAGTCCGGATTGTGTTTTCTCGGCAAGGTGTTGAACAGATTGGCTGGTCCACGTAGCGTTCCGCAAACAACCGGGTACCACGGGCCCCGAGTATCCTTTGACCATGATCTCCATTTCGAAATTGCCCACATGCACTTGCGGGTCCCGGGTTCCATCGTATTTCGGGGAAATCTTTGGTGTCTAAGCCTTTTGGATAAGGCGCGGCCATTATTTTGGCCGTGAAGGAGTCGCGACTTTCTCCTCCTCATCTGAGCTTGCATCAATTGACGGCGATGCAACATCTTTATTAGAGAGGATCTTTCCTTTGTCTTTCTTAGACGTTCCGACCGACGATCGTTCCTTTCGAGTGTTATCAGTGTTGTCCTGATTAGCCACTGTCCGATCTGGAATTTTCTTGCTTCTGGCTTCCCGTGTATCGTTCCTCATCTCGGGAGTGTCTTCATTAGCGTCTCGTGACGTCCCAATATTCCGAGGAGTGGGGATGCCATTTTGGCTCGGGTCCACATTGCCCTTCCCGCGTTGCCGTCATGATCCGGTTGGTCCGCGTGACGTCCGACTAATTTCCCGAATTCTTCCTCACGGCGGTACATCTCTTCTCTCATAGTCCGGACGTCCTCTTCCCTTTGTAATCGATTCCGTGTTTCCATCTCGTCTATTCTCGTCCAATACGGACCCAAGGGTACTTCGTAATAACCGAATATCGGGGTCAACTACTTCAATGGTTTTGGTTTGCCGGGTAGCGACATCTTCAAGGGGTTGAGATTTCGCCGTGCCCGATGTCTCCTCTTCGGTTTCTACCAACATTGGTTCTTTTTTCGGGTTCATCGGGCCCCGGTTGTGATGTTTGTCCTTCATGTTGCTCGGTTGTTCTTCGGCACTTGATTCTCGCCGAGTTGTTGCACCACGTCCTCTTGTATTCGCCATTTGCTATGATAGGTTCGTGGCTTTATGGTATGGGATTCGAAGTTTAGTCGTCCCCACGGCCGGCGCCAATGTTCCGTGTGGAACACAAATGTCTCACCCGGAGGTGGTTAACTTCAATATAGGATCTCGGTAGGCTTATCCAATGTTATCTATGGCACGGATAACGGTGGGCAAGATGATCACCGTACACAACGTGAGGTGTGGGGTGTGTGCACGGTGGGACGATATCTAAAGAGAAAGGGAGAATACGTGTGTACCGTTCACTGTGGGCGTGCCCTATTTATAACCGAGCCGGTTGATCCGACTCTCTAGCGGCAAAGATGCTCCCATGATGCCGTGCGCCGTGCCCCCATTTCCCCGCACCATTGAGGTAGTGGGGATAGGTGTGGGGTAGTTGGCCTCTTAGTGGGCTTGACTTGGTCTGGCCCATTTCCGAGGTCCATAACACTTTAAATATATGATTTGATCGATTCTTATTTTCTGTGGGCAGGATGCTTGTCTTCCAAGCCGTTGACCTTCATTCTAAACAAACAGAGGAAAAAAAAAGCTCAAAGAAGATCGCCCACACGTGACGTTGAAGATGACTGAGAAATGAGAAGGTTCTCATCACCCGACTTGGCTGTCTTCATTATCAACAAGAAGTCACCTTACATATGAAAACAAGGAGCCCCGGCCCAATTAATTAATTAATTAAATTATTAACGACGGAAATGCCACACTCCTCACTTCTTAACCTCATTGCTGACAATATATGTTGGTCACCTTCCACCCCAAATTTTTGTTTAGTACAATCAGATGTTCGTTCCAGCTTTGAATTCAACTCTACCTATATGAAATCTCAAAAATTAGCCTGAACCGACCATCGTGTATATATATATATATATATATAGTTACTTAACCGAGTAACTATTCAATGAGAAGATTGTTTTGCAAGCAAACCAACTTGATGGCTTCTTAGTCAAGCAAATTCTAACATATCATGGTCCGGCTTTCATAAAACACGTATACGTCACCAGTGACATACGTAGCAAATAATTAATCCAACTGCATATCAATGCTTAGCATCTTTAATTTATTTTCACGGCTTGAAGAATCCTTTAAATTATATTTTAACAAAGCAAGACCGTGACATAAAAAAATGGAGGGTGATCTTCTCAAGATCAAGCGAAGGATGCGTTGACCAATAGAAAGAGACAAAAAATACTTCCAATTACAAAGACACAAACTTTACATCACACACTACTACTTGTACAAACTTCCTTTCCCAGTTCAAATTTTACAAGAACAAGAGCGAAAGAACGTAATGGAGGCTCATCAATTGTAATACAATCAGGTAATAAATGAAAATCTGGAAACAATAAAGAGCTTAAAGTTTCACAGACTAAATCAGGAAGAGGCTGAATTAACCAATTAGAAAAGATAGCATATCTGCATCAAAAGAAACAAGTTAAGTTAATCACGCGTGAAGCTTTTAGTTGATCAAGTTACTCAAATCCTCAACTGAATGACCAGTTAGCAGTGACAACGAACCGGATGCCTAGTGGTTTTTCCAGAGTGCCCAGATACTCTTTAGATTCATCCTGAATGCAGAAGAATCCCCAGACATTGCCAAAACCCCAAAAGTTCCGCCATTGAATCGAAGCTTCTTTCTACCAGCAATTGAAGAACTTGCTTTGAGCAAGCACCGATCCTTGGCCGAAAGCGACAACGAATTGCCGCCCGGCAGCAATGGCAAAGGACGATCGAGAGCTCTGGGGGCGATGAATTGCAGAGAGATCAGCATAGCGAACAGAATATCGAGCACCATCACTCACGTGGCATTTTAATCTGGAGGAAGTATAGGAGGCAACGGACACAGCGCGAGAATAAAATTACCCGCCGTTTCGCTGAGCTGGGGTAGTTCCGGTAGTTTAATTCGTTATAAGATCCGGGAATCCAGATATTCCCTGAGCTGGGACTCACATAAAAGAGCATTCTTACGCATGCGTTGGAAAAACACTCACGTCGAACAAGACAAAAATCATAAAACTTCTCTCACCTCGTATTTTATAAATTATGTTTGGAAAAACAACTTTGTACTATCTAACCCGTTCTTAAAAGATTATTTTAAGACTTTGGATTTGTCATATTCATCCATGAATGTCCTTGAAATTTTTTTATTAATTGTGAAAAAATCCATTAATTGTTATACAAAAGTAACTCTAGGCATGTACAAAAATGGAATAACCCTAGGCAGAGCCTTTAGGAATTAGAATGACCGTAAGGCCCTGCCTCCGACAGTGACCCAAACCAAATCCAATCAAGTCCTGCCTGTACGGCAAATAAGACCTTCTCTTGTTCAGTTTGCTCCACTCCTTGTTCCTCGTGTAGAGAGCTTCATGAGCCGAAGCCTTCTTCACTTTTGAATTCTCCCCTCTCACATCCTTCTTCTTCTCCAAATTGGGCCCTGAAGATGTCGGAGTTACGAACACAGACGATTCCTTCCCGTCGCTGTTGCTCCGCCGCAGCAAATCCAGAAGCTTCCACCGTTTTGACGATGATCCTGTGGAGTTGCTCTTCTTGGGTCTGCACGGCGAAGCTTTGGGCGAATTAGGAGTCCAAACGCAGTAACTTCCTGGTGGAATTCCCTCCAAATCATCCCCACCCGACGACAATGACGACGAGGAAGACGGCGGATCACTATCATCGTGAATTATCATATTCCTCATTGGGAATTGAAGAGCCATGACATCATCTTCGTCCGCTCTTGAATCCCGTTCCCGACCACGGCCATCTCCGCCTTCACTCTCATACAGCGTTGAGAGGTCTCGATTGAAGACTGGGAAAACAGGGCCCACGTAACCGTCAAGGAAGACGCCGTCGGCAGCTTTCTGAAACGTGACGAATTCGAAGCCATTGTCGCATGGCTCTAGGCTGCGAAAGTAATCCCGGTTAACCTGATCGGCGATATCTACGGGATTGCCAGAAGTGTAGCTGCTGAAGCTTGGACTCGTGAGTGAGCCCACAATTTCTTCTTGCTCTTGCTGATTCTTCATGAGTTCAAGATTAACTAATTTCTCGATTTCTTGTTCTTCGCACTTCAACTCCGTTCTCCCTGGTTTTCACGGGTTCGGTGTTGATTATATTTATAGGACACAAAGCACGGGGAAGTGTTGACAGGCAACGCAAAATGGATTGGTGGTAGTATTATATTATTGAGCCTTACTGCTCTATTAGTAATTTCAATACTATGGATCCAATATTTGATATCTGTGAGTGTGTGTGACGTATTGGGTTATGTAATACGGGGGCAATTTTCTTGGATTGGTTTCTCTTATCATATTTTTTTCCTCGCTCATCATAATTTCTAAATCACATTTATCCAATTAATATAATTTTATTTTTATTTTTCTCTCACTTTTCTAAATCAAGGGCCCAGATGAGACTAATGAGAAAAAATGATAAATAAAAGGGAAAATCTCATATAAAGCTACTTAAAAAAAAAAAAATTCTAAATCGGTTTGGTAAATTTAATAAATCTTTAATTGAGTCATTAATCCAATTCAGGATTTTAAAATATGGGTAAAATAACTTTAATACCCTCTCCTCACTCCTCATTAATGAATTTTAGTACTCCCTAACTTATGTTTCCTAGATATGTATCAAAATTAATTTTAATACAACAAAATATGATTTGTTCAAATGTATTAAATATATCATCATAAGAATAAAAACCTACAATATTTTCAGCAAAGAGTTCATTTTATTAGCATGAACAATTTTTTTTTTCTAAGAAAACTTATAATATATGTCACTATAAAAAGGACATATTTTAGTAAATATATTAATTAAGTATGAATTTTTCTATATTTTTCACACACATATATAGGTTTTTTTGGGAAATTTTTATATTGATGTAAACCGTTTTATGAAATTTTAAGTGCATTTTACATCTTTTTTTTTTGAAATATCCATAGAAGTATATGAAATTTAACGTCGCTTTTTAAAAAAGGATAAATAATATTATTGTTTTATATTAAAGAATTAAAAAATTGAAGTTGAAATATTAACTAAATTACTATCTAAAAACTCACATTTATGTCTTTGAGGAAAATTATTCTGGTTTAGGTTAATATTGGTAAAATTGACTTTTATTTCAATTCAATTTTGCAAAAGGTGTAGTTGGCATGGGATATGCTTTTTTTAAAAAAAAAAAAAATTCACCCGATAAAAATAACAACTTTCTTTTTTTAAAAAAAAAAACCTCACATTTTTTTATCATTAATACAATTAATTGACTTTCAATTAAGATATATTTAATTAATATCAATGATACTATTAATCAATTATAGCATGGCATACTTGAATTATTGTTGACTATCCTTTTATATAAAGCAATAATACTCTTTTAAGAAGGGGAGAGAAGAATTTGTGAGTAAAAAAGAGGAGGGCATTAAAGTTATCTTTGAGATTTTGAAATCCTAAATTGAGTTGATCACTTAATTAATGATTTGTTCAATTTACCAACCCAATATAAAATTTTTCTATTTTAAGTAGGCTTTATACGGGATTTTCCCTAAATAAAATAAGGAGAAGATCTCCTTCCAATTTTCTTTTCTTGGACGTTGAGAAATTTTCTTTGCCTCATTTATGGGCATTGCTTCTTTCACGCGTGTTATTCCCAGATTTACACGTGATGGCGCTACGTTCTCATAAATGAGGGGGAAAATCTCCAGATTTATTCTTTGTTATTGGAATTTCTCTGTATTTTCAGCTTCTTGCTCTCCACTCAAAAGATGACTAAAAGCCATGATTAAAATATGCAGAAATTTTCGCTCAAGTAGATGTTATATATTTAAATAAATTTATATATAATCAAGCTACCAAAAAAGAGAGTATATCGACTTTTTCTTTTTTTGGCCCACGAGTATATCGAATTGATCATCCATAAAAAACACCACGTATATCTTTGCATGTGACTCCATATTATATACTCGTATATATATATACACACACATATATGTATATATATATATATACACACATATATTAAAAGGATGAAATATATTGTTTTTATTGATAACCATAGCTTCGCACTAACACAGCTGCAAAATTAATGGGTACCTGGATCACGGGCTTGAATAATAAGTTCCGCGGACCAAACAAACAAAAAATTCAATGAATACGTATGATTACAAAAAATAATACCCCGTCCAGTCCTAAATAAGACCTAGTCACATTGATTTTTTTAGTGGGGTTAAATAAGCTAATTAAACTACTTAATCATATGGAAAAATTAAAATCAAAGACCTATAACAGATAATATTTATTGAGAAGGACCGTAAAAGTTGTAATTATTTAGAATGACCAATTAACAAAATAAAAATTTAAAAATACTAAATTACCCCTAATCAAACCTCTTACATTTTCTCTCACATTCTATGTTTAAAACTAATATGAATTTCTAAATTTAATTAAATTAAACACAATTTCTCTCATCATAGATATTTGTAGAAAAAATAACAAAACATTTTTCAATTTTTTCAAAATTATAATTTTATTTATAAAATTGACACAAACTTTAATTGGAAAATATATAATTTTAGGAAAAACTCAAAAAAAATTTATAATTTAAATATATATATATAGGGTCATGTTCCACACTAGTATGCCTTTCGGTGTCAATAGACATTGATACATTATAATATTTCAATTTTTGATACAATATAGTCATGTTATATTTTCTTTATTTGAGCGTACACAACTAGTTCTAATAAGATAAAAAATGCGTTTAATTTTTTATTTTGGTTGATAAAGTTTATTTGATAAAGCTTTTTTTTTTTCTGATTTACATATAAATCAAGAAAAAAAAAACTTAATGATACAAAAGGGTTAAAATATCAATATCTATGTTACCATCAATAGTTGATTAAATTATATAATGATAAGATATGAAATGCATTTAATTTTTTATTTCGGTTGATAAAGTTTCTTTGATAGAGCTTTTTCCCCGATTTATATAAAATATAGTAAACCAAGAAAAAAATTGATATAAAAGGGTTAAAGGGTCAATATCTACCTTACGACTTATGAGTAATAATTAAATGATATGATTGTGTAGATATTAGTTAATTAAGGTTAAAAAATGATGATTTTGGTCACTACAAAAAAACGTAACGATTGTCGCGGTGTGCTTGTAGCGGTCAAGAAAAACCGCTACTAGTTTAAACCCAAACCGCCACAAATTAGTAACGGAAGCATTGCCGCCAAAATGCCGACCATTTTGCTTCGCTTTTTGTCACGGTTCACAAAACTCAACCGCTACAAATATGGCGCCCGACCTTGGCGCGTTATGGCGCGAAGTCCATCGCGGTTTTTTCGTAGCGGTTATGTCAAAATAACCGCTACCAAATCACGAAACGACACACCTTTGTCACGGTTAGAAGAAAGCGACACGTTAACGCGTCAAAACTTCAAATTTGGTAGCGGTTCTCACAATAACCGCTACAAACTTTATTCTATAAATAGCCAATTCCATCCGTACAACAATTATAATGTTCAAAAATATTCTAAATCGGCTTTGTTTGAAAGAGCATTCTTGGCTTTGTTCTCAAAAACGAGAAGACGGGCATATATCTGCAAAGATCGATCTCGGGAGATGAGTGGTGCAGATATTTGTCTGTCTTCTCATCGTTCAAGCCGAGAAGGTTCCTTTGATGACAATCCGCATTCGATATTCTATTGACCGAAGACTTCTACTCCTCTAAATATGTCTAACATGCCATGGAGATTGGATCCATTATAGCCACCGTTGTTTTTCGTTAAAATATCTCGATCAAAATGAGTCGGTGAGTTTTTCTTGGAACATCGGTGGCTATAATGAATCCGAATCTTGATAAACTTATTATTCCTAAATTTTATTATTCCTAAATTAATTAAGATCGACTCTTTTAGGGAAATTTCAATAAACACGTTATTCATGATTTAAAGAAAACAATTGAGAATATTTTTTTTGGAATAAGGAAAAATTCCAATCTAATTAGTTTATTGCTAAACTAATTACTTTGGATTTTTTAAAAAAAAATTATTACATTAGTAAGCGGTTACACAAATCACCGCTACTGATTAATTATTTTGTAGCGGTCTACCTCAAGAACCGCTACAGAATTTGAATGGTCGTTCATTTTGTAGCGGTTACACATAACCGCGACAAATGTGAAAGAATTGTCGCGGTTGGGGTAGCGGTCATTATTGAACCGCTACAAAACTATTAATTTTGTAACGGTTACTTTGTTTAACCGCTACGAAACGCAGCGGTTTTTATATTTCACTTTTGAAATTCACGCGCTACTATTCACCTTTTCAGGGTTGGTTTAGGAGGAGAATAATGAATGACCACAACCCTCACTCACCAAAGATTCGAGCTCTCGCAATCGGCCCGCTTGACCACGCCCAAAGATTTACGCATACAATGTCAATGGCTTCAAGTTTTGCACGGTTTCACGATATCAAGGATTCCGACCCAAAACTCGTGTGTATATGGCACGTTTGAGACGAGGAGTTATGCGAGCAGCGAAGTGACGGAACATGCGGTTCGGTGACGTCCGTATTATGGAAAAGCGGTTGATGTGGTCGGATAACTTACCAAGGCTTTTTCCGTGACGTTGTTCAAGTGTTTATGGGCGAATACGACAACGTCCGGGGACTCACGACCGACGGCTTAGGCATCACATCGCTGAATTTCTCCGGCCTATTCACACCGGTCGGTCCCGAAGATGACGAGCCGTATATTCTTGCCTCGAGGCCCATCGGGTTTATTATGTCGTCGATGAGAGGCACATGGATTGGAATATGGTGGTTCATTTAAAGCCTCGGGACCTTTACGACATGGGCGATGGTGAGAACGTCACGTACGATTGTGAGCCGCTCCACCTGCCGGTTCGAAAACTTTTTCTCGGATGGCGATGACACTTTACCTATAGTTCGGACGTTTTTTAATATACGCAGTATGAAATTTAAAAATAGCATTTCACAAAAGTTTTATATATGTCTTATTCCATATCCAACTCACACGTAACTTTTTATAAAAACTTTCTTTGTAGGGATCTCGACGAATATTGAGAAGAAAAATTATCACTACTCTTCATTTTCCTTTTGTTTTTAAAAAAAAACCCCAAAAAAAAAAAGTTGTAGCGGTTAATAACCGCCACTAATAACTAAAAAACCGTTGCAAAATGAAACCGCTACAAAAAAAAAAAAAAAAAACCGCTACTAAAATAAACCACTAGCAAAAACCGACACCTTAATCTTGCTACAAATTGATGCTACGAGATCAAAATAAATACCCCACCAAACCACATTCAATATGCTTCAGTTCTCCTTTCTACACGCGTTTTCTCCCCGTTTTCTATCATATTTTTGCATTTTCTCAACGAGAGGTGTTTGAATGAGGTAAGTGTCACTCGGCTTGATAAAATCTAGTGATTATCAAAATATTTGTTTTTTGTTCTATCCGGTTGATATTAACTTCTCTTATTTTACAGGTGGATTTTGTTAGATTTTTAACTTTTTTCCTACTTTCACATATTTATTCTTCGATCTACTTTCCCTTTTTTTTCTATAATTCGTTTTATATTAATGAACTCATAAATATTTCTTATTATACTCATATATTCTTTTTATTTTACATATCTATAATAATCTTATACAATCGAATATCATATTTTAATATCATTTATTTTTAATAAAAATATAAATGATTAATAAGAATGGTTAAAAACATTATTTTTTTTCAATTTCATTCATTTGTAGCGGTTACATAACCGCTACAAATAACAAAATACCGAGACGCCAAAACAAGTTTTCAAACAAATAACGTCAATTGTTGTAGCGGTTCTTTAACCGCTACAAATATAAAAATAAAAATAGCGGCAAAACTTTTTTAAAAAATAATGGCCGGAATTATTTGTAGCGGTTTCTGACCGCTACAAATATTTTGGCGGTAAAATTTTTTCCCAGATATTTTGGAATATTTAGTAACGGATATATAACCGCGACAAAATTTATTCATTTTGTCACGGTTTTCATCGCGACTATTGTGCAAATAAGCTTTCGGTTTGGCCTTATATAGTGGCGGTCAACTAAAACCGCTACGATTCATGGTAGCGGTTTATATGGTTGTAGTAATGGTTTTTTTTTTTAACCTACAAATGTGTTTGTTTTGGTCGATTTTGTAGCGGTTTTTGTAACCGTGACAAATGTTGTTTATCGCGGCAAAAACCGCTACAAATGCGCGATTTTAACCGCTACTAATGACCCGTTTTTTTGTAGTGGGTGGTAGAATTTTGGTGGGGAAAAAAATTAAATCACTTTCAAGAGCAATTTAGTATTTCTAAATTTATATTTTGATAATTGGTCCTTCTAAATAATTACAGTTTTTACAGTCCTTAGCTTCCCAATAAATATTATTCTCGATAGGTCCTCTAATCCAATTCTCCCTAATCATATCCTATATATTATTAGATCATATATCGGTTTATAAGTAAAGTAAATTAGTTTAGAAAAAACGTTGAGTATAAACACTTTAAATAACTTATTTAACTTCTTTAGTTTTTTTAAAAAAGTTGATTAGGTCTTATATTTAAGATCGATGTAGTAATAAAGTGATTTTTTAAAAAATATGAAACTGCTTGAAATTTGCATGGACTCACTATTTTTTATTAATTTTTCAATTTTTATTTGAGTAAGAATGACACACATACATACTTTCAATTTTTATTTGAATAAGAATGACATACATACATATATACGTACGTACGTACACACATATATTGTGTTTCTTCTTCTTTTGGCTATTAATTCATGCTTTTCAATTAACTCCTCAAAAACTATATAGATTATTGGGTTACAGAGCAAATTTGTTTTAGAAGTTTTTGTTGAGAAACGTCACATCAAAAGTTTTTTTAGGTTTAATGTTATTAATTTTCATTAAAAAATTAACAAGTTATCGTCAATTTTTTAATGTTCTGGGACAACATTATTACGTTTTGAAGTTTTTTTTTATGATATTAAACCTAAAAAAGCTTTCAGAACAAATTTGCAACCTTAACCCTAGATTATTCATACACAGTAGTACTACATATGCTTTGATATTAATATCTCTAAATCTTAAATATAGAACCTAGTTTGTTGTGCAATTACACTCTAAACTATGGATACCAGACAAGGTCCTATATTTAGAAATATAATTACATACATACATACATATATATATTCCGATCGATTCTTATTTGCTGAGGGCAGGATGCTTGTTTTCCAAGCCGTTGACCTTCATTCTAAACAAACCGAGAAAAAAAAAAAGCCCAAAGAAGATCGCCACACGTGACGTTGAAGATGACTGAAAAATAAGAAGGTTCTCAATCCGACTTGGCTGTCTTCATTATCAACAAGCACCTTACATGTAAAAACAAGGAGCCTCAATTAATTAATTAATTAAATGATTAACGAAGGAAATGCCCCACTCCTCACTTCTTCACCTCATTACTGACAATATATGCTGGTCACCTTCCACCCCAAATTTTTGTTCACTACAATCGGATGTTCCAGCTTTGAATTCAACTCTACGTCTCTACCTATATGAAATCTCAAAAACTAGTCTGTACGGCTGTACCCAGTGACATATCTAGCAAATAATTAATCCAACTACTAGCATCTTTAATTTATTTTCACGGCCGGAAGAATCCTTTAAATTACTATCACAATTTTAATTATAAGCCGAGTTGACTTTTTTAGAGATTAAAGAAGCTAAATAAATTATTTAATCATATCATATGTTGTAAATCCTTAGATTATCTGAGTATATTAGTTTATTAGTCAAACTTATGAGTTTGGAGAGAAAAATAAGAAATTAAATACTCTAAAGAACTTAATTCGTTTCTTTAATCTCTTCAAAAAATCTATTTAATCTTATAATTAAGATCGAAGGATACTATTTTAACAAACCAAGCCCGTGACATTAAAAAATGGCGGGTGATCCTCTCAAGATCAAGCGAAAGATGCGTTGACGAATAGAAAGAGGCAAAAAATACTTCCAATTACAAAGGCACAAACTTTACATCACACACTATTTGTACAAACTTCCTTTCCCAGTTCAAATTTTACAAGAACAAGAGGGAAAGAAAAGGTTTTATATAATTTTGCACTTTACCTCACAAGTCCTCTTGTTTCAATCTTTCTCTGAGATGGCTTAGCTTGCCCTCGACATTCTTCGGCAAGTCTTTAGACGTCTCAGTTTCGGACCCTTCCACTTGTCTTTTCTGAATAATATCATGATACATTGGTAGAAACCGATTCTGGAAAGACCGATACGAGAAATAAGGAAGAAGAGCGCACACGACGACGAAAAGTGTAACAAGCCAATTGAGACCACTGGGAGCACAGGCTTCAACAAGAACCTTGTAAGCTGTTGTGGATATGGCTGGAGGGAAATAGCCATAAACCAACAAGAACACATACCAGAGGACAATGCTGCCCCATATGAAAAAATGCTGAACACATACCAGGGTTCAACTGGCCTCTTAGTTCTCTTGCTCAATCTTAGTTCATCCCAAATGGTGAATTGCCATCAACTAGTCCACTGAATCAGAGATCTTGAGGAGCGATTCGATGATACTTGTGTTCCTCACTTCCTCTTAGTTAGTGATTTTCATTTCTTCGCAAATTCTCTCTTGCTCAGCGTTTTTGCTCCGACGCTTGTGATTTGGGGGCAATTTCTGGTTCCTCCCCTAATCTTTTGGTTTGTTTTGGCAATTTCTGGTTCATCGCCTAATCGAGAGCTACTCATCATCATTGAAGCCAAGTCATGTGTATATTCTCGGCTCAGTTTTGAATTTGGATTTCAAAATCTTTCTTGATGATTTTGTTGATTTGGATATTTTTTTCTATATTTCTGGGTTCTTGTTCATTTTTTCGGTTCAGTTTTGAATTTGGGTTTCAAAATCTTTGTTGATTTGGATGAAATTTGTAACAATGATAGAAAAAATAGGTTTCTTTGTTACAAAATTATGTTTTCTGTTCTCTGCTATATTTTCTATGATTTGAAATTTGTGAATTGAAGATGTAGAAATCAATTGAAGAGGTGATTTTTTCCAGAAAAATGATGAACTGTGAACGGAGATCGATGAAGAGAAGAAGATTAAACTTAGTTCAGGGTTATTTTGGGTTGAAAATTTTTGAGTTCAGGGGTATTTTGGTATTTTTACACATCGTACTTAACGCCTGTTAAAAGGATTTAACGTGATGAGATTTTTGCTTTGATTTTAGAAGCTTATGTGCATTTTTGCTCCTCTAGAAAGCACATGGTCTTTGGGACGCTTCTTCCAAAGAAAATACATGTGTAGTTTTACTCCTTTACCAGACAAAAATCATAAAACTTCTCTCACCTCGTATATTAATTTTGTTTGCAAAAACAACTTTGTACTGTCTAACCCGTTCTTAAAAGTTTATTTTAAGACTTTGGATTTGTCATATTCATCCATGAATGTCCTTGAAATTTTTTTATTAATTGTGGAAAAATCTATTAATTGTTATACAAAAGTAACTCTAGGCATGTACAAAAATGGAATAACTCTAGGCAGAGCCTTTAGGAATTAGAATGACCGTAAGGCCCTGCCTCCGACAGTGACCTAAACCAAATCCAATCAAGTCCTGCCTGTACGGCAAATAAGACCTTCTCTTGTTCAGTTTGCTGACTTGCTCCACTCCTTGTTTCTCGTGTAGAGAGCTTCATGAGCCGAAGCCTTCTTCACTTTTGAATTCTCCCCTCTCACATCCTTCTTCTTCTCCAAATTGGGCCCTGAAGATGTCGGAGTTACGAACACAGACGAGTCCTTCCCGTCGCTGTTGCTCCGCCGCAGCAAATCCAGAAGCTTCCACCGTTTTGACGACGATCTTGTGGAGTTGCTCTTCTTGGGTCTGCACGGCGAAGCTTTGGGCGAATTAGGAGTCCAAACGCAGTAACTTCCTGGTGGAATTCCCTCCAAATCATCCCCACCCGACGACGATGACGACGAGGAAGACGGCGGATCACTATCATCGTGAATTATCATATTCCTCATTGGGAATTGAAGAGCCATGACGTGATCTTCGTCCGCTCTTGATTCCCGTTCCCGACCACGGCCATCTCCGCCGTCACTCTCATACAGCGTTGACGACAGGTCTCGATTGAAGACTGGGAAAGCAGGGCCCACGTAACCGTCAAGGAAGACGCCGTCGGCAGCTTTCTGAAACGTGACGAATTCGAAGCCATTATCGCATGGCTCTAGGCTGCGAAAGTAATCCCGGTCAACCTGATCGGCAATATCTACGGGATTGCCAGAAGTGTAGCTGCTGAAGCTTGGACTCGTCAGTGAGCCCACAATTTCTTGTTGCTCTTGCTGATTCTTCATGAGTTCAAGATTAACTGATTTCTCGATTCTCGATTTCTTGTTTTTCGCACTTCAACTCCGTTTTCACGGGTGTTGGTTATATTTGTAGGAAACAAAGCAAGGGGAAGTGTTGACAGGCAACGCAAAATGGATTGGTGGTAGTATTATATTGTTGAGCCTTACTGCTTTATTAGTAATTTCAATACTATGGATCCATTTTATGCAATACAGGGGCAATTTTCTTGGACGTTAAGGAATTTTCTTTGCCTCATTTATTGGGCATTGTTTCTTTCACGCGTGTTATTCCCAGATTTGCGCACGTGATGGCGCTACGTTCTCATAAATGAGGGGGAGTTGACCAAAAAAACATAAATGAGGGGGAAAATCTCTAGATTTATTCTGAACGCGGCTTTGGTCCGCTGCAGAGTATCATCCGGCTGCCCTCTAATACACAAGACAGCGTCGTTTTGGGCAAAAAACAATGAGTAAGTTCCCTTTTCCGGAAAAAAAAAAAAATCAGGACACTGAATGGTACTAAAAAGATACTTTAGGTATTAACCGGTACTGAAAAAATACGTCATGTTCTTGAAAAAATATTTTAGGATCTGGAAAAAAATTATTTCGGGGTATTAAAGTACTAGAAAGATACTTTAGAATATTGGATTTGGAAAATAACTGATGATCCTGAAAAATTATTTTAGGATCTTGGAAAAATTTTCTGAAGTATATTTTTAGTATCAGTTAGTACCTGAAATATTTCTTCAAGATTCTAAAATAATTTTTCACGATCCTAACATATTTTTTCAGTACCGTTCAGTATACTCAAATATCTTTATAGTACCAGTGAGTACCCTGAAATAATTTTTCCAGATCCTAAAATATTTTTTCAAGAACATGACGTATTTTTTCAATACCAGTTAATACCCTGAAGTATCTTTTTAGTACCATTTAGTGCCCTGATTTTTTTTTTTTTAGAAAAGGGAACTTACTCATTGCTTTTTGCCCAAAACAACATTGCTTTGTGTATTGGAGGGCAGTGGATGGTACTCTGCAGCGGGCTAAAGCCGCGTCCATTTATTCTTTGTTGTTGGAATTTCTCTGTATTTTCAGCTTCTTGCTCTCCACTCAAAAGATGACTAAAAGCCATGATCAAAATATGCAGAAATTTTCACTCAAGTAGATGTTATATATTTAAATGAATTTTGGTTTTCTGTTGAGAAGCAATGTTAATGTTACGTTAAAATTTTTTAGATTCAATATTACTATTTTTTATTAAAAAAATTAACGATTATCGTCAATTTTTTAATGTTATGGGACAACATCATTATTATGTTTTAAAGTTTTTTTTTGCTTTTAGAATAAATTTGTTCCTTAACCCTAGATTATTCATACGGAGTAGTTCTACATATACTTTAATATTGATATCTCTAATCTTAAATGTAGAACCTAGTTTGTTGTGCAATTACACTCTAAACTACGGACATACATATATATATTCCGATCGATTCTTTTTTCTTTATATATATAAATATTCCGATCGATTCTTATTTGCTGAGCAGGATGCTTGTTTTCCAAGCCGTTGACCTTCATTGTAAACAAACAGAGAATAAAAAGCCCAAAGAAGATCGCCATTCGCCACACGTGGCGTTGAAGATGACTGAGAAATAAGAAGGTTCTCAATCCGACTTGGCTGTCTTCATTATCAACAAGCACCTTACATGTAAAAACAAGGAGCATCAATTAATTAATAAATTAAATGATTAACGAAGGAAATGCCCCACTCTCACTTCTTCACCTCATTACTGACAATATATGCTGGTCACCTTCCACCCCAAATTTTTGTTCATCACTACAATCGGATGTTCCAGCTTTGAATTCAACTCTACGTCTCTACCTATATGAAATCTCAAAAACTAGCCTGTACGGCTGTACCCATCGATTATATATATATATATATATTATTACTTAACCAAGTGATTATTCAATTAGCAGGTTGTTTTGCAAGCAAACCAACTTCATGGCTTCTTAGTCAAGCAAATTATATCATATCTTGGTCCTGCTTTCATAGAACACGAATACGTCACCAGTGACATATCTAGCAAATAATTAATCCAACTACACCCCACGGATTAGCATCTTTAATTTATTTTCACGACTTGAAGAATCCTTTAAATTACTATTCCGGTTTTAATTATAAGATCAGGTTGACTTTTTGTAAAAATTAAGGAAACTAAATAAATTACTTAATGATATTATATGTTGTAAATCCTTAAATTATATATTAATTTATTAGTCAAACTTATTAATTTAAAGTAATTTAATTAGCTTCCTTAATCTCTAAAAAAAATAAAAATTTGATTTTATACTTGGGACCAGAAGGATTAGTATTTTAACAAACCAAGACCGTGACATAAAAAAATGGCGGGTGATCTTCTCAAGATCAAGCGAAAGATGCGTTGACCAATAGAAAGAGGCAAAAAATACCTCCAATTACAAAGACACAAACTTTACATCACACACTACAACTTGTACAAACTTCCTTTCCCAGTTCAAATTTTACAAGAACAAGAGGGAAAGAAAAGGTTCTATATAATTTTGCACTTTACCTCACAAGTCCCTTTGTTTCAATCTTTCTCTGAGATGGCTTAGCTTGCCCTCGACATTCTTCGGCAGATCTTTAGACGTCTCGGTTTCGGACCCTTCCACTTGTCTTTTCTGAATAATATCATGGTACATTGGGAGAAACCGAGTCTGGAAAGACCGATACGAGAAATAAGGAAGAAGAGCGCACACGACGACGAAAAGTGTAACAAGCCAATTGAGACCACTGGGAGCACAGGCTTCAACAAGAACCTTGTAAGCTGTTGTGGATATGGCTGGAGGGAAATAGCCATAAACCAACAAGAACACATACCAGAGGACAATGCTGCCCCATATGAAAAAATGCTGAATCCAAGTGAAGTAGTTAATGGATAGTGCCATTTGGCAATTCACAGTCCACACCACACAAGTGTACATTGTGACCCCTAGTATTTCCAAATCAACCACATGGCCATCACTTCTGAAGGCCTGGTTCAAGACAGACTTTGTGGTCAAGAAGAAGATGATCAAGGAAGCAACCACGCCATTAAACATCCACCCGAGAATCCGCGGCCAGCTGAAGAGTAGGTCCTCTATTCCCTCAAGATATAAACAAGGATACTGTAAAAAAAGAAAAAAGACAAAAGCGGTGTTATTCGCCCTGAAAAAGCTTTAACTTGCTTGTGTAAAACAAACAGACCAAGTAGAAGAATATACTTTTGAAGGAAAACTAGCAACTTTAGTTACTTATGTAAAGGGGAAACCACTAAGAGGTCACAAGAAATGAATGCAATCACCAAAAAGTCCTAATAATAAATGGTCAACGTAAAATTTATTTCCTCCATAAGAACTTGTCTTATCATGCATGATTCTCACTTGTGAGACTTTACAGTAATTACATTCTTTTCTTAGTATTTCATAGTGATTTTCCATAAAAGAAGCTAGAAAAAGAAGGGATGAGTGAATTGGTAACAAAAAAGGTGTTGATCATGCACTAAGTTTTTGACAAACGTGGTAATGATTGCAACATGCTTCGCAGGTTAAATAGTCATTTAGAAACTGAAGTCGTATATTCCCTAATTCTTTTTGGAGTGTGACAATTTTTGTACCTTGAGGCAAAGTCGGGCAGAAACATCCTGGTCAAAAACGCCCAACGCAATTACAGGAAGTGAAGTGAAGAAGACATTGTAAAATGACATGTACCAATCATTGTATGCAGGTTGACCAGAGAAAGAAGCGTACGCCTCAAACCAAAAGAGAGTAAATCCAAATGCGATGTTCTTATAGAAAAAATAGCATATCTGCATCAAAAGAAGCTAGTTAAGTTAATCACGCGTGGAGCTTTTAGCTGATCAAGTTACTCAGATCCTCAACTGAGCAATGAACATAACAATATTTAATGTGTTCACAAGCATGTTTGATTCTTGCAAAAATAGCTGATTGAAAAGAATACGATCATTTTCAGCCAAAAGGTTAAGAAGACGCGCCCATGTATTACCATCATCGCGATTCGTCTATAACACCAGTGGCCATGTACCAGCAACAAACGCTCCAGAAATCGAAACTGAGCTACTGCAAAATCACTTGCCATCACAGCCTGTGGATAACAAGCGAGTCCTTAGACTCCAATTCCTATCAATTTATCATATGTGCATTGGAATGTGAGTGCAGAAAGAAAACATCACTAGAAGAACGTAATGGAGGCTCATCAATTGCAAGACAATCAGGTAATAAATGAAAATCTGGAAACAAGAGCTTAAAGTTTCACAGACTAAATCAGGAAGAGGCTGAACTAACCCATTAGACCAACTCTATCCGTGTAAAGTACTATTAACAATTTTGATAATCACACATTCAAACCTACATTAACAGTCATCACTCATCAAGTCAAGTAGGAACAAGACTAATACCATATTTGAGTGGGGACATGGAAGATAGAAACGCACATTGTTCCCATTGTTAATTGGCTAAAAGAGTAAAAATCTTTTTTATGCAGAGGATAATAAAGATACAGCTCAATAGGAGCAAGTAGAGAAATTTGGACCTGCATCCCTTCAGCGCCACTAATACCAACTCCTATATGAGCTTCCTGAAGCATGCCAACATCATTTGCACCGTCACCAATTGATAGTGTTGTCTTCCCAGTTCCCAGTTTCACCAATCTTGTAACCTGTTTATTTAATTTATGAGAATCTTCTATAGTACTTCTATTATTAATATGACAGGAGGGAAAGACTAAGATACTCACACGAGCTTTCTGTTTGGGTGAAGATCGGCAACAAATGACAGAAGCACAATTAATGGCCAGATGAAAAAATGACTTCTCAACGTTCGGTTTAAGAGAATAATCCAAGGACTTCCCATCAATTATCAAGCCGAATTCAGTAGAATGTTCTTTAGAACTCTCTTTCGTAGACCTGATTTGTGAAATTCCCTCTCCAATTTGCTTCTTAATGCTTTCAAGGGAGGCCTACAAAAAATATGGGGTCAACTCTACAATTCTGAGAAGAACCTAAATAAAATAGAGCTCAAGGTTGTTTACCTTCGCAAAAGCCTCTTTGTCCCCTTGTTTTTCTAAGGATAGGATATCTGGTGAATCCAGAGTAACCACTATCTGTTTCATGTCTTGCCTAAGTAAACTGCAAGCATACCTGTAAGAGATACCACCATTTATTTTGTGGATAATTACTAATTAGTATATAAATAAAACCCAGCACAAAACCTATTGATGTACCCTATGTTGACTGCAGTTTCCATCTTGTCCCCAGTCAATACCCATAATTTTATTCCTGCCTGGGCAAGCCTATCAATACATTCGGGAACCTGCACTTGCCAGTAGATAGTAGAGACATATTAACCACTCCAGAATGTGAGTTTATATGTCAACAACTGGTTATTTTCCAATACCTTCAACTATTTTAGTAGTCCCATTATTTTCCTTATATTAGAAACTTCATTTCATAATTTATATAGAATGATTTTAAAATTTAATACTGACCCCTTTCTGTAGTCTGTCCTCAACTGCTGTTGCACCAAGAAGAATTAAGTCTCTTTCCATTTTATCAGCTGCAGCATCCACCAACACATCACGGTCTGCAGCTACAGAAGTTTTGGCTTTTAAAAACTCCCTTTCCCATAACTTGTATTCTTCTTCACCAAGTTCACGGTATGCGATTGCCAGAGTTCTTAAACCCGCCTCAGAATATCTTTTGATATGATCTACAGTCTCAGCCTCAAATTTTCTTCCATCTTGGGAGAGTCTTTCAAGCATAACACTGAATACATGCAACGATATGCAAAATTTGACACCACTATATCCAAACTTACAACTTCACATAATTAACCATATAAAGCATGTAAATATTTGAGGGAGACCTGTCTGCACCCTTGCATAGGAGCAATAGTCGACCTTCTTCATTCCTTACAATCACCGACATTCTTTTGCGGGAACTGCTGAACTCTAAGACATGCAGAAGCTCGTACACTCTAGTCACGAAAATCAGGTCAATGAATGGCAAATCAAACACAATTTCGATATAACTGTATATAAGTTAGAACTTACTATATAAACATACAGAGGATTTTTTTGCATGAGAAATCATTTTCTCATGGCAAACCAGACTAAGGACCAAAAATTGTCGAAGTGTTCCAAAGATATAAAGAAGATGGACTTTTAAATAAAATAATACAGACTAAAAATATTTCATTCAAATTCACAATATGGATCAAAGTATTGGCTTTATCTGAATGAAGGTTAAAGATAATCCGATGCTTAATAGTTGGTGTTTTCTCTGAATTCCATTTGCTTCTAAGGCCTCAGATTTTGGATCTTCTGTCCTTTTCTACCCTCCATTATGGAATCTTCTCTTCCCAACATGTTCGGCATTAAATAAATATATTGTCTTCCACACAGTATTTCATCCCAAAGACACCTCAAGGAACACATCCACTTTCAGAATAAAAAGAACCATTACAGTTTCTTAGTAGAGATAAAAGGAATTACCATATAAACTAAATAAGGAGCAGAATATATTATGACTCAGAAAATGACAAAAATAAAGAAACAGCTTTTGTGAGAAGCCAGATCCCATTTTGTTGATACCGAGCTGAAACTCTTTTTTAAATGCAGACATGAAAAATCCCATATCAGGGGTGACGGAGCTTATCAGCAAATAAGGTGGGCCTAATTTAAAAATAATATATCGCAAAATATCTAGCCAACCTGTCAACCTTTTCTCTGCTGTCAAAGTCCAATTCATGCAATGATATGCTTGATTGTGTCCTTGCAAAAAACTCAAAACCAAGTTCCCTAGCAGCTATGACAAAAGCTGCTTCATCTGGTGATTCAGCTTCATAGGAAATTTCTCCAGATTGATCATCTTCATCAGGAATAGCTGTATGACAGATTGCTAAAACTCTAAAGAATTTCTGTATGATGTCTGAATGAGGTTCATTAACCCATTTCCCATTCATTATACGTTCATCTCTAAAGTTGAAACCCTTAACTGGCTGCCTGGAATCGACAGCATCATTATTCTGGTCCTGAAAATCAGATGATAAACTATCGGTTTCCGGTTCCTGACTTCTACCCCTCCGTGCAAGTGCTTTCTCCACTTCTGTCCTACCACGACCATATGGAGTGCCTGCTATGGAACATTTCACAAACTCCATAGAGTTACATGTCAAAGTACCTGTTTTGTCAGACAATATGGTATCAACCTGCCCAAGTTCCTCATTTAAATTAGATGTGCGAGCATGAGCCGGCCTATCAGCTTCTTCACAATACATTTCCCAATCATGGTTGATGAAAACACTCTGCAAGACTTTCACAATTTCAATGGACACATATAGTGAGATGGGAATTAGATATCCATACAACATAAGGGCAGTTAGAAAATGAAGAATAGCAGAAAGTGTTGCCCCTCTAGGATCATAAAACACTGTCGTGTTGCCTGGACGAAGATACCATCTTCTGTAGTTGCTGTTGCCAAGATCCATTTTTGTCTCAATGCCAAAATAGACAGAGCCAATAAAAGATATGAAGACCAAGGTACTAAAGAGGATGTAGATTATTTTATCCATTTTTCTCTCAATTTTGCTTCTCTTGGATGGTGGATCCGTGGCATTCTGCATCACTTTTGTATCATGGCCAGTAAAGATAACAACAGCATAAACATATTCAGTGTTTTTCAGCTTAGAGTCTCTTAAAAGAATCTGTTGCACGGAAAGTGGACATTCTTTGTCTCCATAGTACAAGGTTCCAACAAATGAGTACAGATTTTCATTAGGATCCTCACATTTGATTAATCCCCTAAACTTTTCAAGGGATTTTTCATCGTTAAGATTTTCTGTGACTTCCAAAGCATGCTTTAGTTTTAGATTGGTTTCTCCATCAAGATTCATTGTATCAACATAGCAAACCCCATCCTCATAACTTGAGGAAAGCAGAAAAAGATCAGCAGGGAAGTACTCGTCCTTGTACACTTTGATGAGATCGCCCACCCGCAGTTTCTTCCATCTGGTCTCCACAAATATATTTCCCCTGAGTACATTAACCTTTTGGCTGTTTGCTTCAATATCCTGAAAAAATATGTCTATAAGAAATTCAGCCAGGGATGCCTTTAACTGGACGCAAAATTTGGGAGATTTCAATAAAGAACAGAAATAACAGATCACAGGAAGTTAATCAGTGAAGTTAATCAAATAAGGATGAAAATGTCACACAGAACATGGGCATCCAGAACAGAAAAACAATTAGTGAAACATGCCGTTGAACAAAACCAGACAAATAAGTGACATCAACATCAAGCAACACCTTGCTATATGGCAGGTTGGTATTGAACAATATCATTTCCTACAGCTTTTTTTAAGGTTTAACGTTTGACGAAGCTGAACCATGTGTGACCCAACAAGGTACAAGTATTGAATATTGACACGGTTCGAATTATATATAAATTCAAGTAGGGGAATAATTGTCTGTAAATTGATATCATCATTTCCAGAAACAAACTCCTTAATTCAGAAGGTTCAACCAAAGAATTCAGAAAAAGGACAAAAGAGTACAAACATACTCAAACATAACCTGTTTTCTTCTCCTCCAATCTTCCACAGCTTCCTTGGCCATAGTAGCTCCCATCACCACCAGCAACGGTGCAACAATACTTAAAGCAGTAAAAGGAGCCAATGGACTAAACGAAAGACACGCCACAATGAGAAAGTAGATATTTGCAACCCTTCTAAACTGCTCAAATAAAGACTTGGGAATAAAATTAAAAGCCGTGTACTTTGTGGTTGAAACATAATTTCCTGTGTAATTCAACTGAACAGCTTCTGGTTTATCAGGGTCATTGCAATATACGATCCTTGAGTAGCCTCTCTGCCCAATCTGAGTCTGTTCATGTCTGAAAGGGGATTTTAAGCACGAAAATGAATATAGTTTGCTGAAACGTATCCTCCTTTTTGGTCTTTGAGGCATTTCTGAAATGTATTCTCTTCTTCTCTCCTATAAATCTAGCTTTTCACCTGATCCTTACGCTTTGATCTCCTTGACCCCTTGTTTTGTAAGAGATCAGAGGAACACCAAACACACAATTCAAGCACAGATTTCTTCTCTTCAGAGCGAATGTCCTTATTGTACAGAAAATGACAATACCGAAGTTGAAAGGGAAGCACAAATTTAGACCAAGCCCATCACCCAAAAACGGGTACATTCAGTAAAAATCAAACAGTATCGTCACAGTAAGTGGAAAAAAAAATTCAGCTTGATTAGCCAATGAGCTTGGAATAAAAGAGATAAACCAGAATGGCCGCAAGCTCCTTTTGGCAGACTCTGAACATGAACATACTTAACTTCAATCGCAACAAAATCACAGCTTGTTGAAGCTGGAAAGCTGAAGCATGAATTTTTGTGAATTCCTTACTCTCATTGAAAGTTGCAGATGTCTCTTCCGTGTAGGTTCAACCGAATGATAGAAAGAGGGGGGAGAGAGAGAAACGAGGAAAACTAGAAAAAGTGAAGGATTTGTGTGACTGGTAGTTAGCTTTGCCGCTTCTATAAGCAAGCACGAGAGAGAGAGAGAGAGAGAGAGAGAGAGAGAGAAAAACATAGAAGTGTTCAACCGACTACTACCGTGCAAATTATCACTTGAACGCATTTGAGTCGGGATTCGTATGTTCACGTACGTCGAGATAATTCATTTAATAAACTTATCTGGGATAACATCAAGAAAATCTACTGCCAATCTAAACAGTTACTTATTGCCTTCAACCTCCATTTTCAAAAAAAGATAAATGATAAGTAAAAAGGATTAAAAAAGGCCCTTCTACAGAAAAAGATGGGTGAATGAGTCCCTCCAGCACAGTGAAGATGGTTCCTTCTCGGAAGTGAAGACCGGGAAAGTTGACGCCACATTATGACTTGCTCGAAAGCCTTTTACGACAAATTTTTCCCTACACGTGTTTGTACAATGATGAGTTGATGAGTCATCCCAGTGTTTTAGTCTTTCTTCCGTCTTCATCACGAAGTAATCAATCTACTACTTTAAGTTTTTTTTTTTTTTAATCTGGATGGTTGTTAATTGAAGGACGGACAAAGACAGATCCTGCATTTATCAGTATCTCCTTCTTAGCTCACATTAAATGGGGTAATTATCTGTTTGTTTTAATAGGTTCTGAATAACCTATGAACTTACAATTCCTTTTTTAATGTCATGTGATCTTTTATTTAAGTGTTCAAAACAGACAAATTTGACCAATTTTTCACCATGCTTAATTGATGTTAAATACAAGACAGTATGTTATATTTATAAAGGCTCAATAATCAAATTATTCAGTTTAAAAGAATTATTAAAGTAAGTTAAAAATAAAATGCATGTCCGAAATAGTATATCCTTGTCTATAAGGAGCGAGTAAGAGGAAAAAAATAAAAATAAAAATATGAGTATCATCAACCTTTTAACAGATAATTAATGGGAGGTAAAAATTAAAAAGATCATTAAATATTAAGACAATTATTATCTGACTTTTATAAAACGAATTAAGATAATTCAAATTTTAGATTCTTATAAAAATACATTAAAATAGTAATAAAAGAATACATAAAATTCATGCGTTAAAAATACACATAACACCCGTAATCAAAATAAAAGAAAATTGTCAATGTAAATTATAAAAATCCAAGCATAGATGTGAGAAAAACTCCGTCAGGGCCTTTGGTACGTGCTAACTGTCGGCCTGGTCGTTTTCTTTGGCGCCGTTAACGAGGTTTAAAAGGAAAGGTGAAGCATGGTTTTAAAAAAAAGGAGAGGTGACGTGGCAATTCAATCCGATGTGGTGGATTTTTAGCAGCTCGATTTTTCTTGGTAGCAACGCACAGAGACCACGTCGGGCGGTGGGGTTCCCCATGTGGTCTATTATACCGAGGAAGAAAAGCATCCTGCCTCCTGTCTCTTGTTACATGATACTCCTTCCCATGGGAAACCTATGATAAATTGTATTATAAATTTTATTTTATATTTAAGATTAGAGATAATACTAATGGGGATAAATTTTTTTTATTTTTATTTCTAATAAAATCTAAACTTTTGTTGACCAAAAGATAATATAGACAATTTTAAGGACCCCCCTTATTGATAAGACTACTGCCCGAAATATGTCAGACGTGACTCGCACGGACAATTACATGCCAAGGATCAGGATTACGCATTTTTGGGCTTGAATTGACGAACACGTTTTTTTTTTTTTTTTTTTTTTGGCAAGGGACCAACACGTTATTGCGACCAGGGTCATGTCATGCTGATTGTGACTTCTTGAATTGGGCTCAATCTTTCTTGGGCTCCTCTTGGTAAACCATCCATGTGGTCCGTTATAACTTAGGCATGGGCCTTGTCTGGGATAGCCCATGTTGCCCGTGTTTTGCTTTCACCCCCTGAAGAAGCTTGTCAAGTAGCATCACTAAAATGTAAGCCCTAATGGTACCAACCCCAAGTTATTAAAAAATAAAAATAAAAAAAGACACAGAATTAAGCTCACAACCTCTTATTTATGAAAAAAAAATTATACCACTAGGTTAATAACTCTTCAACCTTATCAACATTCATTGAGAGCAAGTGATAAGAAATTTACTCTCCCTTAATCACAGTCCCGGTTTGAGGCGTGAGAATGAAGAAAATTGTGTTAAGAGCTCTTCTCCCACGACCGTGAGCGACTCGAGGCAAATCCGGATGAGTTAGAAGATTCTAGTGAACCGGGTGAGCAACCCCCCCCAAAAAAAAAAAAAAAAACTCCTCAATGTTGTATAGGAAAAACTTTAGAAAGCATGAGAATTAAGCTCATAACCTCTTATTACTTCCTGACCCTTTTTAATTTCTATTTTTAAATTTTGAATTTTTTAAATCTTATCTGGCTTTATTATTGTGTTTTGGTCATGATTATTTGTGGATTTAATGATGTAGAAGCTTTTGTTTCTGTTTTCACAGTGTTCACTGCAACTTGTTAAAAAGTGTGGACTTTAATTTATTATCTAGTTATTCATTAAAGTCCTTCCTTCATCATATTCATAGTTGAATAAACCTTAATATGTACTATAATTTTGGCCATGTTGTTTGAAATCCTTTAATTTTAAATTCTTTTATGAACTCTGTTTGTAATTCTTTTTCTTTCTGACAAAAATAATTATTTCAATGCTGAAGTTGTTGAAATAATCCAAAGTATTGCATGCTGCCATTTTCATTATTTCTTTTATGCCAAGAATAATCATGCAAGATCAAGATGTAGCTCACCTATCAACGTTGAAGCTATATTTATGTGTGGCTCTCCCAGAGAGCGTGAATAATCAATAGGCAGCTAGGTTTATTTTATGGGAGGAAAAGAGCAAAAAAAAAAAAAAAAAAGAGAGAGAAAGAAAAGAAAAAGAATGATGACTCAGTTCAGATTTAGTTTGATTTCTTGCATCTTATATTCTCTATTGTATCATTCTCTTCATCTTTTAAGATATTCAACTTTGTTTTTCCAAACACCATACCCTTTCTTTCTTAACCTTAGCCCCATTACAACCTAATAAAAGTCCTTTGGATTTATGCATACATTTGCTTTATTAGTGGTGGATAATTTAGATTCTTGTCAAGCCTATGGAAAGAGTGTTGGATAGGGATGAATTTGAGCGTAAACACAAACCTATACACTTTTGAGTGAAGAGTGACATACACATTATCCTTAGCGAGGGATTTCTAGTTTATGTTCCCCTTTGTCAAGTAAATTGCCATGATGTTTACTTTCTTAATTTATGAGAGGATCACTTAGACATGAGAGATGCTGAAATGTTTTTGTTTACTTATTGCTTGTGATTGAAACATTCATTTTTTAAGCTTTAGTTTTGTTTTGTTTTTGTTTTTGTTTAGTTTCCCTTGGTCTTGATTTGTTTTGCCTGGGAGTGCAAAAGGTAAGTGTGGGGGAGTTGATAAATCCATATTTTTATATATTTTATCCCGCCTTATCCATTTATTTTGGAGATTATTTTAGGCTAATTTGGATATATTAGATAATATTTGGATTCTTAGCCAATTTTAGGAAATAATATAAATCTGAATTAATTATGAGATTACTATGCTTAAATTATTAATATCCTAATTGTTATGTTGTGATTAAATAATATTTCTTAATTTATGATAGATCATTATTTTATCATATTAAAAGATCCTATGGTGCAGAACTTTTCAAGAAAGAAAATCTGAAAGGAAATCCAATGATGAAATTTTATTGGGCTACTTAAATTTTATTGGACCCAAGTTGATATCTCTTTCTTCCCTATTTAAAAAGCTGCCCTCTTTTCAATTTCATTCCGTTGAAGGAGACTGTTGAAAAAGTCACAACCATCAAATGAATTTGTGAATCCAATCACGCGACCCACGCCTTTTCCTATTGCATAGATGAATTAAGATTCAAGGATTAGGCGCTTGGGTCGTGGGTTCGATCCCGCTCATCGTCTTGAGTTCGAGGCTTTGGGAATGCGGCGATCGTTGGTGGTAGAGTCCCCCAAAGAGGCCAAGTCTCGGTTCGGATTAGTACGGGCTAGTTGCCGAAAGATGGGCGGCCAGGACTCGAATGCTCTAAGCAAAAAAAACATCTCTCCAGTGGGTTGGTGCGCAAGGATGAGGTGGATTAAACAATCATTCCAAAACTTTTTAATATCAAAAAAAAAAAAAAAAGAATTTGTGAATGATTGTTTAATCCAATTCCTCAGTCCTTGCGCACCAACCCACTGGAGAGATGTTGAAGTAATTGAATCTTAATTCAATTGATGCAATAGGAAAAGGCGTGGGTCCCGTGAATGGATTCAATGAATGGAGGATATTAATGATCTATCATAAATTAAGAAATATTATTTAATCACAACATAATAATTAGGATATTAATAATTTAAGCATAGTAATCTCATAATTAATTCAGATTTATATTATTTCCTAAAATTGGCTAAGAATCCAAATATTATCTAATATATTCAAATTAACCTAAAATAATCTCCAAAATAAATGGATAAGGCGGGATAAAATATATAAAAATATGGATTTATCAGAGAGTGACAGGGATTACATAGGAAATTGTATTCTGATTTATAGCTAGGAAATTGTATTCTGATTTATAGAAATCCCTGATTTGTAGGGATTAGGAATAATCTTCATTAATAGTCATTATGAGTCATTACTATTGAGGCTCTCTTATCTTCTATATATATGTAACGTTTGTATATGAAATATAGGACACAATATTCATTCTTTCCATTAGGCCAAGTTAACATGGTATCAGAGTTAGGGTTGTGTCCTCTCTAAAATATTTTTTTTTCTCGACAGGGATTACATAGGAAATTGTATTCTGATTTATAGATATAAATCAGAATACAATTTCTTATATAATCCCTGTCAGAGAGCCTTGCTGAGAGATTGCAAAAGCAAAAGATGAAAAACTCCCCGGTATTTCAGTCACAAACAGTGCTTGATTTCTGTAAAGCATGTTTAATGTGTTTCCCCTTTGCCATAACATAAACAAATTTAAATATCTTTATATGATATAAAAAAGGTAGAAGATGCAAATCTACCTATAAAGTGTTTCCGTGCACCTAACTCGATAAAGTTTCCTCAGGCGTCACGATGTCAATACATACGAACGTTCCCGAATG
The DNA here is from genome assembly GCA_019022655.1 of Acacia acuminata. Lineage (NCBI taxonomy): Eukaryota > Viridiplantae > Streptophyta > Magnoliopsida > Fabales > Fabaceae > Acacia > Acacia acuminata. The sequence continues at coordinate 354,878 of JAFJYI010000012.1, forward strand.
GAACAAAAATTTTCATGTCCGTTGAGTGTAGCCAGTGGTGGAACCAATAAATTTTTTTAGTCTGGGCTAAAAATAAATATGTTGAACTACTTCATTTAATTCTTATTATAAGACGCCAACTAATAAGTATATTTGGTCCTTTTTATAAGACACTTGCTTTGTTTCTAAATAGCATTAAATATTTTTATGTATACTCATAATTAAAAAGGTAGTGAGTGGGAGTAATAATTAATAAAAATTAATTATTACTCTTTTTTGAGCAAAAAAAAAGAGTAATAATTAATATGATATTAGAGTTTAGTATAATTAATAGGGATAATATTAAAAATTACTCACATTTTAAGACAAATTTAATGACTTTAACTGTTTTTATTGACTTGTAAGAATTGTTAGTTGGTTTCTTAAATAAAGACCAGGAGGAGTATTTACTAAATAGTACTCCCTGGTCCTTATTATAAGGCACCAACTAATAAGTTTATTTGGTCCTTTTTATAAGGCACTTGCTTGTTCCCAATGAGCATTAATTATTTGTTTCTATATCCACCCATAATTAATGAGGGCGAGTGTGTGAGAGTAATAATTAATATAATATTAGAGTTTAGTACAATTAGTAGGGATAATATTGGAAGTTACTTAAATTGTAGGGTAACTTTATTGACCTTAACTTTTTTATTGGTTTATGAGAAAAGTTAGTTTGTGTCTTGTAATAAGGACCGGGAAAGGAATATCAAATAACCTTGAAAATATAAATAAATAATAATTGATAATTATAAATCAAAACAATATTTAAGATGATACTAACTTTTTTGGTATCTCAAACAAAAATTTTACTTTCTTTTCATAGCCCAATGAATAATAAAACAAACATTATCTTCTGAGAGAAGATAAAAAATTAATTTGGGGCCAAATTTGTGGCCAAATAAAATATCATATAATAAATATATATATATATTCACAAATTTTATAAGATCGGCACCAAATTTGGCCATCACATAGTTCCGTTGAGTGTAGCTAACATCTACATGACATTTTTCTCAATTTGGGAATGTTCATGAATACTATTACACCAAAAGAAACTTTATGGTGCAATGCTCACATTAGAATATGTAGATTTACTCCTTAATCCATATAAAAACTTAATGAGTTGCGATATTCATGAACCATGGATTATGCTACCCGTTTCTTAGACCCTGCAAGATATAGGACCTACACTCGTTTATTAAGAAAAAGCCTATTTGAGGATAAGTTTCTTTAAATGCCCGTGTTGATCGGTTAGCATGGGAAAATATCTTTTACTATGCCGACTCATGTGAACGAAACCTTCATAGTCTTGTATGGCTCTCCTCCAATGAAACAAGTTGTGAAGATGTTAGCTTTTGTTTACGCTATTGCTCTTCGACCCTTGAAACTGTTAGAGAAACAACTGAACTTTGTGGGCAACTGAGTGGAAAAGCGAAGAGCAATAGCGTAAACAATATTTTTAATTTAGTCCTTTAATCCTAACCCTCATCTAATAAAAAGTAATTGAGCAAAAAATATCTAATAAAAAGTACGAAATGTTAATTCTAACTGACCAATTAAAAATAATATTTTTATATCCAGAACTATGGCTCCATCTTCTTCCCACGTATACACTCTCCTCAATTTAATGACTTTTTCACTCCAATATTCCTTCCATTTTCTTAATCTTTTTATTTTTTTTAATCAACCCCAAGACATCAACATCTAACACGGATAGATAGAGATGACCAGGATTGGAGGAAAAGAAAGTTACAAGAAACAACCATAATTGCCAAAGAGAAGTAATGAAATAAGAAAATGAGGGCGTTTGTTGTGGAGCAATGAGTGGCAGAGATAATGATAGAAAAAAGGGGTGATGAAATAGCATGGTTTGTAAATCAAAGATTTCAAGAAAATTATAAAAGAAAAAAAAGGAGACGATTAAAGGCGGAAGGAGTGCCGAATGGCGAGGAGGAGTTTCGTGTTTGGTAGGCCCAAAACCTAACCTAAGTTTTGGAAATAAAATCTAGGTTTTGTGAAAGCTTTGCCAAACACTTTGATTTTTCTTTAAAATCATTTTTCACCCCAAATCTAGATTTTGGGCCAAAACCTAGGTTTTCTAAAATTCAACTTTTTTTCACTTTTTACTTTTCCAAACTCCCCCTGCAGGTGGAGGGGCCCACCATGATTGGACAAATCCCCAAAATACCCTCTATTCCTTTTGCCCTCCTTCATCTTCTTCATCTCTCGAAAGCCATTGTTCATCATCATCAATGGCCTTCTTACAGAGAAAAACCAAAGAGCGAGCGGGCATCTTGAGCGATCTTAACTTTCATTGTGCAAAACCGTAAGAGACAACTTGATAGATCCCTGTTCATATCGTTCTAAATTGGAGAATCGAGCTGAGCGACGGGGTGGCCTCCAATCACTGTGCAAACCAGGGAGAAGAGCGAGTAACACCGACAGTGAGAGCGTTTGGTGGTTAAAGATGAGTGAGAACCAGATCGAACCAAAGATAGACAACGCTACTTTTCTGTCTTTGGGAGCCGAGTTCGACGAGCTGGAAGGGAAGGGAGACGGTTTCACTTATAATAAAAAGAAAAAAAGTAGAATGAAAGAAATTGAGATTAGAAATAAAACTATATATTATTTTTATTGTTTGGATTTTATATTATTTTTGATATCCTAAATTTACTTGCTTTTATTTTGATTTAGATCTAAAATGTTTACAAAGAAATCTCTAAATAATGTACTAAATTGATATCTTATAAAATCTTAAAAAAATATTTTTAATCTTATTTTTCAATATCGTAAAATAAATTTATTTTTTCTAACAATTTTATGTATTTATTATGAAATATAATGTTTATAATATTTAAAATATAACATTATCCTTCAAATGTAATTATATAAAAAGCTAATGTCCTTCTTGGTAAATTTGACCCTCCAAAAACTATTCGATAAAAACATTCAAACACTATCATTTTTTTCCAAAATCATTCTTCAAAAACTATTCTCCAAAAGTTATTCTCTAAAACCTAGGTTTTACTTTTACCTCGTAAATGGTGAAAATCATTTTCCAAAAGTAACTCCCAAACGGGCCCTAAAAGATGGAAGAACATTGAAATGGAGAAGCCAGAGTAGAGTGAGGAGAGTGTATAAGCGAAAAGAAGATGGCCGTGATAATTCCGGTTATTGAATTATTATTCTTTTAATTGGTTAGTTGGAATATATAAGAATTCGTTTTATATTTTTAAAATTTAAGCATATTTTATTAAACTATACAGCCAATATTTTCCAGATAGGGATAAGACTAATTATTAGAGTTAAGGGACTAACAATAAACTTCATAAACTTCAAGAACTAAATTAAACCTTAGAGCAAACATAAAGGGCTAAATATATACTTTAATCTACTAAAAACATCTCAAGGATAAAACACGAACTCAGATTTTTCATCTCTTTACTCTCAAGTCAATAAGCAAAACTTAAGAATTTTATATCCCATAATCTCTAATTTAAATTAATATTCATGTATCATAATAAGCTATAATCATGTTCATGATAAACAATATACTTTAGATTTTTCACAAAACATAACCCCACAATCTAATCGAGTGCATTATAAACTGTTAAGCAAAGGCCCATTTTAAACTTGGGGGATTAAAAAGGATTACACTGAAACAATTACTTAGCAATATTTATATATTAAACCTGATTGTACCATATATCATTAAATAATCATATAAAATACTTCTTCCGGTCCTAAATTTAAGACAGAGTTGATTTTTTTTGGAAAGATTAAATAAATTATTTAATCATATCATGTTATGTGTCCTTCAATTATATATTATTTTACAAGTTAGGCAAAATAGTTTAAAAAATTATAAATATAAATACTTTAAAGTAATTTAATTAGCTTCTTTAATTTCTTTAAAAAAACTAACTCTGTCTTAAACAGAGTAACTAGTAAAGTAATTATAAAAATTTTTGTTCAAACTAAGACAGCAATACCTTCTTAATCACACCGAAATGTCAAATTGATCTCATTTGCATGCGATTTGGTCCTGCGCTGCAAATTGTGCACGTCCCAGTTTTGTATTTTACTAAATTAACTAGCTTTCCACTGCTGCAAGTGGTTTAAAAATGGGGATGCCCGCGGCCGAAGCCGAAAGCCTAGAGATCAGTCTTGCTGGAATGGAGAGCTAAAAATTTACCAGTTACCAACCTGAATTTTGGGGCCCGCAGATTTCAACCAACATGAATAATATCAACGGTCGAAAGATGTAGATAACCCCATTCGTTGCCCGAACAATGTAAAATGTAAATTCCCTCGCTCCCTCTACCTCTGCCTATAAAAGAAAGTCACACCAATGCAGATACCCGGAGCTTTTCATCAAGCTTGTGAGCCACAGCATCGATGAATTCCTCAGTGTTCAAGTAAAAATCCCTGGATGCCCTGCACGTGTTACACATGTCCCCATAATTACCTCAGTGTATCCAACTTGTCTAGACGATTTGATGCACCAAAACGATTAATCATGCCTTTCCTCTATGCTATATCTATTACACATTAACAGGTTAAAGAGGGCTAATATAACAAATTTGTAAATATTAAGTCCTTCATAACAACCACCTAACTAGTTGGATACTATAAATGGCAAACACAATGCAGAAGTGGACTTCATTTTAAACTTTACAGTTCAAAATTTACATACAGGGTCATAGAACCAATGCTCATTGAATTTTGATTCTCCACAGACGGTAGAATTCCTAATAAGCCTACATTTTGGGTACCATATAGAACCATAATCAAATTAAATACAGCCTCGCCAAGCTATACCTTTTATCTTAAAACTGGAAGTCATCAAATCACACTTTCTATATTTCCCATTAAATTGCTACACTTCATTTTCATTGCATCAAAAGGGACGGTGAATATGCAAATAGAGTAACTGGAGAAGGAAGAGTTACTTACTTAGGTCCATGAATCAGAATAGCAAGATCTTTGGTCATCTTTCCAGACTCCACCGTCTCAACACATGCAGCCTCCAACTTATGAGTAAAATCCTGTAACCTCTCGTTGTTATCTAGCATGGCCCTGATACACAACAGAGATATGACAAGAACAATATTCAGAAGGAAAAAGGAGGAAAAGGACGGTCAAATAAAGATATGAAGCAGTTCGTGCAAGGAGCACCACCATATGCCTATGCCATTCAGCAGATAGCTCAAAAGTATTTGTTCCATTATAATCATGAACAATGTGCTAGCAAAATAGTTTAAAAAAATTCTTAAAAAAGGATTTTTAATGTACGTCTGAAAATCTCCTTAAAACGGATAGTTTCAACAGATATTTTTTTGTTGGTTGCTCTGACAAAAGTGTGAAAGAAAACAAAAGGGTAGAATTGAGAGGCTCTAAGTGCACAAGCTGCATGTACCAATGTATGGCGGACGCTCGATCCAACAACAATGTTCATAGTGCATGCACACACAAGAAAATGCAGAAACGCAGGGAATGGAAATGCCAACAGCCAATGAACAACAAAATACGCATAAAATTGTAAATTCTGAAATAAAGTGACAGAGTACCTGTGTTCCAGTCCACGCGTCCATGCAAATATGGAGGCAATACTGTTTGTACTAGTTTCCTGTCCCTTTTGATGAAGCCGGAAATGTCGGGTTACAGTTCCATGGGCTGCCTCAGCTTCTAATGTCTTTCCATCAGAAGATAACTGCAAGATTTTTATTAAATATGCATATGTCCAGCAACCAAAATACAGATTTCTTTTCTTTCTTTTTTTTCCCTTTTAGATTATAAAAAGGGCATAACACAAGACCTTGGAAGAAGCTTACAAAATTCAATATATTAACAAACATAAAATTACAGATTAAGAAAAAAAAAATACAAACCAGCACAGAAGTCATGAGACCCAACGACCCAAAACCTGCACATGACAAAAAGACTTTTAAACCCTGATTTTACAAATCCTTCCTACCTGGTAGGAACTACAGATATTACCATAGTTTAGAATGCCCAATGTACAAAAGAGTTTACTTAGCCTGCACGAAAACTAATTTAAAAGATAGCTGAGCCTGCGTCCTAGGATGTGATGCATTTTTTTTGCTGGTAAAACTTAGCCAAACTCAAAATTCAAAACCAAATTTTCTTCTTTTTTTTTGTTTTGTTGTGGGGGGGGAGTCTACTGAATGATCCACTTATGTTGCTTGCTAACATCAAATATATTACCGTATTTATCATTCTGGACAGAGAATAATCTATTAAATCACCTTGAGCAAGTAAATCACTTTGGACATCACCGTCATAATTTTTGCAAGCCCAAACATATCCACCTTCACTCTTGATTACATATGCCACCATGTCATCAATGAGCCTATGCTCATACCTGAAGGAGAGTTGCATCACCTATGAGTGAATGTAAATTCCTAAAAGCAAATTGCTTCATGTGCCAAAAAACAAACAAACAAACCATATCGAGTGTTCTTCAAACTTCGTCTTCCACCTTTCTTCATACACCTCCTGGAATATGTCTTTAAACCTGTCATAATTTCAAACTGTAAATTATCTCCAACAACATTGAATATCAAAGGGGCTGAAAATTTACAAAGTCAGGGAGATTAATAAGATTTGCACAAATCCTGAAATAGTGAACAAAAAAATCACCTGCCATCATATTTCTTAAGAATAGTGTTCTTGGTGCTTAAGTAAAGAGGCCATTTCTTCACAAATGCCAGAGTCATTGATGATTCAGCAAAAGCTCGGATAGACTGAAACATTAGAAAAGTAAGGGTTAAAAAATTTAATTAACAATAAATGGCATATGCACTTGGAGAACATACAATAAAACAAACCTCATCAACATTATACATAGCAAGAGCTACACCTGGTCCTTTGAAATTGTAAACATCAAGCTCCACTGGAGCATCCGCATCTTCAGGAACTTAATTAGAAACAGACATAAATCAGTATTATGTAATGTTTAATATAAAAGCAAACAAGTCCAGATCTATTAATGAGCATGATATATGTAATTAGCATACCATATACCAACTTAAGCTTCCCCGGTCCTCTAATTACTAAATCAGTAGCACGATACTGATCACCAAAAGCATGCCTACCAATACATATGGGTTTTTTCCAACCTGTAAACTGAAGAATAAGTTTGAAACAGTGTGCTCAATGGTAATTCACCTTGATTCAGAATCAAACTAGAGTCAAAACGTTACCTGGAATAATTCTGGGAATATTGCAGCATATTATGGGTTCCCTAAAAACAGTACCTAGGAAGAAAGTTGAACTAGCACAAGTGAAATTTTAAAAACAAAAAATAGTGAAAATTAAGGAAAGGAAGGCCTGTGAAGCATAGTTAACATTGAACAATTCAAGCTCAATTAACGCATGAAGCATGTATTAGTGACAATCTTGGTATGTATGATAGAATGAGATTGCTCAATGCACATAATGTAAAACGAGAGCCAGTTAGCAAGTATTAGTAAACACTTACACTCATAAAACTACCACAAAAATCCAATATTTCATAGCAACCCCTCAACATATTCATTCTCAAGTTAAGTGTGCCTGATAGATGGCCAATGCAATTGACAAAATAGAACAGGTTCACATCCTTTTGAATCAACCAAATAAAGACCACCAATATCGTTAGCTTATATAATGTGCCCATCAAATAGTTATAAATGTCTATATTAGCAACTTCATTGTATTTTAGTTTCAGTTAGCACAAGTCATCCAATGAAGAGAATAACTACAATTACAAGATACATGTAGGATCCGCTTCTGTATTTCCAAAATAATTTGCAAAACATAGAAATCCTACAAGTAAAATCAACGAAGCTGTTTTTCCCAAGAAAAGAATATTTTCTTGAGCTTATTACATCCCATCCGCAACAAACATAGTCCTCTTTTTAATATGAAGAAACATGACAAAAAAACTCCACATGGCTACACGTGCATTCTAATGTTTTAAAGCTAGTAAATATATCACAAACCATTTAAAATGTTTCTAATTGTGCCATTGGGGCTCCTCCACATTGACTTCAGTCCAAATTCTTTGACTCTGGTCTCATCTGAAAGGTTGAAATAGAGGGGGGAAGAAGTTTGATCCATGAAAAAATTACGATAAAATCAAAATTTAGCAGTGCCACCAACATGGCATGCACAATGTAAAATACTATATAATATGCATGAACGGGGACTCAATTGAGCCAAATTCTAAGTATGATTGATTGCTAATAAATCATGGAACAGAACATTTTGTTCTATCCAGCCAAGAAAAACTAACCTGGAGTTATTGTTGCGCATTTTACAGCAACATTGAACCTGAAGTAGACAGAACAGAACATGTAAGACTTGGAGCATCCTAACGGATACACAAATAAGCAAAGCAAAGCACCCCTTCTCAACCGCAGTCTTAAGTTGTGTATCTCAGACAGCTTTATCTGAAGCAGTTAAAGAGTCAATTGAAACTATTACACTAAAATGTCATATTACTAAGTATAGAAACTTTCATCATCTCCATGAACTTATTTTCTATCTGATTTGGATACAAAAAAGCTGAAAAGGCCGCAAGTTCTCCCAGAGATTCCCAATCGAAAGGCTGAGCTCTAGGATCTACTTGAGGCCATGAGAAGAATCACGGTCATCTACGTTGCTCACATCAAAAGCTCCCGGAATTTTCGTGATGAAACAAATCAAAATGCAGTAAAGCCCCAACACTTCATGCACTCTCTAAAGCCCCATTTCTGTTCTATTTCTATGTTACAGCGCATGTTCCAGAACTAAGCCAGCCCAGTTCAGCAACTTGAGTGAGAACTCGTAAAAGCAAGATCACCACAATAAATTAATATACGCAACCATCTGATCAATTCTAGTGACACATGCTTAGACATAAAATCACTCACTTTAGAGCGGCCTCAGCACTTTCCACAGTAACTTTGTCATCAGTTGCGTCACGATTCTGAATTCCCAAATCAAAATACTTTATATCTAAATCCAGATAAGGAAATATAAGCTGCAGACATCACATGAAACACTTCAATATGTTAATCCAATCCAAATCCATCGTAAAAGCCAGGATGAGATGAATAGATAGCCCGCTAAAGATAAGTATTCATACTTTATCCTTTATCATCTTCCATATGATCCTTGTCATTTCATCACCTAACCAGGAAAAGAGTTCAATAAATACAGTACAGCAAAAAATCCAAGAAGATAGCAAAACAGAACATGTTATGTTTATTTCTGAAAAATTCCCTCCCGAATGTAGAAATGAAACCTGGGCCTTAAAACAATAGCAAAGACAAACAGGTCAACCTGTAGTAAATTTAACTAAAAAAATCCGTATTTTTCCCATAAGCCAACCCCGCGGGTTCATAATAAATTCTGACGCTCTCTTTGTCCATTTCTTCTTCCAGTTCACGTAAACTAAAGAAAGAATCATTAGGTACTTAGTCGAGATAAACACTAAAATAGCATTTACCGTCCATCTCCACGATCGGATTCTGAACTCGAACTCTATCAAAACCAGGACGTGCGGCGTAGCATCGGAGCGAAACGCGATTTGAGCGAGTGGGGAAGAAAACATTGTCCGATGTTAAAACACCATTCCTGGAAGTGAAGCATGAGATAGGGTTTCTGCGCGCTACTGAAGATAGTGAAGACGATAACGTAGTGGCGCCGGACATGACGCTTGATCGAAGCAATGCTCTCAGCATCCAAGCTTAATCAAGAGCTATCTAGAGTTTGAGCTGACAACTGCAAAAGCTTTCCTTGTCAAAGAAAAGAAGCCGCGGAATTCGCTCCCTTCCAATATTCGGCATTCGCTCCCTCGCTGGCTTTTGTTTTGTTTGGTCTTGCACTTTCGCGGACTATAAAAATATTTGAAAAAATACATATAACTTTTAATTTAATCCGTTTATTTATATTCCTAGGCATTTTTCCTTCATTGTTTAAAATAGTTTAGAGATAAAAAAATTGTTAAACTATATGAACGAAAATATTTTACTTCTACCTTTTATTTTTATTTAATTTATTACTTCTGTTATTTATTTGACAGTGATTTTTAACTTTTTTAATATTTCTTTGAGTTTGTGTTAATATTCATTACATGTCAAGCAATAGCGCGATGATCTTTGTTCCAATTAATATGATCTACATTGCATTCGTTGTTTTAAAAAACCTTAACATATTCTATTGATAAAAAAACGAGACATTCTTATTGTAATGAGAAATTTTGTAGACTTTAAACATCTTCAATTGACTGCAAAATAATTGACTTAAAAAGCCAAGTTTCAATTTCTATTTCTATTTATTGAAAGATTAGAAACTATCCGTTTTATTATAATATTTTAACAAATAAATATTAAAAGTGTTTTTAAGCATCAATACAAATATATTGCATCAATACCAATATACTCTAACACATCACAAGCGACCTACCCTTTTAGTTCTCAAAATAACTTAAAGCATATATGTAAATTCCAACTATCATTGACAATCAAGCTGAAGGAATTGCAGAAAAAATTATCATCTTACTCACCAATATTTAATACCCAATATCCATAAACCCGTTTTTTGGGAATCTTCTTTGGAAAATGTTTCCACCTTCAGCTTGTCCGCCCCAGTGGAGGAAGAAGACTGGAAAGTGAAAAGGGCATATGTACAGCTGGCAAAAAGCACAGTATACTTAGTTGGACTCATTTTTGAACGTCTCAGTCTCTATTGATTTATCTTTCTATTTCTTCTTTATTAAATATATGAACTATTAGATCAAGTTTCAAAGCTTGAGATTGAAACTTAATAATACTTTCGATGAGTGAGTCTAAGAAATGTATGGCCATACCGTGATGGAAAGGAGTTTCCATTTCACTTATTAATTATCGGAAAGTAATGTTCATGAAAAGGAAGTTGACATTATCCATGCCTCATCCTTGACCAAATTATCGCGTGACAAAAGGGACGTGACATGGTTGTACGATAGGTGTATCGTGTCATCGATCCCCATGTGAGTTGGGTAGTCGCAATGTCTTGCTAGAGGCCGCTTGTGATTTGTGGGGACGGTGTAAATAACGGTCGTTAAGAATAATTGTAAAAATCATTTTATTAATCGAGATTAATGAAGAGTTTAATCGTGGGGTAAATATATATATATATATATATATTTAAATTCGAAAATAATATAATGATATTATTTAATTGAGATTAAAATATTATTATTATATTATTTGTTTTATGTTTAATTTATTTGATAAATTAAATATCTAAAACAAAGCAGAGATATTGTATCTCATTTAATTTTGAATAAAGATATTATTGTCTATTTAATTTAAATTGAGATATTGGTATCTTAGATTTAAATAAATAGATAGATATCATTTCTCCGATTTAATTTATTGAGATAAATTAAAGGCTTTTAAATTTGGATTAAATAAATAGGTTGGATTAAATCTATCAGATAGATTTAATTGATTATTTTTTAATCTAGATTCGAAATCGAAATTTTAGATCTGGCTTTTAATTCGATTAAATAAATATTATTATATTAGATCTATCGGATAGATTTAATCAATATATATTTAACGATCTAAAGTTTGAAAAAAAATAATACGATTAATTTTGCAAAATTAAAACCTACGGGAAGCGTATTACGAAAAGCCGCGAGAAATTAGAGTAATTTAATTGCCGTAGCCGTGTACGAGGATTGTTCGTGTGGATAACGATAGAGGAAGAGGATTCTAAGAGTCGTCTCGCGATCGAAAAGGAAGAACGAGACGCGGACGAATTCTTAAAAGGTAATATTCGGATTTCTTAGCCTTGATTTAAAATTAGTGATCCTCGGGACGGATTCGTAGAAATTTTAATCATTGCGTTTATAACGGGAACTTGTCCGCCAGCGGAGGAAGAAGACTGGAAGGTCAAAAGGGCATATGTATATAAAATTATTATTAAATATAATATTAAATCTCTTTAACCATTCAATAGAAAGTTTAATGGTTGAGATTGAAATCTATATTAAATAAACATTCATCCCCTACAAACAAATAACGTCGTTTGTCAAACTTTGTCATTTTGGAGTGGGGCTTAAACCATTTGTTGTAAAACCTTCCTTCTTAATGCGTTTATGTTTGGTACAGCGTTGTGGGGGCAACCTTAAACCTTCTTAATGCGTTTATGTTTGTATAGCGTTGTGGGCATTTCAAAGTGTGTTTTGGCTCTTTTTGGGCTCTTTCTTTTTTTTTTTCAAAACATAATTTGATCGGTTTCTTTTACAGTCAAATAAGCTCTGTTTTTTTTTCTTCTATATTGCGTTCCATTGCGTTTTTTCTGCTCTGTTCATCTGCTTCTATTTATGGCGAATGTGCTTGTTGTATTCATCTTTCTATAAGTTCAATGAGTTAGTATCAATCGATAAGTATGTGTTCCATTTCGGTTTCTTCCCCTCTGTTCATCTCCTATGGGGCATGTGCTTGCTGTATTCAGCTTCTTATTAGTCCGATGAGTTAATTTGAATTGAAAAGGTAGAAACTATCCATCCGATAATATTTTAAAAAATAAATATTAAAAGGAAGCATCAATACCAATATATCACTCACATATATAATCTAAAAGGTAATACGCATCACAAGCGACCTACCCTTTTAGTTCTCAGAATTACTTAAGCCTACATGTAAATGTCATCAAAATATTCACCCGCATTCCCATTTTAAGATCAGAACATTGATATTATATATAACGTCAGAAGCATGAAAAGTGGAACTAATGGCATGGCTGCCTACTCCTCGTCCACAACAACACTGATTTCACCTTTCTCAAGCAGATCATAGAATTCTCTAGTTCTCCTCTGGTTATTCCAGTGGTGCATCTTCCATAAACCACCAGCTAACAGACCAAGGCTTATTCCATACAATATCTCCTTCGCAACACTTGGTCCTCGATACGTAGCATGCGCTATCTTATGAGCAGCCATCTCTATTCTGCAACATTGACATCAACAAATGGCATTCAAACCCAAGTCGTGCATAGAAGCAAACATGTTAGTCAGCCCAGTTCATGTCGTGCATAGAAGCAAACATGTTAGTCAAATTAAGCCCAGGGAAAATATTTCATCTTGGATGAACCTAAATAAATAAAATATATAAAAAAATTTAAAAAAAAAAAAAATGTTTTTTTATGCATGGCTCTGAATACTATGCGCTGAATACTATGCGCCAATTAATCATATTAATTATAAACTCTATGCCTGCAAAAATGCACTTCTGAGATATGAAACATCAAATGGTCCAAAACCAAAACTATGTCAGATCAGCTGAATTTTGAAAATAACCCGACCCGAGTTGTCATTGATTATTTGTGTACCTTTAACCTCTCTGCTTGTGGAGTTAGGCTTAGAATAAATGTTGTTCACTAAAAAACCTTACCTTGTATATGCATACTTCAACAAATTTACCCAGCAGCTAATTAGAAAGACTGAATAGAGACAGCCAATAATTGAAAAGGGCTTTATTACACTAACTTCTGAGAAATTTGAAACAGGTATAACATTTTAACTGACAATAAATTCTTTAAGCTTCTAAACTTAATGCCAATATATCTCATAACTCATTGCCGTTAACATATTGTTTCATTTAACCAGAAGAGTCTGAGTATAGACATGCTGGTCATTGCTTATTGAGTCTGAGATTAGACTTGCCGGTTATGATTTTTATGAATAGTGAGGCTATGTTACAAATCTAACATGTTGAACACTGACGTATTAATACGTCAAACATAACAAGTGCCAATAAACTCACTAAATATCTTTAAACATGACCTCTAGATATGTCAAAATTCCAAGCGTGAATCCATCTGCAGGTTATCCGCAGGATCGGGTGCAAGTTACGGATTGCAAAACGGATCCTAGTGGGTGGGGACACTGATTGAATTGAAAATTTCTTGGTAGACTTTAAGAAAAGGTAATAGCCAAGTCCGGTGGGCATTTTAAAATAAAAGTCTTCACGCCAAGCATTAGAATCAGAAAAATACATCACTCAGCAAGAACAGGCAACCCTCACTCCTCACCTCTCTGCTTATTCTCATTTCTCACCAGTTACTTCGAACAAATTTTGAATGTACAGTGTGTGAGTGTGGAAGTGATAAAGAATAGCGACTTCGACGGAGCTATCCAGCTTCTCAAAATACATATACGCTAAATCAAAATCAATCCCTCCCCCAAAAAAACCATCATAGCCCAACTTAGAGTTGGAGATTGAAATGTAAAAGACAAATTTCAAAGCAAACAAACACTAGAAATTACTAACAATACAGAATTCAACAGTGCGCATACCTCTTTTCTCAGGAAATCCGAGGATCCACGGGGAAACAGTGATGATAAAACTATGCAAAGCGTTGGGGGCGGTGATGGGAATCATATATATAATCCAGAATGTTCCCGCCGAGATGAATCACAGCCGTCCGATGGGAGTTTTCTTTTTAAAATAAAATGAGATGAATCAGATTCCGCGTAAATAAACCGGGGGGGTTGGATGGGATGAGCTGGAAGTCTGGAACTTTGAAGCCTGCATGCTGGACAGGTGCCCCGAAGGCCTGAATGCACGAATGCATAGCCACGTGCCTCAGCTTCCCGATTAATCGTAAGGCGGGTGCGGCCCAAAATATATATGGGCCCAAACATTAGCAGCTCATTATTTGGGTTCAATTCGACGACTGGTTTATACCAAAAAAAAAAAAAAAAATTCGACGACTGGTGGGTCAGTCTGTCCAATAATTCTTAATGAATATATAATGAAGTAATTAAAATAAATATAAAATGTAAATAATACGGCTTTTAGACCCTTCTTAACCTCTAGGTTTCAAGTTTGATATTTGTGTTGGGAGGGAAGTTATGAACCCCGGACACTAGATAATAATATATAAAAAAAAGTTACACATACAACTTCTACTTTGCTTCCTTAATATGTAGTACTATTTCTGATCTTAAATATAAGATAAAATTAACTTTTTTAGAGAGATTAAGGAAGCTAATTAAATTAATTTAAATTATTTGTAATTATCATTTTTTGTCCAAACTATTTTGTCTAACTTATAAAATAATATATAATCTAAAAACATACAACATATAATATGATTAAGTAACTTATTTAGTTTTCTTAATCTCTCAAAAAAAAAAAAGTCAGTTATGTCTTATATTTAAAACCGGAGATATTACGAATAGTTTTTACTTACAGTTTAATGGAAATACAGGCAAGATTAAACATGCATCACATGGATCTTGAGAAATTAGTACTCTCGTTAATGACTTATAAGCAATACTGCTAGCTGTGAATTTCACTGTGTGTTTGTGTTTGAATTTGAGTCACATGACCTCTTAAATTAAGAAAAATCTAACAGTACGTCAATGTTTTTACCTTTCAATCCATATAAAATAATAGTCATTCTATTGGTGATTAACCTGAACTGTTTCGTTAGAGACCATATATCGATTAGTACAGTATTTTTTTTTTAAAAAAAAAAAAACTCTTGATTATATAAAAATAACTAATGAGCTGAGTGCAGATAATTAATTTTATAGTATATTGTATTTTTTTAGTAAAATAATGCACAAGTTTACACATAATAGTTATTTTATCCGAGATTAACATTTTGAGAGGTGTATCTATACTTATATGTCATCAAGTTTAGGGGTAAACGTGCATCAAGCTTATTTGTACACGAGAGACTATACACGGAGGCCAAAGTGCAAATATATGTGTGTGTGTGTATATATATTGGCTGCAAGAGGGGCATCTGTTCACCTCCATTAATATGAAATAATATTTTCGAAACAAATAGAAAAAGTGGCTAATTTGGACGGGGAAAAGAATCATATTCATCTTTTTTGTCTGCTGTAACTTTCTTCACCATCTTCCCCCTGTAACTTTTTTTTTCTGGGTCAAAGTCTTTTCACTGCAACTGACAACAGAATATTAAAGGGAATACTACAAATGGTGATTAGTGTCGGCTTATGATGTGTGAAGTTTACGTGGCTCATATTTTTTTGGGGGAATTTGATAAAATAATATAGATATCATATGGTGCATACACACGGGGATGGAATTATGATCTGCCAGTTTCTTCCAACAGGGTCCTGAATCTGTGGATCATGCGCTCTGCTAAAGGGTTTTGGATCGGCTTAAATATGGGAGGGTGCAAAAAGTCATGGGTGGGAGAAGGACTTGCATTTGGTTGGTCAAGCTGACAACGTAGGACCTCTCACACAGTCCTCAACCAGACCTCTTTCTCAGTATGCACCAACACAAGAAGGAATATGCGGACGCGTGAGGACCCATGAATTCCGGGTACCATTCAGACCATTCATTTTCTAATTAACAGGAACGATGACTCAAAATCTGATTTTTCTAAGTTGATTAAATTAATGCCTAAGGCAATTTCAATCATTTACCATCGAATAATTAACACCAAAAAAAAAAAAAGGCAATTTCAATCATTTAACATCGAAAATAATTAACCAAACAATCACCCCCCCATACGGAGATAAAATTACTCTTGTATAATTTATTTTGTAAATTGTAAAAAAAAAACAATTCATCTTAACATAATTAATTTTCACAATCCCCAAAGATCTATTTACTTCTACCATATTGAGTATTTTCTTATCTCTCTCTTCTACAATCCTCCTTATTATAATAATTTTATTGTTTTTTCTCTTATTCCCTATGTCATCGTAATAAGGGTATTTCATTTAAAAAAAGTTACAATTTTGACGCATATATTGTTCTTAATCGACTCTTTAAATTGTAAGATTCGGTTAAACGTTCTTGTAAAAAGGAACAAAGGGAGCATATAAAATAATACTCCCTCTGGTCTTATTTATAAGAGTTCGATAACTGAATCATGCGGTTTAAAAAAACAGTTGAAATTAGTTTAAAATAAGAATTATGTTTGAAATAAAATTGTTTTTATCAAATATGCCCTTATTTATAATGAAAAAGTAAAAGAGATAAATAGAGTAAATATAAATATTACTAACCTTTTAATTAGTACAATATTTATAATTAATTAGAGATAAAAATGGAAAGAAAAAAAACTTATGAAATATTTATACAACTCTTGTAGGACTCTTGTAAAAATAATCATGGCAACTCAAATATTTGGCTCTTATAAAAAGAAGCAAAGAGAATATTTAGAGAGGGGCAATAAATATAGGGCCAATGTGCAAATTTAGCAATGGACAATTTCGCTATAAAAACCCATAAGATTTAATTATTTTCGAGTGAAAAAGTAGATATAAACAATTTATTCAAGAACAGATATAGTAACGCCATTAATGAGACTTAATTTTTATTACCTTTTGCACTATGGGTCTCATCTCATCAGTCTTCTCTTTATTATTTTAATATTTTTTCTAATGGAAAAATATCGCTTTAAATCTATGGAAACAATTTCATTTTAAATAGACCTCAAAAGATTTTGAAATTTCACTATAACCTCTTGAATCAAAATGAAATTAAAGTTTTTTCAATGAAAAGATAATGATATCTTCCATTATTTTAGTTTTTTCATATAAGCATTTATAAGAAAAATAATGCCTTTATTTGTCTTGTAAAATTTTTTTTTTTAACTTTCTAGATTCTTTTAAATAATTTAATTTGTTTGATGAATACCCCTATTTATTTTTTGAATTATAAAAGTTAAGTCTCTTTAACAACGTTGTTATATCTGTTCTAAAAGAAGTTATTTATATCTATTTTTTATCTGAAAATAATTAAGTCATACAAGTACGTATACTTATAACAAATTATTCATTGTTAAATTTATACCTTCACCGGACAGATTATACATGTGTGCTGTAATAATTGGAGGAATATTACAGATGTCAAGTGTGCGTGGAAGATCTTCCGATGTCACGGAAGCAGTCAGAAAAAGCCTGATTCTTCGTAGTTCAGTGTACGCCAGGGATTGTATTGTTGGAAGATCATCTACGTAATGGGCAAACAGGATTTCAACCAAAATAATAATAATAATGTGGAACTCGTGGAGAGTTTTACACAGCGCAATATTCAAGGTTTTTTTTTTTTTTGATAAAAATACAGTATAAAATCAGTGATCCGTTTGGCTGAAGTTTAATTTTTTGCTTTTTTAACTGCAGAACCCAGCTAGGAATTCCATTGACATATTGAAAAAACACGATCAGTGTCTCTATATGTATACATATGCCTGGCTCTTAATTTGTCCGCAACTGCTGATGCATGGCCAAAAATAAAACGGAAACCGCTAGAAAGAAAAAGAAATTATTTTGTATTCAATACTGTCATCATTCACGCTATTAATTATGACTGTACAAACTGATTTACGACACCTTTATATGTTTAAAATTATCATTTATTTTTGGGTGAAGATGTACGTATGTATGTGCATGAATTTTTACTAAAAAGTGCATCAGGTAATCATATATATGTGCAAGGTACAAAAATACGTGTAAATATTTAAAATGAGAGTAAATATGTCACCACCATTAATTTTAACCTAACATTATTCCGTAATATGCAAAAAGAATATAGGTCTCACTATAAAAAATAAAGGTGTTAGATTAAATTTAACAGTACCAATATTTTTACTCTTATTTTAAATGTTCACAAGTATTTGTAAACCAATGTATACAGCGATGGCTGGACATGTTTTTTTTAAAAAATAAAAGTTCATAGATATTATTGCTGTTTGACCCTTTACTTTTTTTTTAAAAAATAAATAAATAGATTCAGCAGATAGGAACATCCAACAACAAATAGGTCCATGGGCCTAACAATGATGCGTGTGGATAATAAATTTGAATTACACGTTACAATGTATATAAAAAGCTGTATTAAACTGGTCAAAATATACACGCTCACCAACCCCAACAAGACTACGAGTCACCCGCGGATGAAACCACTAAATAGCGCCTAGTACGTAATAGTATTATAGGTTTGAATTTAAAATTGAAACATCTCACACTCTCATACATACAAGGAAAACACACGTCCGCGTACACACCAGACAGAGGACCAGAGGATTGAGAAGTGATCAAAATCACTATATATATGTGTATATATATAACCTCTGTATAAATTTTATCATTGACATGCACGTGCGTGAATTGATTCAAATTTTTACTGTCCATGCAGTTACGTATATTAATTAGGCAGTGTCTAACTATAATATACGTTATATTGATATCGTCAGCATGCTTTTACTTATCTACGACAGTAATTTTTTTGGGGACCAAGAATGACAGAATTCTTTTAAATCACCCCAGTCACATCTGATCTATTTGTCTCCCAAAACTAAATGATGATATATATATTGAGAGAGAATATACAAAGAGTAATAAGTTGTATCTTGTACTCTTGTGTCCTAAAAAAGAGGTGGAAATTAAAGGATCCACGTTCAAAGAAAGTGCCCCGATATATCGGCGTCGGGCACGTAACTTGTCTTTTAATTGGTTCAATGAACCCTTATCCCAAACGATCCTATATATATGGGCAAGCTAATCAATATCTGCATGCCATGTACCCACTTCCACTTAATAAAGATAACGTTATCATGCCCCTGGGCATCAAAATGTTTTCACGTACGGCCGGAAACATCACAAATATTCATTCTTTTTACTATAAATTTTGACACTCCAATATAAAAGTAATAAATAATCATCAGGGCACAGACAAGTCAACAAATTCACAGTCCAGGATATAACTTAATGATCCGAGACACTCATTAATTAATCCAACCGTATATTTAGGGGAAGAACAAACAATAAATAATGACTCTAAGCTGGAACCACACATATTCCATACTCCCTCTAGTCTTTATTATAAGACACCAACTAACTTTTTTCACAAACCAATAAAAGTAGTTAAAGTCAATAAAGTTGCCATAGAATCTAAATAATTTCCAATATCACCCCTACTAATTGCTTTAAACTTTAATATCTTATTAATTATTACTCTCACCAACTACTCTTATTTATTATGGACAGACATGGAAAAAAATAATTAATGCGCATTGGGAATCAGGAAATGCCTTATAAAAATGACCAAATAAACTTGTTAGTTGGTGCCTTATAATAAGGACCGGAGGGAGTATTATATATTTATATACTTTGGAGAGATTAAATAACATAAATAAGTTACTTTATTATGACATATGTGATATGATGATCTAATAAAATACTTCTATATAACATTATATTACATAAGTTAGACAAATTATTTTGAAGAAAAATTGTATATTAGAGATAAAATTTTTTAAAAAATCTTACATTTAATTAGCACCAAAATTTATCATCAAACTACTTGTTCGGTCCTTAATATAAGATATATTTACCTAATTTGATCAGATTAAGAAAGTTAGTTAAGTTAGTTAATATGATATCTATTTTCTTAAATACCTTAGTCATCTTCTTTAATTCTATCATTCCCTCTCCACCTTGATTATTGTTAAGGTAACATAAATTGAAAATTATATCTTATATTTAAGACTAAGATTAACTCCTCAAATATACCTTATATTAAAAATAAAAGGAGTAGATCCTATAGTTAGAAAGGAAGTACTATACTGCATGCATCATTTCAGAAGCTCTTTGATGAAAATAAGAATGGCTAGGTTAATCTAGCTACTTGTCATTAAATAAAGCATAGCTACTTGTCATTAAATAAAGCATTCCAAGTCATGTATGATATTTTGTTCAGAGAAGAAATTCAGCTTCATTTGACACGAAATTCAAGAACGTACCATATATATATATTGTGCTATATAAGAGAGAGAGAGAGCTTTACGCCTTCATAGTCCACAGCAGTAGTATTCATATATATATATATATATATATATACAGTCACATTCCAAGCAATATAAAATACGCTATATATAAGGCCAAATCTCGGGTCTTGTTATTGCATATATATAGCTAGGTCAAAAACACAGATATGGATAGATATAAATTCACATGTTACTGTTATCTGCTCCTCAGTGAATGTGGTGAAAGGCATCGCCAGAAAGATCATTATTCCAAGGAGAAGGATAGTAAAAAGCAGCAGAAGAAGGAGATTGAGCAAGAAGAGACGACGACGAACCTCCAACAACAGGTCCTTCATTATTACCCAACATTCTAGTTGCAGCATCGTGATGATGATGATGAGTGGGAATAATTTCAGTGCAAGTATTAGTGTAGCGAATCATTTCAGCATTAGTGGCATCAAGTTCCTTTTGGAGCCTAATGACTTGTCTCTGGAGCACAGAGATGGCTCCAACACAGCCATACACTGGATCTTTGATACGAGCCTCGGCTTCATAAGCCAGAGAGTTCACTGCATCTTCTCTCTGATGTGGCAGCACTTCGTTCAGGAGCTTGCTCACGTTGCTTGCTCCGAATATCTTGTGAACGTTGGCGAATTTTTGTGGCTCTTCCGGTGGAAAATACGGCGCAAATATGCAGTCCGGCATGCACTTCCTTCTCAGAAACTTGCACGCCGCACATGGAGAGTTGTAGCTTGATGAAGACGCCATCATCATACACACACACACACACTTCACCGCCACCACGAAATTGAATAAATTAATATTTTCACATAGAATCATATACCTCCAATGTTCATCATCAAGCAACTGTCTAGCTAATCATCATATGTACAGGAAAATATATAGTGAAAAGCAAAATTCCCCTTGAAAATTAACATGAATTTAATGGAAAGCCAATCAAGGTTTATATTAGTCGTATATGAAACTTCCACGCAAACATATATACCATGCGGAGCTGGATCGAAGGACGGAATAAATAATTTATTATCTGTACTTGTGTGCGCTAATTTTCAAACTTCCTTGTTTGCAAACTCTAAGTCCCTTAATTACTAGGAAGTTTTTCTCGATCACGCACCTCTATTTTCAATTCAAAGGATTTCAAACTATTTCCCAGAAAACCCGATCGAACACTTTCTTGGCTTAATTTCTTTTAATTTGTTCTTGACTTCATATTCTAGGAGACGATGACACGGTCTACGAATATGCTAAGTCCTAATTTTCTTCACTTGCTTCAATAATCACCAAAATTCACAAAACTGTATATATTTTTCCATCGTCTATAACCTCTCTTATTCATGATGTTTTAGCTAGTTAGCTAGCTAGGTCTCAGATAAGACCTTCTATGACGGAGAGTCACATGACTAAAAAAGGCCAAGATCACAAGCAATCCTTTAATGGAAACGATGGATCTTCCAGTTAAGTGATCGACAGGACGTGGAAACTTTTCAAAAGATGAACTATTAATTGATTCAACAGCCATAATTTCAGCGGACTTTAAGTAAGTAAACAGAAACCCTGAATCATATTAATTTATTATAGATCAATACAAGACTTTGAAAATCAGAAATTAAAGCAGATATATTAAAAGCAAGGAATTGAGAAACAAATAAACTAGCTAGTTTGCTTTATTTGAACGAACAACATACAGCGTAAATAGTTGATTACCTTTTTTCCGGAGGGTGGGAGAGTATGTCAGGATCTAATCTTTAATGATTCGAATGAAAAAGAAGTGTTGGTGTAGCTTTGGGAAGGAGGCCGAGGGAGTTTCGGTGATGATGTACTATTGGATGTGAGAGTTCAGGGAGGAAACCCTAGTTAGTTGCAGGACAAGATGAGGGAAACCCGCAATCACAGTAAAATGGACAGCAACTTGAGAGTGTGCAGACGCAGAGAGCATTTCAGTGGCAAGGAAAAGAAGGCAAAAGACAAGTGCAATAAATAAGCTTTCTTTACCAGAAAAAATAAAAATGTCACTACCTTTTTCTTCTTGGTAATTGGTAATTCAGCTACTCAAACGCTTCATTATGACTTCAATAAAATACTACTCGTACTATACCAACTCTACTTCTATTTATAAATTTATTTTGATAAAAAATTTGGTCTTATTTATAAGTTCAGTTTTATGTAATAAATGAGATGGTAACAATTTTATCCATATTAATTATACCCATAAAGATAGAGAGAGAAGAAACAATTTAAAAATACTTAATCATAAATGAAGGCAAAGTTGAAAATTTACCCTATAATCATTGAGTTAACTATCTCTTCTTTAGTATGTGAGATTTGATTAAAAAAACCTATTTAATAGGACTAAAGACTGGTATCTATTTACAACAAAAGGACAATCAACGCAGTTTCTCACTTTTTCTTATTTTAAAAAATATATATTGATTTGAGTGTCATCTTTGCCTTCCACGCGAATCTTCTTTGTATTATTTCAATTTTATTGAAGGTCGACATCTTATAATAAAATTTTAGTTAGGAGAAAAAAATTTTTTTAAAAAAAAAAAACCACTAGAACTTTAAAATTTCAGATCAATGATTTTCTCTTGAACTGATTTTTAAATTGCTTTTTAAGTATAGTTTATACTTATATTCTTGCGGGTAACAAAACTAATTTTGAATTTTCAAATTCAAGCAATTTTTTCCCCCTAAAAAACTATTTTTTAAGAAAATTGTATCCTTAGGATAAATCTGATATAACTAATACTAATTACTTAATTGTTAACTATTCCTGTATAAAATCTTGTTTGTAGTACAAATAGTACTCTGAAAAAATCTTATATTAATAATGGGAGATAGGACTATTTTACCCTCCAAGCTTCTGCTACTTACTTTTGTTCGGGAAACATGGAGATATTTTTTGGACATAATAACAATTAAATAATACTCATTCTGGTCCTTAATATAAAATATATTTAGTTAATTTAATTTGTAAGAAAGTCAATTACTTTCTCAGTCTCAATTATAAGGCCTAATTGATTTTTTTGGAGAGATTAAGGAAGTTAATTAAATTACCTTAGAGTATTTATGTTTTTATTTTTTCTTCAAATTAATTAGTTTGACTAGTGAACTAATATATAATCTAAGGATATACAACATATGAAATGATTAAGTAACTTATTTAACTTCCTTAATCTCTAAAAAAAAGTTAATTAGGTTTTATAATTAGGCCAAAGGTAGTAATTAACATAACTTGTATTTTTTAAAACATCATAGTCATCGTCCTTAATTCATTCATTTCTTTTATTATTTAATTATTGTTGAGGGAGATTAATAGGGTACATAAATTATGAAAAGATTGGTTAGTATGAAAAATAGATTTTATACTTAGGACTAATAAATATCAACTCCCTAAATAAGTCTCATATTATGATCGGAGGGAGTACTAAAAACCAGAGGTACGTAGCACTCCTTTGATCTTTAATATAAGACATATTTACCTAATTTGATTAGATTAAGAAAATTAGTTTAGTTTGTCAATATGAAATATATTTTCTAAAATACCCTAAACATCTTTCTTAATTCCCTCATTTTCTCATCCTTTGATTATTGTTGAGAGAGCATCAACAGAGGTAAATTAGGAAAAGATTAACAAATATATAAATTATATCTTATATTTAGGACCAAAATCAACTCCTAAATATATATTGTCCTATAATTAGGATTGAAGGAGTACTATTTTTTTTGGAGTACTTCTCTTTGACTATTTTTTTTTAATATACAAAAGAGGAGGGGAATCCCTCAACCAAAGCCACTACTAGACTCTACATTCCCTTTGTCCTTTTCCAGAACAGCAGCTAATCCACCGAACGTGGTGTGGAACTGATGAAAGCCCGGCCAAGTGTCAAAAGCTTGCTTTGCAACATAGTCAGCGGCCACGTTGGCTTCACGTGGGATCCATCACACGTGTACCTCCCAAATCCATCCTATCATGCCCTTGATCTCTCGGATAACGTCCACATTTGGGTGACTCGTCAGAATGGGATTGTTAATCAGAGACACTACCATCTCAGTGTCGGATTCCATGCACACCCTGCGCTCGCCACAGTCCCAACACAACTTCGGGCCAAAAGCACGGCCCGAGCTCGCCCAACATACCGTCCGCAGTCCCTCATTTGTGAACATGAAACCTTGCATTAGTGAGCCGCTAGCATCACGTAGAACACCACCACAAGTTGCAACCTGGTTGTGAGCACAGGCCCCGTCCACGTTCATCTTGGTCCAGCCGAGACTTGGTGGCTCCCAATTTGCAGCATTTGAATGGGTCGGATGGCCTTGTAAATTAACACCCTTCAGAAGTCCTCTTGCTTTAGCTACGGTAGAAATAATGGACTGAGCTATAAAGATAACAGAATCATTACTTGTTGACTTGTTCTCGAAAATCCTGGAATTGCGCCGTTGCCATAATGCCCGGCGAGGTTGTCGTGAAAACGCACTCCGCCCCCCTTTACCTCGATCATGGACCCGATGGATATTGTTTCTAATCCATGCTTGCGTCTCCGACTGGAAGAAGTTATTTGCAGTCATTGGATCCACCACTGCCACCCATAGTTTCCTCTCGTCTGTGCAATCTCGTAGCACATGAATGAGGCTTTCAGCCGCCGCCCCACTCCAGGAACAACTCCCATCCCCACTTAAACCTCTCCGAAGACGCTCCACATTTGTGAGCAGCTTGTTATGGAGAACAAGCCATAAGAACATTTTGCACCTAGGTAATGTTTGTAACTTCCAGATATATTGCCATGTCCGATCCTCCTTAACCGTTCCTTCAGACAAAACTTGATATGCGGACTTAACATTGAATTCCCCATTCCGATCATGGGTCCAACGAACAGCCCCCGAGTCATTGTTAACAACTGTTCCTGCAGATACTACCTCCCAGGACTTCTTAATTCCGGACCATACATTAGATCCCCGTCGCTTTGGATTGATGAGTGGTATTAAATCGTCTCCACACTTGTACTTACTCCTCACCACTTTAACCCATAGATCATCCCTCCTTTTGATCAGGTTCCACCCTAGCTTCATCATGTAGGCTTGATTCTGGCGGTGAAGATGTTTCAAGCCCAGCCCCCCAATCTTCTTCGGTTCACACACTATGTCCCAAGCCACCAAGTGCGTTTTCCTTTTATCAGGTGTTGACCCCCAAAAGAAACCTTCTATTTTGCTGCTCGATATCATCACACGTTCCTTTAGGCAAAGAAACGGTTTGCATGGTGTACCCCGGAATGGCCGAAGTAACAGATGATACCAGAGTGGATCTACCTGCCAAAGATAACGAAGTCGTCTTCCAACTAGCCAGCCGGCTACGCACCTTATCAACAATGCTTTGATAGCTACCCTTAGTAACCCGCTTATGATGGAGGGGTACACCCAGATATTTGCCAAGGTCGGGAGTAACTTGGAATCCCAACAAATCACAAATCTCCATCCTTCGTAAGTGGTTCACATTTTTGGAGAAAAACACGCGAGTTTTAGTCTCACTCACCTTCAAACCCGAAGCCATGCAAAAAGTATCCAGACAAGATCTAACCTCGGCTGCTTGATTCATAGAAGCTTCAACAAACAGCACGATATCGTCGGCAAAAAACAAATGAGAAATTGGAGGGCCACCCTTAGATAGACTGATGGGCCTCCAATCCCCTTTTCCAATACGCTCCTGAATTAGGTGAGCCAGACGTTCCATACACATAACAAACAGGTACGGAGAGAGCGGATCCCCCTATCGAACACCTCTAGAGGGGGTGATGGACCCTGCTTTCTCACCATTCCATAGAAGCTGCATAGTTGGGGTAGATACACATGCAGAGATAATATAAATCAAAGAACCGGGAAAATTAAGATCCTGGAGACAATCCCGGAGAAACAGCCAGTTTACCCGATCATAGGCTTTTTCCAAGTCTATTTTAATGGCCATATACCCACGTTTCCCCCGTAACTGTCGCATAGAATGAATAACCTCCTGAGCAACAATAATATTATCTGAACTGTGTCTGCCGGGAACAAAGCTACATTGATGAGGGCTAATCACTCTAGGTAATACCACCTTAATTCTATTTGCAATTGTTTTCGTAATAATCTTAAAGATCACATTACACAGACTAATCGGACGAAAAGCAGTGACAAACTCCGGGTGGTCCTTTTTAGGGATAAGCACAATCAAAGTATCGTTGATGGTCTGAATTGTTGAAGGGTTGGACCAAATCGACTTAATACAGTCATAGATAAAGCTCTCTACCACCTGCCACTGGCTCTGATAAAATAAAGCATTCAACCCATCAGGTCCGGGTGCCTTCAATGCACCCATACTAAATAAGGCATGCTTAATCTCGGTGTCCGTGATGCTTTTACCCAAACTGCTCAACTCTGCGGAGTCAATCCTTGGAAAGGAAACGCTACAATGAAGGGGAGGCCGCCTAGCTTGCTCCTCCGTGAACACCATTAAGAAATAAGCTACCGTCATTTGCTTAATTACCCCGCAATCATAAACCCATGCATCATCACTTCCTCTTAACGCTCCAATGAAATTCCTCTTCCTCCTCCCATTTGCACGTGAGTGGAAGTACCGAGTGTTACGATCTCCCTCCACCACCCAGTCACTTCTTGCTTTTTGAGCCCATATTAGTGATTCTTGCAAGAGGACTTCCTCCAACTATTTCTAGAGCGCTCGTTGAAGCTCTTCCAATTCCAAAGAAAGCCCAAAGCGAGCCTCAGTTCTTGTGATTCCGTTCAGTCTACTAAGAAGTTGACGCTTTCTTGCATTGGTGTGGCCAAAGACCTGCCCATTCCATTGCCCGCAGGCTGTAGTAAATTTATCAACATTATCAGAACAAGGTATATCATTTCTCCAGTTGTTGGATACAAAGGGGGAGAACCGCTCATCTAGAACCCAAGCTGCTAAGAACCGAAATGGCCTGTCCACTTGGCGCCTCATAGTAAAACCTTCAGTTTGCAGGAGGATGGGCCGATGATCACTTTTATACCAATTAAGGTGCGTCACCACTGAGTCAGGGAAGGTTTCTTGCCAAGTATTAGACCCTAAGACACGATCCAACCTGCTTTCCACCCCAGATCGTTTCCAAGTAAAAGGTGGTCCAACGAAGCCCAAATCATTCAGATTAGCATCTTCGACAAACCTACAAAAATCTCGATCCGAACCTCTTGGAGATCGCCATGAGCAGCGTTCATCATTGGCCAGAGTCGCATTGAAGTCACCCCCCAAACACCATGGAACGTGTACTGATAGACACAAACGCATGAGGTCTCGCCACAGTGACCGACGGAGAACAATATGGGGACTGCCATATACAAATGTCATTTCCCAAACTTGCATCCGTTGACTTGTAAACCGAACATGCGCGTATTGATTTGTTGATTCCAACACCTCCATATGACTAAATCTATCAGACCATAAGCACCATATGCCACCTTTAAAACCATCGACATCAACTATTTTGAATTGAGGAAAACCCATTGACGCTGCTATCTGTTGAGCTTTTGAACCGCTACACCTAGTTTCAAAGAGGGCCACAAAATCAACCCCAAAAGACCAAACTATTCCTCGGATTAGGGACGGTAGAGAAGGAGCCCCAACTCCCCTTACATTCCAAAGGATATAATTCATGGGGATATAGTGAGTGGCGTGGGGAGCCTATCCCCCTGACCATCCTCAGATAACATAACAGTGTCATCATGATTCTCGCTTGCACACTGAATTTCCAAATCCACAACGGTACGAGCTTGATCTATGTGATTAACCAAAGGTCCACGATCTTCATTATTAATTAAATTAGTTGCAATCATCCCAAAATCCGTGGGCCCACTATACTCTCCTTTTTCCTTATTTGCATCCACCACCGTCGGCCCAATTATTGTTGGAGGCTCAAAAACCGTGATTCCCTTTTGTCTAGCAGTTCCCTTTCCCTTTCCACGTGATTGGCTTTTAATACCCATTTTATTCTCTTTCCCACGAGCTTTGACTTTTGACCCTGCTTTCCTCTTGCACCCCACTTGGATCCATTCTTGATTATCTCCCTTATTTATATTCTGAACCTCTTCACCAAATTTACGAGCAACCTCCTCCTCACGCGTCTTATTTTTCTCCAAATCAACCCCTTGTTTCACCGGTTCCCATAAATCTTGGGGAACATTAACTCCTTCCTGCACCTTCCCCGCCTTCGTCTTCGCCATTTCTGAAATAGGGGCATTCGAATCCGCCTTGGGTATTCTCTTCCCAAAATCTCGCTTCACCAACATTTGGGGTCCGAAATCAACGCGTTGACTGCTCCCTTTCGAAATACCCGTCGTGTCCTCCTCCTTCCTTAGTGGTTTCTCCGGCACCGCCGTGGTCATCGTTGGATTCTCTGCTACCTTGCTGACTAGTTCTTGGCTTGTAGTTTTAGCGGCACACTGATCCATACGGTGCCCATATCTTCCACATGAGAAGCAAACTAGATGAAGCCCTTCAAATTCGAATCGACGCTCTTCGTCGAAGTGACTGAATCCTGGTAGTAGCGGTCTCTGAAGATCTACTTCAACACACATCCTAGCAAAGCCTCCTTTTTTAGAGAACGCAGTGGTTGATCAATTTTGAGAGTCTTCCCAATCATGTTACCAATCCTCCTAATCGACTCGACATTGTATAGCTCATAAGGGAGATCAGGAATCCGAACCCACACTGCTACTCTTTTCTGTTGATCTGCTTTCCAAGGGTTGAAATTCGGCCGCCACCGCTGAACTAGTAAGTAGTGATCAGCAATCATCCATGGTCCTTCCTGCAGGGCATAGTCCCTGTCCTCCGTTGAACTGAAGGATACAAGAAAATACCCGTTATTCAGTGGGGTAATTCTCAACGGTCCTTTAGATGCCCACATGCGCTCCATTCAAAACCTCATAAATCCGACGTTGATAGATTTTCCAAGGACCTTAACAAGCAGTGAATTCCTGTATGGTTTACACCAAGCATCATACTACTCAGCGCTAACTTGGAGTTTCGGGAGTTTCCCAGTCCGGCGCCACATGTCCACTGCCTCTTCATCCTGTTCCACCCCCTCATCGGCCTCCTCCATTTCCTTTGAGCTCTGTTTCTCATTAGTGTTTTCAAAATAATCCTTCCATCCAGTCAAGGCTTTCGCAGCAGAGAAGTGAGGTTCCAGGAGCCCAGATTCCCCCAAGCATAGAAGCTTGTCCTTGTACGACAGGCGGGAGTCCTTTGATGGCATCGGTTCCTTTGCAGCATACCCAGTCATCTTTGGTTTTCCGGTGGACCCACTCCGAAAAGTCAAGAACTGATTCAGACCCTTCTTCTCACGCTCATCACAGCCCTCGCTCCCCGCTGGTTTCGGTCTACTACCACCGGCGTTCCCCGCTTTACGTCCACCGTCTCCCTCCGTCCTCCCATCGCCCAGAGTCTTCCTCTTAGTGTTTGTTAGAGTTGATATTGAAAAGACACATTTACTTATCTCGTATATTATAAATTATGTTAGAAAAATAACTTCTACTGTTAATCACAAAGATATATACTCAAGAAATCTTCAACGCTGAGGCACTGTTCAAACTTTTTCTGTTGGTCAGAAGTAGAGTCGGGGCCGGCCCGGCTGTGAAGGGCCATGGCCTAATAGGGCCGGGCCTCGAGTGTCGGGGTAAGAAAAACATCTGTTTTTCAAAGATCGGCCCAAGGGCACCGGGGCCAAGGCTCGAAAGTTACCTATTCCAAATTTTAATTATTTTTCCTCCGTTTTTTTTTCAAAGAAATATAATTAGTAAATTACAACATAAATCATCTAACAAATAAACACAGTCACTAATTCATAATCAAAAGCAAACTATGTTCACAAATAATTCATATAAAACATAAGAAGCATACTACTAACTACTAAGCGACATTAGTATAATGACTATTGTTGTCGTCATCTTCGCCACTATCATGAATTTCAACGACATTTGATTGTTATTTACTTTGAGTATTAAGCTTTGATTCATGAGTAAGAATATCATGAATTTCTTCTCCCACTTCATGAACACATCTATAATCTTTATTTACAACAAATAATAAATCAAATCATAAAATTAGAGTATAGTTATTATGTATTTGTATTTAAATTGATAAATAACTCTATAACAAATAAAAAATACATATAAATTATTTAAGGGTCCAACTTCAACAAGTGTTTAACTTTAAGAAATAAAGAATAAAAAAAATTGAAGGGCCCGATAGGCCGGCCCGTGTAAGTCGTTAGCCCTCCGGAGCGCCAAACTTCACTCCACTCCTCTAATTTCCAAACCCGACCCTTAAAGGGTCGGGCTTAAATAGGCCCGGCTGTTTTCCCGCTCTAGTCGTGGAGAAAGGCACTAATCGACCCAATAATATGCGAGTAATATGTTTCTTGCCAACCAAACTAATACAATGTTAGTTATTTGGTTACAAAGGCTGCTGTAACTGCGCTTTGTAAATTGAGAAAAAGGGGGCAAGTCTAATCTATATTTTTGGGGTTCAAATTAGGTGCTTTTCTCTCTAATTAAAGGGATTAGGCATTTTTTTTTGAAATTTTTTATATATTATATTTATTTAGATTAGATTATATGCTTGGATCCCGTAACCCCAATATTCTGAAAATTAATTAATCGAGATACTGAGTACAAAAAAAATTTCATGATGTAGCATATAATCTAATCTCAATAAAAAGAATATATAAAAAAAATTAAAAAAAATGTCTAATCCCTCTAATTAGATGGAAAAGCACTTAAGAAGCATCTAAGAGAAAAGCACTCAATGTGAATTCATATTTTTGTTTGTGTAAATGTGGGGATGATACTTTCATAATCATTTGTCTTATTTTCTTCTCAGAAAATCTAATCTCTATACTCAGATTAAAAAATGAATGGGTCAAATTTAATATTTTCTAAGATTATCATTATAGTATTTTATAATTTAATTTTTTTAATTTTGTGTGTGTTGCAGTTATTATGAACTGTGTAAATCAAATTTTAATAGTTTAAATTTATTTATTAATATTTAAAATAATAATTTTATAAAATATAAAATCTGAGAGTAAAGATGAGATTTTAAAGAAAACGAGATAAGGGCTTCTGAAACCCATATATATGCATACATGTGTTTTCTTATTAAAGTTGAGTTTAACTCACCTATTATAGAGTAACATTTTGCCAAAAAGCAAGAAATGGGCATATTAATTAAATGTAAAAAGACAAATACATCTTAAATACCCAGGCCATTCCACATAGAATTATACTGCACGTGGTATAATGGAGTAAATTTTATAAGAAACTGATTTATTTATAAATTATAAATCGACGATCCATTTTGTATTGCCATACTAACATGCGCGAATGGCCATACATCCGCCTCCAAGCTTCACCAATTTCGATCAGTTCAACATTTATTTTTTTTTTTTTAATATAGGTAAAAGTGCAGCTCATCGATCTTAAATTCCGTGTAAGGCAAACGGAATCTAAACTTTATCTCGTACTCCCACACAGCCTTGCGGATTTTAGGATGAATATTTTGAGGATCAAATGTATATTTATTAATTAGTTTTGAGATTTTTATATTAACAAAAAAATTGGGGGATAAAAATTAAATTTTGACGTCAGTCGTCATAATTAGTCTTATATGTATCCAACAAACGAAAAAAGCGTTTTTGAACCAAAGCTTGCCTCGTATATTAAAAAAAAAAAAGAAGTAGTTCTTGAGCCATTATTGACGATTTTATATGGTAAAACAAAGTGACTATAGTCATTCAAGAAAACTTCCAATCAAGAGGACTATTAGATGGACAGATGATTGAGCATCAAAGTCACCCCTAGGGCCGTTTACTATAGTCATTATATTCAAGAAAACTTCAAATTAAGATGACTATTAGATGGAAAGATAATTGAGCATCAAAGTCACCACTAAAGCTATTTGAGATAGAGGTAGTAAAAATGACTTGTTTGTAATCTGATTTTCGTAAATGCATGGAAGATAGGATAAAAAATCTTATGCAGATATAATTTGTGTTTGAAATGACAGGGAGAAAAATGACTTTTTTTTTTCAAATAGACTCTTATTTGAATGATTATTTAAAAAATCAATTGAGATGTATGTGTATATATATATATATATATATTAGTTTTATATAGGGGCGGATCCGTAAATTTATAGAAGGGGGCACTATTTTTTTCACTTGTCATCAAAAGCACAAAAAAATAATACATGATTCAAAAGGTTTTCACTTGTTATCAGTTGTAATTTTTATCATCATCAATAAGAAAAAGAGCAAGTGTTAGCCATAAAATGCCTATGATGAGAAAATTAGAAACCTACATCCTCCAAACATTTTTTTGTCCGAGAATATCCATCTAAAATACGAGAGAAAAGACAACAAAATGCTAAGAAAGTATCTCAAAAAATGAAAAGATCTTTCCTAGTTGAGGTCACAATGCTAAAATATGTCCGAAAGTATTTTTATAAGGGAAAGAAGAGTAAGGAGCAAAGTGAGCCGGTGTTGAGGAAGACATAAAAGAGGGGGAAAAATTAAAAAATTAAATTAAATTAAATTATAAAAAAATTTATATATATATATATATATAAAGGAAAATCAAGGGAGGGCACATGCCCCCCTTATAGTATACTTGATCCCCTTGGTTGTATATGTTGTGATAATTGAAGATAAAAATTAAAATTTGATAAAAAGATCAAATTATTATTAAAATAATTAAAAAACTCTAAATTACTTAATTAAATATATTTTAATGGATAAATTAAAATATATACAAATGCATATTTAATAGTACATTGCTTACATATATTGTCATTTATTATTTATTATATGATTAATTAATTATATACAGACGCAGAATAGCGAACCAATAATTGGATTTGATTTTTACGCAGTTCAGCTGTTACAAATAAAGCCAGATTTCACAAATATTTGATGTATTTAAGGAAAAAGAACTAAATTTATAAATGAGAAATTGCCCACATAAATTCCTATTTGAAAATCTATTTGCCAGACCTGAAATCATTTAAATTAGAGAGGTCCTTGAGTGTCAATATTTAAGAAAGTAAAAAGACAAAAATACCCTTAATGAAAAGATTGAAATAAAACAAAGGAACATATCTGAAGAAAAACCATCGCAAGCAAGATTCAAAGAAAGTCACACAGAAATCTTCGAGAAAAATACTGTTCCTCACCTCTCTCAATGCTCCCTCTCATCCCCACCACCTTTAGGGTTTCTGTCTCACTGGCAACGTCCTTGCCGCCGACGAGCCTCCTCCTGAACCACAACTACGTGGTAGAAAAGCATATTAGAGCTCAAAGAGCCGGAGCGGGCAGGTTTTAGTTCAAAACAGAGCCACACAGCGGTAACCTCCTAACCTCAACGGCCCTGGCTCTCCTTTGGTCTCTGTCCTCACTCCTCACCGCTACTCTAGCTGTGGCGTCTCTCTAATTTTTGTGTGCGGTTGTAGTCCTCTCTCTCTCTAGGGCAAGTCTCCAGATCTATCTTGAGGTGGTAGGAGCTACTGTCACGACGTCTCTTTTGCCGACGGTCTTCATTAGAGGGGACGTCTGTCCTTTTCTTATACTTTTTGTGGTTTTATATATGTGTGTTTCTACTATTGTTGTGGTTTTAGGTACTTGTGGTGGTGTTTTCTATTGTGGCTTTGATTTGCGATTTTTGGGGAAGGTTTTTATCGATGGTCATAATTGCTATATGTTTTATCTTTGAGAAGACCATTGTTAGGTTTGTTCGATGGTTGCGAATTCAAATCGCTAGTGTTAGCCAAAATTTTTCGTGGGTGGTCAACGTCACCAGATTTGCTTCAATGGAGGAGCAAAAGTATTTTTCAAGACATCACTTATCTTCTTTCTTTTGAGGTTGGGTTCTCTTTGTCTTTGTAACACCCCCAATTTCTAACAGTTATAATAATCTAAAATTTTATTAAAATTCGGAATAAACAACCTTGGGGAGTGTTACCGCCACACTTTATCTTTGGGACAAGTGCAAGGCTACCTTATTACATTAATAAATCGAACTTAAATAAATGTGTTTTATTCAAAAAGAAAGAAAATAAAAATAGAAATAGAAATAAAATAAAACTAGCTAGGTTCATTGAAGGTTCTTCCTCACTTCCCACTGCTAGCCCTAACTCTTGCACCTGTTTCACTGAAATTCTGCTCCCCCAAAGGATCATCGTGACCCATGAACACACACATAGCAATTCTTGGTAATCCTAATAAACACAATTCAATGTAAAGAAAACAAAATGTTTACATAATAAAAAAATATCATCCTTATCTATATGTACATATATCTATATCCAAGAATACAATTTTATTATTCTTCATTCAATTTACTTAGTGGGAAGAGAACCATGGTAGACCCTAAAACTGTCGGTCTACCCCGTGACTCGGAAACCCGCGATCACAATCATCAATTGGCTATAAACATATCTTCCTAGTGTACACACCTCTTCCCAAAGTTGCTACTAGTGTCCTAAAACCCGCGACACCACTTTGGGAAGAACGGATACTATCGGTTCACATCAAAATATATATCGAGGCATAAAGCCTAATTGTGTTCATCACTTTGGGAGGTATCATCCCAAAGCTATCATCCCACGATTAATTTAGTTCAATCACACACAAAAAGGAATTTTCTCAAGTCTACTAAGCCAACTAAGGCAAAACCATTTAAAGAGTACATGTATTTATATATATATATATATATATTTATATTTATTTTAATGAAAGACACATGTATTTCAATCACCAAAATAAAAAAAATGACACAAAGACAAACAAAACGCATACGAGATACATATGAAAGGCATATTTGGGTTTTAATCACAAAAAAGAAGGCGTACATGTTTTATGAGTATATAGATGATTCATGCACGAAGGCCGAGGCGAAGCAATGGTTTTCAATCTCAAGA
Organism: Acacia acuminata; assembly: GCA_019022655.1. Classification (NCBI taxonomy): domain Eukaryota; kingdom Viridiplantae; phylum Streptophyta; class Magnoliopsida; order Fabales; family Fabaceae; genus Acacia; species Acacia acuminata. The sequence continues at coordinate 390,684 of JAFJYI010000012.1, forward strand.
AAAAGACAAGAGACGCACAAATTAGATTCGGGGAAAAGATCGGAGTAAAACATATACATGTCCAATTCCAAGCATGAAGGCCGAGGCGAGGCAATATCATTCAATGAAAAAAAGACACACAGGTATATTATGTAATTGAAGCACACAAGCCGAGTCAAGCAATAACATACACTATATATATATATATATCTACACGTACGAGAATCAAACAACAATTGGTTTCTATAATCTAGGGATCAGGATTACTTATCAAGATATAAAATTAACCTAAGATTTATGGGGATTAGAATCATGGGGATTAGGATTACCTATCAGGATTCATATAACATTAACCTAAGATTCATGGGGATTAGAATCATGGGGATTATGATTACCTATCAGGATTCATATAACATTAACCTAAGAATCATGGGGATTAGGATTACCTGGTCTCGTATTGCTAACCTCCTAGGAGAACGATTGACGAGAGTACGGAACGAGGGTGTAGTAGCGAAGAAAAGTTTAGCGGCGAATAAAATATCGAGCCTTTCTAGGTTTAAATGGCTAGACCTAATTTTTATAATTAAAACTAGGGTTTTAGCTATTGGGTTGGGCTATTTACTTATTTCGATAAAATGAATTAAAATAAATTGTAGAGTTTTATTATTAGATATATTTTGAATCCGATGATGAATTCAAAAATTGAAAATATAATCTGATCTAACTAGTTCCTAGATTCTTGGATCTAATCTTGACTAATCTAATAATACTATTTACAAAATAATATGATTACCATATAAAAAATACAACATTATTAATTTTTAATATATTATTATTATTATTTTAATCTACTATTATTATTATTATTTAATCTATCATCATCATCATCATCATCATTAATAACCAATAATAATAATATGGGGTATTACATTATTATTAATAATCAATAACAAAATCTGGGGTATTACATTCTTGTTTTCAAGATGAGATAATTATGTAGCTGATCAATTTACAACTTATTTTTATAAGGAGGTGTGCCCTATAAGGTAGATTTTGTAACCAACACTTTCTTTCATGTCACTTCTAACCTTAGATGTATAGGAAGTCGTTGCAATCTTTGATGTTACTTTTATTTCCATATTTTCAATGGTGATTAGCTTTCCTTATATTTAGTTTATTTTTGTTGTATTTGTTACTCTTCTTTTTCCGATTTGTTTTCATTTAGTATTTGTTCTGATTTGTTTTCATTTAGTGTAATTGTCATGTTTTGATGTAACTTTTAATGTCAGAATTAATTTAAATACCTTTTGAGCAAAAAAAAGAGAGTCACGCAGGAATGAGGAGAATGACGACAGTGAAGAAGTCTAGTATACTTCCTTGCAACGACTAACGGGAGAGGCAGTGACGAGCAAAAAGCTAGCTCTATTCATGATATGCAACTAAGTGTGTTATTTACATAGGCAACCACATCTAGTAAGGTCTTTGTTGAACTTTTTGTAACCTAATAGTTCAACTATTGAAATTTGGGCGACTAGAGTGAGAGAGGGAAGGGGAATGCCGAAAGTTGGTAACTTTAGGTAATATTTCTTCATAATCCATTGTAAAATTTTATTAGTGATGTTTGATTGAGAATGAGAAACTTGTTTTCTACGAGAAAGGTAATTTTCTTGAGTCAATATTTTTTTTTTAATTTGGATTGAATGCTGAAATTGCCAGTGCCCGTGTTGGTGTAGTGATTTAAATTTTAATCAGTTTGACATATGTTTAGATAGTCCAAGTGGGTTCGATTCATCCATGTTTGAGCAAAGTCCATACCTATTTATCATAATAGTTTAATATAGTATGATGGAAACGAGAGTTCATTCAATTCCCTATGTATGTTTATGTTTAGATAATTAGATTGAAGGGAGAAGGAGCAAAAATACACACGATTTTTTCCCCAAGAGCGCCCAGCACCACGACCTTTCAACTGGAGCAAAAATACACATGATGTTACGTTTTGAAAGCGCATGCACCACGCGGCCGTTAGTTGACCGTCAACTTGGATGGGTAGCGATGCGTGAAATAAAAAAATTCAAAAAATTAGAAAAAATTAAAAAAAATTAGAAAATAATAAAAAAAAAGAAAGAAAAAAATTAAAAAAAATTAAAATAATTAAAATAATCGACGGTAGGGTGGTCGGTGGTGGGGCTTGGCGGGGGTATTTTAATTTTTTTGAATTTTTTTCTAATTATTTGAATTTTTTTCCTAATTTTTTTTTTCGTTATAATTATTTTTCTTTGAGCGTTATATTACTACTTTATAATAAAAATTTAGATTGATACTAGAAAGAATACAAATTTAGATTGATGTTAGAAGAGAGATAAGGAAATGTTTTTATAGAAAAAGAGATTATATATTTACTAAACATAGACAATTTTATAATAATTCATGTTAATATAAATATTTACGAGAACGTGTCTAAATTATTAAAGAAATGAATGGTAGAATTTTTTTCTAATTTTTTAATTAATTTTTTGAATTTTTTCCTATTTATTTTTATTTTTTCCTAATTATTTTAATTATTTTCCTAATTATTTTAATTTTTTTCCTAATTTTTTGAATTTTTTTATTCACGTCAGTGTCCAAATCATCTTGTCAGTGCCACGTTAGCGCTCCATCCAAGTTGACGGTCAACTAACGGCCGTAGTGCTAGGCGCTCCCAAAATGTAACGTCGTGTGTATTTTTGTCTAGTTGAAAGGTCGTGGTGCTGGGTGCTCCTGGGGGAAAAGGTCATGTGTATTTTTGCTCCTTCTCCCTTGATTGAATTGGTTCATGTGGCTAGCAAAGCTAGTTGACTTCAAGAGACAACTAGTCTTAAATATTACAAGAACTGTGATTGCCTATGGTGTGACAAGTAGTGGAATAAGTCTTCTTGGAATCAAATATCAAATATATATATGCTGAAAATAATTCGTGTTCAATTGGCATTGCCTTTAGATTTGGTCCTGTACAACAGTAAAACAATGGGTGAGTTTGTTGAAGTGTTGGACATTCATTAATCTATGCATGTATGGATGACATGTTAATGTTTTTCTATTTAGGGTAACTGGCCTCTCAGATGGGAATCTTTGTCCCTTTCATTGCAATAATGAAGAAAGCGTGATTCATGTTATCAGGGACTGTGAAAGGGCAAAGGACTTGTGGAAACGACTCTTGATGCCTAACTACTTTTCTCAGTTTTTTGCGGGAAACTTGCGCAGACTTGGCTTAGCTTGGAACATAAATCGCAACCTGGGAAAAGGACGCTTTCAAAATTTCCTTGGCGAAAACCTTTAGCGTGGCATCTTTGGATCCTTTGGACGACCGGATGCAAATTTCTCTTCCAAGGCGAAAATACGAGATACGGGGAGATGCTCCACGCTTTTTGTAATTACCTTCTCATGGAAAGTACATCTAATCAAACACTGATGCATCAAATTTTTAATATTGGCAGGGAAGTAGAGAAAGCTTGAACTCCTCCTCCAGAAAACGTGATCCGTATTGACGTTGACGCTTCTATACGCTCCCAACATCAGGCGGCTTGTGGAGGCGTCATGCGAGATTCTCAGGGGCACTGGTGATGGGATTCCATAAATCACTTGGCCTACACACGTGATTGAAGCGAGTTATATGCCATCATGCTAGGATTGAAGCCGGCCATCCGAGATGGGTTTACGAGAGCTATCATTTATTCGATTCACCGGACGTCGTAAACATCCTCATGCGAGATTATTATGCGGACCATCCCCTCGGAAGCGGTTATTGGGGAGATTAGAGATTTGCTTTTCGAGAGATTGGAATGTGGAGCTCCACTACACTCTAGAAGCAACATCTCATGCGGCGATTATATGGCCAAGCAAGGCCACGATGCTACTGCGATCTTGATATGATCCTTGTCCGTCTATCCCCGGGGGATGTTTAGAAATGTTTTCTAGAGACCAGTTAGGTTGCTTTTGTTAGTTTTTACGCTAGTATGATGTATTAAGGACTTGATGGTCATGGTCATAGTCCTTCCTCCATCACCCAAGCTTTAGCTTGCCTGTACTTTTCAAAAAAAAAGTTTTTCTATTTGCTTTTGTCTAGAGGGAACTAGATTGTATGTCATATCTTGGCTCTAAAGATGGGAAAATATTAGGAAGCTCAAATGCAGTGACGGATCTTCAAAATAAATATTTTGGGGGGTCAAATGTATACTCATTAAGTAATTAAAAAAAATTTATGAACATCTTTTTTTTGGGAGGGCCATGGCCTTAACATAAATATTTACCGTGCAAAAATACACTAAACTTTATATTGTATTAAATTTTAAAAGAAAAATTTATAAACAAAATTTTTTTTGGGGGGGGGGGGGGGGGGGGGATTTAACTAATCTCCGTTATTGTCGAGTGGAATGGTTTCATAATGCCTAATGTGAGTATATTGAAACATTAAGGCTTTGTTTGGGAGTTTGGAAGGAAGGGAAGGAAAATGATGCAAGGAGAATGGGGGGGAGGATATGGAAGGGAAATGAAGAATATTTCCTCTCCTTGTTTAGGAGTTAAAAAAATAGTAAGGGAAGAAGATGAATGATTAATGAGTTATTTTTACAATTTTGTCATTTTTTTTAATAATTAATATAATTATTATACCTTACAAATAAATTTAAATTTTCTAAAAAAATTATTTATGTAATTTTTATATTTAAAAAATTATTTATGTGGGGGTGGCGGCGCGGCGGTGGTGGTGGTGGGGTGGTGGCGGTGGTGGTGAACAAAGGTAAAAAAGTAATTAATCTATTTTCCCTCTTAAAACCCTCCATATTTGGGGAACTTTATTTTTTAGAAGAAAGAGGATTTTGAGGGATTTGTAAAAATCCCTGATTTCCTCCCCTCTTATTTTTAAAACTTGCAAACAAGGGAAGGGACTAAAAAACTCTTCCTTCCCTTTTCTTTTCCTCCAAAATGGAACTCACAAACAGCCCTAAGGCTATGTTTGGGAGTTTGGAAGGAAGGGGAAGGAAAGGAATGCAAGGAGAATGGAGGGGAGAGGAGGGGATGGAAGGGAAATGAATGATATTTTCTTCCCTTGTTTGGGAGTTAAAAAAAAAGTAAAGGAGGAAGATGGAGGATTAATGAGTTACTTTTACCATTTTGTCCTTTTCTTTAATAATTAATATAATTATTATACTTTACAAATAAATTTAAATTTAAATTTTCTAAAAATATTAATTATGTAATTTTTATATTCAAAAAATTATTTATGTGGTGGTGGCGGCGGTGGTGGGTGGTGGTGGTCTTGGGTGGGAGGCGGCGATGGTGGTGGTGGGGCGTGCGGTGTGATGGTGGAGGCGGTGATGGTGGTGGGGTGGTGGTGGTGGGGGCGGTGGTGATGGTGGTGAATGAGGGTAAATAAGTAATTAACCTATTTTTCTTAAAACCCCCATATTGGGGGAACTTTTTTTTTAGAAGAAGGAGGGTTTTGGGGGATTTGTAAAAATCCCTGATTCCCTCCCCTCTTATTTTTAAAACTTGCAAACAAGGGAATGGATTACCAAAACCCTCACTTTCCTTTTCTTTCCCTCCAAAATGAAACTCACAAATATAGCCTAAATGTTTTATTTGATTATAAACTTGTTTCTACAATAGGATATGGCACGAAAGAGGTTGGATGTGGTATGGTGCTTGGTGACCATGAGAAGAATAAACTTCAAGACAACGTCATGCGGAGCATTAAAGTATGGAAAGCTATGAAGATGAAGGCAAAGTAGTATTTGTTGCATCTAGTCTGTATATGTACAAGTTCAGTGTAATGACATTTTGTAATGTAAATAAGATGTGCAAATGTAGTTTCTACAAAATATCTATGAAAGTAGGCTGTATATATTCAAGGTCAAGGTTGGTATACAAGTACTTTTTGCACATTACCAGTTGTGTAAGTGATCTTCCCATGTGTGTAAAATATCTTTCCTATGTGAAAAATTAAGATTCTTCCTTGTGTGCAAATAATCTTCCGTGTGTGCAAAAGATCCTCCCTTGCGTGCAAACAATTTTCTTATGGTGCAAAAGATCTTTCCTTGTGTGTAAACAATTTTTTCCTATGTGCAACTTATCTTCAGTGATATACAATCCATCTTACCCATGTGCAGTGCCTTCCCTCGTGTCACATATTTAAGACAAAATTTGCAAATTATGTGCTGTGCACCTAATCTTCTCTTGCGTGCAAACAATTTTCCCTATGTGCAATATATATTCTCTATTGCAAACAATCTTCCATATGTGCAAAATATCTTCGCAATGTGCAAAAGATACTCCCTTGCGTGCAAACAATCTTCTCTTTGTGTGTTATATCTTCCCTAGTGTGCAAACAATCTTCCATATGTGCAAAATATCTTCCCTTATGTGCAAACAATCTTCCATGTGCAATATATCTTTTTTAGTGCAACTGATCTTCCCTTATATGTAAACAGTCTTCCATATGCAAAATATCTTCCCTGATACACTTTGATCCTGAGGATAATGGAGAAAACTAGAAAAACTAATGAAGCTACAAGTATATTTAGCAGTTTGTTACTCACACACAAAGCAAAGAAAAAAGATAGGTTAAAAACAATTATAGCAATCACCACCTACACCAAATACTGAAATATCAAGAAGACATCCAGACATTTCAACTCCCTAGCCTTTACTAACAGATCGAAGCTCCCGAAGAATCCACAGTGATCAGCGGCAGCAAGGGAGGAAGCACAACACACATAGAGGAGAGGAGAAGAAGGGCCATGATTTTTTTTTTCTTATACCTATTATTAAACGCGTGTTTCCCATCTCTATTTTCATTGAAGACATTTTTGTCTTTCTGCATTCATAATTACTGACACTGAAGGACCTCTCCTTTAAATGATTTCAGGTTCCATTTGACAAATAGATTCCCAAATAGGGATTTATGGGGAATTTTCCCTTTATAAATTGACAAATATCATAATTACATATTGATCTACAAGTAAATAAAATGGTAAAAAGGGGAAATAAAAAAGAAAGTGGCTGAAAAAGAAATTTATTTGCAAATTTAAATTAGTAGTTTATTTTAAGTAATCTTATGCTAAAATGAATATGTAAGAAACTCAACAAGTTTCTTTTAAACTTTGTAGATTAATATGCATTATCAATGCATACTTTTATTCATTCATGTAACAAAATATTAGTTCTTCGATCCCTTTAATCAAATTTATATTATCTGATATAGTCTGAAGGTTGGCTTCTTACATTACCCAGGAAGAAAGATATCTATTGTTTCTAAGTATGGTGTGGGTTGTTTTGCTATCACCAAGACATATAAATCTTTAGGATTGATGCCAATAAGATTCATTCTTCTTCAAAAGAGACATAAAAATAAATAAAAACATAATTAAAAGATATATATATGATAGAAGCAACTTTAAACACATTAAAACATAATAGTTCAAATAAACATATATAATTTATGCTAACAAATCAACAACATCCAAATGGGTAATATCCATGTTCCCATACTCAGAATTCTCAACCTTATCAACATGATTTACTTCAACCTTTGACCCTTTACCATTATTTTGAAGTGAAAAGTTCAATCAAGTGTCTAGGCGTGCAAAACGAGACCAATGACCCCTTAGCGATAACATAGATTTTCAACATTTTTATTATGCCTAATAGTTTCCCTTTTGTGGTTTTTATCAATCTTTCCCCACTTCAAGGTGATAATTTGAACCACCACAACTTTGACCACGCCCATGGTTGTGGCCACGTCTATGTCCAAGTCCACGGCCATAAATAGATTCATTTGTTACTACATTCGCTTATAGGAATGGAGTTGAGCCTATTGAATGAGATTCATGATTTTTTAATAAAAGCTAATTGTTTTGTTAAGTCATAAGAAGGCAACCTATCTTAAAACCTTTTTCATGATATTGCTACAACAGGAGCAAATTGAATGCATGAAATGTAGAGAATGTTTTCTCTAACATATCTTCATTAGTAACATTCTCTCTACATAATTTTAGTTGAGAAGTAATCTTAAACATAACCGAGTTATTCTCACTCACAAATTTAAAATCTTACAAATGCAAATATCTCCAATCATAATAAGCTTTTTGAGAGGATGACCTCTTCTAGTGGTCATGCCTTTCTTTTAAATTGTTTTAAAGAACAAGATGGTTTTTTATGGTCAAATATTCAATTTTTAGACCTTCATGCAAATGACAGTAGAAAAATCATGGATTTGACTTTCACTACAAAAAAGTCATTTTTTACGATAGAAAAATCTATCGCAAAAAAAAGGCATTTTCCGTCACAAAAAGCGTTTTGCGACGGAATTCTATCCGTCGTAAAAAATGGCGTCACAATTGCAACGGAAAACACGAATTCCATCTCAAATTTTTGAAATTTGCGACGGAATTTTTTTCGTTGCAAAATTCATTTTATTAAAAAAATATAACAATTACATAAAAAATTTAAAAAAACTTGTATATCATAAAGATATATAGTAACAATCATAAAGAGTTTATATAGAGAAAACAAAATATAAATAATAATGTTGCAAACAATATGTACTAAAAAATAGTCTAAAAAGCAGCAGTATGATGATCATCATCATCACTAGGATGGTCATCATCATCAGGATGGTCATCATCACCAGGAGCCGACCTCGTACCTTTGTCTTTCGACATCAATTCACGATGATATTTTTTCCGTCGCAATTTTACTCTTTTCTAGTAGTGTTTATCTTGATTAGATGTCTGATTCCCTTCTTTAGTTGTGTATTTTACACCATGGGCATTCAGATCGAGTTCCGCATCTAGCATCAAGATAAATAGTTCTTTTTGGTAATGTTAAGAGCCACAAATTCAAGTTTTGCAAGGCTTGACATGATTCAAACTAATTAAAAATAAATAAATTGGAATTATTACAATATGAAATAAAAAAGTAATGATAATAATAGGAAATTCATAAAGACAAAAAAAAATCATAAAATGAAATATTATAACAAAATTAAAACCTATACGGCTTTAGGCCATTTAGTTCTCATGGCTTCAGGCCAATGATAATGAGAAATTAGAATTATATAATTTTTGACATTTTATTTTCGGGATAAATAAAATTTATATGGTTTTTAGCCTTTCAATAACACATGAGACGAAAAATATATGACCTTTGACCATATAATAAGGAATCAAATGAATATGGATTCTAGCTAAATTATAAGATAGAAAAATGTATATGCCTTCTAGCTAGAGTTAGGCCCGAGTAAGGAATCGGGGCATAGGGTAGTTAAAGGGCCAAAAGACATTTTTATGGCCTAAAAAGCATGCCCTTTTAGGCCCGGAGTAAGAAAATGTATATGTTCTTTAAGGCCCATTTCGAGAACCCGAGAGCATAAGGCCAAGGTGATCCTATAGGGTTTTAATACCATATTATTACCTTAATATTAATTATACAAAAGACATTTTTATGAATTAAAATTATTTTTAAAGCAAAAATAATTGATGTTGAATGGAACAAAAAAATATGACAAGTCTCCAATGTTTTTCTTTCAAAGAAATATAACTAGTAAAAATGCAATAATTAAAGTTCTAATTTATCAAATAAATGTTGCATTTTCAACATTAATGTCTATACTTAGTTGATCTAGGTTGATTTCGCCTTCCTCTATAGTCATTCAAATACAATAGTATTTAGAAAACACATAAAATTTTCCTACACGTTGACAAGAATTTACCAAAAAATAAATTGCAATAATAATAAGGACAATCAAATGTAAACTAAAGGAAAATGTCATTCCAAACTCATCGTACCTGGTGGAGGATGGGGGAATTCCAACCTAGGAGTTTCAACGGTAGTAAAAAGCAATCAACAATCCTTCCCACCGGCATACACAAAAGTGAACTTCATGTCAAAGGAACATGCACATATGACATTTTGGGTTGTAATTTGTTTCTGCCTCTAAATGTTATTTGCTTATTCTCGTGTAATGTAGCACTTACATTGAGTGCCATCTATTGCGCCAATACAATCCTAATATTTAAAATGAAATATTAAAATGAAAAACATTTTACAAAAAAAAAAAATGGGAAATAATAATAATTAAAAAAGCGTAAATGCTTAAGAAAAATTTACCTTGAGTATGGAAAATGTTTAGGATTGTCCCTAATTTCCTTTGGAACCATATCTAGAGGAGGTGGTTTAATGATTTCATGTGCTAAAAGCATCGCTTTATGATGAAATACTTGCTAATTGTTTCCCCGAGCCCCGAAATCTCTCACAAACATTCCTATTTGAACTCCCATGTCCAATCAAGTACAAAAAAATTCCTAATTGTTCATCAACCCTAACATATCTACTATATAAATTGTCATCAATGTACAAAGTTTGTTGAACACAAATCTTTCCATTCTAAATGCCTCATATATTCTATCTCGAGTGGCCAAATCTAAGTTCCACAACCTATTCGAAGACTGTCAGCGACTATCTCTAATTGGTTCTTTGGTATATATTGAATTATTAATAATAATATTCAACCAGTTTGCTATAACAAGATCTTCATCTAGTGATTCGTCGTCAATATGAGCACCAGCCATGAGAATACTGCATCAATACAAATTATCATCAATAACTTCATGCTAGCATAGTTCAACAAGCAAATCACATTAACAAAAAAAAAAAAGATATACATCATAGTCATAAGAAAAATCAAAATTAAATTATGGTCTTCAATGCCACTAAACAAAGACACAATTAAAAAGTTGCAACATAGTTTATATGAGGAAAGCTCTCATCTCAGGATGAGCCTTTATAAAGGCCACTCTCCAAGCTTGGCTCTCAACCATTCGATCAACTGCTTTGCGGTACACTTCACCCTCCAATCCCACCATGTCATTCAATACATCCATTGCAGCCTCAATTGAGTATGGATCCTCATTCACTTTTGCAGTAGCAGAATTAGTAATATTATCGTCGCATTGCTTTTGTCTAATCTTAACCAGATCCTTAATGGCTTGACATGCCATTACAATATGCTCATCTTTATTCCCACTACGTCTTCTACGCTTTGCATTTGGGGTCCTATCTTGTCTATGTGGTACAGGATTGGGCGTCTCAATAGGATCACATGCAAATAATTCATCATTAAGCATATGCTCATCTTCTTGATATTCTTGTCTATGTAGTACAGGGCTGGTCGTCTCAACAACACTGTCATTATTATCTCCATCTCCATCTCGAAACAAGGTGTGCCTCAGCATTTCCCACGCCTCCATCTCCACTTGCATATACATTCCCAAATATGTCGACTAACTGTTCCCAATAAGGAAGGCCATTCTTCCGAAATTTATCCCATTGAGGATTGTCCTGTACAAAATATTTACCTGACACTGTTATAAAAAATCAACAAATTGATAAAAAAGTATATAGGACGCTATGTTAAAAGTTACCTTAATATGGATATCCCATAAAGATGCATCCTCGGTTGTTGCAGTTTTTCGAAAAATGTGTTCCAACCAAAACCAGATGTCTTTGAGTAATTTCTTGAAACTTGAATATTCTCGTTCTAAGTTTACACATCTTGTTTTTCAGTTGAGGAAGTGAGTAAACAAGCCCTGTTTGTTTTGTAAATTCATCTTTTATGCCATTCCATGCTTTCTTGCGAAAGTAGAGGTTGTTCTATTCCCTTTTTTTTTTTACTTCCTCAACCATCAAATTAACAAAAATAATTGTGTTTTTATCGGTCCATCTTCTTTGAACCCTTCGATGCCATTCTCCTTACTAAAAACATGTCAAAGACATAAGAATAGGACCAACTAATATATACTTTGGAGAGTGATATTCAGAGAAGAATAAAAGATGTATGAAACTCCACATAACTCAAGAAATATGGTTCTATGATAACAAGCAGTATAAATGTATAATGCAATTACAGTTGGCATAAAGTACGACAGTTGTAAGTAAAAATGACAGTAAGTTTCAAAAGAATATTGTTTTACAACTTGTCCCCTTTTTAACCTTTTTCTTCTTCCTTTTTGCAATGACACAGAGCATTATTTTTGAGCAAAAGACATTACCAAGTTTTCATTTAACACAAAACAAATGATCTCCAGGAACGGCCACATGCATATTACAGAATAGCAGACTGCGCAATTGACCTCTTCTTGAAACTAAACTTTTCAACAAGCATTTGACAAAAGGTTAGCTACAACAAGAATCCCAAACACACAAACTTTAAACCCTTCACAATAAATTTAAGCTAGCTAGGTAGGCCTATTTCTGGCTTTAAACTAAAAGATAAACTCACTCAAGAAAGATAAAGAAATTATTGAAAGCGTATGCCAGAAACCAAGAGTTGTTTTGAATGAACAATTGCATGTAACTAAAATTGGGCTGGAATAAACAAACACTTATCAAAACATGTGATCCAGAAAAAGATGTCATACAAACTGAAATACAAACTGGAGATAAGCTGTGATTCCAAGTATATAGTGTATCAAGTTTTGTAAATATTATAACCACGACTTTGTTTATTCAACAAAACTTGTCTTCTGGCAGTGGCAGGTGATGTGCACAGAAAACCGTCAAGAGAGGAAAGAACTAATCTATACATTGCACAAGGACAGAAAACTATCTGACCTTCCCAAGATTACCCAGGTTTCATTTTGACTCCATGTTTTATCTAGGGTGCTTACACCCCTTTTTAAGTGTTGCTCTTGGTTTGTAATATCTTAAAGGCATTGATTTTTCCACTTCTGCAGCCAACATGGAGTTGCAGATGGTATTTCCAATGGAATTAGTGCACAGACCGAAACGGTAAAGTGAAGCCATCTAAGCTCCCTATTTAATCACACATTTTATCTTCCATGGTAATTTTTAAAACAAATTGGGGATGTCAGTCGAATATATAAAAATTGAAAAGCACATTAGTGAATCCCAGAAACGCATATATAAAAATTAACCACATGGCCATGGAATCCCAGAAACGCATATACCTTTTACTTTGTGAATAGCTCAAAAGCACATTAGTGAATACACTTTAATAATATATAAAAATTTTGATAGATAACGAATTAGGGTCCTAACAGCATGCATATGAATCTAAATCATAGTAGGAGTAGATAGAATAAGAAGCATACGGAATATTTCCAGAAACCGAGAGCCTAAGACGGAGCAACGGAGGAGAAGACTGATGAAGGAGGAGCCGAGATTGGAGGAGGAGGAACGGATGCCGAGAGAGAACCAGGAAGCGCCGCGAGAGAACCAGGAAGCGTGAGAGAGCGGCGAGAGAACCAGGAAGACGGAAGGCAACACTGATGAGACTGAAGGGAAAAGGGAAAGCCGCGGGTTTTGTCGAGGGAGAAGACGGAAGGCAACACGATGAGACTGAAGGGAAAAGGGAAAGTCGCTGGATTTGTCGATGGAGAAGGGAAAAATAGGTTTTCATTTTCTCCCTGGAAGCAAAAAGCGGAAAATTTCTCCTTCTTTTTTTTACTCCTCAAAGCATAAAAAATAAACCAGTTCATCCAGGGAGCCAAAAAAAAAACCGGATTTACCAAACGCAATTCCCATTCATTTTGGTTCCTGGGAACAGAAATTTGATAAAAAGCCATTCTGGGAGCGTTACCATGCACAGCCTTAATGCAATAAACAAACACAATCACTAATTCATAATCAAGAGTAAACTATTCTCCACAAGTAACTCATACAAAGCATAACAAGCTTACCACTAAGTAACATAAGTACGATGACTATCATTTTCATCTTCTTCACAACTATCATTAATTTCAAAGATATTTGATTATGCTAAGTAGTAGGCTCTGCTTCATAGGTAAAAATATAATAATCAAGAATATCTTTTTTCACATAATGAATACATCTATAATATTTATCTACAATAAAGAATAAACCAAATCATAAAATTAAAGTCAAGTTATGATGTATTTGTAATTAAATGGATAAATAACTCTATAACAAAAACAAAATATATAAAATTAGTAAATTAAAGGGCCTGAAGTTAATGGGGAAACAAAAACAAAAAATATTTAAAACCCTAATGGGGCCCTTTTAAACCCTTGGCCCATGGGGCCAACTTTGCAGGGCCAACTTCATGTAGAAGCTCCAATTTACAAGCCTGACCCTTGAAGGGTTAGGGCTTAAATTTGGGCTTAATTTCGACTCTAGTTTTGGACATAATATATCAAAATAATAAATCAAAGTGATATGACTTCTGGTTGTATAATCTCAAAATAAGAGTAAAAGAAATATGACTTATAATTATATAATTTCACAATATGAAATCAGAGGTGTATAATTTCTGGCCAAACTAAAATAACAATATCAATAATATAGAAGAACTTGTAAAGGAGATTAAAATAAGGTATAAAAACAATAATAATCTCTAATCTTAGCCAATGAAACCTGACGTTTTAAACAATCAGACCTCCATTTATAGGCCTTAATGAGTCTTGACAAAAAAACACCATTAATAGGAAACTTGGAGAGCAAGTCTTACGGGCTTGGGAAAAAAGTAAAATAAAGATAAAAAATTATTAAATATAACCAAATAGATGTTGATTAGATATAAGCAAATAAAAATCCACATAATTAATATTCATAACATTACTATTATTATTTTATCCTGAACCAAAAACCAAACAAGCACTCCAGTACTTTTTAAGAAAGTATTTATTAAAAATAAATAAAAAAGTTACACCTTACGGTTCATGTGTGATATGCGACGGTTGACGTTACTTTTCCCGTTTTCCTTTTCACCCGGCCGTGACAACGTTGCTTTTTCTGGATTGGCCTAAAAAAGTCACTTTTCCTAGTTATTAGCGCCACGTGACCACTCCATAAAAAAATATTCCAGGTGTCCGTTAAACGAACGAGCACGCGTCGATGCGCTACATTCCCGCGAGATGGCGCCCGACCCGATTTGACTTCATTGACTCCACCTGTCACCTGAGAATCTCTCCGCTCCAAAACCCTAAACCCTCTAACATTTCACTCCACTTGTATTATTGTACTCAAAATCTTACCATTTTGGTGGCGATCGCAAATCCGCAATGCAACTTATGCAAGCTCCGGTAGGCTTTCACCGTCGGTTGTGATCCCAACGAACTTGAAGATGGTAAACCTCCTTCTGTTCAGCTGTCTTCTTCTTGGACTAGGAGCGTGGTTGGGGAAGTCAACTTCCTATGCTGGCTCTGGCCCTCACATTGCAGACGTTAATATACTTTTGCCTCCCAAAATGACTTACCCTGTGGTTTATAGGCTACAAGGAAGCGATGGTTGCTTCAAATGGTTGGCTTCTATTTCATATTCTTTATTATTCTAAGTAATGAATCACTTGTGGGTTTTGTTTGCTTTGCTAGTACAATGCTGTGTAGTATATATTGTATTATTCTATTTTGATTGTGTAAGCTTGTTCCGCTGATCTTTCAAGAACGGATTGAGTATATTTTTAGCACGAGCCTTTACAAAATCAGTAAAAGATGCTGTTGTATTATTTATGCATAGCGCCAGTAGCTCGGCCTACAACGGGTTGTTCCTACAGTGAAGCTGTGATGAAGTTATATGAAAGTTGCAACAGTACATGTGCCGTAGTGTCATGGTTATAGTACTGGGCAGCGCACGCTGTGGAATATTATCAATAAGCATGCGGTGTAACAAAGGCTATACTAGTATATATGTTAGCTTGAACGATACTAGCTTAATCGTTTGATGATTCTCGGCCTTGGTGATAGATATTTATAAAATGGCCGACCTTGATCCTACCCACCCACCCCATAGCAAATAGTTCCAATTTGAATGACATGATTAATGGCTTCAAACCAACCCTTTTGATCTGTTTGGCAACTTGGATTCTTATAAGAAATTCAACATGTTCACGGTTTGAAAATTTCAGAGAACTATAATTATAAATAAATATAATTTAAATTCCACATTTTAATGGTGAAATTCTGCTCTCGTTTACATTGTCAAAGTGGAATAAACCAGTCAATTGTTAGCTATTTCAAGTCCGTAGATCGGCTGAAACACAATCCAATTACAGATAAGGTCCAGTAATCGTAGTTCATCCCATTTTGACAGGCAAGTACTCCTACAGTCTCGCTATTAGTTTTTTATTTGTGAAAAAATTCCATTGGTGGCAGATTTCTTCCTGCCATTTTTTTGAATCCAAAGGTCCCCTCAAAGCAACAGTTCTTAGGTATTCTTCTCTTATTTTCACCTTGTCTAGCAACTAGTTTTATATATAATAGACTTTTTGGCATGTTTGGAGAAGGTTTCTTCTCAGTGTCTGGGCATATTTTTGTTGATTTAGAACTAAATAATTTTGCTGCACTAAAGGAAGTAAGATTATGTGCAGGTGTACATTTTACTTCTATTTGGCTCATTTAGTTGACATGCAAGTAATGCTTTAATTTTTTCAAGCAATTTTTTTTCTTATCCCCTAATATTGTGTAGGACCTTTTACTTGGCCTCTATTTGGTGCTTAACTTTTAAGCAATTTCAAGGAGTTTCTTTTGCTAGTATGCTGAGTGGACTAAAGGGCTCTGCACTGATGATCCTATATGTATTCCTTTTCCAAGTGGATATTGTCAAGGACCACTTCATCACGATAGTTTTGATGTGTGTCTCTAATATGCATCCTCACCCAGATGTCCTTTGGGCTTTAAGAGTGAACAAAGCATTGGTTCACTTCAACTTTACCTTATGTAGAAATTAATGATGAGAATGAAGGTATCAATATTGAATTCTGGACCATTTGTTCATACTTTGATACCATGTCATGGACTGTTTCATCCTTAAAGCTTTAACTCAAGAATGGTTTGATATGTATCTCTTACGGATATTTAATCCTCCATTAATATACTTATTTTCTCAGTAACAATATTTTCCCCCCCCCCCCGGGGGATATTTTACATATCTTCATTAATTTTATAGGTCATGGGATCATCATGATATTTTATCCGTTGAACCCGAATATAATTCAAGCAGCCATTGCTCAACCAGTGCAAGTCTGAGGTCAATCGCCCCATATAGTGGTCGAAAGGAGACTGCTGTTTATGCGGCAGATGTGCATACTGGAAGTATGATTCGATGCAAAGTCTTCATTGACAATATATCCAGAATCCAGATATTTCACAATTCCATAAAGCTTGATTTAGATGGCCTTGCCACACTTCGTGTCCGAGCTTTTGATAGTGAAGGTATTCGTAAATTTTTTATTTGCCTTTATGGGTAGGGGAAATTTAAATGCTAATGTGTGTATGAGTGGGTACTTTAAATGATCTCTCTTTTTTTTTTAAGATGCATTATTTTATTAAATTTAAAAAGCTATTTACTTGAAACATGTTTTGCTGGCCTTTTTTCCCTTGAAAAATTAAAAAGATCTTTCAATCAATGATAGAAGGCATCTCATTACAGAATTGGCATATAATTTATAGATTGGTTCATCTCACTTATTTTTTCTTTCGAACACATCATATTGTTTCTTTGTTATTTTTTTACAGTCAAACATCTGCAACTAATTTTGATTTCCTCCTCTTTTCTTCATTATTATATTGAGAGAATTCAGCATATTTATATCATCAATCTACTGTACTGCAGAAAATGTCTTTTCTTCGTTGGTTGGTTTACAGTTCATGTGGCACCTCATCCCTGAAGCCAATAAACTGCCTCATCACCTGGTTAATGTTCCTCTAAAGGATTCCCCCCTTAGTGATTGTGGAGGACTCTGTGGGGACCTAGATATACAAATAAAACTTGAAGACAATGTAAGTCTGATGCTAGTAAGTTTAAATGAGTTAAGCGACTTTGCTGCAATGCTCACATATGATTATTTTACCATTTTGTCTGGTATTGCGGTGCAGGGTGTATTTTCAGATATATTTGTGGTCAAGGGAAATGAGATTGGACACGAGAATGTTTCAGTGCAATTGATTGAGCCACAGTTTAAGAATTTGACTGATCAGATTGTTCTAACTGTGGCCGAAGCTATGTCACTGGATCCTCCTTCACCAGTTTTTGTTCTTGTTGGTGCTCATATTCCCTATACGCTTAAAGTTATCCGTGGAAATGTTCCTCAAGGTTTCCTCACTTTTTCCTTAAATTTTTTTGGGTTTGATTTTCATGGAAATCTTCTAAAATTGTAATCTTATAGTTGCGAGATTATGATTTATGTTGTCAAAACATAGCCAGTAAAATTTATTATTTATAGATAGGGCTCTGTGTTTTGCTATCATTCTTTTAAGGATGATTTTTGTCCTTCTCCTATTAACTTTTCTTCTTGCTATTAATAATCAATCGTCAATATTAATGCCAGTGCAACAATAGGCCTTATCCCACGATATTTTAGGAATCCACTCTATTCATAAACTGTAACATTGATTTTGTGCCTTTGATCAGAATAAATGCAAGGGTGTTTTTTGATTAACTATTATTCCTCTTTTACTTTGAAGTTTTGACCATTCATTTGCAAGCTGGCCAGGTTCTTTTATATTTTTGATTTTGTTATGCTCTAGGTCAGAATTTCATGACCGGTCTTTATGAGTACTTTTTATGGCATTTGCAGTGGTCATTTTACCTTCACCACATCATGTCTGGTCTGTGTCAAATACATCAGTTGCTGAGGTTGACATTAGGATGGGGTTGGTACATGCACAAAACTTGGGAGTGACCACTGTTATTGTTGAGGATACAAGGGTTGCTGGTCATTTACAAGTATCTTCGTTGAATGTGGTCTTACCAGATTCTTTGTGCTTATATATGATACCTTTATCTAGTTCTGGTGATGCTGTTGAAGGAGTCAATCCCATTCCCTCTATGGCCCATTGGTACATTATATCTGGTCATCAATATCTCATCCAGATGAAGGTTTTTGCTCATGGTCCTGATGCACAAGAGATTTTTATTACAGAGGTAGCATGTGTTATCCTACTTTATTTATTTTACTAGCATTGGCAAAGCACTCTTGCATTGAAAAGTTAATTTTCTTCTCTCGTTTGCAGGTAGCCTCTTTATTTCACATCTGTAATGTGTAGAATTAGGGACAACTTACTTGTTTAATGTTCTGAATTCCATTTTGCCCCGACATTTATTCTGTTGAATTTCAATGGCCTATGTCTGCACAAGTTACCTAATTATGCCCTCAGGTACTCCTCAAAAGGGGAAATTGATTTATGTTTTTCAACTAGTTTCAGCCTTAGCCTCATATTCTGATTTTCCAGCGTGCTGTAGCTATAAAACTGAAATTGTCCTTGATCGTGGTAGTCCAAGAGTGATATTTTACCGTTATATTTGTCTAAATATTACTGATAATTATATTTATAACTTGTTAGATCTACTATGTGATTTTCTTTTGAGGACTTACTTCCCCGTGAAATAGGTCAGTTTTTAGTTGATAAGAAATTTGCTTTTAAGATAGGTAAAATAAAATTTTGGGGAACAATGCATTGACAATACTATAGTAGAGTATTGTTCTATGATTTTTTTTATTTTTTATTTACTTTATTTTATGATCTACATGAATAGGGCATGAATAAAATTGTTGTGTGTTGTGCATAATATTTTAGGCTCCTTTCCCGATGGCTTAAGTTGTTGGATAAACGGTAATCCATATTATAGGAGCCAGATAACCTCCTCCATCTGAAATGGAGGAATCCTGGAGGGAAAATCTTTGAATGGAGAGAATGCTCAACAAATGAAGTACTCACAGTTTCTTGATGTATCTCTTTCAGCAAGATTGTGTCATCTTAAAAAACTCTGTTACTTCTGCAAACTGCTATGAATCAAATAAGTGAAAGGACCTCTATGCCACTTGGTTACTTCCTCGACGATGACTCATTAAATTTTAAGGAAGACAAGTTGATCTTTCCCCATTTTTTCTTCTGTGAAAAAAGAATTATGTTCTAATATTTCAACATTATATATTATTTTTTCAAATTGAATCTGTAAGAGTTCAAGCATTAGAGGTAAATTAACCCTCCCTATCAATGGGCGTGGTTTAATCCTGGCAGTTCATGGTCTAAATTTATGCACAAAAAATTGGTGGTGCCTTGTACCATCATTGTTTCGAGTTACCTGGACTAATTTTTCTTCTGCTTTATTCATGAAATGCCGGTATTATAATTTTCTCTTGTAATCACTCCTAATCCAATCATACAAATTGTTCACTTGCTTTTCCTCCAACTAATGTTTACTTAAAAGATTCTTACTCTCAATGCAGAATGATGATGTTAAGATTTATGATGATCAGTCTGATAATGGGAAGACATTTTGGGTTTTGAATGGCATTGCTGTCAAACATGGCTGGCGAAGTTCTAAAGTGTTGAAAGCACATTCACTAGGACTTGGAAAATTGACAGCTTCTTTGAGCTATACTTATGGGCATGTTGACAGAAAGGAGGTCATGACTATTTCTTCTAATTCTTCTATATTTGTTTTTATTCCCTTACTTTGTACTGCCGTTTTTTCCTTGATGAGGCATATTTTGATCTTATCTGCAACTAGCTTATACACGCTTTAATCTGTCACTATTTTTTCTTTTTTGTTTGTGGATACAGAGAGGGTTTTGTGTTTCTTGATTATAGACTTATCAGCCTCCCATAATATTCTAATATGTCACTATTGTAGAGCAGGTTAGTATTTTTTTGGCAGATGGAGGTCTCACTTTTTTATATAAATCTTTTAGGTTATCAAGGTTGTGCAGGAGATCATGGTTTGTGATCAAGTAAGGGTCAGTTTGACTGGGGAAGATGATCAGCCACGAAGCATCCTTCTGCCTTGGGTCCCGTCTGTTTATCAGGAAGTGGAGCTAAAGGCTATAGGAGGTTGGTAGCTTTCACTGTTCATTGAAATTGGAAGCAGCAAAACATTTTTTTTTTGACATTATTTACTTTTTATGGTCCTTTTTGTACCACTACGTGCTATAGGTTGTGCAGAAGCTGCCAGTGACTATAAGTGGTTGTCTTCAGACGCATCTATCGTATCTGTGTCAGCTCTTGGTGTTGTCCAGGCTAGAAGGCCTGGTAAAGCTACTATTAAGGTGCTGTCCATACATGATTCGTTAAATTATGATGAGGTAATGTAAATGGATAGTCCTGTTCTTTTGTTTTGTTTTTTCCTTTTTTAAAAATATTTTGGAGTTCTTTTGTTTTTGTTTTTGTTTTTAAATTTTTTCCAAAATAACATGCAGCTCTGTCTGTTCACCAAATATATGTTCATTGTTTCTTCACTAAGTTCATATGTGAGTTGAGAAGTATACTTGAATTCTTTTCTTAAATTCTTTGAAGTTAATTTTAATCTATTCACAGTATAGAAATTGAAAAGCATTCAAATTATAGTATTAGTTCAAAAATTTAGATGCCTCTAGAGTGTGATATGCTGTTTTTTTTTTTTTTTTTAGTTCTGTTATAATCTCTCCCCCAACACTGTTCATTGTTTCCTAGCACCTGCTATTATTGTCTGTTTTTTGAAAAAATGTCCTTCTGGGTAGTCAAGAAACACACATTATTCACAAGTGGTTTAGAACTTAGCACCCAACCCTCACTCTATAATCTTGTCCTTCTCTAGAAAGGAGGAATTACAAGGCCCAAATTTTTTCCTTTAATAATAAAATAATAGATGAATGACATATTTCTGAGTTATATTTCATGTGAATTTCCATAGCAAAAATGTTTTAAGTAAGTTATATGCTCCATTTATAAACTATTACAACAATCAAAACATGCTTTCCTTGATCATGCAACATGGTATTTGTTCTGGCATTTCATCCCACATGTACCTTTTTCTGTACCCCATTCAGTTCCTTTAATGCTGATCTCAGAAGATTTTTGAGGCCATGACTATATATGATGCTGTTTGTTCTTTGTATTGCTGAATATCGGTGTGATTTTCTTTTGTGCAGTTAGTTAATAGTGGGAT
The DNA here is from genome assembly GCA_019022655.1 of Acacia acuminata. Taxonomy (NCBI): domain Eukaryota; kingdom Viridiplantae; phylum Streptophyta; class Magnoliopsida; order Fabales; family Fabaceae; genus Acacia; species Acacia acuminata. The sequence goes on from JAFJYI010000012.1 coordinate 412,602, forward strand.
GATTTCACTTTAGAAAATATCTTGAGAGATGTTTTCAGTCTCAAAGTCTCTCTCACATTGTGGGCTCAATTCATGCACAAGATATTCATATGTTCTTATTCAATTTGTTTTTGATATCTGCACAAGTAGAATCATGATTTTGTTTCTTATCTATGCTTTTATGTAGGTGATTGTTGAAGTTTCGGTCCCATCTGCTATGGTTATGCTTCGTAATTTTCCTGTGGAAACTGTTGTTGGATCGCATCTTCAAGCTGCTGTCACAATGAAAACATCTAATGGTGACACCTTATGACAGATATTATGAAATTTGATTTACTATTTAACTGCTTTGCCTTTTTGCTTATGCTGATTTGTCCATTTCAGGTGCCTATTTCACTAGATGTGATGCCTTTAGTTCTTTGATAAAGTGGAAGGCTGGAAGTGAGTCTTTTGTGATTGTCAATGCAATTCAGGAGTTGTCATACTTGGAAACATGGGGACATGGTCGGCTGCTTTCAACCACTGATTACTTTCCATGTTCCTGGGTCCATATTTACGCTTCAAGTCCTGGTCAAGCCATGATACATGCTACACTTTCTAAAGAATATCACCAGTTTGACCACTCTTTCCATGGACCTATTGTCTTTAAGGCATCTTTACGTGTTGTGGCATATCTACCTCTTATTGTATATCAGGCAAGTGATGGGAACCGATTTGGTGGTTACTGGTATGACTTGGCTCAAGAAGAATCTAATAAGCAATTAGATAACTTAGAGAAGTTATATCTTGTGCCTGGATCTAATTTAGACATATTACTAATTGGTGGGCCTGAGCCATGGGGCAAACATGTTGACTTCCTTGAAACTGTGGAAGTTCTAAATGAAGATGATGCTCTGACTGAGGCTGGAGTTCTTGTGCATCGGGTGTCTGCCAGTAGGAGTTTGTACCGGGTTTTCTGTCAAACACTGGGAACTTTTGTAAGATATTGTATTCCTTTCTTGCTAGATAATTTCCTAATTCATTTTTAATGTGGTTGTAATCGCTACAATAACCTTTTCTGGTTTCAAATGGCTCAGAAACTTCTTTTTAGACGTGGAAATTTGGTAGGGGATGACCATCCTCTGCCGTCCGTGTCTGACGCTCGGCTGTCAGTTACATGCAGCATTCCTTCTTCAATTGTACTTATAGCTGATGAACCAGGTTAAGACTATTATCTTCATCCTAGTTGCAGTGATTGACAACATATATTTGAAATTTTCCTTCTATATTCTTTTCTGAGCAAACTGTGCATTTCAGAGAATCAGCATGATGTTATTAGAGAAGCAATTTTAGCTGATCGTAGTTCAGAGAGATTGCGCGATGTGCCTATTACTGTGGCAAATGGGCGCACTGTTCGGATATCTGCTGTTGGAATCCATGATTCTGGAGAAGCTTTTGCAAACTCATCTTCTCTTAGCTTGAGTTGGGGACTTGACAGTTGCAATGGACTAGCATCTTGGGATGATACTTATGATATAGTGCAGTCCAACAGTTGGGAGAGATTTTTGGTCTTACAAAATGAATCAGGACTGGTACTTAAAAAGAGTATTAAATTTATCCTTTTATTTACTGCTCACAGTGGTACCTTAACTAGTTGTTTGTCAAACTTTTGGTCTTAATTTAAAGGACTGGGGTTGCTTTAAAAACATTCTGTCTCAAAGTTTATTTATTTTGGCTTGCCTCATAACATTTAACTTGTTTATATAAACCCTACTCGTTCTTAGTCATATTGGTACTAATGTGATGATGAATTTATGTTTAATATTCGTCACTTTTGATCTATAGTTTGGGATTTTATTGGGACTGTCCCTAGTGTATTTATAAAGGGATTGAAAAGTTCTTTCTGAACCTTTTCTTTATTTCTTTTTGGAATCTTTTTTGTTTATTCCTTTCTTTTTTTAAATCTTGTTTCTTCCTGTTTTTTCTTTCTTTCTTAATGCGATACTGATAGTATTGGTTTATTAATTATGCGTGTTTGGCAACATTGGCATTAAATTCTTTGTTTCTAGTGCATTGTTCGTGCAACTGTTACTGGCTTTCATGATAGCTTGCGAGGAGTAACCTTTCATCATTATCCTGAATCTGAAATTATTCTGACAGATGCAGTTCGTCTACAGGTACTTTTGCTGGAATTAATTGTTCTTCAAGCTAAGGCTTGTTCTTTACATTATGCTTAAAATCAAATAATCATCATATTCTGAATCTCTTCTCTTCAGTTCTGGTTGTCATTATGAATTACTACTGCTGTTCATTTATCTTAACATTTTGTTTGTCTTGAAATGTTAACTTTTATCTTGACATTTCAATGATGCAGCTTGTTTCTAGCCTACGCATTGATCCAGAATTCAGCTTGCTTTATTTCAACCCTGATGCAAAGGTAGACTAGTATATGTAGGCATTTATTACTTGACTTTATCCCATAGGAAGGGCCAAGCTTGTTTGATTTGCTGCACTATGGTGTTTCTTTTCACTAATTTGCCAACTATTATGTTAAATTTTGATGTGCGAGGTCATAGCTGTATTCTATCATTATTTAGTAACTGATTTCATGCAGCAGAGGCCTATTTTTCACACAATATTACTTAATTGTTCCAAAGTTATGCCACACCATGCTCTTGATGGCTGCACCAAATACGTATTATCATTCATTTTGCTGGAACTACCAACACAATGAATTGAAACATTATGGTATCTGGGGCTTTTTTAGGAGGATATCTTTACCTCATTCCCTCTTTTTCTGTCTTTCATCTTCTTTGTTTAATGTTAAAAAAGGGAGGGAATATCATTAAGCTCCCAAACATAGGAAATAATATCAGAGAAGTCCTCATTGACAAGTGAAAGAGCTACTATTGACAAGTTATGGGACTTGTAAATATGTTATTTTCCTTGGTTGGGACCTAAATGATATTCTTCAAAAAAAAAAAAAAAAAAAAAAAAAAAAGATTCTATTAGAGAAAAGAGGAGCAATACAAAAATGAGGACAAGTAGTCCTCCCATAACAATCAAGAAATAATGGAAAGGAGACATAACGACAGACTTGTAACCAGAAGAGCTTTCCCCAATGCTGGTATCCATCTCATTCAGGGTTATATGGATTTGTCACATATTTGCTAACATTTTCTAATGTTTTGTGTTCTTGGAATTCACTTTATGTATTGTAATTATTACTTAAAGCTTCTTTTCTATTTCATGCGCTTGCTTCCAGATAAATTTGTCAATTACTGGTGGAAGCTGTTTCTTGGAAGCCGTTACAAATGATTCTCAAGTGGTAGAATTTATCCAGCCTCCATCGGGGTTACAATGCTTACAACTAATTTTGTCCCCTAAAGGATTAGGGATTGCTAATCTGACTCTGTTTGACATTGGGTTAACACCTCCACTCACAGCTTCTGCACTTGTAAGCTTCATTTTTGCTCAATTTGAATTTCTTGATATGTAAGGAAACTATATGGTTTTGTATGTAAGAGCTACTGAACCTTCAATTTGACAGGTCCAAGTTGCAGATATAGAGTGGATTAAAATTATGTCAAGAGATACGATTAGCCTAATGGTATGCCTTATATCAAAGTTTCTTTCTTGCTTTTTTGGTCTAAATTTGCTACATCATGTGCTATTTTGATGTTTCAGGAAGGAAGTTTGCAAACTATTGACCTATTGGTTGGCACTAATGATGGAAGGAGTTTTCATTCTTCTCAGGTTTAAATTGTTTCCTTGTATTATTTTAAAAGTGACATAATTTCTTGTGCTTGTTGGACATGGATATTATTGTTCTACGATGAAACTGGTCAATGGAGGCAGTTATCCTGTAAATTTTCTAGACCTTGGTGATCCACATGAGTACGCCCCCCCCCCAATTTTTTTCCCCTGGAGCACAAAACTGAAATGGATTGGAACCTATGATGCAGTTTGCTTACATGAAAATTAGGGTACACATTGAGGATCATATAATTGAACTCATGGATGATGGTGGTTCCTCAAGTGTTGTTGGTGAATATGTCTCGGCACCAAGTTTTAAAATCCAGGGGAGGCTTCTTGGAATTACAACTCTTTATGTAAGCCCATTGTCTATCTCAGTCAATTTGATCTTTGTCTCGGTTGAAAGAAAGTTGAAAACTCAGATCTTATTGATTATTCATGGAAACCAGGTCAGTTCCATTAATCATTCTGGACATGAGATACAGAGTCAAGCTGTCAAAGTGGAAGTGTATGCACCACCAAGAATCCACCCTCATAGTATATTCCTCTTACCTGGTGCTTCTTATGTGGTATGTTTCAGATTACAAACACTATGTATGTTACCTTGAAATTCACTAGTTTGATTTAAGAATGTAATCATAAAAAGAAATCTATTGAGTAGTGTTTTTCAAAGTTTATATTCTTAATTTGTTGTATTTATGATGACAATGTTTTATTCATTTATCTGCTTAGGTTACCATGAAAGGAGGCCCAACCCTTGGTGTGCATGTTGAATATGCAATCAATGATGATAAAATTGCAAGTATTTATCGATATTCTGGACGGCTCTCAGCAGTTTCAATAGGGAATACTGTAAGATGCAGAACCCTTTTTAAAATTAATCTTTTTTCAGTTATATATTAAAGATAATGCATATGCCACTTGTGATGAGATGATATATATTGATAGCATAGTTTAGCTTGTGCTTGGGAGTTGAGGCTCGTTTCTTGTTGCACTGTTGATTTAGGAGGGTTTTCATTTTCAAAATATAATATCAAGAGCTGAGTGAGCATTGGGTTATTTGTCATAGTGATTTTATAGAGGAAATATTTGAGAGAGAAAATGTGAAATTGCTTATTTCACATTGCTGAATACAGTTTTGACATATACATGCCTTTAATTAATATAGTAAATCTGTAAGTGCATGCAATCAAATTATATACAATTAGTGCTTTGTTTAATGCGAGGTGAGCCTTGACAAGAGGTAAGGTTGTTACCATGTGATTTGAAGGTCACAGGTTCAAATCTTGGAAACAACCTCTTCGATTGTAGGGATAAGGCTGCATACATCTATCCTTCCCCATACCCCACATGGTGGGAGCCTTGTGCTCTGAGCTGCCTTTTTAGTGCTTGGTATAATGTGTTTTGCCAGAATTATTTTCTCATGGCCTTAGTTTTGATCTGTCTAAATAATCTCTGGTGAAAAGTGAAAAATGATTATTGATTACTAAGACTGCTAGACTATAATAAACTCCAAGATAGTAATGAACTAATATTTTAACAGCTCCTCTTGATTTATAATGCTTATACTAAAATATTTGATAGGTCTTTTGATGGCCAATGGGAAAAGGTGATAGGTCTTCCAACTTAGTTCTTAATGGAAGAGCTTAAAATGCCAATTTCAGCCCTTTAAAGCTGTATTATGACAATAAGGAAGCAGTAGGTATTGTTCAGTACCCCCTTTCATCATAGCCAAAACAAGCATATTGAGGCAGATCAACACTAAATCAAAGTAAAGCAGTCTATTCTGCATGAGATATGGGGATATTAACTACCAAATTTCAAGTTGGGAATGACTAATATCTATTCACTGGATTGAGGAGTGTCAACATCCCATCCTCTTTATGATCGGGTTGTTCTTTTTTTTTTTTTTTTGGGGAATCAGTTATGACTTTTGTTTCCTTTTCTAGAGTGATTTATTTCCAGATCCTTGAATTTCTCGTTTCTTGCAAATTCCCAATTTTTAGCGCCTTTATTGTAGGCAGGTTTTCTTTTACATCACTTGTACCTATCCGCTCAGTAAATAGGTAGCTTAGTGGGGTGGAAGTGTTTCCATGGCATCTTAGTGAAGGATAGCCAATGCTTGTTTCAAGGGGAATTATTTGCCTGATGTTGAAGATTATTGTGGACAATTTGAGAGAAAAATATTATTCTGAATCTATTAATCTCTAAATAAAAGATAGTACTTACGTGCCTTTATGTAAGTAAACTTAGAGCTAACCCTAGAATCTAATTTAATTAAATCAAATAAAAAAAATGAGATATAATATATCTATATCTAATCCTAAGATATGATATAATATATCTATATCTAATATAATAATAAGATAATGACTAATCTAAATTATCCATAATAAATGCTTAATATTCCCACACTCCCCCTCAAGTTGGATCATGGATGTTAATCATGTCCAACTTGCTTATACAACTTTCAACTTGAGTTAACTTGACAGAGGATTGGGAAAGCTTGTTCCTTGAGGCAGCATGTTCTGAGTTGAAATACTTTGAAACATATCTTGAAGGAACAATCGACTGACTCCACTAGTAGGAAGCATAGACTGATTTGAAAGGAATCTAGAGGAAGTAGTAGCAACACTCCCATCATGAGGCAAATTTACCCCTCCATGACTAATTTGAATATTCCCAAATACATTTGGTTGTAATATGGAACCGGTTATTTACACCTGAGACTGAGAGTCAACTTGACCACTCCTGATGGTTGGATTTTGAAGGACACTTGATCTGCAAATTCGACAAATGATAGTTTGGTCTACGATTCAACAAATGACAGTTTAGTCCTATGAATTTGAAAATTGACAGTTTGGTCCCTGTCAAAACTTGAGCGAGATCGTAACCTAATGGCAACGCTGAGACTGATGTTAGAGATTGTTGGCATCGAACAGTCAAAACTGATTTCGAGAAGGACCCGCCGAGACTGGTTCGGAGGCTGTCGATCAGCAGAAAGGAAGTCGCAAGAGGTGGCGAGATTGCACAGTTTGGACTAAGATGGCGAGAGTGCATAGTTCGGACGAGGAAATTGCGGGAGGTGACGTTGAGAGAGTCAGAGGGCGCTAGTGCTAGGTCTGACTGAGATGGAGAACCCAAAGAGCGTTGATATTGACCGAGGGTGCCGATGCTGGGTTTGACTGAGATGGAGAATTAGAGAGCGCTGATACTGACCGAAAGTGATGTTGAGAGAGTCAAAGGGTGCTGATGCTAATTCTAGAGAGCACCAATACTGATAGAGAGACGAGTTGAGACTGGCCGACGGTGCGTCTGGTTTGATGAGATTGATGATGCGGAGATGTCGGCGACGATGCGCCAAGCGTTACCGGCTGCATGACGAAGAGGTCGACGACAATGCTCTAGGCATTACTGGCTACGATGAAGGAGAGGTCGACAACGATGCTCTAGGCATTACCGGCTGCGATGATTGAGAGGTTGACGACGATGCTCCAAGAGGTCAAAGGAGAGGTTGAAGAAAACATCTCTGATTATTTTTCTCCTTTTTTTTCCTTCTTCTTCTTCTTCTTCTTCTTCTTCTTCATCCTCCTCCTCTTCTTCTTCTTCACTAGCTCTGATACCATGTGGACAATTTGAGAGAAAAATATTATCTTGAATCTATTCATCTCTAAATAAAAGATAGTACATACATGCCTTCATATAGGCAAACCTAGAGCTAACCCTAGACTCTAATTTAATCAAATCAAATAAAAAATGAGATGTAATATATCCTAAGATATAATATATCTATATCTAATCCTAAGATATGATACAATATATCTATATCTAATATAATAATAAGATAATGACTAATTTAAATAATCCATAATAAATGCATAATATTCCCACAATTATTCCTAAGAGTTAATATGATTTTTGTTTCTCCTCCTATATTTTTGGGGACTTGTTCTTCTTTTGATAATAATTATTTTCTTGTCCAAAAGAAATTGGAGGGTGGAATGCATGTACTAGTTCTTCATATTGTTTGTTGCAAATAAACTAGACTTAACATTTGTTTTCTTTGACACAGTACACTTTTGCATTCTGCATTTAAACATATTTGATTGGTGCAAGATTTTTTGTTTAATTCATGATGTCATTACAATCAACAGACAATTCTTGCCAGAGTCTTTATCAATGACGATACTGTGATTTGTGAAGCACATAGCACTCTAAGGGTGGGAGTTCCATCTACTGTTACATTGTGTTCACAAAGTGAACAACTTGGAGTTGGCCGGGAATTGCCGATTTATCCATCGTTTCTTGAGGTAAGAGCAAAAATTCTGTTGGAAAATGGCATCCAATTTATGCATTTCTCTTTTGTTGGCTTGATATTAATTCAAATCATAATGCTATCCACTTTTTATTGTCAGGGAGATTTGTTTTCTTTCTATGAGCTCTGTAAAAATTACCATTGGACTGTAGAAGATGACAAGGTTTGGTTTTATCCACAATTCTATCTTCTCGATTGAATAAGGGAGTTAGTAATGTTGTTGTTGTTAGTACTACTGCTACTATATCATTTGATGCATTGAAGATTGGTGTGGGGGTGCAAGTTAAGTTCATCAGATGCGCACAAACATTTCCATCTGTTAACAAAATGCCAATTTCGCTTAAAAGTAATACAATTGAACTCAAACACACATTCAAATTAGAAAAATAGGCATGATGTGCCCAAAAGAAACACAATATGTTTGTGTGTTAAGCGGTAGTAATAAAACTTTTCATAGGTCTTCATTTAGTAGTTTAAGCTTGAGTTGAGATGGCCCTGCCTTTACATGGTTTAGAGTCTCTAGCTAAATGGTCTGTCGTCACTCCTTGTTGCCCAAGCTCTCCATGCAGTATGAGAACTAAATTTGCTTTTGGTGTGATGTGCAAGATCAATGATAAATTGAGGAAATTTATGAACATAAAACTACAATATTGCTTGTCAAACATTTAAATAAGAAGATAACAAAAGTAATAGGGTTAAATATCTAATTTGCCACGGAAGTTTTGCTAAGGGAGCGCCCAGCACCCGGAAGTTTTTAGGGTACCAAATTTGCTCCAGGAGTATGAAAAAGGTAGCAAATTTGCCCCTCCGTTAATTTTGACCGTTACGTTTAACTGAGTACACACGTGGCATGCCACCTCATCAATCAAAAGTATAAAAGTTTTCATTGAGGAGCAATTTTGCCCCGGAAGTTTACAAAAGTAGCAATTTTGCCCTTCTTTCTCCGAATATTAAAGATCAGTCAACCATTAGATGAGCAGAGAATCCAAGGGAAGCTAGAAAAACTGATAGAGTACTAATTAGGGAGATAATGGAAGTTGTGGAAAATTAAAGATTTTAGGAATTAATATTTAATTAATTGAGTATGTTTTTATTATATTTTATTATTATTTTTAGGAAATAAGAGGAATATCTTATTAGATATTATCTTTTATTATTATCTTTAGGAATTAGGAAATAAGAGGAATATCTTATTAGATAAGAATAAGATTTAGTTGTTAGGATTTATGATTATTAGTTATCTAAATCTTAGATTTAGATATATTTTAGATTTTGTATTTATATTTTGAATAAAGTCTACTCTTTGTAAATCATTATGCCTCATCAATAAAGTGTCGAATAGTTCAGAGAGTAAATTGAAATGGGAGATTCTCCCTGGGCTTTAATGGTCTGATGAGTTATAGATTCTGACTTATCTGCTATTAAGGATGTGGGCTGATTTAGAGAAGAGGGGAGATTCTTGCCTACACTCTATCTCAGAGGGACTGTTCTTAAAGAGTTAATGAGATCCTTTTTTCCTCTTTAGATCAGAGTAAATCTATTTTCCTTTTATTTCCAAAGTTCTCTTTACATTCCCATTCACATTTAACCTTCCCATCAACCTATCCTAATCCGTACCTTACCAAAAACACTATTCATAAGTCATGGTTTGCAATTATATATATATAGATTCAGCGTCTTTTTTCGTGTGACTGCTTATGATTTTAAAGTTAAAGCGATTCCGATCTTGACATTATAAAACAGATATGAACTCCCCTATACACTATTTTTTAAAAGAATTTACTGCTAGAGATGAGCATTCCTCTCGTCCAATATGTTGATAGCATTAGGTACGCTTTTCTCCAGATACAAACACCCTTAGCAATAAGCTGCATCGTTAATGAACATAAAAGATCTCACAGAAAAAAAGCATCAAGAACTGCATACCAAAAAGGAAGGAAAAAAAAAAAAAAAAAACCAAACTCCTCAAAATTCACATAGCAAGTCATAAACTTCCTCAATATCATTGCATCTAGCACTGAGTCACCTAAATCATTGACAATGTAATTCCAAATTCTTACTGCAAAATCTACCCAAAATAGCTGTCTATGCAAAAACAGAACTTTGGAAGGGACAGAGGCAATCTGACGGAAGCCTGTATAGCTAAAAGCTGGGTGATTGTGGACATGATATTTTTCCCAAAAATAAGAAAGTATGGATCATAAATTGACGAGAAAAGCCTTAACAAACTTCATCATGTGGGCAACCCCGCTCTAATATTTATGAAAATTAGCTACCAAAGCCAATGTTGGGTGCTATATTGAACAACTCTGGAAGCAAAACCTAAGACTAACAACAAAAATCATGCCAGTGACTATACAGCCCCCCAAAACTTGAAGAAAATAAAATGAGCTCGTAGTTGTGGAAATCAGTTGATGAGTATGAGAAGAGAGAAGGATTGAATGGGATCACAAACTACCAATGTCTGTTTCCTATGTGCCTATTTATGCTATTAGAACTAAGTGGAGGACACTAGTAGGAAAGCTAATGCAAAACCAGTCCATTGATTGATGACAAAAATGATTTAACCTAGCCATCACTATATTCTTACACTACCCATATAGATCAATGACTTAAGCAAGTAATCCATTCATCCCTTGCTTTTCTTAAATTTCCGGCTAATTAGTCTCTTCCAAGAAGGAATTACCCTTTAAGTTGTTTGTCTAACAACTTTGGCTTATGCTTCTATAGGTGCTGAGTTTCATGGGATCGGAGAATTTTCAAGGGGAGAAGCATGGTTCCCAGCTGGCTGCTTCAGAAGAAAGTCAAGCTGGTATTTATTTGGATGACAGTGTGCTTGGCTTTATTAAAGTCTTGTATGGAAGGTATACATTCTTATATTTTTAATCAAATGGTAGTGGGTATATAATGCTTCTAGTTATCAACCAGATAGTTATCCCTAATTGTTCTATATCACTGGTGGTGGTTTGTATCTATCTTAGTTTTGTTTTATTATGTCCTTTGTCTTGTTGATGTTAGTTAAATTACTTTCTTATAAGAGGCACCGTGAGGAGACTAATTGTATTTTACAAATTTTCACTGTGAAACTCAAGCTTCTGATTATGTAGAAAGGCATTTCAAGAAGGTTGATCTGGGGAAAAATCCATGAAAGTGTCAGTCTATTAAGATTTTATATATAGGCGACATATCTTGTGAGAGCACCAGTTTGTTGTGAAAGTGAGAGTAGTTCACCGTTGGGTCTAGTGCAAGATTGGTCAAATCAAATGAAAGTCATGTGGTCCTGAGTGTTCTCTTAATCCTGGAAATTTGTGTAAGATTCATTGGTTAGTATTTGCTTACATAATAAATTAATAATACATATATTGCTGGAATATTTTTGATTCTTTGCAAAATAATCACATGCGATATTTGATGTCAAGGGATCATGATTCATGGGCAGAATCACAATGGTTTATTGTGGGTTAAAGGTTTTAATGTAAGATTCATTGTTCCTGTTTGTCTCTTTTTCTGGTTGAGGATGTTGAACCTTTTGTGGGCTACATTTTCTTATGACTTGCAACCATTTTGCTTGAAATTAAATAACAGTTTCAAGGTTATCATTATTTTGGGACGATCATCATCATATCAGAGTAACAATAATTATCATATCAGAGTAACAATAATTCTTGTGTCTTCTTCTGACAGCTTAAGCCTTGTAGAAGATATGGTAGTTAAAAGTGCAAAAGGAAGCAATACATTAGAATCTCTGGTTAATATTACTTTACTGTTTCTTATGACTTTCTTTTGCTTCCAGATCTGCTGGCAAGTCCACTGTTGCTGTGTCATTCTCTTGTGAATTTCCAACTTCTGGATCAAAGATGCAGTCAAGGTTTTACAGTTCATCTTTATCAATAACTGTGGTGCCTGATCTTCCCTTGGCTTTGGGATTCCCGATAACATGGATTCTTCCTCCCCACTATACATCCACAAGTCTTTTGCCTTCATCTTCTGAAAGTCATACACAACTAGACAGTCAGAGTCGCAAAGGAATTATCAACTATTCTTTACTGAGAAATTTTGGGGAGAGAAGTGATGCTCTGCAGAAAGATTCCATATTCATTGAGGGAGATAGAATAAAGACGACTGCAAGTAATAATCTAGCATGCATTCAAGCAAAAGATCGCACCACAGGAAGAACGGAGATTGCTTCTTGTGTTAAGGTTGCTGAGGTATGAGATTTTAATCTTTTCCATATACTGCTGCTTTGGGGTGGGCTACTTCTTGTTAATTCAACAAAGACAGTTCGTTCGTGGCATAAGAGTATTAATCATCTTGACCTCTATTGTCTATCCTTTGGACACGCCGGTTTCTCCCATAACATCTCATATTTTTAACTTTGACCCAGTGGACTTTAAGTAAGCACATGAAATGGTTTCAAACTGGTTTTCTCCTGAGCATACATGTGGACAATTTGAGAGAAAAATATTATTCTGAATCTATTAATAAAAGAGAATACATATGGGCCTTTATATAGGCAAACCTAAAGCTAACCCTAGAATCTAATTTAATCTAATCAAATCAAAATAATTAAGATGTAAAATCCTAAGATTTAATATATCCATATCTGATCCTAAGATATAATAAATATCAAACTTAATAATAAAATAACAATTAATCTAAATAATCCAAAATAAATGCACAATATTCCCACACTCCTCCTTAAGTTGGATCATAGATGTTAATCATGTCCAACTTGCTTATACAACTTTCAAATCTAGGCTTGAGCAATCCTTTTATTAACACATCTGCAACTTGAAGATTTGTCTAGTGGACATGATATATCCTCTTACATCATAATAAGTAGGGTTGTTAGCCAAGAGAAGAGTGTAGATACGACATTTTCCCAATATTTTGTGATAGGTTGCACTTCCACTCATGAGAGTTGGAGAGATCAAGTTGCTACTTATACATGATGAACATATTGTAAAGTTTAGCAATATCCATATTACCTTGTTGCAATTCATGAATAAGCCCATGATTTGTAAAATAGCAGCAATATTTTCTCTGACAGAATAGCAGCTTTTAACAGCTCCGCATGATCCTGCAACAGTTGAAAATAAGGGGTAGTTTTGGCCAATATCTGGAGTCATGGAATTTGTGAGCCATGACTTAACCATATTCGTTTTTGCATACCAGATTTTGTATTTGGATTCTGTTCGAGATGGCTTAGCAGCTAAACCATTGAGGTAATCCCCTTTCCTTTGCCAACAACATACATCAAAACGCCTTGGGACCATTGGAGATAATTGTTCCTATTGAAACGATGAGTAGTGATAAAGAGATGTTGTGGCTCGTTTAAAGACGCAGGAGAGAAAAATGAGGAGCCTAAAGCTCCATCCTTAGTCTTAGAGGCATATGTGCCTGTGGTATTTAAAGCATGGAAGGAGCCAAAGTTTATCATGGTTTAATGAGAGAGATACCACTTGGAAGACTTGAAAAACACCAAATATGAGTTTGACGATAATTTGGCGATAAATTGAAGCAAGTGATGCTTTGCCAAGAAATTGGATCTCTGAGAAATTCTAAGAATGTGAGACAATCAGAATCTTGGATGATGAACTGACCAATGACAGTTGTGGGCAAGCAGTCGAACAGGTATTGACGATAAATTGCAAAGAGGCCAACTCAATTGGTGGTGGACGATGCTTAGCAGAATTGGGGATTGTGCCGTTTTTGGAAGAGCAACCTGAATTGCCGAGTTTGAATGACAATCGGATTTGTCAACTCCGATTGTGGAAGAGCCTTTGATTATTTTCTTTGGAGAAAACAAGCCTTTCTTCATCTCCGATTAAATTTCCTGTATGTGGAGAGGAGACCGGCAGACATTGGGTGCGATGATGGTGGATTGCACGACTAGATGAAGCTTTTCAGTGCGAAACTTGGACTAGTGGTAGAGAGAAATTCTGAGAACATGAAGAGATCAGAACTTGACGCTGGACTGACCTGTGACAAACACGTTAAGATATAAAGGATCAAACACGTATGAATGGCGATCCTATAGAGGTCGACGTACGGACAATCGACGAACTGTGAAGAGGTCAACTCTGTTGGCAGCCAACGATACTTACTAGGACGTACTAACCATTGACGATACGGACAGTGAACTCGATGTTGCCAACGATGTTGAGAAGGGGTCGACTTGCTTGGTAATTGATGACACTTGACAGATCCAAAAATTAACAGCGCAGATTTTGAGAAGAACTTTGATTATTCTTGTTCTTCTTTCTCTTCTTCTTCTTCATTTGCTCTTATACCATGTGGACAATTTGAGAGAAAAATATTATTCTGAATCCATTAATAAAAGAGAATACATATGAGCCTTTATATAGGCAAACCTAAAGCTAACCCTGGAATCTAATTTAATCAAATCAAATCAAAATAATCAAGATATGATATCCTAAGATTTAATATATCCATATCTAATTCTAAAATATAATAAATATCAAACTTAATAATAAAATAAAAATTAATCTAAATAATCCAAAATAAATGCATAATATTCTCACAATACATTACTGGCATTAATTTAGGCAATAGAAGCCTGTATTGTGTTGTTTCCAGTTTTTCATTTGTTGATATGAGATAGGGTTGTGTTTATGGCTTCTTGTTTATTCTAAGCACAAAGTTGTTAAGAGAGAATTTCTATTTTAATAGGTTGAGAGATTGCTGGCTTTCTCTCTATTAATTGCTTTTAGAAGAGACCTTTTACCTATCTTCTTATATCTCTTCTCTGTTCTCTCTAATAAAATATCTTCTTTTATCATAATAAAATTTTATTACTATCTGTCTCATTGTGATAGCCATGGGGAGACATGTTAGTCAAGATATCTTTTGTGCATAGGTGTTCCTTTCTGTTTTTCTATTTTCTGGTTTCAACTTGCTTTCGCTAATTTATAAGCTACGATTAGGTGGCTCAAATAAGAACAACTAGTAAGGAGGTTTCACATCGTGTTGTTGACCTTGCTGTTGGTGCTGAACTTGAAATTCCAACAAGCTATTATGATGCTCTAGGTATGGTTGCCACCACACTTATTAATTGCATGTAAGTTTTCATTTTTTGAGAGCAAGATTCCTTACTCGTCATTGTGTTATTGTCTTTGAACAGGAAACCCTTTCTACGAAGCATATGATGCAGTTCCTTTTCATGCTGATACTAACTACCATGATGTTGTCTGCATAAACTTTTCAAATGATGTAAAAGGCAATGTCCATCTCAAGGTTTGTTGATGGTTCCATGATAAGCCTCTTCTTCATTGTAATCTGCGCAAGAACCTGCTGATTGAACGCATAGCATTTTATTATTATAATTTTGGCTTTTTATGTTGAAAAGTGTAACTCTGAGTTGGTTTTGGAATATAGACTGGATCCTCTTGTGTGGTATTTGATTTTTCCACTGAATAGCATTTCTCTGCCATGTTACCTAATTTAGATCTTGTGCTGACTGATTCTTGGTTGAAGGCAATGCGGCATGGCAAGGCTCTCATGCGTATTTCGCTAAGTGAAGCTCCACAAAAATCAGATTTCATGCTTGTAAGCATCATTTTTCTGCCCATAGTCTTCTGTTTAGACTCATTCTTTGTTCTTTAACATATTAAGAATGACTTTATCCCAGAAGGTTAATCTTATAGAAGGACCATCAATGGTTTTATTCTATATCTCTAACAATTGTCCTTCAACGCGATAGCAAATACATGAAGAATTTGATAACTCCCAGGTTCTAGCTGGATAGGCTATGCATTTGATGTGTTAATTGTAATCCCCGTCAAGTATATTCCTTTAGGTTCCATTCTTTTCATTTGAAATTTTTTCCAGGAAAATTTTTCTGAAAATACCATTGTGTTTGTTTTGCCAGTATAGATCCCCTGATTTTACAAATTTTCAGGGAAAATTTCTCTCAAAAATAATCAGGAAACCATTCCTGTTCTTAGTTTAGCTATAATAATCTTACTGCCACTATAATCACTCACCATAGCCAACATCATCACAGAATCTCAACGTGTATATTTGGGCTCCATCAAAAATTTTCCATAGAGAAATTTCCTAGTGGAGAAAAAACTATAAATTTATTCCAAAAGGAAAACTCTTTTCAAGAAAAGAATCTGATAGAAAGTTCTTATTAATTTCATTTTTCCTTAAAAATAAACAAATCTTTATTTGATGAACGAAGAAATTATAGTAAATGCAATTTTTGCAGGTTATAGGCTATACCAATGTGCTAAATCTGCAGTTTTATGACATGATTGGTTGAGGAGTGTGAGAGTTTTGAGGAAGAAGTTTCGATCATCTCATCTTTGGGAATGGATTGCTTTTATGATTTGATGTCTAATAGGATTGGAAAGCTCTTTTGATTGAGATGACTTTTTCCTTTTGTTTTTCTTTAAAATGTGGAGATCTCTTTGTTTTTCTATTGTCCGCTCATTTCATCTATGAAATTTCTTTCCTTAATGGCTGAGATCAGTTGGTGAGGAACCTTCAGAAAATACGTATGAGACAGTCTGAGGCCCTTAATGGCTGGAAATATTGTGACTTTAGGATCTTATGTGTGAATATGTTTGATTTTAATCTGAATCAATCTATTTATTATTACTTCTTGAAGAAGTAAACCTATGTGCTAATTATCTCCATCGGTCTGCAATCCTTGTATTTTGGCTGAATCTTGTCTTCCTATACCCAATTGCATTTTTTGAATTATTTAACTTTTCAGATTAGAGTTGGTGCCTATATCAATCCTCAAAACCCAGTCCTTCACATTGGAAGTCCTCTTAACTTTATCATAAAAGGTGAGGCTTTATTGATCCCTTCTAGTTGATTCATTGTTCTCATATCAGTCAGGCATAAAGGGATAACATGGGAAATGCACGAAATTTCATCTCTTGTTGGATGGCTTCATTTTATAATGTGAAGAACTTATTAAGTATAAATAGTATAATGAGGTTTCTTAGTCTTGTAATATCGTTCCTCAAGTCTGGCAAACCAATTGATTATATCATTTTGGGTGTAGCTATTGAAATTTTCACATTTTTATTACCTAAATTTTCTTGGGAAGTAATGTCATTCCGTCTTATTTTTGCAGGTTTAGAGGATAATGTTTCTGGACAGTGGTTTACCTCAAATGGAAGTGTAGTGTCCGTGGACAGGCTATCTGGAATGGCTGAAGCACTTGGGGAAGGTTCAGCACAAGGTGTTGAACGTTGAAAATTTACCTTCCTTTATTTGTTATTGTCTTCGTTTGTTTCTTTAAATGCATTATATCATGTCCTTACTGTGAACTTTTTTATTATGGGCAGTGTCTTTCCAACATGCAAGTTTGAAACTGCATACCACTGTTAGAGTGTTGAAAGGAGATATCATTTCTGTGGATGCTCCAAAAGAGATGTTAACTAATGTACCTTACCCTTCAAAAGGATATTATTTCCCTGTGAAGCTCAGGTTTGAGAATTGTAATTCAAGTCATCCACTTGATTTGAATGACCCACCTTAACAAATGTTATGTTTGAATTTATTGCAGCAGGGACGCCTTTGGAGCATCGAGAGCAAGTCATGGAGTTTCATTTGATTGTAGAGTAGATCCACCATTTGTTGGGTATCTCATTATCATTACTTCTATTTTTGGATTCTCCTTCAATGAGTTCATTCTTAGAATAATATCTTCCATGTGCACTAACTGAAGGCACGCGAAGCCATGGTTGGACTTGGATACTGGCAACTCCTATTGTGTATTTTTCCCATACTTTCCAGTACAACTGGTGCGCCTAGTACCCAGGTTGGAAGGCATGAGGCCAGACATATCTCTCTCCATTTACGCTTCTCTTAAAGGAGCCAATCAAGCTTCAGGATCTGCTTCAGCACTTTTTATTGGAGGATTTTCTATAATGGGGATGGGCGAGGTAAAGGCGTACTTGAAAAGCAAATTAACTATTTGTTTTCCCATTGGTTGAGTGTATGAGGTAGAAGTTTGATTTATTGGGTTATGCCTGCTATTTAGATAGTCCAGTTATATGAGAGTTCAAACTGTTAAATTTCAAAGTATTAGATCCTCTGTCTGAAAACCATATTTGAAAAAAGTTCCTTCTTGTTTTTTTTCCCCTTTCCCCAGAGTCCAATGCAGCTGAATCTGACGCCAGACTGTAACAAAACTCGCATAACCATCCTGGGAAATACAGGTAAGCTGTTATACTTTGGTAAAGCTTCAAAGTACATGGGTGAGGTTACTTGATTTTTCGCTTTTCACACATTGAAATGGCCCAGATGACTGCAAGTCTTCCCTCAGCTACCAAACACCTGCTTCTCTCTCTCTAAAAAAAAAAAAAAAAAGTTTTTTGGGGGGGGACAGTGAAACAATCCATGCAGGTCTTACAAACACACTGCTTTCATATTCACACAACTTTGGACATAAATGCTATAAAAGATAGAGTGACCACTATTTCGTCTGTGATCTGACATCAAGCTCTGTCTTATGATAGATGTTGAAATTCACTGGAATCACACAGATTTAATTGTGATCAATCTCATCGATAAAGAAGATTTTGGTATTGGAGGTTTAGCCGTGTATAAGGTGAGTGCTTTTAATTATGGTAATCATTGCTTAACTTGGAGGTATTAAGTTCAAATGCTGAAACCTCAAAGGCATAAATTATGATCTTCATTGCTTGAACTTGAAATTGGTACTTTATGTTGAATTTCTTACTGGGGTTTCACTGATGTCTTAAAGAATTCAATGGGAGTATCCTAAGCAGGATTGAATGTCAGCACGTTCCTTAAAATAGTCTCAATTTGAAAAATGGGGTTTATTTAGGTTATGTTTAGATGGAAAATAATGGAGGATAAATAACTGGAAGGGAATTTAATGGTGGCATTATCCGTGTTCTAGAACCTCTTTTTGGAGGAAAATCACAGATTTTTAATCAACCTCCAGAATATATCAGTGCTCACCATTGGATCACTCATTATCTTGCTTTAAGATATCCCATCTTTCATTCGTCATGAATTATAGGTAAAAAATGACAAATTTTCATCCTCCCTGCAAAATCTTAATTCTTTCAGTTTCTAAAATTTTTGCAATTGGTCTCCATTCCCTTATTTTCTGTTAAATTTAATTCTTTTTATGAATTACATTAACCATTTTCCACTTATTTTGCAAATCGGATTCTCTTCCTTTAGGCATTTGTTGAGTGTGACACTAGAGTAAGTAGGTGCGTATGAACTATGAAGTCTACTTCTCAGAATTACACTCGTCGATTTTTTTCTCTCCCTCTATCTCAATATGAATGAACCCTCTACATTCACAAAATTTGTGAATGTGGAGGATCTGGACTTACTTCTTTTCCTGTACTGCCTGCTCTAGAAACAACTGTAATAAGAATATCTTTCTGTTGGATGAAGTTAACATCTAGAGGTAAAATATCGTTTGAAAAAGTAAATAGAAGAATGTGACGTTTTTTGTTCATTTGAATAATTTCCCATGCTGAAAAATTTGACCTGAAAAACTAACAAACGGGCTGCTTCCAGTGGATTTTATCATTTTATATGCAAAATCTTCTTTTTACTGATTATTCTAGTCCGTTGTTTTAGATCAAAATGCTGAATGCCACCAAGAAATTTGAAGACAAAATCTCCATTACCCTGCCAGCAACTGGTTAGTATACGAATCCCACAATCTTGGTGTAAGTCGATAATAAGCCCTTCCAAGGGAAAGGACTAAAACTCTTGTGGGTTAACTTCGGCCTATCCGCTTTCCTGTTTTACAGGCCAGAGAGAGGAGATATATGTGAAATATGAACCTGAAGAAAAAGCACCATCCATGACCATCATTGATGTAGCCAGCTGGGCAATCATGCTCGGGCTTGGTCTTCTGTTATTGTACTGGGTATTAAAGGACACGCCATGGAGATCACAGCAACCCAGAAGTACTGCTACATCGACCAGTTTCGCTCCTAGTACTCCTGATCGAAGCAGCCATAATGTTATAAATGACAAGTCTCCTCGGACGCCTCAGCCTTTTGTGGACTATGTCAGGAGAACTATTGATGAAACTCCATACTACAAGCGTGAAGGAAGGAGGATTAATCCACAAAATACTTATTAAACTCTGCCATTCCGTTGATATTCTTACCACATTAGGTGCAGTGCAATTTTTTTTTTTTTTTGTTTGGGCCCACGTAGATGTCATGTAAATTTTATTTTGTAATACCGTGGTGGTCGGCGTGAATGAGATATTTCGTTGCCATAAATTGTATGATTCAACCATGGAGTTTTATTCTAGGATTGTAGGATCTTAGGTAAATTCTTGATCGGAACTCAATTAATCGAGAAATGAATTTTTGTAAAATTCGAAGGGAACAATTTTGTCGTATGAATATTTTTCATGTGAAATAGAAAATTAAATGCTCTTTGTTTACTTATTTTTATCGTAAAATGTAAGAAATTTTGATTAATTATTATTTTGACTTTACATTTTTTTTCTCATTTGATTGATTCAGGCAACTGAAGTAGAAATATTATATTTTAGTATATGATTTGACTTTTCCAACAATGCCTTATTTTTTTGTAAAAAAAATAGATCCATCAAACCAGCCCTATAAGCTATATTTTTGGGCCAGATATTAGTTCCGTTAGTCATTGAAATTGGTCCGGTTCATTCATCCTACAAAGTTTAGCGCGCAAACCCGCTAACTTATTTATAATCGATAATGGCTTGTTTGGGTTGGCGGTAGAAAAAAACGGTGGGCTTAAAAGCCTATCTAACTTTTTAAAAAAGTTTCGGTAGGAAAAAATTGGGTTGTAAATGATGATTTGTGTTTGGATTCGGGTCCGGCTTTTTGCAAAAGTAGCTTTTTTCTTAATGATGAGTGTTTGGATTATTATTTGAAAAGTCAGTTAAGATAGAAAATGACTTGAAAAAGCAGATTTAATCATATTAATATTATTTGTATGTATTGCAACAAATAAAGATAAACATTTATATTTATATTTAAAATTGAAAAAAAGGAAAAATAAATGTGTTTATTATTGAAAAAAATATTTAAATTTACTTATATTAATTCAATATAAAGAATTTATATGGAAGGATTTAAATTTTGGAATCCCAAATTATATTTTTGAAAGAGAGATAAAAAATAAATATAGAAATTGTTAAAGAGGAAAAAAAAGGAAAAGGAAAGAAAAGAATTCTAAAAAAAATGGTGGCGGGGCCCACTTAAAACTGAGAAGAACACATGATTTATTGGTGTGGGCCCACGTCAATAACCCTTCACGAACAGGGTGAGAATTCTTGGATCCGGCACGCAAAACGTAACGCCACAAAAGCTGTGGATTGGAGCTTCTTTTAAGCTAGGTGGCGTTTGGGTTTTCCAAATAAGCTCTTGAAAGAATCCAAACAAGACTTGTTTTTCTCACCTTGGTTCATTTGTTTAAAAGTCATGAAATTTTTGTACATTAAAGTTCTGATAAAAAAGCCAACCCAAAAAGATAATTTCTAAATATTGTAGTTAAGATTTCTTTTGTTGTTTCTCCGTAGAACCTTTAAAACTACATCGTTTTGAATTAATGAAAGGTGTTTTTGTAATTTTATATTCTTAATTAATTCACCTAAAATTACAAACACACCTTTAGTTATTTAAAACGATGTAGTTTTAGGGATCACGAAAAAATAATTTTCCCATGGTTTAGGACATCCACCTCACGATCTGGAAGAACAAGAAAGCAGGGAAAGGTGGCTGGCTATCTTTTGGAGGGAATATCAATAATAATGCCCGCTTGGTGACGAAAACCAACGGAAGTTAACAGAAAAACAAGAGCTTGTCTTCTGATTCTGAGTTTCTTTTTATTTTAGGTTTACTAGTTTACTCCCTTTTTCTCATGGCTTTTGATAGAATTTGAGGCTCTTTAGAGGTGCAGATAGACGAACG
Organism: Acacia acuminata; assembly: GCA_019022655.1. NCBI lineage: Eukaryota > Viridiplantae > Streptophyta > Magnoliopsida > Fabales > Fabaceae > Acacia > Acacia acuminata. The sequence continues at coordinate 434,577 of JAFJYI010000012.1, forward strand.
AAAGTTGCTTTACTTTCTGCGAGTGGGTTTTCTCAACCATTGATGTCCTTCCTTCTTCACACATCAGGTGCTTTTTCTTCCCATGTACCTTTGTTCCTTTCTTTTAAGTCTTTTTTTCTTAAGCACCATTATGGTTGCTTCTTGAGGAAATAGCTGTTAAATATAGAAAGATTATGACTGTTTCTAAAGAATCTCCGAACGTGTAAATCTTACATGAACGTGTTTGGCATCGGTGATACGGTGTACTGTAATTAATCTTTCTGGTTAAGCTGGTTACTTTGTATCGTTATTGTTTGTTAGTCCTTTTCTTCTCCCTCAAGTATAGCTACCAGAATGTGACTTGGGTTCTTGAAATTTCGATTAAATTGCGTCCTGTATCTTCCATTTTGAGTCAGCGTTAGCCATTGTAATCTAATTTTCTTTCTGATGGTTGAGATTCTTATTATCTTCATATGATCGCATCTTCCATAGGTTTCTTGCAGATACTATAACGGAGTTTTCTTTTTGCGCTTTTTGAATGTTCAAGGCCATTCTTATTAATATCTTTTAATTCAACCATCATAATTTTCGTATTAATTTTAAATAACAGAACTTACAAGGACGTGTTTACTGCAGGAGATTCTGTAATTAATGGCTTTAACTCGGAGCTTCTCAAACAATTACGTCTCAATAATTCACTCTACTTAATTGAATTTTGATGCGAGCGTGCGTATTCAGCATTTCTTGATGGCGGTCAATGGTGTTTCGCCTTTATCGGAGGTTCAGAATTCAGTTTCTGCGATAGATTCCAGTCCTTCTTCAACATTTTGGACTCCTCGGCCGTCTCGATCTTCTCTAAGAACGTCTAGAAATCTTGGGGTTTCTTCTGCATCCTATTTTACTGGTCACGGTGATGACTATGCAACTAAGCCCATCAACAATCATAAGAGTTGTGTAATTAATCGGAGGCATCCTTATCTGGACTCTGACAATGTGAAGCACGAAGAGTTACTAAATGCGTCAACGCTGTATTACAACTATGGTGGAAAATCTGACCGTTTAAGCGTCCCTGAAAATGGAGAAAGTTGTTTCGGGAAGAGAAGCTGTGCCACTGAACCATTTGATATTTCCACCAATTGTGATTCAAGTAGTAGCGTATTCGAGTCTGGAGGTTCATCAAGAGGGGATGATCCAATAATCAAGAGTTACTGTCATTCAGAGATTAGTTTTTGTCCAAGTCCTCAGAGTAGTTTCTATTCTTCCCCTTTCTATACTGAAGCCAAACAAAGTTTTTCTAATACTGAATTCAGTGAGGGTGTTAGTGTAAGTGATGTTACTGATACGAGCATCAACAGTACTCCTGCTTTAAACAACTATTTGTATAGACCCCACAAGACAAGTGATGTAAGATGGGAAGCAATTCAAGCGATCCGAGAACGTGATTGGCTCTTGGAAATGAGACATTTCAGTGTGTTGAAGACATTGGGACGTGGAGACATAGGACAAGTTCATCTTGCTGAGTTGACTGGCACAGGAACTTATTTTGCCATGAAAATTATGAATAAAGAAGAGCTAGCAAGGCGCAAGAAGCTTCCGAGGCTTCAGACAGAAAGAGAGATATTGCAGTCTTTGGATCATCCATTTCTGCCCACATTATATGCACACTTTGAGACAGAGAGATTCTCTTGCTTAGTAATGGAGTTCTGCCCTGGTGGGGACCTGCATGCACTCAGGCAAAGACAATCTCGGAAATATTTCTCAGAGGATGCTGCCAGGTTAGCCATTCCCTTCATAAACACAAGGGGGAAAATCCTCTGCAATTTACGCATGTAACATGAGCATATAAGCAAGGATTGGTGGTGAGCTTGATATTAAGTAGTTCCGTTTTCCTTCTGCACTCAAATATATCTTGCACCAGAAGGGAACTAGGTGCTGACTCAGGAAAGCTCTTTTTTCAATGGGTTAGAGGAATAGTTCATCTGCAGAGAGGTTTTCTTGATACAAATAAAAACCCAGGCTTTTGTCTAAGGAAAATATGAAATTTTAGATGTCTGCTGTCGCTACTATATTACCACTAACTCGATCAAGAATCTTTTATTTTGAAGTAAAATAATGATTACTGGGGTTTTCAACTAAGTTAAGAATGTCAGCCAAAATAAATGGGGGGTTGAATTTCTTGCTTGCATACTTTGCTTTGCTTTACTACTATTGGGTCTACTTTAGTGATTCTCCTTCCAACTTCTTGTTTCACTCTGTCTTATGAATGCCATGATTAGGCTCCCTGGCACCTACAGAAAGTTCATGAATGGAATTCATCTGTGTATCATTTGTTTAAAAAATGATCAATTTTCTTTTTGCTATTTACCCAGAGTTACTAGCATGTGCTTGTTTGCCTCCACTTAAAAGAATTACTGTTGTGTTTTACAAGACAGACTATTCTCACATATAACCTCCCTCCTATTTTAGGAGATATATAAGTCTCCTTTGGGGAAAAAAAAAAGAAAAGGAAAGGAAAGTGATCCTACAACTTAGTTCAATTATAAATTTTGTGACTGAACTGGATCTAAATACACGTTGCTTAAGTAGTTTGGACAGATAAGAGATGTTTCCACCAAATTTATTGCCATTTCATCAACATGCACTGTGCTTTGCAGGTTCTATGTGGCAGAGGTGCTACTTGCTTTGGAGTACTTGCACATGATGGGGATTATCTACCGAGACCTTAAACCTGAGAATGTGTTAGTGAGAGAAGATGGTCACATAATGCTGTCAGATTTCGACCTCTCTCTGAGATGCCCTGTGAGCCCAACTCTAGTAAGATCACCAAGCCCTTACGTGGACACAAGAAGCTCAAGATACCTCACTCCACCTCTCTGCATTCTTCCCACTTGTGTCATGCAGCCAGATTGCATCCAACCTGCATGTTTCGCTTTCACACCTCGCAAACGATCTGCAAAGTCCAATAAGTTGAAAACCAGAATTGAAATGCATCATCATCATCATCAACGTGTGACCCATCTTCCTGAGCTCATTGCAGAGCCAACAAATGCACGCTCAATGTCCTTTGTGGGCACTCATGAGTACTTAGCTCCGGAGATTATTAAAGGAGAAGGGCATGGTAGTGCTGTGGACTGGTGGACTTTTGGGGTATTCTTATATGAGCTTCTATTTGGTAGAACTCCGTTCAAAGGCTCAGCAACTAGAGCCACTCTGCTGAATGTAATGAGTCAGCCATTGAGTTTCCCAGAATCACCAAGTGTCAGCTTTGCTGCTAGAGACCTGATAAGGGGTTTGCTTGTGAAAGAGCCACTTCATCGTCTTGCTTATAGACGTGGAGCTGCTGAGATCAAACAACATCCATTCTTTCGCAATGTTAACTGGGCACTCATTCGCTGCACTCAGCCTCCAGAGGTCCCCAGAAACGCCATGAAGCCTCTCTCACTTGAAAATATGGCTGCCACAGTTTTGAAGCCTTCTTCTGTTAGATATTCAGATGTTGATTACTTTTGAACCTCGTAATAATGAAACAGTGCATTGCTGCACCACACTTGAGTGTACGTACACTTCTTTGTAAATGTCTATAAGAAACTGTGAATGCATTCAAATGAGCAAACCAAGTTTCTGTCAATCTCAACCAAAATTATAGCTTGTGTCAATGGTATATTTACCTGCTTGTTTACTTCTGAAAACATCCCCCCAGATCTGTGTGCGATTACAGTATCATCAATGGACGATGGTAATGTGTAGTAAATACATGCCAAAATAGTTAAGTCCCCTAATGGTAATGTGTAGTAAATACATGCCAAAATAGTTAAGTCCCGTGCCGGCTCAACGTTTATATAATTATTACACGTTGAAAATAGAGACAGAAAGAAAAATATATATTGATTTGGCAGTTTGAAGCCGTTTTGCTCTAAAAAAAGTTTCTAAAATTATAAAATAATGTTGGAATATTTTAAAATGAAGAGATGCATTTGTTGAAAAGACATGTCCTTATAAATTAAGGAATTTATGTGAAGATCCTGTAGGGAGTTATAATACTAAAAATCACCAAGGTCACATCTTTTTAATTTCTAAACATATCTAAAGAAAGGTGAAGTAACTATTACTTGGTCAGATGCTTTGTTTGTTTTTCAATAAGACCCTACATATTATATAGGTGTAGCTCTTCATTGAGTAATTATTTTAAATAACCATTGGCCGTTATTTAAGTTGTGTTGATTCATAAGGGTTCATGAATCTAATATATAATTATGACTTTTAATTGAAGAAGTATTCTTTCAAGATGCACCACTCCATGGTCTATAAATACCTTGCATCATCACTTCATTGGTGATAGACAATCAAACATTAGAAATCATGCAACAACAAGAGATCAAACTTATTACCTTTGTCCTTGAGTGCACATACAAAAAAGCCAAATTATCACTTTGTAAAAGCCTATTGTTTTCTTGGCTTGAGTGTTGGAAGTGCAATCCATACTCAAGGATCTTCATTGTATCCTAAAGAAAATTCGTCTATCAATCCAACATGCACCTTATAAGATAGGAATAGGTGAAGTGAACTAAGCCTAAAGGAAAGTGATGTCTGTTGGATGGCCTGAACTCTGTGAAGTACAAGAATAAGAGATGAAGAAGAAAGAAGTGCACAATGTCTTCATGGAATGGGCAACACTTTCCTTTAGCCTTAATTCCCCCCACCTATACCTATTTTATAGGGTTCAAGCTAGATTGACGGACGAATTTCTTGCAGGATACAAGGAAGACACTTGAGTATGAATTGCACTCAAAACACTCAAGTCAAGACTACAATAACTTTTACAAAGTGATGATTTTACTTTATTTTTGTGTGCACTCAAAGATAAAGGCAATGAGTTTGATCTCTTGTTGTGTGATTTCTAATGTCTCAAATGACTGATTGTACTAGGTATTTTTAGGCCATGAAGTGCCTCCTTGAAGTGGCGCCTCTTGAAGTAGTGCCTTTTCAATTAAATGTCATAACAATTTGTTAGATTCATGAATCGCATGTGCTAATTCATGAACAAACATATGAAGAGTTATACCTTTATATTATGCGAAGTTTTCTCATAAACAAAAACACAACTTTTCACCAAGTGGTGGCCACCATACCTCTGGCTATAACCTTTCATATGTGTCTTTAGATTCTGAAAGGACATAACCTCAGTGACTTTTAGTGTTATAACTCTTTATACAACTCTTAATATAAATCCCTAAATTTAATGAACATGCCTTTATAAAAAACACATCTCTTTATTTTAAAATATTCCAACAATTCCCCATGATTTTAAAATGATCACAAACTCTTATCACTTCAGAAATCTCATGTTGTCAGTAAAGGTATATCGAGGATATGAACCTTTACCTAAGTAAGACATGATTTCATCCATCCGAAATAATATGGTAGACTAAGTTTTGAACCAATTATCCCATATGAACATGTGTGCATGAATTATCCATGGGATCTTGGGCCATTGTATGCCACTTTGAATGACAAATTAATTCATGGCCTTGTGTTAGTATTCTTTTCATGAGAACTTTTTAGAATCAAACTATTGGACTCTTAGAAGCAGCTTCACTTCATTCTCAATTTCTCATATAGGTAGACTCTATCAAGAGCATCACCATGATAAATGCTCTAGCAAATATATGCTTACAAGTCCATTAAGAGCCAAATTAGACTCCGCCTACATTCTTTTAATCTCATGGTTACTAGGTACTTTTCCAACCTGGGATGTATTAAACAGTCAAGTAATTATAATAACTCTGATAGCGTACTTTCATCATTGAACTCAATACTTGATATGATAGTAAAGTGTGAGTTAGGTTTCCAGTATTGGTGATCAAAGTTTTTATGACTTCAATCTCATCCATTTTGATGTTTTTAACACCAAATTCCTTGTCAAACCTTTCGTTAAAGGATTTGCAAGATTTAATTCAGATCTTATACAACTATTGAAAATTATCTCATTCAAAATCATGTCATGACTTTACATTATAAACTTGGCTATAAGCCCTTGCAAGAATAAATCAACTATCACAATAAATAGATATTAGTGCCAATTTCATACTAGAATCAAACAATGAAGAACTAGAATAACAATCTAAGTTAATAACATATCACCAACTAATCATAATCATGACTCATTTTCTATTATTATAATTACCATAGCTAAAACATGTAAATAGAATTTATAATTTTATCCTTCCTTCTTTCCTTTGAGGTCTTATGATGATATCTTTCCTCCACTACATGTAGCTTCTCATGATACTTTCTCATGAGCATTGGTGCCTTTTGTATCACGGACCTTCTGCCATACTCCTATTCAAAGAGAAGATAATTCTCCAATTGCTCAAAAGAGATTTATTTTTTATATTTAACTAAGACTATTTTGAAGTCTTTCCATGAATGAGAAAGTTTATCAATGATTGATGAGACAATAATAAATTCAACCCAACATGTTAAGTTGTTTGAAATTATTGAAACCATGTTCAACTTATGCATTTATTCCACAACAAATTTTCATCAATCATTTTAATTAAAATTAGAACAGAACATGATAATTATCAACTCATTTAATTAATCATAGAATTTTTCATGACAATTATCAATTTAGTAAATTGGAAATCTAACATGCTTCTTATTACTTTCTAATCATTATTAAAATATTCTATGATTACATGAGCCAATAAAATCAGATAATTTAAGACAAAATAAGTGCATCACAACCAAATCATGAATAAACCACATGAATCTATAAACCATGTCCAATAAAGAGATGTGAATAGATACTCTTCACTCTCCTTTGCCATTGACTAAATGAGTTTAAGATGACTACTTTACAAAGTTCCTCGATCAAGTCATCCATTTCTTCTAGCAAACAATACCATGTCATCTTAAAAAATTTCCTCCTTTAGATCTTTCCAACTTTACAAGGTTTGTCATCAACTCCTTCAAAGACACCATTTGTATTCACGAAATTAAGCCTAAAGATTGTTGAATGGGCTAGATCACTGAGAAGTACAAGAATAATAGATGAAGAAGAAAGCAGTGCACAATATCTTCAAATTGTGGGCATTACTTTCCTTCAAGCTTAATTTGGCCCCACTTATATTTATTTTATAGGATGGAAGTTGGATTGACGAACGAATTTCCTGTATGATATAACAAAGGCCTTTGAGTATGGATTGCACTCTCAATACTCAAGCAAAACAATTATGGCTTTTTCAAAATAATAATTTGATTTTATCTTTATGTGCAATCAAAGACAAAGACAATGAGTTTGATCTCTTGTTGTGTGATTTCTGATGTCTCAAAATGACTGATGATGCTAGGTATTTACAAGCCATGAAATGTGAGGTATTGAAGTGATGCATCCTTGAAATGATACCTCTTTAAAAATGTACAACACCTCTTTAATTAAAAGTCAAAACAATTTACTAAATTCATGAATTTATTTCTTGATTTATAAACAGATATATGAAGAGTTATACCTTCATATTATATACAGTTTTCTCATAAATACAACACAACTTTTCATCAAGTGGTGCTCGTATAACTCTAGCTATAACATTTTTCACATGTCTCTCTAGAAACTGAAAAGACATAACATTGATAACTTTTAGGTTATAACTCCTTACACAATTCTTCATATAAATCTCTTAATTTAATGAACATGACTTTATAAAAGACACATCTTTTCATTTTGAAATATTTCAATACTATCTACACCTTAAAGACATTGTGCACTATTTTTATTTTTTTTATTTTTTTGATTTTTTCTTCTTATACTCGTGAGACATTCAACCCCACCAACAAACAATCACCCCTTAAAGTTTTCGCCTGATGGCTGATAGGTCTGCAAGTCACTTTCCGTCTTTTCTTGTTCTTTGATTTGATTATCAGCTGAGAGTATCATTACTTTATCTTATCAGAATAAATTAATGAGCGTTAAGTCTTTAATTTCTCGCTGGAGTGTTTGAACGGTTTCCAATTTTGATTAAACAGGAACTCTAATTGTCGTTAGTTCTCTAATTTCTTGAAGCTACGTTTGATCCTTGTCCTTTTATGAGAAACACAACCTCATGAACACGAAAATAATCCGTCACTCCAGCTCATATATTGTGATTAACATTTATTATTAAGCGAAAAGTATTGTTCTAAATATGTCGACTTCATGACTTTTTTTTTTCTGAGGAATGAGCTTAATCATATCCAGTCTAAATCATGGGGTCAGATCAAGTCATGAGGTCAATCAAAATCATCAAACATCCCATAATAATAACATTAAAAATCTGCTCATTATTCTCTCTCATCTTGTTCGTAGGATAAGAGATTCTAATAAGTGGAAAATAGAGAGGGTGGTGGTGATTCTTTGGTGAGAAACATTTTGAAGGAACAAGAATAATAATGTAATTGCAAAGTTTCAACGTAATGGTGATGGCTGAGTAGAAGGCAACAAAAGAAGGTGCAGAGCTTGTCTTTATTGTGGTCACATATGTCCACCGTCCATTCTCATAAAGTATTCTTTGTATCCCTTAAATTCCCATCTCTTTCCAATCTTCTATTGCCATGCACGCCCATATTTATCATCAACACCCATACCATATAGATAGAGACATATATCTGAATTACGTATATATATTTAAAATATAAGTCATTTTTAATCACCTCATAACAGTCAATTCATTAAATTTTCTTTAAATTAAAGATAATTGTAACTTTTGTTCATATTCAAACCTCGTATTAATTAGTCAACTCATTAAATTTGTTTTAAATCAAAGATAATTAGAACTTTTGTTCTTAGTCAAATTTTTCTCGCTATCTCGTCTTTTTTGAAATCTGTCTTCTTTTCTTTCTTTTTCCGTCTACTCCATTTTTTATCTTCTTTGTGACTATTGGATCAAGATTTTGTGGTTCACTTTTAATATTTTCTTCTCATCCTTCTCTCCATTTCCATCTCATCATTTTCTCTCCATTGTAATAATATTTTTATAAAATATTAAATGTCGATCATTAGATCCTAACTCAATAATCATAAGTGGGGGTAAACAGTGAGAGCAAACGGGAAAAGAAAATGAATGATGGTCGGTGATAAAGGATGTGAGTGGAAGGAAAAGAAAAGGAGGGAAGCCAAGTTCCTCTTACTTGATATACAATATGTATTACATCCAATCATTAATATAAAAGCTAGTGGATTAATTTGTGTAGATTAAAAAATTAGTCATGTTAGTTATTTGTAACTGATATAAAAATATTTTCATAAAATACCATTTTTCATCTTATCTACTATTGGATAGAAACTCCTTAAAGCAGGCAACCAGTAAGGGTACTTTAGAAAAAAAATTATAAATTTGGAAAATAAAGTGTATTAAAGTCTTATATTTAAAATCAAAACCAACTCTTAATTATATTAAAGATATGAGGTAATAATGAATAACTATTTAAGGTGATTTATATTGTGCTCCTAAGATTTCCTCTAAAAGAAACCCTATATGTTGGACCGAAACGGTGTCGCTTCCGTGTGTGTATTTGTGGGGATTGGGGGTAACCTTTTGTTGATGATGCTTTGAGTTTTATTTTATTTGATCATCGCCACTAAGATGCGCGTAGGCTGAACGCAACACAACTGGCACCTCACCTTTATTTTTCGCACCAAACAAAACCATTAGCTAGCATCTCTCGATATATATATATATATATATATATTTCTTTAGTGACATTTTGATTCTTGAGGGAAAAAAATGGTTCTTTGTATTCCTGCCTCACTACTCTTATAAATTTCAGTTTGGTCGACATCGTTTTTTTGTAATTTAGTGGTTGTGATGATCGACTTGAATCAGATTTGTTTGATTTCTCTAATGGCCATGAACCAAAATCAGATTACTTTACGTAAGTGAACTTTATTAGGAGGCATGCATGGACCCACCACGAATGCTACTTCACACCCATAAATTCGCCATTATCATGGAATAGAATATATATATATATCTGTGTGTGTGATGAGAGCCAACAAATGTTTGTTAAGATCATTTAAAACCAGAAAGAAATTTAGCATAAAAATATGAAAACGAGGATGAAAATCCGAAGAGCCGTTATTTATGAAATTACTGAATCATGATTCATGGAAGGGATATTATCTTATATATAATAATGTTAATGGGATAGAATTATAACGAGGATGAAAATCTTGTGATGCCTCATGAGTTATTTTTTCAACGCTGCGACTCCATTTACATCAAGAAATTAAATATACCTCTTTTAGTTTTAAATATAAGATATGGTTAACTCTTTTTCAGAGAGATTAAAGAAACTAAATAAATTACTTAATTATATTATATGATGTGTATCATTATATTATATATCAATTTATATATTAGACAAAATAGTTTTTTAAAAAATGATAAGTATAAATATTTTGAAGTAATTTAATTAGTATCTATCCTTAATATTTTTTTTTTTTTTTAAAAAAATCAACTTTGTTTTTTATATTTAAGACAGGAAGGGGTATCAAATTTCACTTTTTGATTCAACTGCCCCATCTCATATTCCTCCATCCCAAATGCTCATCATACATCAGTGATGATATCAACTGCTTTGAATTAACTCATCAGCTCAAGATTCTCATATAGATTACTTGAGCGGATTTTCATTTAATCTGATAATCAAGTAGAAAGATTTTCCAACCCATAAACCTAACTTAACTTTATCTTGATTAATTCAATATCCCTTCCAATATTGACCTTCTTGGTGTATGAGGTAGAGATATATTTTTTTAATTTCATCATGTGATAAGGAAAATATTATAGCCTAAGACTCCGTAAATATGTAGGTCGTATCAAGTAATAATAAAGAGTGAGTAAAGTATGGCTCCCACGAGGACTTGATACTAACAATTTAGTTGAGCACTAATTTTATACTTTTATTTAAGTTGAGTAACACAAACCGACTTTAAATAAGTGAAAGGAAATTAAAAGCAAAATAAATGAACTAACTGTCACAATTATCGAATGATCAACCTAAAGTTATTAATCCCTTATCGCTTCATATATAGACATTGTTTTCACTAATTGATTAGTTTCAATGTCAATTTTGTTAATATAAAGTATTAATAAGTGTAAATATCTTCCTATCACTTACACCACTTTTTCAAGTTAAAATTGTTATTCCTAACATAGTTACCCAAGAGGCAATAATAATTCAATTTCATTCTAATAAGATTTTATGAGTTCAATAGGTATAACCTATCCTTTTAAAAAATTAGAATAAACTTTAATCCCACATTACTCAATCCTATTGTCCAATTAAGATCCCTCTCTCATGGCTAATCTAAATTCTCTAAATTCATACTTAATGATGATCAAACACTAAATAGATAAGAAATAGACAAGATTAAGTAACCAAAATTAACATTAAAATATAACTAATAAGTGAAACCAAAGTATAATCCACACAATTAAGTTCATAGTTCCTCTATATTGCAAACACAAAATTAGCCATGCATAGATTTAATCAATCTCGTCCCAAGTAACACCAAAAATAGATTAAGAATCCACGAGAAAAAAGAAAGATGAATAGGATAGACACACTCAATAGAGTCCTCTCAACTCTGCCTCTCTCCCCTTTGGTTCTACAGCTACTCTGGTTCTTCTCTTCTCTACAATTCTCTCGTCCTCCGTAAAAAAGAAGAATGGTATCCGAAGGTCTTTCTCTCTCTCCTCAAATAGCCTCCCTTTCTCCTCTTTTTTTCAAGAAGAGGATGATGATGTTAATGTGTTCATATATTAGCTGCCTTCTTCCCTCCTTATATATATTGAGGTATCAAATTGTTTCCAAATTAATAGCTCCAAAATGTTATGGACTCTTGCTTGCTCCTTTATGCATGAAACTTATGGCTTAGTTGATAATTATTTCCTTTTTGTTTCTCCAGAGCTTCCTTTCTCTTGATATTAGGTTCTCCTTAATTATCCATTCCAAACATTGCTTGTGTGGCTATCAAAACAAACAGAAAAATATACAATAATAATTTAGTCTTGTCTCTTTTTTTATTTGAGAAAACTTCCCATTATTTATTATTGCTTCTTTCCAAAGTTTAAAAACTTCTATTTTAATTTGAAATCTCATAAACGATGCCCCAAATTGATATCCATAAAATCTCAAGAAAATTTCTTTAATTTAGCATTGATGACTTTCCAAATATATTAAAATATATCTTAAATCTAAGCATGGGTTAGGTTAGGCCGGACTTTGTCCAAACAGACTTGCACTTGTAATGGGGGCAAAATGCATGAGTCTAAGCCTAAGCTTGAGTGCAAGCTTCTTTTTAGGCTCAAGTCTGAGCCTTTATAAACCCTGGTTGAGCTTAAAGCTTTTTTAAAAGCCTAATTATAATATAGGCCTTTAAAAAACCCTCATATTACAGGTCTTAAAGACCATAAGTAGGCTTTGAGAGTACCAAAACCTACATAAGTTTAGGCTTCAAACCATAACATTTACAAATTATACCTTTCAAATGAGCTTTTACCCTACATTTAATAAAATAAATCATATTATTATTAAGAATTGATTTCACCAAAATTCAAACCTAATAATATAATCATCAAAAATAAAATCTTATTGTTATTGAAGAGAATAGTAAGGGTGCAACCATGAATTGTTAAGAGGATGTTCTAAAGAAAATATTCCAGAGAATAATAGGGGTAGTACTATAATTAACTAATTATAACTTGAAACTAGAGTATAAGAATGAAAAAATATATAAATATTGTGTTATTTATATGATATAAATATAAATATACTTATTTAATGTATAAATGGTCAAGCCTGAAGGCTTATAAGCTAAACCTTAACAAAATGGTCTTATCTATTTACACATTTAAATGGTATGATCTAGGTACACATTTAAATGGTGGTCTAATCTATTTATACATTTTAGGCCTTTAAATAGGTATTGACTTGACCTTTTTAATAAATACCACTTTAGTCCTATTTATAAATTCAGTTTGACTAAATCTCACATACCAATGAGAGGTAAGCATCTCAATGATTATGGACCAAATTTCCAACTTTACCCTCATTTATGAATGTGTAACTTTTAAAATTTATTGTCAAATCTCTCTCATCTTTTTCTCTTTCCAACATGGCTAGCCAATCTCTCTCATCATCATTACTAAGGGCAAAATTGTCACAATCTCATTTATTTGGTGAAAATGGACTTATAAAAAAGACCAAATTTTTTGGTCAAACTGGACTTAGAAATAGGACCAAAGTGGTAAGTCATAACAAACTAGGCCCTAAACAGGTCAAGCCGTAGACCGCCTAATAAGGGCCTGACCTATTTCTACGCTCACTCAAATCTATTAAAAATGGAAAGTCATCGTCATCCTATTCTTGGATAACTTTGGACTTGATGCTATCCCTTTTAATACTTGGAGTGCAAAAGTTTTTCGTTTCTTCTAATAAATATGTTTCTAAAGATTAATCTAATTGTATTTTTCTCCTTAGGGTAAAGCTACTTACTGCCGGATGTGATGATATTGAAATTGGTTAATTACAAAATTTTTATGAATGGTGGAGAAAGAATGGTACAAAAATGCATGGAATTATATATGGGGGTAGTCTTTATTTTCTTGAGGCCCTTCTTGATTGAGGTGGATGGTAATCAATTTTATCCTTTAAGAGGGAGACATGTTCGAATTACGGGAAGCATAGTGATTATTAGAAATGGTAAAAATATTTTATATTTTAACTCTTGAAAGTGATTAATCTCAAGGTCAAAATGGTTCAGATACCCTTACAAAATAGAAACATAAAATTAAACCAGTCACCCATACAGGAAATAAATCTCAATACACTCACCCAGACACCCAACATTGTACACTTTATAATAAGTTCTTCTACTACTTTATCATCAACCTAACTCACCTTTTTCCCATGTCTCTCACTTTTTTTTTTTACTTCAATTTTTTTCCCCCACAAACACACTTTAATTAAAAACACTAAAGTACACAACACGAAGTGGGGGAATGGGACGCATAGAAATGCCCAGATAAGAACATTAGCATTCAGCAACGTGACATAACAGCAAATATCTATATGGTACACGAAGAATGACGTGGCACCAAAGTGGCGGACATGGTCCTCAGGAAGAACAAGCTGGACCAATGGCAGCCCAAACATGAAACGGTTAACTGGAACTCTAGCGCCACTTCGCGGTAAGCAACAGAGAATCCTATGTTAAAAACCATCGTCCTTGTCAAGCTTTATGCTCAACGACGATTCGCTCTCTCTTTTGTCCTTTCCTTCTTCACCATTTGCGCCTGTAACCTTATATATATAGCTAGACAATTTCACATGCACCTTCACCACAACATCGCTGAGTTATTGCTTCTGCTCCAGCCAGCTCTGCCGCATCTCGAAAATCCAACCTCATAATTAGTTCCATACTGTTATTACACACACCTAGCCTCCAAAGTACGCCATCCCATCTCTTCTATCGGAAAGTTTTATTCTTTCTTTCTGTTATATACTGTTGTGTGAGTTTTGAAGATGAAATGTTGTGTGGTTTTAATTATTGGTTGCAGCTGGATTGGAGTAAAGGGAAAGTGAGTCCACTTGTGAGTAGCATAACAGCAAGGTTAAGGCCCAGACCGATGCCGTTGAATGTATTTCAGGACTTAGATGGATTACCTCGTATTATATTGACTGAACCTACTGGCTCATCTGTAGAGGTAATTAATCATAGGTAGTTCTGTGTCTTTTTTTTTTTTTTTCTTTTTCCTTTTGCCTAAATTTACATGTGTGTTAATAGCTCATGTTAGGCTTTCAGGTCTGAAAGTAGTGTGGGTGAATATAATAATGGTTTTCAGGTGCTTCTATATGGAGGCCAGATTGTTTCCTGGAAGAATGAGCAGAAGCAAGAACTTCTTTTCAAGAGCAGTAAGGTAAGAATATTCTGTGTATTTCAAGTTACCTTCCAATTACTCTGCCCCTTGTTTATATATAACTGTTCTGTTTTTGTGAAGTTTCTGAAATAGTCAAGACATGTATGGTGATTTTATATATTATACTCCAACAGGCTAACTGGAAACAACCTAAAGCAATCAGAGGAGGGATATCAGTCTGCTTTCCTCAGGTTAATTACTTTTTTTATCAGTGGCACAGATACTTCAGAAAAGTTCAAATCTATGTACTGTAATTCTTGTTCATCAGCTTTGGGGTGTTTAATTAGCAGTGCGGGAATATGGGTTCGCTCGATCAACAAGGATTTACAAGGAACAGATTGTGGTCACTGGACAGAGACCCTTCTCCTTTACCTCCACCTGATAATCACTCATCTGTGGATCTGATCTTTAAGTCCACCAGAGAAGATTTAAAGATCTGGCCACGAAGGTGTATATACATATATGCATATGCCTTCCAATAATTCAAACTGTGAATTATTAATTTTTGCAATCTCTTTCTTTGGTAATTATAAAAGCTGCTGAACGAACTGAATTTTTTTTTTGTTTGATTGCTTTCTGCATAGTTTTGAGCTGAGGCTTCGTATCATCCTGAGTGCTGGCAAGCTCATTCTGATTACCCGAGTCAGAAACACTGACAATAAACCTTTATCTTTTACCCTTGCTCTCTGCAACTACTTGACTGTATCAGACATCAGGTGTGTACTACTTTTAACTCTCTCTTTTTCCTGGTTTAATAAAAACACTACATATTGGTATCCATGGTGACAAATATAGAATTAATTAGTCCAGCATGATGAATGGTGAAATTAGGACCTTCTTTATGGTGAGTATTATGTCTCAAAAACAGATAGATGGGTTTTAAGAAAAAGAGGTTAAAAATTTTCAGTGAAGTTCGGATTGAGGGGTTGGAGACACTTGATTATCTTGATAACCTCGTCAAAAGAAGCAGATTCACAGAGCAAGCAGATGCAATCACTTTCGACGGCGAGGTAATTAACAAACATAAGTCTTAATGTCTTGTCTTATCATCATTCGCCTTCCATTCAGTTCAAAAAAAATCACTCATATGGCTTATCAGACAAAACTTCTCGCATGAGTGGGTTGGTGTGAACTTGTAGGTGGACAGAGTGTACCTGAGAACACCATCTAAAATAGCCATCATAGACCACGAGAAGAAAAGAACATATGAACTGAAGAAGAACGGGATGGCAGATGCAGGTATATATAAATACACCTCCATTTCTAAATATAATACTCAAGTTGACTTTTTTTTTCCTTTTTTTTTTTTTTTTTTTGAGGTTAAGGAAGCTAATTAAATTACTTTAAAGTATTTATATTTATCGTTTTTCTTCAAACTAATTTGTGTGACTTATAAACTTACGTATAATTTAATCATTAAGTAACTTATTTAACTTTTTTAATTTTTCTATACAAAAAATCAACTACGTTTTATATTTAAAACCAGAGGTTGTATATGTTTATATTGAGATTATTTTGTTGATGACATATATATAAAATTCTGAGAGTGGTGTATGTTTGGGATGAAATAGTGGTGTGGAATCCAGGGGAGAGGAAAGCGAAGGCGATGAATGATATGGGAGATGAAGATTACCAGAGCATGATAAGTTTGAGTAGTGCAGTAATAGAGAATCCAGTTACATTGAAACCAGGTGAAGAGTGGAAGGGACATCAGGAGCTGTCCACTGTGTCTTCTAGCTATTGCAGTGGACAATTGGATCCTCGTAAGGTCATTTATGGCTTTCGCTGATCCATCATCATCATCGTCTTGTTGTTGATCCATGATCTGTATGTTGCAGCAGAAAGTCCACTTCTTTCTGTTGATCTTTGTGGTTTAACTAACTTTGGAGAGATTGAACCTTTTTTTGGTTTGGTTATTATGCTAGTGGTTGTTCTATAAATTTTATCGAGGTTGGTGTAAGTGACTAATGAGAGTAAACTTGCAGTATGATTAATGAGAAGCACTCTATATATACATATTTGCCTTCTATACATGCATCACGATGGTGCTCTCTGTCAAAGGAATCTCACTTAAATGCCAAAATTGCTGAACAACTTCAACTGTAAAATTCATTGCTTAAAGGTACCGAGTTCATTTAGGAATTTGGTTGTAACTTAGCTTTAATCGTATGCAAAACAAAAGACATTTCTAAATACATGAAAATATGTTGTTCATCTTTATGATGAGATTCAGATATAATTATGCTCATTATTATAATTTATAATTTGAACAATCTAGGTTAAAATTTAAAATTTTGATGTTTTAAAATGATGAAAGTGTTTTTTTTTTTTTTTTTTTTGAGAACTTAAAATTATAATATTTTTTATTTTAAATTATGCATGCATTAAAATAAAAAAAATTTTAAGATATAAAAATTAAGTTAATTTAAATCTGTACTATCCATGGACGAATCGGATTGAAAACGAAGACCCCTGATGGGCTTTTAAAGTTTTAAGTTCCATTTTGGGTAATCATAGTAGCAAGGGTTTGCAATTAAAACGAAGGACCATGAAATTTGGGCTCCCCTTTATCTTTTGGGTTACTGTCTATTTGTGTTAGCGTTCTATTGGTGTTTATATGGGCTCGAACAACGATATTTTCAGAGTACCTTCAAAGCCCAAACAATGAGGAGATGGGCTTCAATGACACTTGGACTACCTATTTGTATCCAACAAACGAAGGACCATGAAATTTGGGCTCCCCTTTATCTTTTGGGTTACTGTCTATTTGTGTTAGCATTCTATCGGTGTTTATATGGGCTCGAACAACGATATTTTCAGAGTACCTTCAAAGCCCAAACAATGCGGAGATGGGCTTCAATGACACTTGGACTACGTATTTGTATCCAACAAAACTGAATTTTATTTTAAACGATCATACTCCTCCCATCTTAAAGGAAGGATCCAGCTTATAGTATAAATGAAGCTGCACCAATAAACTGTTAATTGAGGAGTAACGGATGTTGGCGCAAGTGGTAAGCGGCAGATCACTTAAATAAGGTCTCAGGTTCGAGTTTTGTGAATGCAAAAAAAAAAAAAAAAAAAAAAAAAAAAACCCCCACCGGGAGACTCTCCCACCATAGCTAGGTGCGCGCAACCCGGATTGGATCTAGATTAGTCGGACAAAGCTCTAGTGAACCAGGTGAGCAACCCAAAAAAAAAAAAAAAAAAAAGTTAATTGAGGTGGTAAGAGACCTCATCTCTTGATCAAAAAAAATAAAATACAAATGATTACTTAAAGGAGAAATTAATTATTTTTTTTAATACAATAACAATAAAAATATTGTATTTTTCTCTTTAACCATAGCAAAAATTCAACATGTTACGTTAGTTTATAAAATATTTTGATTTTGCAGATATCATATTTAGAGGCATAGACATAGCAGAGGTTAATTCTGATTTAATTAAATTAATCTCACCCAAACCTTTGTTTCTTACTTACTAAGCTTTGTGTCTTTGATTAACGGGGGCAACACGCACACCCAAATTAGTGAAGAAGCAGGTGGTTTATAAATTGCGTGAGACTGGAAAGTTGAGAAGACTTTGCATATTGGGTAGTTGAAGTAAAAGAGGGTGTGAATTCAAGATATTAATTTTTTTTTCCTTTTTTTGGGGCCAAAAATTCAATATTTTACTTTAGTGTCGAAGACTGGTTAATAGGTATGCCTCCAATGAAACGTTGGTCTTTTTGGATTAAGTCAACACCAACCCATTACTCCCTTGTAATTTAAAAAAAATCATCACTTATGTATTTACCTATGATCTTGACAATTGAGTATAATATTTGATCCCAAAACATAGAAGACAAGTTTCATTTCTTGACCAATAGAAATGAACACTTTCTTTTAACTAAGCTAATTAACAGCTAGCGGCTAGCTAGATTGACAAATGAC
This sequence comes from Acacia acuminata, assembly GCA_019022655.1. Classification (NCBI taxonomy): domain Eukaryota; kingdom Viridiplantae; phylum Streptophyta; class Magnoliopsida; order Fabales; family Fabaceae; genus Acacia; species Acacia acuminata. The sequence goes on from JAFJYI010000012.1 coordinate 453,448, forward strand.
ATTCGTCAATGAGCTTTTATTTTCTTTCGATCACCAAAACAAGCATTGCAAACAGTTGAATAAACTATTGGGGTTGAGGTTTCCCAATAAGATGACAAACGAAGATTCTAATGATGATATTAACAACATAATTAATCAACGTTGTTGTGAATATATATATAGATGCATGCATGAACTTGATATATCCGAATAATGAGTGAGCTGTTAATTAAAAATAATAATAATGAGTGAGCCAAATGGAAGGTTTCTAGGTACCTTCCTTCCCTTTCCCATGCTTTTGACTTTTATTCATTGATATTATTATTTTTTGATGAACTTGTCTTGGTTGTGTCAACATTTGGCAAATCAAGGAGGCAAAGGAATATGTAACAATTGAAATGAACGAGTTTGTTTTCTTTTCTTTTTTAAATTTTCAAGAGGAAGCTTCGTATTCATCGATCACTTTGGTTTTTCTATTGGGGATAAAAACAAAATAATAAAAGAGAAATAACGATAGAAAACGAAAATATGTATGAATGTACTGTTACGACAGATATCGTAGTTTGATCCACGAGATGAAAGCTAATATTTTGGCAACGAAGAAGGGATATTCCCTTTGAATATTCCGTCTTTTTGAAAGTGAAATTGAAATTGAAATTCAAATAAATGGCGGGTTGAGGAGCCTTTGGTAATCAATTCATAGAAACATATACAGAAATCAATCTCAGGAATATACTTATCCAATAAGTGGATATGTGTGGCTCTGTGTGTTTGTTGTGAATTATTTGATGCTGAGTCAAACAAGCATTTTCTCCAAACAACTACAATTAAGCACATTTTCACTGTTTCTCAATAGTAAACCCACTTTTACGTGCAAGTTATCATTATTCATGTTTTGTATATTAAGAATTATTCCATTATTGGGCGTCCATAATTATTTAATATTACTGGAAAATGGGCACACATACACATATCATATCTCCTTGTAGTCCCACTGATGACTTAATTAATAGGTAAGTAATTGTAAAAAAAAACATATATTTGTTGTCACAATGATGACTTAATTAATAAGTTAGTAATTGTAAAAAGCATATATCTGTTGTCATCCATTTTATATTAGTTATAAGAATCAAGTTTGATATAAGTATAACCAAAACAAAACTATAGGATTGAGGTTGTACCAGGTCAAAATATACAAATGATTTAAGACTTTAGGATTAGAAGATTAATTTTCCTTTTAATGTATCAGTGTATTGAATTGAATAAAACATGAGATATACTTTGTATAAAAAATATGCAAAGGGTCCATTGATTCAAAAAATATACATAGCGCCGTACTATGGAGTATAAGTGATACTAATTATATTTATTCTTTCAACATCGCATTACGCTCCATGCAGCTTTTTTTTGTTTATTATTATTATTATTATTATTTCAATGTTAGAAATATGAGTTTAATAATTAAGAAATTTTAATTGGATAACCCCTTCATGGATTGTTTGGGAAAATTTCTACTTTAATATATGGGTTAATGGGTAATTTTATTTTGGAATTTGTCACCAAGAGACAATTTTGACAATTTTATCCTGAAAGTTTTTAGGTGGCAATTCTACTCCGGAAGTGTCAAAAAGGGAATAATTTTTTCCTGGCCATATGTTAGTTTTTAGATAATTTTGTCCGTTAGTTGACAAAATACGTTGAACTGACAGTCCATATGTCATCAATGTTATTTTTGTTAGGGTACAAATTTGTCCTGAAAGTTTTAAATCTAAAAATGAAATAAATAACACAAAAACTTTTAAGGCAAATTGACACCTTAACAAAATGACATAGATAACTACATGCATACTATTAGCTCCATATATTTGGTAAAATAACAGTCAAATTTAATTGGAATAACGTTTAGGTAAAATCACTCTCTTTCAAACATTTTCCGAGCAAAATTGCTCATCAGTAATAACTTCAGAGACAAATAAAATTGCCCCTTAACTGTAATATATGTGTATGTGTATGTGTGTATATAGTATAGACCTTATTTTAGACATCCTACATAAAAAATTTTAATGGATTGATTTAAAAAGTATATGACTTGATGATAAGCCAGTCAATCTTATCTATACGCAAGGACAGAGCTTTTTGAGGACAATGGGGGGCCATCCCCCCCCCCAAAAAAAAAAATCTGTTTAATTTTTTTTTTTTAAAAAAAATTAATATAGTGTGTTATCTTATGTTTTAAACTTATTAAAAATACTTTTATTATACATTTGGCCCCCCAAATATTTTTTTAAAAAAATTAGTCAATAAGTATATATTTGGCCTCCTAAATATCTTTTTTTAATTAGTCAATGAGTATACATTTGGTCCCCCAAATATTTGTTCCAAGCTCCGTCCCTGTCTATACGAGTCCCAATCAATCTCAGATACCCTTTACCCTTTACGCTACTAATTTTTATATTTTTTTTATCAAAAGCAATTGATCTTTATAGAGATGCACCAAAATATATAATAATCAATCATACCGGTTATCAATAAGTTATTAAACATATTACTTATTCATTAGACCTTTTCTTAAATAAAGGAGGAAAACAAGCATGTATTTAATATTAACGGAGCACTTGAACCAATAGAATTGGATATAATAGAAAGGGTTAGTCATTCACCACAATATAAGGAACCAAAGTTTGAATCCTACCTAAAAGAGGTGTCCATATTTATTGTCTTATAGTACTTTGAATAAAGTTGCTTTCAAGTGAAGAATATCTATGTTTAGCTTAAAAAAACGATATATATATATATGATTTGTGTGGGGGAGATTCAAGTTGGAAAGTGGAAAGAAGAATAGAATAAAGTATTCTGGGTTTGAGTTGGATAATGCAATATGGCGTGGAGAATATGCTGGAAAGAATATGATATTCACAGATAAAACAAAAGGGCCAACACTTTCCATAAATCATATTAATTTAATTTTGCATTTCATCCAAACAATCCTTTACTTTCTGGGATCCAACGCACACTCCACAAACTCACCACACTCGTATGATCACAGTCCATATAATCGGCTTGACCTGCAATTAATCCAATTAATGTTATTGTTGCCTTATTTAGGATATATATATATATATATATATATATATATATATATATATCAAGTTCATTTATGATGCATTTGTATGAAACTTGAGATCAGTCATCCTATTTTGGAACTCCTTTCCTTCTTGAATCATATTTATATCAACATATTCATTAAGTCATATTCCTCAATCACCACGTGTTATCATGTGTAATATTCTTTAAATTTAAATGATATATATTATTTCAAAAATAGAACACATGGATGGTTATATACGTGATGGAAGAATCTAATATAATAAATATAAGAAACTTGATAAGTATTTTTCTTTTTTATGTGATTGTGATTCAAGGGCTCGAGTACTTATCAATATTATTGGAAGAAAATATAGAATAACAAGACAATCAATTATTATTCACCACGCTTCCTTAAAAAAAAAAACACCAAATTAACTTAACTAAGCTCCATATGTAACCATTTTATAATAAGAATATTCGTTTTGTTTTGATTTAATTATTCTGGATAATCGACCCCTGGATAATCGACCAAAAAAAAAAAAAAAAAAATTGTCCACATGTAGGACAGCTAGGATTTTAAAAATTGCTTGTCATCATTGCACCGGAAAGGTTGGGGGATAACCTTAAATTTAGGTGGATATATGCTATTCCATCTATCCATTACTTTTTTATTAAAAATAATAATAATAATAATTACAAAATTTCTTAAATATGTAGGCGGGCATGATTTTTTTTTTTTTTAAATCTATTTATTTATAAATCTCTTGAGAAAACCTCCTTCCTCGATTACTAATAACTCTTGCATGAGAAATGTCCCTCCTTTCTAAATAAGCAATTTTTCTATAATAATGAACAAAATTACACTCCCATTTATTCTTTATAAAAAAATAAATATTGTTACGGACCGATATTAGCGCCTAACGCCACGAGGGCCCAATGGTGGGCACATCCAATATAACCGTACGCCTATGGTATAGGAAGACCTGGGTGATCCGGATTATAGATAATGGGCGCACCCACATTACCGCTATAAGACGTGCGCCCCCACCAAGTCGGCATGGAGATCATGCCCGACCATGATCACCATCACGAGTAGCCTCTATAAATACGAGACAAGATAACCAGGTTCTAGGTTCCAACTCGATTTATTACTTTCAACACATCGCACACACACCTCACCCCCTATATGTGTACAGCTGATCCCAACCTCCTCCTCGGATATCTCCCTTAAATATCTCGAGCGAGCCCTTTGATCCAACATCAAAGTATCACCCAAGACGGACAAGAACATTCTACACCAGAACAAATATATATAATGGATGGGAGCATTTATTACCCTTGAAATAATTGTTTAAATTAGAAATTGGAAAGATTTCCTTCCCCATACAATGTCCAAACGTGTACGTTATAGTAGAAAAGTCAGTCATTAAATATGGAATACTTTTTGCAAATAAAAAGTTATGGAAATTTTCTGTAAGAAAAGTCATAAAATATGGAATAACTTTATAATAAATGGAGTAAAATTAATTGCCACGCGTATACATTACGCAATTTGCATGCTGTAACCATTGTTTAACAGATCTTACATAATTTCATGCAGAAAAAATGGATAATGGTATTAATTAATCTTCTTTTATTGGATTTTTTTTTTTTTTTTTTTTTTAAAAAAAAAACCTTTGATAGTATTTCTGTTTTTTTAAAGATTATTTTTCTTACGTGTGAAATTGAACGAGTAAAATTGCTTTATATATATAAATATATAAGTGAACATGAATCTAAAATTTTTCTTTATAACAGATTGATCGTATTATTTTGATTATTGCAAAAAAAATCTAATACAGTAATAAAGATAGAAAATTATCAATTGCTTTGAATTGTTCTTATTCTTACATTAAATAGAAATATTAGAAATTATCAAATGTTGGTCAGCTTCTCACACCGCGTCGAATTACTCCGACTTGATTAATTTTTTTCCCTATTCTTGTTCTCATCGTTTTCTTTTAAATTCATATCGCACGTGTAATAATTTAAAATTTTCATATTTAAGCATTAAAAATTAAATAAACAAAGAAATAAATAAATTTATATAACAAATAAAGGCAGTAAATATTAGAGTTTGATCAAACAATCATTTACACATGGGACCATAACATAAAATGTGGCGTGGTGAATGCTGATATCGGGTGGAGCACTAACGATTAATGATCAAAGATGATGATCCAAATAATTTACTACTACAAATAATAATTAGTCACTTCATCTTCTTCATCTTCATTTTCTCATAACTGAAACAGCAGCGGCAATATTTATTTTTTTGCCCTGGAAATTCAACCTTTATTAAACCAAACTAAAACATACGTACCAACATAGTCTGTGAGAGTTCAGGAAAATAAAACAACAAGAACATAAAAATAAAAACTAAGAACATTATCCCAGATGATCAGTAATTCTTGAAGCTCCACAACTGAGATGGAGATAGGGGTGGAAACAGGTCAGGCCTCACCCTTAAAAGGCCAGGCCTGTTATGTAAGGAAGTGGCCTGAGCCTGGCCTGTGGCCTGTTACAGGCTAAAATTTTGGCCTAAGCCTGGCCTGTTAAAGGATTGGGCCTGGCCTGTGGCCTATTAAGAGGCCTGTATTTTTACTGGCCGAAAAACAGTCGTAAACAAAGCCGACAACAGCCTAACGTAAAACAGTAGGAAACATGCCTACAAGATATCTGAGACCGAAAACAGCCTAACGTAAATGGCCAAAAAAACAGCTTGAGTGAGGGAAATTGATTTAGGGACTTAGGGTTCTTGGTTTGAAAGGGCAAAAGGAGGCTTTGAGTGAGGGAGGGTGGGGGGACATTAATTAATATATTTTTTTTAAAAAAAACTAATTATTCTTAAAAGGCCTATTTGGAGGTCTAGACCGGCCTTTTAAGACAAACAGACCTTTAAAACAGGCCTTGGCCTAGCCTTTTAGCCCGACAGCCAGCCCGACCAAGCTTTTAACAGGCCAGGCCACAAGCCCCTGGCATATTTCCATCCCTAGATGGAGGTCTCCACGTCCGGTCTGGAGGACACGACCCCTCTAATGAAGCTTGAGCCACCTAGTGGGCCATTGATTGTATACATATTTAATAGGGTTAATGTGTAATTTTGCCCCTAAAGTTTACCTCCAGGAGCAATGTTGCCCCTTAAGTTTTGGTCGTAGCAATGTTGACCCTAATGTTTCAACTCGTAGCAATCTTGCCCTCATCCAATGGCCAAAGCAACGTTGACCGTTAAGTTGACAGCGTGTGCGCGGAATAGAACACGGTGTCGGCAACGTTGGATGACACGCGGACAAAGATAGCTGAGTCAGTAAATTGAGTGATTAAATCATCGTCCCAACACCTGGATTTTTTATCCATTAAATATCTTTTACCCACCGGATACACACTAGAGTCGGAGAACGAGTTAGGGCTCGAAAAAGCAACAATAGCAGAATTAGGGAAATCTGGTTCAAACGCTGTGTGTGTGAAAATGGAAGAAGGACAGAGAAAGTGAAACGCTGAGTGTGCGAAAATGGAAGAGGGACAGAGAAAGTGAGATTTGATTGGAAGTGCTGTGAAGCTGTAATCATGCGAAAAAGACGACACCGACAAAGAAAGTGGGTTGCATGTGATCGGCAGACAAGGACGACTCGCACACTTTGAAGAGGTATGGAATCTCTGAGTTTTAGGGAAGTGTGTGTGTGTCTTGTAGCTTATTAGTGTGTAAAGTGATTTCACAATAGGGCCCTTCTCTTGTTTGTTTGTGGGTAAAATTATACGATTTTGTTTTGAAAATACCGTAGGGTTTGGGTGAGGGTGGTCCCGATGGTGGGGGTAGTAATGGAAACTCGTGGGTGCTAGAAGCTTTTTGCCGTCATGTTGACAACACAACAAAAGTGATGAGCGAAACTAAAACTAATCTCAGGGGTGATGGAGTGGGTAGTGGGAAAGAAGTTGATGTGGGTTATTGGAGAGAGAAGAGGAATTATCTGGATTTGTTGACGAAAGACGTGTGTGATTTCTCCAAGAAGATTAAAGATGTGGTTGATGATGAGTTAGTAAGTCACGATGGTGGAGGGGAACCAGTTGACGTTGAAGCTTGCTTTGAAGATCTTCAGCGTCATCATGTGGAGGGTGGTGAATTGGAGGGCGATGATGTCAAACATGGTGCCATAGCAGTGGAGGTTGGCGTTGGTGATGCACCTGAGGACCTGTTGGAAGCATTACATGACAATGGGGAGAATGACAATTTGAGTGCAAGTGAAGGTGATGAGGAAGAGGATGAGGATTGGGATGAGAGTGAAAGGAGTGAATCTGCGAGTCATAGAGATGATGAGGATGAATCAGATGATGAGGATTTCTTAGATGATGAGAATGTGGTAGACGATGATGGTGAGGATGGGAGTGGCTTTGAAGATGAGTACAGTGAGGATGAATCTGGCCAAAGTGGAGGAGATGGGCCTTTACCCGAAGTGAGTGTTGGAAATTATGCCCTAGGGGCAATTCATTGTACTTTGGATATTTGAGTTATTTAAAGTATTTTCTTTAGTTATCATTTTCGTCGCATGTTCGTATTGATAATCGAATCCCTCGGATACATCTTATAGATTATCCTAAATGTCTCGGTCGGTCATCTACGCGGAGCGAAGATGAATTAAGACCCGTATGACTTTGATGAGGTATGGAGATACAATCAAAGTCATGGGCACTTGTAAGAGTACAAGGTCTTTGGACCGACCCACTATGAGAAAGCCGCATGGATTAAGTCATAAGCTTATCTCATGTATAACCGCGTCACAACGCCCTATGACCGAGATCATCATGGATTCCTACATGATGAATCACTTGTCTTTGACCTAGTCAAAAGTCACCTTTGATAGGGTGATGATAAAGGCAGGATCGGATCAGTGGTTTTCATGCGGAGGGACGTGAATGGTCAAGATGGAATTTGTCCCTCACATTTGTAGAGAGATAATCTTGGGCCCTCGATGAGTGAGTCTAAGAAATGTATGGCCATACCGTGATGGAAAAGAGTTTCTATTTCAATTATTAGACTACTCGAGAATCGAGAAAGTAATGGTCAAGAACAGGAAGTTGACATTATCCATGCCTCATCCTTGACCAAATTATCGTGTGACAAAAAGGGACGTGACATGGTTGTACGATATGTTGTATCGTGTCATCGATCCCCATGTGAATTGGGTAGTTGCAATGTCTTGCTAGAGGCCGCTTGCGATTTGTGGTCGACACGGTGTTGGCCCACCGCCAATCTCACTGGCCCGCAGGGTCGCACACAAGAATAATCCAATACGGGTAATAGTGTCGGGTTCATTGAATCTCGATTAATCGAGATTAATGAATACCGAGTTTAACAGGGTAAATATATATATATATATATATATTTAAATTCGAAAAATAATATAATGATATTATTTAATTGAGATTAAAATATTATTATTATATTATTTGTTTTATGTTTAATTTATTTGATAAATTAAATATCTAAAACAAAAGAGATATTGTATCTCATTTAATTTTCGAATAAAGATATTATTGTCTATTTAATTTAAATTGAGATATTAGTATCTCAGATTTAAATAAATAGATAGATATCATTTCTCGGATTTAATTTATTGAGATAAATTAAATCAGGAGGCTTTTAAATTTGGATTAAATAAATAGGTTGGATTAAATCTATCGATAGATTTAATTAATTATTTTTTAATCTAGATTCAATTCGAAATTTCAGATCCGGCTTTTAATTCGATTAAATAAATATTATTATATTAGATCTATCGGATAGATTTAATTAATATATATTTAATCCAGATCTAAAGTTTGAATTCAAAAATTAATACGATTAATTTTGCATTAAATACGCCGAACGGGTTTTAGAAAACCTACGGACTTTCGTCGAGCGTATTCTAAAAGCCGCGAGAAACCCTAGAGTGAAAAATAGAGAGAGACGCAAAAGAGGCGCATCGCACGCCGTCGTAGCCGTGTTCGGGAATTGTTCGTGTGGATACGGTGGAGGAAGCCGATTCTACGAGTCGTCTTCTCGCGATCGAGGAGGTAGCTCACCCGTTCAACGAAGTAGAAACCGCGAACGAGTTTTTAAAAGGTAATATCCGGATTCCTTAGCCTTGGTTTAAACGCACCTGAGTGATCCTCAGGACGGGATTCGTAGAAATTTTAATCCACTGCGTTGTATGGATCCCAATAGTGAGAGGGTCAAGAGAAATTTGTGGGCCCAATGGGACACCCTTTTTCACACTAGAGTCCAGTTTTGCCGATAAGAAGCATTTACTTGCAACTCGGACAAGATGCAAGATAATAAAGGCTGGTGTAAATATACACCTAACCAAAAGTGAGCCTTTAAGAGTGAGGGCCCGATGTGAGAAGGGTTGTCCTTTTGTTGTTTTTGCTTCCAAACATAGATCTAACCCAGGTCTTGTTGTGAAGACCTTAAATTTGGAGCATAGTTGCAGTAGGGTGTTCAAGAATCCTAGGGCATCGTTAAGTGGTCGTCAACGCACTTCAAGCAAAAGGTGCAAGAGAGGCCACGGTACAAGGTGTCGGATATGAAGAAGGATTGTCGAGATGAGTTCAAGTTGCATGTGAGTATTCACAAATGTAAAAGAGTAAAGAAGAAGATTGTGGAGGAGATGGAAGGGAGCTATGTGGATGAGTTCAACAAGCTAGAGGCATACTATCACGAGTTGAGGACTTCTAATCCAGGATCTGATATATCAGTTGAGATTAGCAAGGAGGCACTTGAAAGTGGAAAGAGAGTGTTCAGTCGCCTGTATTTGTGTTTAAATGCTTCAAAGGTTAGTTTTGTTATTGTCCAATGTGTGTATATTATTTGCAAGTTGCTTTGGTGATTTATGTTCAGTTCTAATCCCCCTAATGTATGTGTGGTAGACTGGGTGGAAGGCTGGCTGCAGACCCATCATTGGAGTTGATGGAACGTTTTTGAAGGGAAAAGCTAGAGGTATTCTTTGGCGATCGCCACGGGATTGGATGCGAGATGATTCTTTGTACCCAATAGCGTTTGCAAGTAACTCAAAAAGAGAACACTCATAATTGGAAGTGGTTCATCGATTGGATTAGGAGATCTCGGGCTTGGAGGATGGTAATGACATGACTATTATGTCTGACATGTAGAAGGTTAGTTTTAATGAAATCCTGATTTCCTGGCAGTGGGATTTGGGAAGTATTTATGATATTTTTTACGGGATTTGTTGGTTATTGCGTAGAAATAACTGATTTGCTAAGTGAGGAACCATTATTGTAGGTGGATTCTGTGGAAAGCAACTGTAGGTGGATTTATAGAGATAAGTTAGCAAGAGCTATTTCATGGAAGAATGGTTTGTAAACATTGTCTAGGGTGGAAATTATTCTAGAGGGTTTAATTTTATGACAAGAAGAAATGAAAATATGCGAATCCTGAAGATGAATATCATAAACACCTCACTTATTGTTATCTTTATATTAATGGGTAGATTGACTGTGTCAAATAGTTAGCTTGTGGGTTGGATCTAAACTTTCTGAATTAAAATGATGGACATCAAAAATTGATGCTGGCTGTGAATTTAATATGAAAATTTGACTTTATTGGTTAACTAGATTGAAATTAGAGAAGAGAAAGACGTGTTCTTCATCATCAAGTCCTTCATTACTCTAAGCAGTTCTTTGTTGTCAAATACTCAAACTTCACTGTCACTGAGCTTTGATGTATTGATTTGGCTAAGCGTCACCGGCCACCATCTCGACAGCAATGTAAAATTATGGATAACTGAATCTGATATACACTATTTGAGGTGGATTATGTGGAAAGCAATTTAATGAGGAACCATTATGACAGCTCTTTTATGTGTTCTTTTTTAACACTTATTTGTTTCAATTATTAGGTACAACTATTGTGGAATGACTATGATATGTTGTGCCCTTATATTTAGATGTCTTTGTTGCTATGTACTTGTTTTTATTGTTTGTTGTATTCCTGATATGATCTGTTTACCTCTCATCTTCCACACTCATTATGCCATCTTTCCTTTAATTCTAGATAGACATGCTGAAACAATACTTTTATTTGAAGTTAGTTCACTAGACTTATGATGAAATTTGGTTCTATATTTAGTTGAGGAACTTTAAGATCATCACAGTTTAATGCAGTTGTGTATAAATAAGAAACCTTTCATGCTATTCATCAATTAGTCTTCTGTATAAATAAGAAACAACTCTAAATCTAGTGAACTAACTTCATCATAGTTCTAATATTTTATTGTTTGAATTTATTGTGTATAATACTTCATAATACAACATAGTTCTGATTTTTGTCTCTTTGAATTTATTCTGTATCATACTTAATATCCTTATGTTCAGTATTAATTTGCACTGAGTTGTGTTGTTTTCACTTTCGTAGGGGTTGATGAATCTTTTGTATCCACTGTTTTTTGCCGCCGGGCCGACGATCGACTATGTGGAAGACATATATATGCCAATTGGAGCAAGGCCTGGAGGGGCACAGAATTGAAGAAGAGGTTTTTTTCATGTGCATGGAGCACATTTCCTGAACAATTCAGTGACAACTTGACTGCTCTTGGTCAATTGAAAAAATAAGCAACAGAGTCGGTTCTCACATATCCTGTCAGAAAGTGGGTAAGGGCATATTTTCGAACTAATTGTTTTTGTTGGATGGTGGACAACAACATAAGTGAAAGTTTAAATTCTTGGGTGGATGAATATAGGTATTTACCTATTATAAGGATGCTAGATGGCATTAGGCTGAAAATGATGACTAAGTGGGCAGAGAGTGAGTCCAATGTCCGTAGGTGGAGACAGTGGCGGATCTTTGAAGGGGCCAGGGGGGCCACGGCCCCAAGAAAAAAAAAAAAAAAAATTTGTTTAAAAAAATTAATTATGCAAATTAAATATGGGAATGTGGAATCTTTTAAATTAAGCAATGAGAATATGGGAATTGTTCAACCAATTAATTAAATTTAATGGACGATGAACAATTAAATGTGATTGATTGATTGATTAATTATTCCAATTATGTCAAAGATAACTCATTTGGTAACGAGCCTATTATTCTCCCAATCTCCCTTCCTTGGACAACTCATTTGTGATTTTTCGGCTCTTGCTTGCTTCAGGTAAATTCTCCCATCTTATTTCTTTGCTCTGATTCAACTCCATATTTTACTTTGTTTGGTCTTGATTCCATGATTTTTTTTTCTATTTATATTTAGTATGATAATAGTTAATTATATTGTTTAAATTGTTTATAGGTTATTTAGAAAGTGATAAAATCTAAGAATAGCTCAGTGATGAAGAATAAAACAATTGATTCATTTTTCAAGAGGAAAGTTAGTGATCACATAGAAGAAGGTAATATAGCTTCTACATCTTTACCAGTTGAAAAGACTTGCCATGATGTTCTAAGGTTTGAATGTGAGGAACAACCTTCTAAAATTCCTAAGGTTACTTCCAATGAATTTGATATTAGTTCCTTAGAGCGTGATCCGGGTAAACATCTATACTAGAGAAAGGTATGTTATCTTATACATTAGAATTGTTAAAATACTTTTATTATAACTCGAATATTTTAAACATGCTATAAAATCATACAATTTTTTAATTAGTTAATGAGTATATATTTGGCCCCCCCAAATATTTATCCCAAGATCCGCCACCGGGCGGAGAGGTAACTATAGCTCCAAGTGTGTTACTTTATATGAGACAAATAAGGAGTTGTCAATGAGGTGTACCTTGTTTTTTAATGGTGACGATGCATATGAAGTGTGTGAAGGGGAGGATAGACATAATGTATTCATCACTAGAAAGCAATGTACTTGTAGGGCTTGGGACTTAACTGGTATCCCATGTCAGCATGCAATTTGTGCTTTATTTCATGCTAATGTTGATCCGGTTACACAAATTTCAAGATTCTATCATAAGGACACATACCTTTCTAGTTATAGAACCAAGTTGCAACCTGTTAGAGGCAAGGCGTTTTGGAAAGTTGATAAGTTCCGGCCCATGGAACCACCTCCAGTATGCATCCTGCCTGGTAGACCCCCAAACAAGAGGAAGAGGACAAAAGAATCTGAGAGGAGAAAGAAAAGAGGAGGTATTCTACAAGACAAGGCCACAACAAGCACCGACCTTCCACCCCCTCCTCCTCAGAAGATGTCCAAACAAGGACCAGGTTCAAAATGCAGTATTTGTCACCAAAAAGGCCACAACAACAAAACCTGCAAGAATGTAAGTAGTTTGGTCATTTGAAGGTTCAATTTCTTTTCAATTGCTATTCTAATTTTTTGCTGTTTGTATTTCAAGATTCATGTGCGTGGAAGTTTACTATATATTCATTTGCTTTGTTTTATTCCTATATAATCAGCCGCCTTCGCACACCACTAAATCGAACATTAGTACACAACAATCTCAAACAACCACACATGTGCATCCTTCACGGCCACGTGTTGGGAGCCCTTTCTATAAGAGTCGAGTTGCAATGGGCATGGGACTTCGAATTGATGAGCACACTGGACATACCGTGTACTATGTAAGTAATTACTCCATCTTTAAGTTGTCTCATTCTTCATTTCCATACTTAACATTTATCTTTTTATTACTGTGTAGACTGGTATGGATGAAGCAATTGTGCTACATGAGGGCACCGGTGCAGAGTACATGGAGCAACATGAAGACCCGGAAACAAGATTCCCAATCCTGAATGAGGCCATAATGCGGCGAACAAGGAGCATGAGTTCATCTTCACATAGCATAGGAAGTCGGACAGTGAAGTATAATGGTGATAGATCAGTAGTCCCGATTCCTACAGATCTCCCTTTCCAGCCACCAGGATTGTTGTGGAGGGGCCAACCTGCTATAACAAGATCACAAATTCTTCATCACAAGCAATCCAACTTGAACACTTCTTCCACTGTGAACAACACCACTTCAGGAAGAGGAAAGGGAAAAGGAAGGGGAGCCGGGCCGATTGGAGTTCTTGTCATGTGTTGTATTCACTGCCACTTCATGTTGGCATGTTTTGGTTTATATTGTAACAACTTGGCTGTTGGATAAATTATTGTATAATGCTTGTCAATTAGGATTAACATCTAGTTGTTGCCAAGACATTCTGTTGGTATTGCAATTGTTGGCATTATTAGGTTTATTTTTTGGTACTAGATGTTCACCTTGTTTTGGATTATGCCAGGTATACAGTAATTAAAGAAATTGCAAATGCTTTTGTTCATATTATTAGGCTTCTCTTTGGAATATTTTTCTTTCCCACTTTACAGTCTACTCATTTACTTTAACCAATTTAAGGAAAACTTGTTCATTTGATGACTTAACTCATTGGAGTAGTTTCACTCATTTGACGGGTGTATGAGCTTGCAAATTTAAAGCTACACAGCTAATATACACAGCACACTTCATCTTCTGACATTAAAACCTTGGTGAATATAGTTCACTCATGTAAGCTTCTTTTCCTCTTCATTTTGTGACTGTATCTAGCCATTTCTCAGCAAGTTTAAGGGGCTTGCATTTCACTATACCATTGACTGAATTTAGTTCACAAAACAAATCTAAATGTCTATTCTGTCAGTACAACTTTAAACCTGGTACATACATAAGGCATAAATAATTTACATTTCTACAAAACAGCAAATTTTCAATTCCATACCAATAATTTTTGCAAAACGCAGCTAACACAGTAAAATCCCTACTACAATTACATCCTCAAAAATTTCATTCCATCACCACTTTCGTTTAACTAACTGTCACATAATACTTGGATTAGATATGGAAATCCTCTTCAATCAGCGCAGCAATAAAAATAAACAAAAGCACCAAGTGATGAACAATGCACAGAAACTCTGCTTCAGTCTCCTTTCGTTCTTCCTCATCTTGGCATTAATTGTGGCTATGTCTTGTTCAATATTTCCAGCAACTCCTCCCCCATCGATTATCCTAAGCCCCACATTCCCGTCATTCAGGTTCTCCACATGCTCCAGAAGCTCATTTATCACATCTTTTGCCCTCTCTCCCATTTCATCGTCATGCCATTTGAAAAACCCACACCCCCTTCCTTGTACATGAAAATCAGTCAAATAAACGCATAGGTTTTTATTCCCCATGACAGAACGCCCCCTCAAAGAAATCATAACAATCAAATCCGATGGTTTACACTTACATGTTTATAACTTCGCATCCAAAGAATCTCCTACCTGGGTTTTGCTCGATCCAGATGTATACAAAGTGCACACAACCTACACTGACACATCGTCGACGGCCGAGGTTCTCCGACATCTCCATCACGATGCCGCGCCATCGTCGCCCTCCTCCTCTTTGTCGATGTCTATGATGATGACGCTATAGACTCAGGCATTCCTCTTCTCTGCTCCATCCTTCCTTCAATCACACCGTAGCAGCGTCGCACAAATCCTCGACAACCCTGGCCATTTAAACATCCATGGTTGAGCAATCGTTCGAATGGATTTAACCACGGTTCAAAAAAAAAATCAATCAACTCATTTGACCCACATGTTTAATCTGACATGGCAGTCCATCTGGGCATCCTAGGTGTCAAATAATCTTATGTGGCACACGGACGTTGGTCTGCCTGTCACTACAGGGCAAGATTGCTACGAGTTGAAACATTAGGGTCAACATTGCTACGACCAAAACTTAAGGGGCAACATTGCTCCGGAGATAAACTTTAAAGCAAAATTGCACCTTAACCCTATTTAATATGATTTTTTCTAAGTAGCCATATCCCAGAATCAACACAAAAATCAATTTTTTTGACCTTTTTAAAATATTAAAAATAAACAATTGAGATTATACCTATGTGACTACCTTGTTAATTAGTGAGCAATTTATGAATACTTTGGTAAGCATAATTTGAGCTTGAAGAAATATAACTTAGCTCAAATGATTCCCAGGATTCCAACTCACCTAAATTTTCATATAAAAAATGTTGTGATTACAAAAAGTAAATTTATTGGATAAACATGAAGAAAATAGTTTATAGTTATAAATATTTTAACATTAAAAATTCACCTATCTAGTCAATATCAACTAGAGAGGGGAATGAATAACGTCTTATGAGGTTCTAAATACCCTTTTTACTTTGAGCAACAACAAAAATTTACCCCTTTTACACATTTTAAAATTGTAAGAGATAACGGGTTCTAAAGCGGACAACCACTTTCGACATTATGTTGTTTTTAAAACCTAAGAAACAAGGAGACCTGCAGATAATTTCAAAAATAAGGTACTAGAATATTACAAGATGCTACAGTTGTAACATCATAAAAATTGGAATCTAATTTTACATAATTGGGCAACCGATGATTCATTAAAAAACAAATTTTTTTGAATATCACGTGATAATGAATATCTGCAAATTGTGACTGAGTGACCAATTAAACTGAACGTTAATCACACGGCTGAACCAGAGAGAGAAGCCAAGTCAAAGGGGACAAAAACCTCAAATAATTGGGAAAGAATACTCCAATCTGACGACTTCAGTCTTACATGTTCGTATACTCTTTATCAAAACAGTTCAAAAGCCAAGAATTTTTCAATCTTTACAGATATTTGATTTGGCTTTTCATCGCTATGAAAAATACTACTAATAATCCTAGATTCTTTCTTGCGACTTCGTAAACAGTTTGCCCCAAAAAAATAAATAAATAAATTACACGCAACAAAATTATCAAACCTTTTATCATCTCCAAGGGTTATTGTTTAATTTTCTTTGGGTTAAAATTTACATTTCGCCTTTTCGAGGTTTACATATCCAATATATATTCACAGTAGTATTACTATTTATCAATGAAAAACATGTGAGAAGGTAGCCGTTGGAGGGAAAAAAAGATAACTACATTAACTGAAAACAGCGTTAACATTTTTTTAAAATCCTTGGCAACAAGAAACCGACCTTAATTGATTATGAAAGATGTTCGATCAAAAAAAAAAAAAAAAAAAAAAAAAACAAAACTACGAGAGACATTGGTTTGACAGTAATTATAGGCTACGATCTCTACCACGGAAACACGTGTGGTCCAGCAATGACAGCCTTGGGCTTTCGATATTATCCGAAGACTGCAGAGTCTTCCCAGTAGTGAGACTGGGTGTGGTATTGTCCAGATTAACATTTTTTATCTTTTTAAATATAAAATAAATATAATCTTTTAACAATATATTTTCTTACAAAATAATTTTTTAATTTAAAAAGATTTAAAATCGTTGAATGGGCCTCATATAATATTTTTTAAGCTCATAATTTATGGCCCCTTCAGATAAAGTACCCTGCGAGACTCCCAGTAGACTTTTCTGTGTCGTAGAATTTTTCTCCAATAACTTTCTCTCTCTTTTTTCCTTTGTTTTTTTTTTTGGAAGACGGCTAAAAAAATAATAATTGCATTTTGGAGAATTTCCTCCCAATTTCGGCACTTCAATTTTACGGGTATACCATACTCGGTGTTCTCCTCGGCTCTATGCATAAATACCCCTCTTCCCATTCCTTTCTTTACTAAAAGGATATCTGGTGAAGAAGCGGAAAACTCACCAAACGGCTATTATTGACGTTACAAAGTTGAGAGAAACACAGAGAGACGTAGAAACCCAGAGAGAGAGAGAGGGAGAGAGGGAAACAAATACAGACAGGGCCTCAAAAAGTTCGTGGCTTTGTCTGTTTATTTTCTTTTAAACCGCTTTGCCTTATTTCTTCTGCGATTTGTCTCCTTGGTTTCACGTTCCTCGGGTTCATCTGTTGTTACCTGTCATCTTTAGTTTGAAGGGGTTCGTAGGAGAAGCAGAGAGGGGACAAACAGAGCACAATTGTACGCTCGCTATTTGTAGTCAGGTTTGTGTTTCTTCGTTTGTTTTACGATTGGGTTTTCTTTCTGTTTACTGTCTCTCTACTCCCATGAAATTTTGGGTTTGTTTAATATTTGGGTATCTTCAATTTTGTTGCGTTGTGATATAAAATGGACTTGAAGGATTCCCTGTTGGCTTTCATGTGTCCCAATTGTGATTACTATTATCATTTGTAAAATTTGTGAGTTAGTTTTCTGTTTGCTTCTCTTTCAAAATCTAACTCAGTTTTTGATTATCAATGTTTCTCTTTCGTTATGGGATATTTCATTCAATCTCAGTTTCTTCCAACCGCCCCCATCTCTTTCCCTCCCCCTAAAAGCATGCCTTTTCCTATGCATCTTGGAGACGTCACATACGTTTCCAATGTGTACTTGAACTTATCATTAAAGGGTCCATGCTCTTATTGGTTGCCCCTCCATTAAACCGGTGTAGTTTTCAATGAACAATTTCTGTTTCTGAGCCTCTGGGATTTGAAGAGAAATTTTTTCTGTTTGGCATTTGAATAGTCTGTATTGATTTTCAATATTCGATCCTTCCTCTACCCTGTGCCTTCTTCTCTCTTTCTGGAAAAGAAAAATACGTTTGCTTTGCAGAATTACAGTTACCATAAACCTTGTTCTTGTTTCTGTATAAGCACCCATTTTGAATTCCAGTTAAAAATTCTGAAATGATGCCTGTTTACTCATGCCTTTTGATTAAATTAGTTTATGTCATGGTTCTATGACATTATGCATGTGTGATCATGCGTGTGAATTGATTGAATTTATGTTTATTGTGCAACAGGAAACTCATTCAGCATCGAGCATGTCGAGGGTTGGGCGTGTTTTGCGGGCCTTGGACCTAAAGACTTGCATATTTTTATTTGTGGCCATCCCATTAGGCATCCTTGGGATATATTTACATGGGCAGAAGATAACATACTTTCTGAGACCGCTTTGGGAATCTCCACCAAAGCCCTTCCATCAAATTCCTCACTATTATCATGAGAATGTACCCATGGAGAATCTTTGCAGGCTTCACGGATGGGGAGTTCGTGAATCGCCAAGGCGTGTCTTTGATGCTGTCTTGTTCAACAACGAAGTCGATATGCTCACTATTCGTTGGAAGGAATTGTACCCCTATGTGACAGAGTATATACTCTTGGAATCAAACTCAACATTCACAGGATTGCCCAAACCATTGTTTTTCTCAATCAATAGGGACCAGTTCAAGTTTGTCGAGTCCAGATTGACATATGGGGTTATTGGAGGGAGATTCAAGAAAGGAGAAAACCCTTTCATTGAAGAAGCATATCAAAGGGTTGCACTAGACCAGCTTCTGAGAATTGCAGGTATAGAAGACGATGATCTTCTGATAATGTCTGATGTTGATGAGATTCCTAGTGCTCACACCATTAATCTCTTGAGGTGGTGTGATGATATCCCCCAAGTTCTTCATCTTCAACTGAAGAACTACTTGTATTCTTTCGAGTTCTTCTTGGACAATGAAAGTTGGAGAGGATCGGTTCACAGATATCAGACCGGCAAGACGAGGTATGCTCACTACAGGCAATCTGATGTCCTCTTATCAGATGCTGGTTGGCATTGTAGCTTCTGTTTCCGCCATATCAGCGATTTCATATTCAAGATGAAAGCTTACAGCCACAATGACCGGGTGAGGTTCGCGCACTTTCTGAACCCCAAACGGATTCAGGACGTGATATGCAAAGGGGATGACCTATTTGATATGCTTCCTGAAGAGTATACATTCAAGGACATCATTGGGAAATTGGGGCCTATACCTCGTTCTTATTCAGCAGTGTACCTTCCTGAATTTTTACTGAACAATGCAGAGAAATACAAGTATTTGTTGCCTGGAAACTGCAGGAGAGAGAGTGGCTGAGTTAGAGAACTCAATATGTGGTTGAAAAATTCAGTGCCCTTTACACCAGAAAAAGACCGCTGAATGATGATGATTCAATTCAGGGACATGGGTGAGGTCAAGCACAAGGAAACTTGTATACCAAGGAACTATGTAGTTCATTTTTTAGCTATGGAATTTGGGAATATGGCAGAAAGTGGGTCAAATTTCAAAATCTAACTAAGCCATGTAAGGTGGAATCTGAGATGTAAGTGAGCGAGGGATATAGTGTTGTGGCTCTTGCCTATTTTTGTAGTCCTTGTGTATTGTGTACCTTGCCTTTGGGTATATTGTAAACCCTAATTTGGTTAATTCTTAATTGTAGCATGGCAATTCCCAAGCTTTTCTGGTGGGAATTGTTTGTTGTTCTTGTTAATTGTTCATTTGCCCCCATATCTGTGGCTCTGTATTTATTGTTTGCTGGTTTAAAAAAACAACTCTGATATATAACAAGAAGTTGAGAAGAGATAAAAATGAAATGTTGAGAGTTTGATTATTTAAATTGTGGAAAAGTCGAGGGAAGAGAATAGGGTTGACCTGGTGAAGTTGGGGTTCACATTAGGTGCACATCCTCATGTTCACCTTATGTGCTTGTCCCTCTATTAGAGGGATGAGCACATTTTTTAATTTTTTTATAGATTATATTTATTTAGATTTAAATTATATGATATTTTTTGGAATTTTTTTGGACCCAATATCTCAAATTAATTAATTTCCAATCTCGCATTCGTAAATTTTCTCCTGTAATACCAAATATCATGAAAATTAATTAATTTGAGATCTTAAATCCAAAAAATTTAAAATATCATATAATTTAAATCTAAATAAATATAATATATAAAAAATTTAAAAAAAAAAAAAAAATGTGCTCATCCCTCTAATAGAGGGATGAGCATGTAAGAAGCACATAAGGTGAGACCTTATGTGCTCCCGTGAAGTTGGGGTGCACATTAGGTGCCCATTCTTATGTGCCCAATTAGGTGCTCATACCTCTATTAGAGGTATGATCATATTTTTTTTAATTTTTTTATATATTGTATTTATTTAAATTTAAATTATATCTGCTTTTTGAAATTTCTTCGCGACCCGGTAAGATCTCAAATTAATTAGTTTCCAATCCGCATTTATTTGTAACACCAAGATCATAAAACTAATTAATTTGAGATATACTGTAAAAAAAATTCTACAAAGTTAAAGATATAATTTAAATATAAATAAATACAATATATAAAAAAAATTAAAAAATTAAAAAAAAATATGCTCATACCTCTAATAGAGGTATGAGCACATAATTGGACACAGCACCAAATGTGAACTCGTGAAGTTGGGAGATACCAAGAAGGTGAGGTAGTGCTAGACTTTGAAGGAATCGAAACGTTGGTGGGACAACCAGACAAGACAGGAGCGCCAAGTGGCAGAGGGCGAAGACAAGAAAATTTTAAAATATTAGCTTAATTAATTTGGATTTTTATACCCCTCAATTAAATACTAATACCATTTTTAACCTCAATTAAATACTTAAAATAATGAAAAAAAAATTGGCCAAGGGTTCCAAATTGGGAATTAATTGACCAAAAGTATCAGTTGCGACTCATTTTTAAGTAAAACTGTGTGCAACTTGTCTTTGCTTATGTACTAAAATCTTTAAAATAATAGATATTTACACAACTAAATATATGTTGCACATAAATAAATAAAAGTTGTGCCCGCCCAAATTCAAGTAGCTAGCTCTAATCGTTTAATTTTTCAATTAGAAAATTTTGGCCAATTTTTCTTAAAATCGAATTAGGGCATGTTTTTTTAATCATTTATACTCCCTCACATTATACCGTACTCTTTAAAAAGTATTTTTGGTTTTTTGAGACATTTAATAGCTTCAATGAATATTAAATCTATTTTTATGTATATGCATATATTTAATAAAAGCAACAAAAGAGTAAAAATTAATATCACACTAGAGTTTATTGTAAGTAATAATATCATATTGAAAATCACTTAAATTTTATGACAAATTTAATAAACTAACTGGTCATTTTAAATTAGTTGAAAGTGACTTATTAATTTATTATAGTAATAATCATGACAGAGTAACATTTCATAAAAATATTTTAATAACTCTTAAAATTTTATAATATACTACTCTCTTTTATATTTTTTATAAAGTACAAACTATAGATAGTGTCTTATAATAAAGATTCGAAAGAGTACTTAGGGTTCTTAATACAATAGCTCATCCCTGGAAGTCTTAAATTAGGGAGTGAAGCTAATAATGAATACCAATAAGAGGTCACAACTAGGGAAGGGACCAATGGGGATGAAGATTCCCACAAAATGTCTGTCTTATTATTGAATGCTATCTTTAATTATTTTGTTGACTTTTCAAGGGTCCAACCTTTTTACTCTTCCATAAAGCCATGCACTTATGTATCACTACTTGCATTCCCAGTTTCATTCATATGCTATTTGGCCTTATCACCACCATCAATTTTCAACCCTTCAATTATTTTATCCCTACACGAAATAGACCTTTTAGCTATAACTTAACCATAATAAAAAAAATTATACGAATTTTTTTGGTATAAAAAATGCTAGTGTATATCTATCCATCAATTGAAATCCACACATTTCAAAAATCATAAAGAATATAAAAACTGATAAATATATTGAAGGTCACACAATTTTTAAGTCATGAATAATGTGATCAGATTTCATAATATTCTGTAAACATTTTACAAAATTAAACCATTCATTTTCAATATAAAAATATGTGCATCAAAATTTTATATAAATTTATAAACAAGGCGATAATAAAATTAAAACATAATATAAACGATAAGATTAAAACCCATGGCAGGCCAAAGCAGGATGAAATGAATATGACAATTTTTTTAAGCAATGGCTCCCTTGTCTTTCCATGCCATTTGGCTGTTATTATCAAGTCAAAAAAATTTAATAAAAAAAAATAGGATGGTGGGCAAAATGGGAAAGTGAAAGCCCTTGCTTACTAAGAAAATAATCAAGAAATTAAATTCAGATTTAATAAAAAAAAATAATTCTGTCGGGTTTGACCTGCTCAAATAGGGTTTTTTTTTTTTTTTTTTTTTTTTTTTTTTTTTTTTTTTTTTTTTGGAACAATCATTCCACTCATTATTCAGACTGATTAAATTTAGTTTTCAACAATTTATTTATTTTTGTTGTTTCTATTTTTAATTTTTTTTATAAGTCAATGGTTAGAATTAATATTTTACATTTAAGACAGAATATGAACATTTCAAATTGAAAAACTTTAGATGAAATACACAATTTTAAGAGGCATGTTGCGGATTGATTCAAACAAGGTAAAAAAGAAGTCAGCATGTTCCATTCATATTTAATGATGTTTGCTTATTAAACCAATCGCATATTTTGTAATTTATAAATATTAAATAATATACACATTACAAAATTTTACGTTAGAGATTAAGGAATTTAAATAAGTTCCTTAATCATTTCATATATTATGTATCGTTAAGTTATATATTAGTTTATTAATTAAACCAATTAATTTGAAGAAAAAAATACTCTAAAAAAAGTAATTTAATTGACTTCCCTAATCTCTTAAAAAAATCAACTAAATCTTATCATTAGATCCAGAGTACAAATTATTACCTCGATATTGATTGATGCGGATAAAATTAAATATACATACAGAGCGTCCTCTTTTCCTTTTATTTTTAGAAATTTGATATAAAAATTGACTCTGGAAATTTTAATAATTAGGCCTTTCCTCGGTGGCGCCGTCCTAAGGTATCTGACCTCTTCTTGTGAGAATCCTTTTGTCAATTTTCTCATTCTTGCTTTGTGAAAGTCGCTGAGCCACTCATTGTTTCGGCACATGCGTGCTATTGCTGTAATCCTAAAAATAATATCTACATTATTAACTCTTTAATAATCAATTTATATTTTTTTTTAATCTTTCAATCAAAATAGTAATAGGGAGGAGATCCTTTTATTATCATAATTTCTCATTATTCTATATACATTATAACTCTTTAATAATCAATTTATATTTTTTGATTAAAAAGATGAGTTAATTTGAACCTTCATTATCCCATTGATTGAAAAGATGAGAGAAAAGTTGATTGAAAGAAATGATAATGATAACGTAATGACTTGGTTCATTTTTTAACTTTAGATTTAATTAGACATGAGATATGATTTAGATATTATAAGAAATGATGAAAAAAGAGACAACGAGAGAAACCGACCGCAATAATATGCCCGTGTGTCATAAAAGGATTTGAATATGTAATTAATATCAGAATAGCTAATTTAACGACAAAATCTCCAAAATTTATATTAAAAACATTTTAAAGATTGATCTAAGAGTACTGTATTAAACATATTTTTGAATGAGATAAGATATTGTCACTATCATTTTTTGTCACTACCACTTTTTTACCGTTAGATCAAAATCTCAATAGGAGAGAGAAATGATAAAGGTAGATGAGATTTTGATTTAACGGTTAAAAGTAGTAGTGATATCGATAAGAATAAAAAAATAATAAGAAGAATATCCTATCTTTTTTTAATAGAACAAGCCTCACAAATAAGAATGATTAAATGCGCGTTGACGCGTGAAGTAAGGGCATAACAGAGGGCGTTTACCCATAAACGACGCGTCGTCTCCAAGTGGCAACTCCTTCTTTGCTTGACTTCACAAAACTAAACTATATATTATTGACGCGTGATTGAGAGGGTTCCTCCATTTTCCACATATCAAGTAAAAGCTCACGTCTCTGTCAACGTTTCCAACTTCAATTCCTTCACTGCCAAAAACCTTCCAAGCGTAAATACCTCAAAGCCCCTCAAAAAATGCAGCGTTAATACATGACAAGTAT
The DNA here is from genome assembly GCA_019022655.1 of Acacia acuminata. Lineage (NCBI taxonomy): Eukaryota > Viridiplantae > Streptophyta > Magnoliopsida > Fabales > Fabaceae > Acacia > Acacia acuminata. The sequence continues at coordinate 478,212 of JAFJYI010000012.1, forward strand.
GATAAAACAGCTCTTAATTAACCAACCATGAAGGCCTTAATGCCACTGTCCCAATCCTCATCCTCATGTTTTGGGTTTCTGATCTTATGGCTAGTGTCATTTTTCCTCACTTCATGCCCATTGACCCTCCCAGTGTGTCTCAACTCTTCCTCTGAATCTGAATGCCACATCCTGTTTTCCCAGTCACTAGCTATATCTTCGGATCCAGATTCTAAACTCATCGACCGTTGGTTTACATCAGCTCTTCTTCCAATCCTACCCTGCTTCCCTCTTACACTTTTTGGAACATCAAACTCATCACCACCAACCTCGTGATGTCTGACACCATTTCTCTTGTCCCTCTTCGTGTGATATGCGAACTTCTTGTCCTCACTGTTGCTCTTGTAGTTACCACGGCCACTGAACTGTCTTGATGATTCATTTTCTTCCTCGTCCGACTCCCACATGGCATTGATGTCAAGATAACTGAACGTACTTTCCGAGTCTGAATCGACTGTGGTTGAATTTTTCCTAAATTTACCTTCGTGTCTATTGATACTCCCATTAACTTGGGTCCTCCCAAAATTACTTCTTTTTTCCCTGTCCATATTACTTGCCTTGAACCTGCCTTTAGCCCCACTATAGTCATCAGAATCACCGTCAGAATAATCATCTTCATCATCAGAGAATGTATTGTTTTCAACAATCAACATCACTATCACTAGCCTGCTGCTTAGTATGTGCACTCTGCCGAAACCTTGAACCTCTAACCTCACCATCATAATCATCATTTCCAGGTGCATCAAATTTTCTAGTATTTCTGTATGAGTTTTGATTTGTATTGGGAAGGAATACATCCTTGGTCCACATTCCATTCTTTTTTTTCTTTTTTTTTTTTTTCCTTTTTCCTGAACAATCATTCCATTCATTATTTAGACTGCTTAAATTTAGTTTTCAACATCACTATCATTAGCCTGCTGCTTAGTATGTGCACTCTGCCGAAACCTTGAACCTCACCATCATAATCATCATTTCCAGGTGCATCAAATTTTCTATATCTTCCTCCCAAATCTTCTCTGTCCAGGTACCTAATTCTGCCAAGTTCTTCTTGTTCTTTTGCCTCTTCAGCTTCATATTCTTTATCCGCAGCATCTTCTATCTCAGCAATGAATCGGTCTAGCTCCTCCTGGTCACGATCTATGGAAGGCTCTGGCTCTTCCAAATATTCAACAATTCCTTTAGTTGACAGCCTGCCTTCATTGAAAACATAAGGGCTTCCTTCTTTTTTGTCAATGGCATTGAAGAACGTTGAAGCAACTCTATGGATGCTGGCCATGGCAGCTGGATCCTCAGGATTTACACCCATCAGCCGGAGCTGCTGCTCTATTTTCTTTATGTTTAACTTTTGAGATTCAAGAGCTTGCTCAAATCTAGAGACCATAATGGTGAATGGAAAAATAGGCGTTTATCATAGTAGACTTAAGCAGGGTCTTTTGTCTCTTGACCACATTCGAAAATGTCAATATATTCACTACGTAGCTATGTAAAAATCGTCATCTCACTATGGGTAATTCTAGGCACCTCTTTAGTGACATTTTGATTCTTCTGGGAAAAAAATAGGCGTTTATCATAGTAGACTTAAGCAGGCAGGGTCCTTTTTTTTTTTTTTTTTTTTTTTTTTTTTTTTTTTAAATAAATTTAGTGGCTGTGATGATCGGCTTGAAAGATTTGTTTGATTTTTCTTATAATGTTAATTTAATTGGATAATGATTCTGTGACCACTCAAATGTCCATGAACCAAAATAAAGAGCATTGCAAGGAACCACCACGAATAGAGAATCTAAATTTTTTTTTTTTTTTTACATTCAATTGGAAGAAGGATAGCATTCGCCTACCAAAACATAAAGCCATCACAAGATAATTTTGACTTTAGGAAGGATAAATGTGAGAATGTAGCCGATATACCATTATCACTGAAAAGATAAACTGAGAAGCAAGGGAAACCTTTGATAGGTCTTCCATAAGAGAAAGGTGACTAGCAGGCAGCAGCAGCTTCCTTTCCCAGATTTTAAACATCATGTATATCTTCAGTTATTGCTAAAACCTGAAAAGGCAAGATAACAACTCATAATGTACTTGAACTTTTTATACCTCTTCAAGACTCGATAAATATACAAAGACAACAACATAAAAATTTTCACTAATCAGGTCTCCAGGTTCAACTTAGCCAAGTAATTAAAGCACTGCACCTATATGCATAACCTAGAAAGAGATTAACACGGAAACCTCATAATAGTATTTAAACTGATGAGCTTTATGAACAACATTTTGCCAACTGTTGCATGTCCGTATGTGAGTATGCATGTGAAGCAATCCACATGCATATGACATGTTTGTTTCAGTGTGTCAACCTAGTGTTTTAGGATGCTTCAGCTGCATGAATGTGAGTGAACAGAAGAAAGGCAAAATGAGAAACCTCACCATAAATAAATAAATAAATATATATATATATATATATATCTTCATATGCATGCGTGATTATGTGAACAATTCAGGTCAGATTAAAAATATAAATGGTGATAATAGACACTTCTAAATCAAAACTCCGGAATAATACAGAAAAACTTGAAGTCAGACATCCTGGAAGGAACTGGCTGACAATATAAAAATAAAGCCCTAATAATCTATAACATAACTTCTAAGATATTAATTGAATGTCCAGCCTGTCCCACAGGCACTGCCTCCATCACCAATATATGTCATCTTTGAATACAATACCTCTACAAGCATAGAACCACACTCTGAAGTCAAAGCTGTATGGATTCTTGAAATCCGAGCAAAAGCAGTCATTGCAACACTAGCCTGGTAAGCACAATCCCTCATTAAAAGAACGGTGCGTTGTAGATCACCTGGGAAAAAAAAGAGAACATATTAAAGCAACACATAGTTACTATAACAAAATCACAACTTAACAAGAAAAACTTGCATATGCACGTATTATTCCTGATTAAAGGAGTACAGCCATGTTAAAAAAAATCACGTATCTATATTCGTCGGGAAGAGGATTCTCTCCTCATCATTTTTCTCATTTTCCCTCATCAGCTCATCTGAGTCGTTGATTAGGAAGATGAGAGAAATGTTAAAGTGGTATTGTAATTGATTGGATGGATATGATTTAAAGATGATGAGGGATAATGAGAAAAAGATTATGAAAGAAACCCAACCCATATTCATCGTGTGTCAAACGCTAATCAAATATAATGTGGCTTTTTCAAATAGCACATGAAAACTAAAATTTTTGCTTTGTTTCCATTTTTAGAAGTAGCCTCCTAGTCTCTTTTTTAGACCCAATATCTGTTAAAAAAAAATGAAAACAAACAGATCACTAGAGACCGGGCACAAATATTTAACTTTGGGCATTATTTTCTTTCACAGAAGTTCTAACTTTCATAGTGAAGTATGCTCTATAGTCTATAACTGCTTTGGAGTAAATATCAAGCCCATTTCATAAAATGAATCATAATTTCCGATCTCAACCTGTGAATACCATCAATTATGATTAACTGCAAAATATAAGCAGTTCATTCAGCTAACTTTGAAGTTTGAAATAATAATTGAGATGAAACTATTAAGAAAGTCAAACCATTAGTGCTCCTGCTTCAACTGCTCCTCTCACCATTGATATTCCACATCTATTCGGTGAGTGGACACAAATGACAAACAGAGTTTAAGCCCAAACTTGAAGAACATGGGAAAAGAAAACTCATAGATAGACTTAAGAGTATTACATTTTGGGTGAAGCATTGAGTCTATGAAAGAAGAACAGAGGTTAAGCATCTCATATATCCATTTTCGGCTAAGTCCGAACGGCAAAGAACAATAGGCATTAACATCCAAAAACAAAAAGATCATGAAATCGAAGTACCCAAATGATGACAACACTTCCATCCAGAGCATATTCGAAGCTCCTGGAAGAGGGACATGATTGTCGGAGAAGAATGGCAGAGTTCTTTGACGACGGACGGACGGAGGAGCCCTAGTTAAGGGTTTTCCAAATTTCTCATTTTCTCCTTGCAGATGGTGACATGGTGTGTGCTCTTGTGTCCGATTTCTCTCCCCATCCTATCTCTGCCCATCCCTCCTCATCCTCAGATCTAGCTGTCGAAATTTTGATCCAACGGCCAGATTATGTTTTTCTAACTACCGCATGCGGTATTTCGAAAAAAATGATCTGGACCGTGGGATCAAAATTTCGACGGCCAGATCTGAGGATGAGGAGGGATGGACAGAGAGAGAATGGGGAGAGTATCTGGTTCCGTGTGGTCTTTCGTCTCTAACACAATAGCTTGCCTCCCTTTTCCAACTGACATGGGTTAGTAAAGTATGTCAATTGCTCCATTGACTAACGTGCACCCTACTAGATGCAAAGAGAAGAAGATTATCCCCTCATCTTTTTTCTCGTAGCCAATCTGAGTTATTGATTGGAAAGAAGAGGAAAAAGTTAAAGTAGTATTATGATTGATTGGACGAATATAATTTAGAGATTATAAGTAATAATAAGAAAAGCATTATGAGATAAACTCAACCTGATGCAAAGTTGCACAAAGCCAAATGAATAATGAACGGTTTGGAGGTGAAGGTGTTCCTAGACACATTAACTATGTTTGGCATGGCAATGAGACCATGCCTAAGCCCAATGAAAAGGTAAAAAAGCTCATCAAGAAAGAAACACAAATCCGTCCGTTTGGCAAGGCATTTTGCTATGATGGACTTTTCTAAAAAAAGTGGCTTCTAAAAAAAGTGGCTTCTAAGTGAAGCCACTTTTTTGAGCTTTTCCATCATCACCGTTGGACAGTAACTCGCACGACTCTTATGGCAGTGAATGGTGTCGTTTATAGTTCGGTGGATTAGGGTGTGGCGCTGTGGAGTACCACATGCGCAAAAAGTCCAAAAGCCTCTAAGCTAGCGGTTAGATTAGGGTGCGGTGCTGCTCAAATTCAAAAATAGAACAGTACTAGCTTCAGCTATATCTCGAAGAAGGCCGAGAGAGATGCCTCACATAATCTCAAACTCCTGAAAATATTAACATTCTAGTGTACTTTTGCTATACTTTTATATTTCCCTCCGTTCATATATTTCTCTTTACGCCTTCACATTATCTTAAACATGGCAGGTCCAAGTAACTTCTTTCTAGTTTCTGACTCATACAACTCTTCCTTTCTTAAAGCTTTACTAAATAATAAGCAGCCTAACATGTTTACTGACTTATCTAATATTGTACCACTTTCTTATTCTTCTTTAATTTCTCACGATTCTTTAGAGGTGAACATTCCTTCTTTCTGCCTCAAGGATTTATGTTCCTTCTTCTACTCCAAGGGTTAATGTTCCTCTTCCATCCCCAAGGGCTCAGGGTTCTATAGTTAATGTTCCTATTCCATCCCAAAGGGTTCAGGATTTTATTCCTATGATTACCAAAAAAGATAAATTTGAAGCGGGTCCATCAAGGAGTCATACCACGAGAATCGCCAAGTGGAAGAGATTCTAGAGTCTACCCGACCTTCTAAATTAAGGGACCCTACTTCCAGTCTGGCTAAAACCACAGATCCATTCTCATGTGGTTGCTGCCATATTTTACGACAAATCATTCATACCAATGGACTTCACTATCAGAAACTTAAAGTTCATAGGAGGATTGGTATGGTTTGTCATTATGTCTTTCACCAGGATGTGCAAAAAGATTCTTCTAATAGTGAAAGCCTTCAAATGTTTGATTTTAGCAACAAAAATATAGAAGAAATCAAACATTTCCTGGCATAGTATTGTTCAAATCAAACCGCATTAGGGTATGTCTTGGCGTCAGACCCCTTATCAGCCTATTATAAGGCCCTCTGCGTTGGTTTGGAATGGACTAAAACTCAAAATAAACCCCTCAGTAATCATTCCCAATCAATATAGAAAATATAACTTCTAAAGGAAAAGAACCCAAAGTTGAAAATAATTTAAGAAGTGATTCCTCAGTTTTCAAACTGAGTGAAATGTTTATGACAAGAGCTGAATAACTCGATAGAGCAACATCAATGATTGAAAGATTTTAGTAACCTATTCCATCTACCCCTTAGCCAAGTGATTAAACATGTTCTTTTGAGCAAATCCACTATAAAAGGGATATGTCGCAGAGAAGGGCTAAAAGAATAGCCCCATAGAAAGCTTCAAAATCGTATGAGGTGAGTCTCTACATTGAGAGAGACGTTACTTTATAAAGATTCCATCTCAAGAGCAACCAATCAAGCTGAGATTAGCAGACTTCAACATGAGATAGTCCAACTTTATAGTGGGATTGTACCAACTGCTGCTCTTATTGTATGAAAGAGCATCGTTTTTTTCTTTTTAGCTTCTAGTTTATGGCTGTACTTTGTTATTTTTAGATTAATAAACCTAAGATTCAGGTTGTGATGACCTCTCATCTTGTTCCTCACTGTTAATTTTAGTTCGCTCATTATCTTCATATTCTAATACGATAGAAAATAGGAACATGATAATCCACCTATACTACCTCATATTGAATTTATAATTCATACGAACAAAGCATACTAACGTATTGCTAAAAGTAATTTTGTGCTCAAAATTCACCATCTTATCCAACATCCTATTTCACTATCTTTTGTTGCGCCACTTTAATACATTATCTGTCCTTAATCAAAATCTCCAAATCATAAATTCTCATCACCAACAATAGATATAAGACGGACCCTAAGTAAGCTAAACAGATATCCAAGTAAATTTCAAAACTACATAAAGGAAAGTGCACATGTTATGATATTTAATTTGCCACGGCTGCAAAAATTTTGAAAGAAAATAGTTGGAAAATAAAAGTTATGGAATGTTTAGCTCTGATATAAAAAATGTAACACCTAAAATCTAATATCCAAATACATATTTGTAATATGGCCAATCAACAAAAATCTATTTTTACAGGGCCAAATTAATTTCCCAAAATATTTCATAGTTTACACAAAGTGGAAATCTTAAGGTCATAACAAATAAAAATAACATAACGGGATTTGTAGCAGTATAGAAGAGCATTCAAAGCTCACTCCATAGGTGCCTTTCCTTGCTCCCTACTAGAATAATCACCTAAAAATGTTAATACATAATGAGATTCTACGTCTCAGCAACTACTGAAAGTTTCTACCGTATACAAGCAAATCACATATGACAAAAAGTAGGAACTAATTACGTATATATATTTGTATATACCTTAATTCTCCTGCAAAATTTTGTTACAAATTTAATCACCATTAGGTCAACATACTTTCAATACATTATATGCTATATAATTATACAATATGTAGTATGTAATCTCCCTTAAACCACTTTCTATCCTTGTACCGTTGATTGAAGTCATAGGCTAACACATAATCTAACAGAAACTCATCTATCTGATTGGATTGTCCCAAGCTCACTGAATCTTAAGATACACCTAGCCAAAGCTATGGAACTTAAGTTTAGACTTTGGTTCCCCTCCTTAAAAGCACAACTAAGGACGTGTCACATGTCACACAACTCTAATGCAATCCTGGTTAAAAGGAAAACATAGAAGATAGGGTCTTGACAAGTACCAATCACTAGTCACTAAGTGATGACAAAAAGATCTTATCATAAAAAATCTTCCTTACTCCAACCCATCACCAATACAGCCGCCATGATAAATATATTCGTTCAAAAATAAAGTATATTAAATCATGTTTTGTTTATATCAAATATTATCATAGTACTAAACCAACATCTCTTAAAGCTTTTTTGGACCAAAATATCATTTTGGAATTCGAGACTAAATAGTAAATCACCGTGTAAATAGTAATTCACTCTGCAATCACGGTTCAATCCCTGTGCAAATAGTAAATCACCATGCAAATACTAAATCACTGTACAATCCGATAGTGCTATTAAATGAAATGCATTTTTTGACAAATTTAAAGATCCCATCTCAAATCTTAAAAACCTTATAAACCATAAAATAGTTTTTCTATACATATAATTTACTCCATTTTAAAAATAAATATATCTAATCATATGCAATTCACAAGTATATGGAAAAATATTCAAAATTACCTGTTACTCTATAACTTCCAAATAATCAACAAAAAGTTATCACAAAGCTTCCAAATAATTACCACCTTACTCTCTTTCTCTCTCTCCTCTCTGACCGTATGGGGGGGGAGAAGAAGAGGAGAGACGAGGTATTTATAGAATTTTTGGGTCTCAACCAGGGGCGAACCCAAGGGGGGGGGGCCAGGGTGGGCCACCGCCCCCCCTAAAAAAAAAAAAAAAAAAAAAAAAAAAAAAAAAAAAAAAGATATACAAAATATTTTATATGGCAGTCGGCTTCCTTTTCTGGTCTTTTGTTTGTCCCGCTGCCATTGAACGTTGCTGGCTTTCTTTACTCTCTTCTCCTCCGTTGCTCTTTTAGCGTGGTACTGCTTTTATTGTTTTCCCTTCTTAGTTTATATGATTAATCTCTCGACCTAAAATCGCTGAAGTGCCTTCGTCTTCGTCATTTTCTTTACTCCATCCACTGGCCCACACCCTTGCAGCCTCCCGTTGATCATATAAATAAAGAAGTTCGCCAGCTACGTACCTCCATTTCCATCTTAGCTACGAGTTTCTCTTTCTTTAATTATTCTGCCCCATGGGAATGCATTTTACTATAGTAAATGAATTTAATTAGATGTTGAGCTCCTTGGGGGTGGATTTTGTAATATTTATGTTTCTGGATTATGTTAAGTTTGTTATGGTTTTTGGATTATGATTCAAAATATTTGAAGTTTCTGCTTTACAATGTGTTTCTTTTTTAAAAATTTGTATTTGAAGATGGAGTCACAACACATTTTGAACTTGACATTCCTAAAAATTTAGATTTTATTAATTTATTAACTATATCTAAATTATGTCAAGGGCTAAAAAGAACTGAAAAGTCCATCATTTACCTTCTTATTAATAGAGTGATTAGACTTGTACTTACTTTTTCAGTTTCTACAACAATTAATGAAAAATATTTCTTTGCTATGAAAATAATCAAGAATATGCTAAGAAATAGAATAGAGGACCAATTTCTTTATGATTTTTTGATTACATACATTGAAAAAGAATTTGTTTTGAGTTTTAACACGGATTTAATTATAGATAAGTTTAACCATATGAAACCACGTAAAGTAAAAATCGAATGAAGTGATATAGTAATGCATTTGTTTCAATTTTTTTGTAACTATGTCTATATTGTGTTTTAAATACTTTTATTTATGATATAATATTTTTTATTTTCGCCCCCGTCATTAAAATTTCTGGGTCCGCCACCGGTCTCAACCACCTTTCAAATATCACATGTCCATCTACTATCCAACTATCAAACACATGTCCATCTACTATCCATTATCAAACACATGTCCATCTACCATCTAACTATCAAACACATGTATATTTGTCATCTAACAAAGAACCGGCTTGTCTCCAATTCCTTTAAGATCTGCTCCCCTCCTTTTCTTTCGTACGACGTCGTTTTGGTGAAGAAAGGGAGCAGTTGGTCATTAAAAAAAAAATCTGGGTACTAACAGGTACTAAAAAAAATACTTCATGATCTACAAAAAATATTTTAGGGTCTTCAAAAAATTATTTGAATTATTTTTTCAGTACTAATAAGTATCTAAAAGAATCTTTTTAGTACCAGCCAACATCTTAAAAATATATTTTTAAGACTCTAAAATAATTTTTTAAGATCATCAAGTATTTTTTTCAGTACCAGTCAATATCTTAGAGTATCTTTTTAGTACTTGGTGAGTATCTTGAAGTATTTTTTCAGTATCATGAAATATTCCCTTTAATACCATTCAGTACTCTAAAATATTTTTTCAAAATCTTAAAATAATTTTTCAATATCATGAAATAATTTTTCAGTGTCAAGTATCCTTAAAGTATCTTTTTAATACTTTTTCAGTACAAGTCAGTATCATGAAGTATCCCTTTAATACCAATCAGTACTCTAAAATATTTTTTCAGGAGCTTAAAATAATTTTTCAAGATCATAAAGTATTTTTTCAATGTCGTTCAGTATCCTAAAATATCTTTTTAGTACATTTTTCAGTACAAGCCAGTATCATGGAGTATCCCTTGAGAAACAGTCAGTACCCTGAAATATTTTTTGAAGATCATAAAATATTTTTTATAGATCATGAAGTATTTTTTTAGTACCGGTTAGTATCTAAGTATCTTTTTTTTAGTACCCTGATTTTTTTTTAATGACCACCCGCTCCCTTTCTCACCAAAACGACATCGTACGAAAGAAAAGGAGGGGAGTGGATCTTAAAGGAATTGGAGACAAGCCGGTTCCTCTAACAACCATATACTTATCTACCGTCAAATTTGCTTATCTACGGCAAAACCATCATTCAAGTTAATATTTAGTTTTTTACCTTGATTTCAAAGAACAAAAATACCGATTATACAAGAATGTTACATTATTATAATTCTAAAAATTAAAAAAAAATAGGATGTTACAAAATTAGGTCGATTGGCTTCGTATTCCAAAATGAAAGAAGATTAGCTTCGGGATTGGATGGAATAGAGTTAGTGATTTCCAACTCTCTCTCAGCAATAACAGATGCCCCAAGTATTAAATTTAGTGCCTTTCTTTGGCAGCGAATTAGACCGTACCAGAGATTGCTCCAGCTGGGGGAGTACGCTTATAATGCTGAGCTTTTCTTACCCATGATTAGTATTATTAACTCATATTATGATGCTTTAGTATTTACTCTTGACATCCCTTTTCCTTTTTTTTTCCCTCTCAGTTTACTGGAATTATAACATTGTTTATAAGAAATGCTTCTTGCAGCTAATTCTTCTGTGAAAATTATGGCAAGTTTATGATTGACTCATGCTTTGGATATAGCGTTTAAACATGTCTCAAATGTCCATACATTATTTTCGACACAAATGATAGGTTTATTTAAGCATTTCAGTATTTTGTACTTTTTTTAATGCTAATTTTACTTTTTTTAGCAAAGTTACATTTCATTTTTATCCCAAATTATCACATAATATACAAGTATACAACATATATATATATATATATGTATGTATGTATGTATGTATGTATATATATATATATATATAGGGTTTATCATTTGTCATATCATTTAACATAAAGTTTTGTTAAGTCACCACAAAACTACGTCGTTTTGGCGGGAGTTAAGGGAATTAATGAAGGGTGTTTTGGTATTTTTGTTTTTGTATTTATTATATGAATTTTACAAAAGACCCTTCATTAATTCCCCTAACTCCCAAAACGACGTCGTTTTGGGATTAGGGGAATTAATGAAGGGTCTTTTGATATTTTTGTTCAGCATTTATTATATGAATTTTATCAAAACATCCTTCATCAGTTCTCCTAACTCCCAAGACAACATAGTTACACCCTTCATTAATTCTCTAACTCCCAAAACGACATAGTTCTAGAGTGAATTGACAAAACTTTATGTCAAGTAACATGACAAACGATAAACACACACACACACACATATTTAAAACATTCAATAAGATTCTGCATGCTCCTTTTTTTATCTCAACTGACTTTTCAAACGCTATACCAAACAAGAGCCATCTGGAAGAAAAACTTACTTTTGCCATTGCTATCTCAAACACAAATTATATCTACAATCCGACTTTTTTGAAAAAAAAAAAAAAAATTCCATCTAAAAAAACCACTTATGCGACCGCTATCCAAAACGGACACATTATTCTTGGAGAAAAACGGTGAATGACTTAAAGTGCTATTCCTATTAAGTTTATATTGATGACGATGATTACTAAATCATGATTCATGGAAGGGATATTATCTTATACTCCTTACGATCCTAAATATAAGACATAATTAACCTTTTTCTAAGAAATTAATTAAGTTAAATAAGTTAATTAATCACATCATATTATTTGTATTCTTTTATTATATATTAGTTTATTAGTCAAACTAATTATTTTGGAAAAAATAAAAATAAAAATATTTTAAAGTAATTTAATTAGCTTCCTTAATCTATCCAAAAAATTAATTTTATCTTATATTTAGAACCATAGAAAGTATATAATAATGTTAATGACATAGAATTATAAGGAGGATGAAAAATCTTGTGATGCCTGAGTTAATTTTTCAACGCTGCCACTTCATTTACATCAAGAAATATATGTCTTCTAGTCTTAAATATAAGATATAGTTAATTTTTTTAAGAGATTAATAAAACTAATTAAGTTTTTTTTTTAATTATATGATATGTTATATATCATTATATTATATATCGGTTTACATGTTATGCAAAATAGTTTGAAAAAAACAATATCAATATAACTATTTTAAAGTAATTTAATGAGCTTTTCCAATATTTTTTTTTTAAAAAAAAAAAACAACTTTATCTTATATTTAATGCAAAAGGGAGTATCAAAATTCACTTTTTGATTCAACTAACCCATCTCATATTCCTCCATCTCAATTGCTCATCATACATCAGTGATAATATCAACTGCTTTGAATTAACTCATCATCTGAAGATTCTCATAGAGATTACTTGAACGGATTTTCATTTGATCTGATAATCAAATGGAAAGAATACGCAGTGGGGAATGGGTCGTATAGAAATGCCCAAATAAGAACATCAGCAACGTGACATAACAGGAAATATTTAGGAAACATATCAAAAAAGTCTCAACCCAAATCTCATAGAGACTTTTTTGATATTAATTACAGAGAAAAAATATCAAAAAATTCACGTTGTTAAAATAATTTTTCTTATTGTTGAAATAACTTTTATTGTTGTTAAAATTTTCCTATGAAAAATTTGTTATCAAAATGGTTGTTCATGTTGCTAAAATAGTTTTTAGAATTTTGTGTTAGTTTTACATTTGTGATTTTTTTGTTGCATTCACTCTTTCTAACCCAATGCATATGGTTGAGGATCCGGTAAAGATTTGCAACAATCAGATTTTTGGTGGATTGCACATAGACTTTTTTGTGTTGAGCACTCCTAGAGTAAAACTTTTTTGTGATGGGCACTCCTAGAGTAAAAGTTCATTAGCCAATCTACATCTTAGATAACAGACGTTATTTTTTTTTTCTAACGGCGTTGTGCTTAGTTTACATTTTTTTAAGTTTGTTGTGCCAATTACGTACATTTTTAAAAGTTTTTTTGGTGTTTAAGGTACACTTAAAAGTTATTTGTCTTTGGGCACTATCGGAGGTAAAGGTTCGTTGGCCAAATTGTTTCTTAACCTTAAAATGAATTATCAATTACTTTACTATTTTTCTATCATTTTCCTAAAAATCTAATGACAATATTAACAACATAATTAATCAACGTTGATGTGAATATGCATGTTGATGTGAATATGCATACATACATACAGACACATACGAACCTTGATATGTCGGATTAATGAGTGAGCCAAATGGAAGGCTTTTGGTTACCTTCCTTCCCTTTCCCATGCTTTTGGCTTTATTCATTAATATTACTACCTCCTGGTCTTAATTATAAGAGCTAGTTAACTTTCTTTGGAGAGATTAAGAAAGTTAAATAAGTTAATTAATCATTTCATATGTTAAATATTCTTAAATTATATATTAGTTTATTAGTCAAACTAATAAGTTTGAAGAAAAAAATAAAAATAAAAATACTTTAAAGTAATTTAATTAGCTTCCTTTAATCTCTCCAAAAAATTTAACTAGCTCTTATAATTAAGACCGGAGGGAGTATTATTTTTTGACGAATATGCATGATGAACTTGTCTTAGTTGTTTCTGTTACTGAATATGATTGGGAAAACTGAGTGATTTCTATTATTGCAATAAATGATATGTAGAAATCATTACAATAAATTATATTTATACATCAATGAACCTTATAATAAACTATAGTTAGTCTTCTAACTAAATACATAATTATAACATAAAGCTATTATAATCATAATATTATCTTATACTTGACACCCCAATAAGTTGGAGCGTGGATATTTTTCATGCCCAGCTTGGAAATGATCTCATGGAACCGGAAGGATGCATCTTGGTGAATATATCAGCCAATTAATTAGCAAACTTGATCAGAAGGATGTGAATGATCCGAGCTTGGACTTTTTCATGCACCAAATGAGTAATTGATCAAAAGCACTTGATCTTTATAGAGATACCTTTTTACTAGCCCCAAATCCAATCTAAAAATCTATTTTCAATCTGTAGATACCCTTTTTACTACTAATTTTTAATTTAAATTTTTATCAAAAGCAATTGATCTTTATAGAGATATGTCAAAATATATAATAATGAATGTACCTAATATTAACTAAGCGTTCGAATCAATGGGAGTTAGCTCTAACAAAAGTGGCTAGTTTTTCACAACGTGACGAACTAAAGTTCAAATTTTAACTAAGAGATATATTCATATTTAGTGTCTAACAATTTCTCAAATAAGATTGTCCTTAGTAGAAAGATATCTATGCTTTGGGGGAAAAAAGGAACTGAACATTTATTTGAGATTAAATGTGTGTGTATATGATGAATTCTCATTTTTAATAGATTTAAGATATATTTATATATATTTGAGAAGTTATCAATACTAAATTAAAGAAATTTTCTTAAGATTTTAAGATATATCAATCTGAATATATCATTAGTGGGATTTCAATTTAAAATAAAATTTTTTTGAGTTTTAGAAATAAATAATAGTAATGAGAAGTTGTCTAAAGAAAAAAAAAAAAGAGTTTTATTATTATTATTATTAGAGTCAAGGTGCAAATTTACAAATCAACTATTACCCGAGGAGCGCCCGACACAAATAACTATTGAAGGGACTAAAATGGCCAATCAACAATTAAAAAGTGAAAAAAAAAAAAAAAAAAAAACACAATTTGGAGCAGATTCGCCAACGAACTAGTACCCCATCACCGTCTTGGTGTCTTCGTCTTCCATTGATCATCATCATTGCGGTCGGCGACGTCGGCATTTCCAAAGCTTCTATTGTTGTTGGGTGTTCCACTCACCCTCTTGAACTCATCCAAGTAGTCCACAGCGCTTCGGACCGGCACGCACCTTGCACCCCGGTTCCATCCCTCCAATGCCACAAGCAAAGAACCGCCGCGCCACAATACCGCTCGCTCATCTCTGTTGGTGTTTTCTTTTTCCAACAAGAAGGCTTAACTGCTCTTTTCTCTAGCGTTTCCACCACCATCCTATGTGTCTTGCCTCATATTTTAACTTAATTATTTGGTGTTTTTTTAATAGTTATTTGTTTTTTTTTTCACTTTTAATAGTTATTTGGTGTTTTTTTTTACTTTTTAATTGTTGATTGTCCATTTTGATCCCCTCAATAGTTATTTATGCCAGACGCTCCTCAGATAATAGTTGGTTGGCAAATCTGCACCTTCACCCTTATTATTATTATATAAATACCTTTTCTTTTTCAACAGAGCATGTGGAGATGCGAATTAAACAAGTTTGACTAAAATAATAAAGTGGGCCGTTTGGATTTAATGCAAATGGGGCCACAATTTGGAAAAAAGGAGGCAAGACCTAATAGGGAAGGGTTAGTTTTTTTTTTTACCAACATGTGGTTAGTCTAGCGGAATGTAGCGTTGGATTCCCTTAAAAGGTTTAGGGTTCGAGCTGCGGTAAAATCATTCGTAATCCACCTTGTATGAAGTTACCACTGTTGGGAGGATCGTCATTGCCACTGCAGAACCCGAAGTGGTTGCACACTTGCCACCATTTTATTATCAAAAAAAGGGTTAGATTTTTCTCATAATTATTTTCTTATTATCCTTCATAATCTCTAAATCATTTCCATCTAATTAATCTGAAACATCATAATATTATTTTAATTTTTGTTCTCCTCTTCCCAATCAAAAATCCAGATAAGATGATGAGAGATGAGGAGAAAGAAAGCTTATCCCAATCAATTGTTCAGATAGGATGGGAGTGATTATTGTGATAGTTTGTTTATATTAATTTTAATTTCTTTTCTCTTAATTAAATTTAATTTAGGCTGTTCAATTCAAACAAAAATATAAAATGAATATTTAACTGAGGTTTAAGTACCAAATCCTCATGGAAATTATACTTTATTCATTTTTTATTGCTTATACTGTCCGTATACGTACGGAATATATAGAGTTATAGGCTCTATATTTTACCTCTATCAATATATGATTTGTGTGGGGGAGATTCAAAAGTAGAAAGAAAAATATAATAAAGTATATTTTTCTCCGCCCGAAATAAGAGGGCTTGAGTTGGATAGTGTAAAATTGCGTGGAGAACATGCTGCGAAGAATCTGACATGCCCAGATAAAACAAAAAGGCCGACACTTTCAATAAATAATATCCATTTCATTTTGCATGTCATCCAAACAATCCTTTACTTTCTGGGAACCCACGCACACGGCACACCCCCACAAACTCACCACATATACTATTTATAAACTGGCCCTATTTATAAATCTAGTTTAATCAAATCTCACATGGGGAAAGCATCTCAATCATTATAGACCTTGAGATCGGTATCCTAGTAATCGGCTTGACCTGCAATTAATGTTATTGTTGCCTTTATATATATATATATATATATATTCTAGTTAATTTGATGCATTTGCATGAACCTTGAGATCGGTATCCTATTTTTTGTATTTAAACGATAATATTTGAAAAATAAAACACATAGTGATGATACGTAATTGGAGAACCTGATATGATAGATATAAGTAAATTAATCAATATTTTCTTTTCTTTTTTATGTGATTGCGGTTAAAGGGCTCGTGTACAAGGGCAGAGCCAGGAATGAAAATTAGGGGAGCAAAAATTACAAAATAAAACCCAATGAAGTTAGCATTTGAAATTAGGAGGTGAAAATTACAGAATTGGACCCAAAATTTTAGGAAATCATGCTTTGACCCAAAAATATTTCAATATTTTCATTGTAGTCCCTTTATGGAACTTTAAAATAGGGACTAAAATGATAAGTTTGAAATTTTTATGAGGCTAAAGTATAATTTTCAGAAAATTTTGGTCCAATTATGTAATTTTAGGGGGCGGGGGCCACGTCCATGAGAGGGTCTACATCGGGCCTCTGGTTTGCCTCCTCTGCCTCCGAATCTCAAACGGTCTGATCCCACACACCTTCACCTGCCAAGACGCAAGTCTGATTGAAAGTCCCGTCCTGTGGAATACGCTTCAATAACTCCATTAAGAAGTCAATCCGCCCCTGCTCGTGTACATATCAATATTAATCAAAGAAAATATAAAATAACAAGAGAATCAGTTATCATTAACCATGCCGCCTCACATAAAAACACCAAGCTTAACTAATTAAGTTCTATATGTAACCTTTTTTTTTCTCAGAAATATGTAACCATTTAATAATAAGAAAATCTCCTTCCTCTATTACTAATAACTCTTGCATGAGAAATATCCCTCCTTTCTTGAATAAGTAATTTTTATATAATAACGAACAAAATTACACCCCCATTTATTTTTTATGTACACACATATATGTATATGTACATGCATGTGTGTGTGTGTGTCTGGGTGTAATTAAAGCAATTTTACTAGTTCGTTTGCACACGTAGTGTATACGCTTGATCGAAAAAAAAAAAAAAAAAAAAAAAAAAAAAAAAAAAAAAAAAATCCAATAAAAGAAGATGAATATGATTACCCATTTTTTTAGCATGAAATTATGTAAGATCTGTTAAACTATGGTTACAGCGTGCAAATTGCGTAGTGTATACGCGTTGCAATAAATGTTACTCCCTCCGGTCCTAATTATAGGAACACTTTTATAGTGTAAATTACACTATAAAAGTGTTCCTATAATTAGGACCGCAGGTAGTATTTATTATCAAGCTATTCCATATTTTATGACTTTTTATTTGCACAAAAAGTATAATCCATATTTTATGACTGACTTTTCTACTATATTTGGAATTTGTATATGGTGGGGAAGGAAATCTTTCCAATTTCTTTTATATATGCAGCAATTTTTTTTTTTTGCCCGGTAAGTTCAGCCTTCATTAAACCAAACTAAAACATGCCAACATAGTCTGTATGAGTTCAGGGAAATAAAAGAACAAGAACATAAAACGGAAAAACTAAAAACATGATAACATTATATCCTGGATCATCAGCAATTCTTGAAGCATCCTTCTCCAAAAGACTCTGCGACTGAGATGGAGGTCTCCACGTCTAACCCGAAGGACACGACCCTCCAGTGAAGCTTCAACCACCTAGTTGGCCACTGATTTTATATATATTTAATATATTTTTTTTCTAAGCAGCCATGTCCCAAAATCCAAACAATAATAAACTTTTAAAATTTCTAAAATATTAAAAATAAACAATTGAGAATGCCGATATAAGTACCTTGTCAATTAGTGAGCAATCTATTAATACTTCTGTAAGCATTATTTGAATTTGGAGAAATATACTTTAGCTTAACTCACCTAAACTTTCTTGTATAAAAAAATGATCACTAGTTAAAAAGTGAAATAAATAATGGGTTATAAGTTCTGAATACCCCTTTTACCTGTTGTAAAACTATGAGAGATAATGGGTTATATAGCGGGGACAACCTCTCACGTTGTTTTTAAAACTGTAAGAAACAATAAGAGCTGCTGACAATTTCAAAAATAAGGCACAGGAATGTTATGAGATTCCACAGTTGTAACCTCATAAAAATTGGAATATAATTTTACAAAATTGGGCAACCGGTGATTCATTAAAAAACGTAAATGTTGAATATCACGTGATAATGAATATCTGCAACTTGTGACTGAGTGACAAATTACGTCTTAGATGTTCCTATCCTCTTTATTTTTTTGATAAAGAAGAAGGCAAAACGCCTAAATTACAAGCAAACGAAGACTAAAACACTCTTGGTCCACCCTCTTATCCTCTCTATTAAAACGACATTATGGGAGATATTGCTTTCACAGTAATTACAGGCTACGATCTCTGCCCCGAAAACACGTTTGATCCAGCAATAACAGCCTTGGGCTTTCGATATTTTTTAACAATATATTTTCTTACGAAATAATCTTTTTAATTTATAAAGATTTAAAATAATCTTTTTTAAGCTTATTATTCTTCTATATAATTATGGCCCCTTCAGATAAAATTTTCTGCGAGACTCCCACTAGACTTTTTCTACCTGTCATCTTCTTAGTTTGAAGGGCTTAGTAGGAGAAGCAGCGAGTAGAGAAACAAAACCCAATTGTACGCTCGCTATTTGTAGTCAGGTTTTTGTTTCACGATTGGGTTTTCTTTCTGCTTAATGTCTCTCTACCACCATGGAATTTTGGGTTTGTTTAATCTTTGGGTATCTCCAGTTTTGTTGCGTTGTTGATATAAAATGGACTTGAAGGATTCCCTGTTGGCTTTCACGTGTCCCAATTGTGATTTCTATTATCATTTTTAAAATTTTTGAGTTCGTTTTACGTTTGCTTCTCTTTCACAATCTAACTCAGTTTTTGATTATCAATGTTTTTCTCTTTAGTTATGGGATATTTCATTCAATCTCATCAGTTTCTTCCAACCGCCCCCATCTCTTTCCCTCCCCCTAAAAGCATGGTTTTTCCTATGCATCTTGGAGACGTCGAATACGTTTCCAATGTGTTTTTGAACTTATCACTAATGGGTCCATGCCCCTTATTGATCGCCCCTCCATTAAACCAGTGTATTTATCAATGAACAAATTCTGTTTCTGAACCTCTTGGATTTGAAGAGAAAATTTTTTTTTTGTTTGTCATTTGAATAGTGTGTATTGATTTTCAATATTCGATCCTTCCTCTACCCTCTGCCTTCTTCTCTCTTTCTGGACAGAAAAACACGTTTGCTTTGCAGAATTACAGTTACTATAAACCTTGTTCTTGTTGTCTGCATATGCACCATTTTGAATTCCAGTTAAAAATTGTGAAATGATGCCTGTTTAGTCATGCCTTTTGATAAAATTAGTCTATGTCATGGTTCTATGACATTATGCATGTGCGGTCATGCATGTGAATTGATTGAATTTATGTTTATTGTGCAACAGGAAACTCATTCATCATCAGCATCGAGCATGTCAATTTGGCGTGTTTTGCGGGGCTTGGGCTTAATGACTTGCATATTTTATTTATTTTTATTTGTGGTCATCCCATTAAGCACCTTTGGGATATATTTACATGGGCAAAAGATAACATACTTTCTGAGACCTCTTTGGGAATCTCCACCAAAGCCCTTCCATCAAATTCCTCACTATTATCATGAGCAAGTATCAATGGAGAATCTTTGCAGGCTTCATGGATGGGGAGTTCGTGAATCGCCAAGGCGAGTCTTTGATGCTGTCTTGTTCAACAACGAAGTCGATATGCTCACTATTCGTTGGAAGGAATTGCACCCATATGTGACCGAGTATATACTCTTGGAATCAAACTCAACATTCACAGGACTGCCCAAACCACTGTTTTTCTCAATCAATAGGGACCAGTTCAAGTTTGTCGAGTCCAGATTGACATATGGGGTTTTTGGAGGGAGATTCAAGAAAGGAGAAAACCCTTTCATTGAAGAAGCATATCAAAGGGTTGCACTAGACAGGCTTCTGAGAATTGCAGGTATAGAAGACGATGATCTTCTGATAATGTCTGATGTTGATGAGATTCCTAGTGCTCACACCATTAATCTTTTGAGGTGGTGTGATGATATCCCCCAAGTTCTTCATCTTCAACTGAAGAACTACTTGTATTCTTTCGAGTTCTTCTTGGACAACGAAAGTTGGAGAGGATCGGTTCACAGATATCAGACCGGCAAGACGACGTACGCTCACTTCAGGCAATCTGATGTCCTCTTCGCGGATGCTGGTTGGCATTGTAGCTTCTGTTTCCGCCATATCAGCGATTTCATATTCAAGATGAAAGCTTACAGCCACACTGACCGGGTGAGGTTCGCGCACTTTCTGAACCCTAGCCGGATTCAGGACGTGATATGCAAAGGGGATGACCTATTTGATATGCTTCCTGAAGAGTATACTTTCAAGGAGATCATTGGGAAATTGGGGCCTATACCTCATTCTTATTCAGTAGTGAACCTTCCTGAATTTTTGCTGAACAATGCAGAGAAATACAAGTTTTTGCTGCCTGGAAACTGCAAGAGAGAAAGTGACCGAGTTTGGAAACTCACCATGTGGTTGAAAAATTCAGTGCCCTTTACACCAGAAAGAAACTCCGCTGAATGATGATGATTCAATTCAGGGACATGGGTTATACCAAGAAACTATGTAGTTCATTGTTTAGCTATGGGATTTGGGAATATGGCAGCAAGTGGGTCAAATTTCAAAATCTAATTAAGCCTATGTAAGGTGGAATCTGAGATGTAAGTGAGAGAAAGGGATATAGTGTTATGGCTCTTGCCTATTTTTGTAGTCCTTGTGTATTGTGTACGCTACCTTTGGGTATATAGTAAACCTAATATGGTTAATTCTTAGTTGTAGCATGGCATAATTCCCAAGCTTTTCTGGTGGGAATTGTTTGTTGTTCATGTTAATTGTTATCTTTACCCCATATCAGTGGCTCTGTATTTATTGTTTGCTGGTTTGGGGAAAAAAAAAAAAACACCTCTGATGTACGTATAACAAGAATGAAATGCAGTTTAATTGTGGAAAAGTCGAGGGACAAGTTGGGAGATACAAAGAAGGTAATGCAAGACTTTGAATTTTTTTTAACGTTTTTTTATATATATTGTATTTATTTAGATTTAAATTATATACGAGCTTTTCTGATATTTTTTTTTTCTAGTATGAAAAATTAATTAATTTGAGAAAGTGTTACGAAAAAAAGTTGAGAAATTATATATTTTAATCCTGCATAAATGCAATATATATATTTTTTAAAAAAAATAAAAATAATATACTCATACCTCTAATTAGAGATATAAATACCTAAAAAGCACATAATTCATTCGAGTTTGATCAGTTTAATTGTGGAAAAGTCGAGGGAAGGTAATGCAAGACTTTGAAGGAATCGAAACGTTGGTGGGACAACCAGACAAGACAGGAGCGCAACGTGGCAGAGGGCGACGACAAGAAAATTTTAAAATATTAGCTTAAATTAATTTCGATGTTTTATACCCCTTTTGCTCCTAATTATAAGATTTTATTTATCTAAATGCATGTATTAGTAAGAAAACAATTAAATTTATCTGATGCCTTATTATTTTTCCTTTTTAAATTTTTCTACAATTAAATACCAATACCATTTTTTAACCTCAATTAAATACTTCAAATAATAATGTTACAATTATTGGGAAAAAAATTGGCTAATAGTTCCTTTTTTTCGTTTTTATTTTTTTCTACATTGAAAAAATCATTTTTATTGGGAATTTTTATTTTGGCCATGAAAATTATTTTTTATAAAAAGTAAAAAAAAGTATCAGTCGCCGACTCAGTAACCGATTTATCAGTCCCGACTCACTTTTAAGTAAAACTGCGTGCAACTTGTCTTTGCTTATGTACTAAAATCTTTAAAATAATAGATATTAACACATAACAAAATATAGGTTGCACATAAATAAATTAAAGTTGCGCCCGCCCAAATTCAAGTAGCTAGCTCCAATCGTTTAATTTTTCAATTAGGAATTTGTGGCCAATTTTTCTTAAAATGGAATTAGGGCATGTGTTTTAATCATTTATACTCCCTCACATTATAGCGTACACTTCAAAAAAGTATTTTTTTTTGTTTTTTTTTTAGACATTAATTTTTTTTTTTGGTCAAATTGAGACATTTAATATCTTCAACCAATATTGAATATTTTTTTTATATGTATATGCACACATTTAATAAAAGTAATGAGAGAGTACAAATTAATATCAGGTTGGAGTTTAATGTAATTACTAATATCATTTTGAAATCACTTAACTTTTATGACAAATTTAATAAGCTAGCTGGTCATTTGAAATTAGTTGAAAGTGACTTATTATAGTAATAATCAAGAGGGAGTAACATTTCATAACAATATTTAAATAAGTCTTACAATTTTATAATATACTACTACTCCTTTTTATCTTTAGGCTAAAGTCTATATTTGGTCTTTTATGTTTGCTTCTAATATTATTTTAGTCTATTAAGTTTGTAAAGTGCACGTTTAATCCTTTAATGTTAACATCGTTAGTCTAACTTAACGGAAAATACTGACTCAACAATTTTAAGTGATAACTGTGCAATTAGATGCTGATCAAATATGCTTATATGTGAGTATTTTAATAAATTAATATTTTAAATCCTATTAATTGAAAAATATTTAATCTTCATAGATTATTTTAGGGTTTTTATAGTTTGTGAAGATTAAATATATTTTTTTAGTTGAAGAAGATTAAATATTTTTCAATTAATAGGATTTAAAATATTAATTTATTAAAATACTAACATATAAGCATATTTGATCAGCATTTAGTTGCATAGTTATCGCTTAAAATTGTTGAGTTAGTATTTTCCGTTAAGTCAAACTAACGGTGTTAACATTAAGGGACCAAACGTGTACTTTACAAACTTAAAGGACTAAAATGATACTAGAGGCAAACATAAAGAACCAAACGTATACTTTAACCTTATCTTTATTATAAGATATAAACTACCAGTTTTTAGAAAATCAATAAAAAAAATTGAAATTATTCTTAAATTTAAGTGATTTTCAATACTACCACTACTAAGTAAACTAAACTTAAATATCATATTAATTATTATTCTCTTTCACTATCTTTATTAAATATGGGTAGACATAAAAAAAATTTAAATACTCCCTAAAAACTTATAAATGCCTTATAAAATAAATCAAGAATAATTATAAGTAGTGCCTTATAATAAAGGCTAAAAAACATACTTGGATTCTTAATACCATAGCTCATCCCTCGAACTCTTAAATTAAGGAGTGAAGCTAATAATCAATATAATAAGAGGTCACAACTAGGGAAGGGTGGGCCATGGGGATGAAGATTCCCGACATTTTTACCAATTTGCCTTTATTAAATAACTATTTAACAAAATGTCCCTGTCTGGAAATTATTTAAGATCGCTCGTTTAGTCAATCTACGCCCTCATTTAGTCGATTAAAACGCGGGGCACAATTTTTTTAAAAAATCCCTGTAATTTAGTCGACTAAATCCTATGTTTTAGTCGACTAAATCGCGGGGGACATATTTTTTTTTTAAATCCCCGCGATCTAGTCAACTAAACCACATAGCTTAGTCAACTAAATCGCGATAGATGGGTTTTTAAAAACCCCAATCGATTTATTGTTATTTAATATTATATATAATATATAATATAACATTCCACTTCAATCATTCACGTGGTGGGAGACGCTGGCATCCGATGCATCCAAACAGCGGGAGAAGTTGGAGGTACGGAAAAACAAAATGTTATTTTATTATAATAATATATTTATATTACTTTATATTTTGTTATATTTTATACATAAGTGGAAGTGATTAGCAAAATACATAAGTGGAAGTGATTAGCAAAATATATGAGATATAGTTATAGTTCATGTTGCGTTTTTTTGATAGTGAAACATCTTCTATTTTTCCTCTCATCAGAGGGACTGCACATTTTTTTTTTACATATTCTATTTATTTAGATTATATTATATATATATATATATTCTATTTACACAAATCAATATATATATTATTCAAGTTAATATCATCAAAAACCAAAATCTTAAGTTAAATAGTTGATAAAATTACTCATTTTCATCCGTCGATGCATGGTTTAATTAAATATATGAGGTGGGACCCAGAAGCTTAAATTTTTCAAACTCATTCACCTGCCTTCACGTAAAATGACCAAAGGTGAATATTACACTAAGGAACCCATTTTTAATATTATTATATTATATTATAACATTTCTTTTCTTCAAAATCCAATGGGTGACAATCTTTTCACTTTAAATTTGTTGAAAAGAAATTTGTTTTTTTATTATTGTTATTTTAAAGTTTGAATTATTGTTTCCAATTTTTTAGGAGTTTCAAATAAGTAGCAATTTTGTTAGGATTGTTTCCTACTTTCTTGCTAAAAGTTGTTTCCTACTTTATTGCTTTAAGTTGTTAATTTCCATCTATATATGCCTCACCCATTTGGAATAAGGTACGAATGAATGAATAAAAGTATTTAGTATTGAAGTATTATTTTTAACAAAATTAAATCAATTAATGTTGCTGGGACGCGGGATTCATTAATTCTTTTTCAATTGCTTTCTATGTACTCGAATCTCTCAAGTGCTCATCAAGCAAGGTACACGGTTGAGTTGCAAGTTCAGCTTCCCACCCACTTCGATCCATAGCCAAAGGTATGTAGAAAGATTACAGTTTCCGGAACATCCTCAATGACATCATCCACCTTCAGATTTTATTTTTTTGCTCAAAATTCACCTTCAGGAAGAGAGAGTGAAATTTTCAAATTTAATTCTATTCTTTTCCCTCTGCCATTCCACAAATATAGAACTTACCAGTTTTGATATCAAAAACCAGTTCTCGAAATATTTTTTCTACATATGTGGACCCCAAAATATTTCACGAAATGTGAATGATTTAATTCTGAAATGTGAATGATTTAATTCTGCAAAGAAGTTTGAACAAAAAAAAAATCTGCAAAGAAGGAACCTCAATATGAAGAAGACAGGTAGAGAGGAAAACATGTGGTCCCTAGAAAACTCAACCACTCCACGCGCCGCTGGATTCTTCGCCTCAAGTCTCTTCTTTCCTTGTGCCTCCAAAAAAAAAAAAGACAACACAACAATTATACCTTTAACAGGTGGGATGGTATTAAACCTTGATGGGCCGCACTAAAACTGAGAAAAGAGAGAGTATTGGAAGGGGAAAGGAGTGCTTAGTGGGTTCCAAATGCCGCGACTGGGGTTTTTAAAAAAACCTGCCGCGACCTTTTATGTAAAAACACCGGGTAAGGTGTCAGTTCGTCCCCCTCACGGCGCACCGCTTACTGGGGGTTGATCGGTTTTAAAAAAGGGGCATTGTCCTCCTCCTCTTGGAGGATTTGTCTCTTGGTAAAACCAAGCCACATGGCCTCCCAAAGGGCTCGAACCTTAGATCGTTTTTTCCAAAAAAATTATGTATCCATTACGTTTAATAGTGTAATGGATCTAAATAAGATTTAGTAGGAGTAAATCGCGGGGTTTTAAAAAAATATATCTGCGGGAGTCGACTTAAATAATTTTTTTCTTAAATAGAGACATTTTATTAAATAGTTATTTAATAAAAGGCAAATTGGTAAAAATGCCAGAAGATTCCCACCAAATGTCTGTCTTATTTTATTGAATGCTATCTTTAATTATTTTGTACACTTTTCCTGGGTCCAACCTTTTTACTCTTCCATAAAGCCATGCACTTATATATCCCTAGTCGCTTTCCCAGTTTGCCCTTATCATCATCATCAATTTTCAACCTTTCAATTATTTTATCCCTACACGAAATAGACCTTTTAGCTATAACTTAAGAAAAATACTAATTTTGTTGGTATAAAAAATTCTGGTAGTAAATTTTAAAACGATGGACACGAGTTTTCTTAATAATACTGATCTTTAAATCAATATCTATCCATCAATTGAAATCCACACATTTTAAAAATCATAAAGAATATAACTTGATAAATACCGATATATATTGAAGGTCACACAATTTGTAAGTCATGAATAATGTGATCAAATTCCATACAATCCATGAGCTCCACATCCAGTTTTCTTTTAAATTGATGAAACATTCAGTAAAAATTTTACAAAAATAAACCATACATTTCAATATAAAAATCTATATATGCGATGAAAATTTTATCTAAATTTATACACAAGGCGATAATAAAATTAAAACATAATATAAACGTAGATAAGATTAAAACCCATGGCAGTAAGCGATCTCGTAAGTTCCCATTAAGTCCAAGGCAGGATGCCGATCTTAACCCCCCTCCAAAAAATGAATATGACAATTTTTGTAAGTAATGTGTCACACACTACAAAGAACGCCATATATTTTATGTTCATAAACATTCTGCATGTATATGGAGGTTGAGACATTAATCTAGAATATTCCACCATATTGTAGATACATGTATATAATAGTAGAATTGTATAGAGAATTCTAAAACTCTCATGTAAAGTATAAATGTCTAGATATTTTGAGAGAATGTTTGAAGAACCATTCTCTATTGTAGGATGTATTAAATTTTGACTGTTCATTGAGGTGATAGGCTATAAATAGAAAATACCTCCCTCATTTGTAAATCATCGAAAAACAATTTAAGCAAGTGTTATTTAAGGGTTTCTCTCTCTAAAGTTCTCCTAATCTTTTGGTTTCTTTGCTTACTTGTGAAGAATTGGCTGACTTAACCAGAATTAAGAGGAGTGATCAAGCTGAGACCGGCACAGTTGTAGGAGGTTTTGTTTGAGACCGTGATAAATGGCTCCCTTGCCTTTTCATGCCATTAGGCTGTTATCATCAAGTTACCATTTAAAAAAAAAAAAAAAAAAAAAAAAAAAAAAAAAAAAGATTTTGGCAAAATGGGACATTGCAAGCCCTTTCTTACAAAGAAAATAATCAAGAAATTAAATTCAGATTTAATAAAAAATAATTCTGTCGGGCTTGACCTGGTCAAATACTAGGATTTCTGCATGAGTTTAGATTTGTATTGGCAAGGAATCCATCCTTGGTCCCCACTGCATTCACTAATTAGACTGCTTAGATTTAGTTTTCAACTATTTTTTATTTTTTGCTATTTTTAATTTTACTTTTGATACATATTATTACCTCGATATTGATTAATAAAGATATAGGGTAAAATTTATAGTGCAATTTATACTACAAACTTCACCTTAATATATATAAATATAGATAGATTACAGAGCGTCCTCTTGTCCTTTTCTCTTTGGAAATTTGATATAATAATTGGGTCTGGAAATATCAATAATTAGGTCTTTCCTCGTTGCGCCGTCCTATGGCATATGACCTCTTCTTGAGGGAATCCTTTTGTCTATTTTCTCGTACTTGCATTGTGAAAGTCGCTGAGCCGCTCATTGTTTCAGCACATGCATGCTATTGCTTTCATCCTGAAAATAATATCTACTACATTATTAACTCTTTAATAATCAATTTATATTTTTAATGTTTCAATCGAGATAATATTCCTTATAAATTACAGTCAATAATATGTGTGTGTGTGTCATAAAAGGATTTGAATATGTAATTAATATCGGAATAGCTTAAGGAAGTTAATTTAACGACAAAATCCCCAAAATTTATATTAAAAACATTTTAAAGATTAATCTAAGAGTACTAGGATTAAACATATTTTTGAATAGAACAAGCCTGAGCCTCACAAATAAGAATGATGAAATGCGCGTTGACGCGTGTGGTAAGGGCATAACAGAGGGCGTTTACTCATAAACGACGCGTCGTCTCCAAGTGGCAACCCTTTCTTTGCTTGACTTCACAAAACTAAACCATCATTGAAGCGTCACTGAGGGGGTTCCTCCATTTTCCACATAACAAGTAAAAGCTCACGTCTCTGTCAATGTTTTCAATTTCAATTCCTTCACTGTCAAAATCCTTCCAAGCGTAAATACCTCAAAGCCCCTCAAAAAATGCAGCTTTATTACATGACAAGTATAATAAAACAGCTCTTAACCAACCATGAAGGCCTTAGTGACATTTTAATTTTTGTTCAAGCAACCTTGTCTTGCAAAATCTATAATGAGTAAGGGTCTGGCATTTAACTTTCTAGTCACTGTCCCAATCCTCATCTTCATGTTTTGGGTTTCTCTTAAGGCTAGTTTCATTTTTCCTCACTTCATGCCCATTGACCCTCCCACTGTGTCTCAACTCTTCCTCTGAATCTGAATGCCACATCCTGTTTTCCGAGTCACTAGGTATATCTTCGGATCCAGATTCTAAACTCATCGACCGTTTGTTTACATCAGCTCTTCTTCCAATCCTATCTTGCTTCCCTCTTACACTTTTTGGAACATCAAACTCATCACCACCAACCCCGTGATGTCTCACACCATTTCTCTTGTCCCTCTTCGTGTGATATGTGAACTTGTTGTCCTCACTGTTGCTCTTGTAGTTACCACGGCCACTGAACTGTCTTGATGATTCATTTTCTTCCTCGTCTGACTCCCACATTGCATTGTCAAGATCACTGAACGTACTTTCCGAGTCTGAATCAACTGTGGTTGAATTTTTCCTAAATTTACCTTCGTGTCTATTGATACTCCCATTAACTTGGGTCCTGCCAAAATTACTTCTTTTTTCCCTGTCCATATTACTTGCCTTGAACCTGCCTTTAGCCCCACTATAGTCATCAGAATCACCGTCAGAATAATCATCTTCATCATCAGAGAATGTATTGTTTTCAACATCACTATCACTAGCCTGCTGCTTAGTATGTGCACTCTGCCGAAACCTTGAACCTCTAACCTCACCATCATAATCATTATTTCCAGGTGCATCAAATTTTCTATATCTTCCTCCAAAATCTTCTCTGTTCAGGTACCTAATTCTGCCAAGTTCTTCTTGTTCTTTTGCCTCTTCAGCTTCATATTCTTTATCTGCAGCATCTTCTATCTCGGCAATGAATTGGTCTAGCTCCTCCTGGTCACTATCTATGGAAGGCTCTGGCTCTTCCAAATCTTCAACAGTTCCTTTAGTTGACAGCCTGCCTTCATTAAAAACATAAGGGCTTCCTTCTTTCTTGTCAATGGCATTGAAGAACGTTGAAGCAACTCTATGGATGCTGGCCATGGCAGCTGGATCCTCAGGATTTACACCCATCCGCCGGAGCTGCTGCTCTATTTTCTTTATGTTTAACTTCTGAGATTCAAGAGCTTGCTCAAATCTGGCCTTAAAAAGAGCCTGCATGCGATAGACAAATATATTACTTATGCTAAAATCAAGTTCTTACAATAACGGGCATCACAACTAGAGACCATAATGGTGAATGGAAAAATAGGTGTTTATCATAGTAGACTTAAGCACAGTCTTTTGTCTGTTGACCACATTTGAAAATGTCAATAATTCAATATATTCATTAGGTAGCTATGTAAAAATCATCATTTCACTTTGGATAATTCCATGGAGAGCTTTACCTCTTAAAACGAGGTTGAGCTTTCTCCAGGAAAGCAAGCTCAATCTCTTGATAAGTAGAGCTCCACCCAGAATTATGCTTTCAATTAAATTAGTCCATGATCAATCAATCATTAACATACTGTCTCAAGCACCCATTTGGTTCAAGTAAAGGGTAGTTTCAAAAAATTCCTTTTTCCCTGATACATTCATACAGGTTTTCTTTCATATTGACTACATTACCATCACAAACTCCAATCATCAGGCAAGCATCATAGCTTTTCCAGCGTAATGAACAATGCTAATTTACTACATATTGTTCAATAATGTCGGACATAAAGCAGATATTTCATACTCATGAGTCAACCTCTTGGAAATAAGCACCACAGAAAAATCATCACCTCTAATGTATTAGGTTGGCACATAATTAAAGATGACAGAGTGGGTTGGTACAGCTCAAATAAAGAAATAGAAAAAATATTGCAAAGCCTACCTTCCTCTTCGTAAGGGTGTTAATAGGTATCAAATTTTTGGGTTGGCGATAGTTCCTGCCTCGGAACATAATAATTGTTTTCACATTATGAATATTTATCACAATACCACCACTCAATCTGGCAAGCATTGTGGACATTTCTTTAATTTTTTCCTTGGGGAAGTTGTCACAACAAACTTGAACAGTCTCATGAAACTTCCAGTGGAGATGCATATTTTGCACCACCCCGCCAAAAACTCCTCGGACGCCAACTGGAACATAATTTTTATTCCTGAATCCAATTTTTTTAAAAGCCTGAAGCTGTTCAGGTGTTAATAGCTCAGGATCATGTCGAGGAGGAGGCAACTCTGGCAGCTCATATTTCTTGAGTTTTTGCAGCAACAATGCCACTTTCTTCTTGGCCTGCAATAGGTGGAAGGAAGGAAGGATATAAATGAAAGATTATATAAAAAGAGCTAGGATACAACCAAGTTAAATAAGATCAACTAGTAAAGATGTGAAGTCTGCTATAAAGACTTCAAATTTTCCATTTGATGATTATTGTATGTGTAGAAAAGCAAATCACCAAACAATCAAAACCAATGCTGCACCCAAAATAAGAGTAAAGGACATGAGAAAATTTAAAACTAATGATGGCATATTTAGCTATTTTAAGGAAGAAAATGGAGAATGTCCAGCAGCAGATAATTTCTTATCCATCTGAGTCCAATTTCTTTGAACTCTCCTGTATCTCATGATTTTCAATAAGATGAACTCCTATTTTTAGTTGGAGACTTCCAAAGTTCCCATAGTCAAGAGTCCTAACTGCAGTTATGTGAGCTATTCCTCGTAGGCCCATAAGTCTTGAAGTTTAACCATTTAAAAGGATCCTCCTCAGGCAGTAGGCTTGCCTTGAAACAATTTCAATTTACTCAATGGGGAACACAAGAATAGACCCAATGTTTATCTCAAGCTGAAGAAAGAGTTCATATTCATCTCAAATTTTGTCCAGAACCCATTCCATATTTCATTGTTTGTTTAAGCTATTGGACTGTTGTCTTTCCCTTGGAGATACAGTTTCCATAGGAAAGGAGCCCCCTCTGAAACTTCAAAACTCACTGACTTCACTCCATGTGGGACTATAGAGGCACTCTATGTCATTAACTAGGGGTGACTACAAAACTTCAAATGGGAATCAATTAGGGTAGCTAGGAAATCAATCTAAACACAGAGCATATATTAGAAAAACAGTCTTTGGAAAGGATAGACAGCGTACTCTTTTGAGATTGTAAATAAGCCTCTCCTCCTCAGTCATTAGCTTCTTTTTCAATTTTTTAGCTCTACGAATCTCCCTTAATGTTTTACCAGACTCTTTCTGCATTCGCCTTTCCACCTTGCTCCGCATGCTTCTACCTTTCGATGTTGACATTGTTCGGGATGATACGTTGAATGAATTCAATGGCTTGACATAAGAATAAGAAGTAACTTCGTTGTAAGGCTGAATTATGTTGCTTGATATATTCTGAGATGTATGTCCCAATGATATTGCATTCCTAAGCAAAAATAAAAAGAATCAGCTTTATTCTTAAGCTTAAAGAGTTAAAGCTACTGCACTCTATCTTACTCAGAAATAAAACCATACAAGTGCTGTGCAATTATGTAAGTTGAAATTCACATTATAGGATGCAAATCAATAAGTTTTCCAGATTTATATTGAATGAATAAAGGCTAACAAGACAAGAGAAACAGTACAAAAATAGATTTGCCGCAGAGTGAAAATTCTTTTTTGCCACAATTGTAATGAAAATGGAAGAAGAAAAAATCTGAAGGTATTTAAGCTAGACAAATCAACATCTGCACTCAGAATCGGAAAATTTTGAATCCAGCTAGTAGTAAATCTCTTACATGAGATTTTTGTTGTTTGAAAAACAGAAAGGGCAGTCTGCTTTTAGTCCCTGAAGTTATATTCAGATCTCCTATTAATACCAAAAATATATTTTGATTCAATACAGTATAGCGAGAACTTCAAAGTTTACAAAGTGTTTCATTATCCCTAAAAATACTACTATCTGCGAAAAGTAGAATTCTGCGAAACAGAAAAGCACATAATGCTGATGAACTTGGATCAGACACAGTGAAATAATCATTCGAAGTTCGTTTCTTTGTTTGAAAAAAATACAGGTTAAAGCTCATTCAACCAAAAAGAATTTGGCCACGCAGATTTTATAAAAAAACCGGCAAACCCGAAAAATGGAAGACAAGAAATGGGTCTGATTACTATGAAAGTTCAGCTCTGAAGGGAGTCATAATAAATTCAACCAATTCTATAATCTAAGACACGGAATTACATGCATATGACTTTTCTTTTCCACTTTCGCAGCTCCAGGAAAACGGAGAGTAATGACAGAGATAAGAAAACATACTTTGAGAGATTGGATTGGAGGATATAGCATGAAAACTTCAAGCAGTGCCTCTGTAAATTTCTTGCAGCAAACATTGGACTGTTAAGGATCTTTTTGTTTGAATTAGATTACGCGCTTCTGCTTTCTGCTGATTTCATGCTTCTCCTTCCAGCACCATTGAGGTTCCTACGTTCGGTTTCTGAGGGTTTTAGCTTTTGGGTTTGACAATACAGAGGCCTAAGAATTGGTTTTAGTTTTGGACCGATGAATAAAAAACCGATCTTTGGGGTTTTAGTTTTGGAAATTTTGCCACTAATGAAGAATTTCTTTGTTTTTTCAATTTTTGTTTAATAAAAATAACAAACATTTTTATCTTGCGCTCGAAAATATACAAAAATTTCAATGTGACCCCGAGATGTAATTTCTCATTTCCATTCGTCAACAGTTTTTCTCAATAATTTAATCCCTTTAACCAATAATTTTGTTTGGTAATTTAACTTAACTAGCATCTTTTTCATGTGTATGCATAAAATCCAGGATAAATCATAATATTATTTTTTAATAATTTAATCCCTTTATCCAATAATTTTTTTGGTAATTTAACTTAACTAGCATCTTTTTCATGTGTATGCATAAAATCCAGGATAAATCAGAATATTCTAAGCTAAATGACTTTCTCTAGATGTTGCTCATAGTCATATATATATATATATATATATAAATTTGCTATAAATTTTTTTTTTTGAAAAAAAAAAAAAAAAAGGGAAAATCAATATGGGAGCCCTTTTTGGAGAAAAAAAATCCCAAAAAGGGGCCATTTTTCGGGATTTTTAATCTGCGTTAACAACTAAATCACCACATTAACAACAAAATTAATACCCGTTAACAACTAAAATAGTCACATTAACAACAATATTTGAACAACTAAATCAACCACATTAACAACAATATCAGCCCCGATTAACAACTATATCAGCCACATTAACAACTCATGCGGATTCTAAAAATCCCAGAAAGGACCCAAGAGCCCTTTTTGGGATTTTCAAAATCTTGGGGCCCTTTTTGAGATTTTTTTCTCCAGAAAAGGCCCTTAAATGCATTTTCCAAAAAAAAAAAAAAAAAAAAAAAAAAACCAGGCTGATAAAATGGCCATTAAAAAAACTAGTGCCATCAATAAATCCATAAACCCTCTTTGCGAAACTATCAAGGTAATTTATTTTATAACATTGACTCAACCAACAAGGCCAAGAATCATTATGATAAACCCCATATAAGCATGTCTGGGTAAGCACATTTTGCCGCTCTAAAATGCCACCACAACCCTTCGTTTTTGGGTTCAACTGGTAAAGGGGTTGACACTTTCACCAAAGGAAATGGGTTCGATCCTGGAGTTGGTTAAGGCGCTGTAGGAGACGTCCTAGCCATTGTTGTAAAAACGTCGTTTCAAAACGTTGGAACGGACGTTTTTACATTTTTCCAGCGAAAAACGTGTTGGATTGTTGGTTGAGACGTAATCGAAGGTGACACGGTGGAGACGACGTTGAAAAAAACGTGTTGAAAGCGACATGTTAGCCATTCTGAATTTTTTTTTTAAAAAAAAGGGTATTTTCGTAAAATCCCTTTTTCCTGCCCCAAATTAAACCCTAGTCGACTTTCCTCTTCTTCGATCCGATGCTTCTTGCTTTGTTCAATTTTAGTTCTTCTTCATCCACCGACCACCGTAGCTTCTTCTTCACATCAATGCTTCTTGCCGTCATATTTGCTCTGCTGCCTCGACTTTCCTTTCCTCTTCTTCTCTGATCGCTAGGGCTAGACGCCGACGCCGCTTGTTCTTCAATTCTTCTTCGTTCTTCATCGTTGTAGGTGGTCGAGTCTTTGGGACGGCGACGTTGGATGGCGACTTTCCTTTACTTTGCTGGGTATTTTTTCTGTCTTTAAATCATCTATTCCTTATAGCATGATGAGACTCAATTGCTAAGTGCTTGATTACAACAATGGAATTCCTTTCTTTGGGCATTTTTTTTTCGTCTTTAATTCATCGTTCGTTCCTTATAAATCATCGATGAATTCCGAGTCCGACTTATGTGCTTAATTTGCTAAACCATCACCAACCACCGTAGCATGATTGATGACTGAGTGTTTGGACTTAAATTTGTGATGACTTTAATGTATTGATGTGTTTTAGTTTTATATATGTTGGTTTTTTTTTTTTTTTTTTTTTTTTTTTGTAGTACGTAGTAAACTCTTATGTTTCGTTTACGTTTTCCGTTTTTACATTTTTACATTTTTGCTCACTCTTACCGTTTCAACGTAGACACTACGTTTTAACAACACTGGTCCTAGCTTCTGGGTGCCTAGGTAAACGCCTGAGAGTAATAGACGGCTCACCCTACCTAACATCGGTATCACTAAGAGAAGGAAGACTCCGCCTTACCCTTAGATCGTGGGAACCCAACCCCTTTCCAAAAATTTTTGTATCAATAAATAAATAAATAAAATGCCATCACAAACATACTCATTAGTATTGCTCAGGAAAAAAAAAAAAAAGCTCATTAGTCATCATTAACTCAAATTGTTCGGTGGACGGATTTAAAAAATTTGTACTTTGATATATCCTATGAGCCACTAGCTTAATTTACTAACAACAGATAAATTTCCCTACCAATTTTTTATGTCAGTTTTTTTTATTATCTAAAGTAATTATTCATAGGTTGGAATTCATTGGTAGATTATATCTTAAAAAAAAAAAAAAGAGAGAGAGATTGCCAATTAACTAGAAGCTCATACCAAAGAAAAGTTCAGGTATATAAATACAGGAATTCAAATATGCATTCCTTAGTCACCAGGTCTTCATGTCTGCTTTGCTTGCTATTATGCATTTGACACAATTTCTCATATTATCAATTAAAGAAGCTTACTTGGCAATATTCAATTTGGTGGTAATCTTTACATTCATACAACACAATATATTACAACACAGATCAATATGCCACTTCGATGGCTTTCGCATAATGAGTTAAAGTTCAACTACAAATTCAAGCAAAACACTAGCCATATGCAGAGTGCTCAAACCCGGGTGTCGGCTTAGCTGGAAACTGAGAGTTCAGGAACCTGAGATAGCCAGGAATGTCTCTCTGCTTGTGAGCATAAAATCATCACAAGTCAGCTTCTTATGCTTTCTTTGTAGTATCCAAAAACAAATAAATCATTGAAACTGTACAAGGAACATGAAGGAGCATACCATCGAGGTAAGTGAACAGAACAGTTCTGGGAAGCCTTACAAAGCACATCACAATAATTTATCTATCCAATCAAGTACACTGTCTTGAGAACAAAATTGCAAGTTCTGCCAGCAAAATGAGAATCAAATAGCAAATTAGTATACTGGAAAGTTCTAGAAGCAAAGTGAGAGAGGGTGATTGGGAGCTTACAGAAAGTTGGAAATCTGGAGGAGTACCCAATTCCAGGTTATCCAGGTCAGAGATTCCAAAGGATGCATTGTCATTTCTGGCTAACAAGTTTGAGTTGCTGGCAAAGTCATTGACAGGGGTGGAGTTCATTCCATAATCATTTAATTGAGCAGAAGAATCAAATATCTCCTTGCATAATAAGTCATCCAAGCCATCAAAGTCAGCTTGTGATTCACCAGCCAACCATGCAGGGCCACTTGTATCACCCTCATCCTGGACATCAATTGGTAGGGCACTTGGCTCTCCAGGGAGAGACTCGCCCTCCTGAACACCAAACAGAAATTACAATAAACCAATGACTGAAATGCAGTTAATTCTATGAATTCTATGCTTGATTATTGGATACAATATTAAACGTGATTTCTAGTTTTCCTTTTCCTTGAAAAATGATCAGCCAAAGTTAAATGATTGCCATATAAATATTTTGTTGCTTACCTTGTTAAATGGCAGAAGCACTTTCTCATCAAAATTATCATCACAGTCAGCAGAATTTCCTGGTCGAGGTGGATGGCGAGGATTTGGATTTGGGGTTCTTGGACTTGTTCGTAATGTCATATTATCTGATTCTTCAACTAATGGATTCTCCTCATTTTTCTCGAGCTGCTTCCTTTGATAAAAAACCTTTGAGACCACATATTCACCTTCCTTCTCCTCTTCTTCAGTCCCCAGATGGTATTGATGCATCACCCAGTTGGATTTATATGGCTTTGAACCTTTCTCGGGTCTTATATAAAGAACC
Organism: Acacia acuminata; assembly: GCA_019022655.1. NCBI lineage: Eukaryota > Viridiplantae > Streptophyta > Magnoliopsida > Fabales > Fabaceae > Acacia > Acacia acuminata. The sequence goes on from JAFJYI010000012.1 coordinate 515,443, forward strand.
ATGATCTTTTTAAAGCCTTTGTGTATGCCACCTTCCATCACAGATTTGGTCTTACCAGTCTTGTGCCACCGCACATGCTCCTCAGTTGCAGCATGATAATGATGAATCTTTCGACGTTTTCGTTGACCACTTGCGTAGGCATTAATGGCTCTATGAAAGAAATGAACACTATTCCCATCTTTTTTAGCACCTGAAACAAACAGATTATCTTTGAGGCATAATTCCAGAAAGTTGCATTTCGTTTGGCCTTAACCAGAGTCAAGAATTCCAGAGAAAATTGAGCAGTGAGAACATGCAGAAAGGGAATGCCAAACCGATCGAGCAAAGATGCCAATAACTTGTTAAGTTTAGTAAACAGTAATCATAAAACTTATCTTCACCCATTCCCCTAAAACGAAGTAAGGTTAAAATCATTATGTATGTAAACCAACTATCAAACAGCTATTTAAAATTTTTTAAGGCTTGGGAATCACATGGAAAGTTGAATGTCTGGTAATAACAAGAAATCAAGAATGTCTCTTAGCAAGACTTAAGAATTTGTCCAAACAGATTTTCTTTATATGTTTCTGGTTTGATCAATTAACTTTATTTCACCAGGACCAGTAATTGATAGCATGTCTGAAAATTCAGTTCAGTAATCCTCACCTGGAAGATTTTCTGGATGAGTGTAGCAAATACCCTCATCACCCTCCAGCGTTGGAATGAACTCATGGATGAATATGTGTGGTTCTGCATTTCCAATGCCACATTTTGCTGCCAAATGTTCTAAGAGTTCTACATCAGAAGGATCAAATTTTACACCAACAGGAAAGCCAGGCCATTTGGGGAAAACCTGCAAGGGGAAAGTAGTATCAGTAATAATACATCCAAAACCAGTCAAACACTCAATCGACTGTTTGCAGAACTTAATTATGATGGCAAAATTTTCAAACTTCTGCCCTAGTAAAACTCAATTCTTGATTAAAGAGTATTTGCCTTAAGGAAGAAATTAGAGCAAGTGCAAATACTAGAGAAACATGAAGAGCTTTACTATGAGAACAGAGTCCCATGCTTTCCATATTGGTACACATAATTAATATTAAAGCCAATAATGAACTGTAAATGAGGCTGAATTCCAGCGTACATCACTATTATCAATATGCCAGTGACAATTTGGACATTCACGATATGCCCCATAGTCTTTGATTTGCTCAGCTGAGGGAAGAGAACTGCTTTTCACTTTCTTCGCAAAGCCTCCAACATCAATAAGCCAGCTTCTGGTAAACAAATAATTCTATCAGATCAGCATCACACCATGATAACTTTGAATAGCAAAAGAACATCGAAAACATAAAAATGAAAATTTATTTGCGGACAACATCACCAAATGCAAGACAAGCAACTACAAGCATGCATAAAGTTGACTGCTGAGAATCCATAAAAGTTACGGAGACAAAGCGATTCACAAGAATGACTCTTTGAAATGGTTGCCTGTGAATAGGGGGGATTCTATTTTTCGAAGGAACCTTACGAGAGTGAAACTTCGCTTATCACATAATGAGGAATCAAACTTGAGTCTACCTCTGAAAAACAAGCACTATAAATGGTTTGTGGTTTCCACAAATTGGTCCAACCCTCCAACCAAGAGATATAAGACTGGGGAAAGAACTAAGAAATAAGTTGTGTGGCTGTAACATTTTCAAGGTTCCGATTTTTATTTATCCGCATTGTCATTGGTGTTTCGCCCGACATTTTCTTGAAAGAAATGCTCTTGAGCTGTCTAAATTTGAGGAGCATAAGGTGGACATGAGACAAAAGGAATACGTCACTTTGATGGATTACTAGCTGTAACTGCTATTAGACCGATTCCAAGAAGGAAGAATCAGAAACCCCGGAATGAGTGTGTCAGAATGTTCGCAAACTACATTGCTGTAAGCAAAACAGACCATTCATCCACCATCAGCCTTGAACCTAAAAGGCCGAAACCGAAACTCATCTAATTTCACACACTACCCCAGTATTTAACCCAAAACAACGAGGAAATAAGATGCTCAATAGGGCAATCTTCCTCCCGTCATCAGTTTCCAAAACAAACGCCACCGAGAAGAAAATTTCATTGTTATCCATCAAAACAACCAAAGGACTCGAACCCATTAACATCGAACAAAGATTATGAAACAAAAACCAAAACCCGGCGAGCTTCTGCGATGAACAGTAGCCAATGAAATCTCTCTTCAAACATTAACTTTCACCATTTTGCTAAATCCTAAGCTCACCTAGCCATACTATTGAAGAGCTAGAAGATGACACCAAAATCGCATTCGAGACTATAGAGAGAGAGAGGGAGGGAGAGCGAGAGAGAGGGGGAGGAGCTTCCGCGTATTTAAGCTTTCCTTTTGCTTGGGGGAGTAAGCAACTGAGTGCAAGTGCCGAGTGAGAGGAAATGTGGGAGTGTAGGCGGGAAAACTCTTCATTGTGTTCGGGCAAACGAGGCCGATCTCAATGAGGCTAGGTAACCGAACCTATGCTTTGGTGCTAAGAGCGTTCGTTCACGGACTTAAATTAGGACAGAACCAAAGGCTCGGAAGGACCCACCGTTGACCGAACTTAATTGAGGCTGTGCTTCGGAGACAGTAATATTAGCCTTTTGTCGACTTCTGTCGGGCAGATGGAGCTTAGGAAACCGAGTTGCGACATTGTCGAAATTGTGTAGGTTTTAGAGGCCATTATGGTAAATTTAAGTGGGACAGTACTGACTTGCTCCCCAAGCCAAACAGATGGACGTTGTTAAGATGTCTTCATTCTCTCTTTTGCCCCTCGTCTTTTCCTCTATTACGCAGGCTTGCGGAAGCGCGGATTTAAACATTAATGAAATCTATGATATCGGGAAGCTTCATCATCAAGTCGTTGTAGTATAGTGGTGAGTATTCCCGCCTGTCACGCGGGTGACCCGGGTTCGATCCCCGGCAACGGCGGTTTTCAAATTTTTGGGGTTCGTCCCTCCTTTCCGTCCGGGTGCTTTACCGGCTCCAATTCCAAGACCCGTCAGGCCCAATACAAATTTTCCTTTCCGTTTTCATTAATAACCCCAGCGACTTTATACCCAAAAAAAAAAAACAGCCCAAACGACTCAAAAGCTTTTCTTCTTATTAATCCCATGAGAGCTGTTGGCATTGTTCTTCCTCTGGAAATTCTCGTGCGGCGTCTGCAAATCTTCTTATCTTTGTAGTATTTGAAAGAAGTTGGGAAGATATGGGCCTCTAATAATAATAAAAAAAGGTTCTTCTCTTTAATCTCATGAGAGCTGTGCGTAAATCCGTATTGTTCTTCCACTGGAAAAAGATGCATCACCGGGTAGTTAATATTTTTTATTCAATGAATAACGCGACCTTAATCTGGAAAATGGCACATGATTCTAGAATTGGTTCGTCTTCTTATGGCATTATTACACAAGTCACTCTCAAATTTTTTTTTTTTTAACCAATACTCAAAATTATTGAAACACCTGGATGCAATATAAACTTTCTCTATCTTTTTTAAAAAAAACTTAAATTAACCATGCCAAAATTACACATATATAAACAGCAGGTGAAGGCCTTTGGATGAACCTTATTTTACAACAGTATTACATCTCAGCAACCTCAACCCCAAAACTTTTTAGAGTGTACTTTGTGGATATCAGCCAGAAGTAAGAGAACTTAATGTTAAAAAGATAGACATGCAATTCTTTGATTGAACATGGATGCATGGGTACCTTCCCAGTTTTGCTAATTGCTACTACACCTGAGTATCTGATGACAGTTAACACTTTCTTTTATTAAGAATCTAGTGGTAATATTTGGTGAATTTGATTTATTCAGGTTGCCTAACTGTGATTATGATGGCCCCATCAGTAGCACTGGTTAAAGCAGAAGAAAAAACCCTTAGGCCTGTCTTCAATGTCAACTTCTTGTGGGGTTTCTCCAGAGTCGTCTCTTCTGGACATTAAAGCTCTTGTACCAGGAGATTCTGGTGGGAGCACAGCATTCTCAGAGGAAGCGATTCGCTGAAGAACAACAGGCTCTGGCGGTGAAATAGTGGAGAGATATCGGAGAAGCATCTGTATTATTTGACTAAAATTTGGCCGATCATTCGGATCCTCTTTCCAACATGAAGTCACAATCAGGGCTAAATCCTCAGGAAGGTCTTCAGCACTTGGCCTTACATTCTGAAACAGTGAAGTAAACACCCCATATCAAAAAAAAAATGTGATTTTTCAATGTTTCTGTTCTACTAATGAAGTTTAGAAATCATTTCAAGTGAGTACTATAATGATTTACCTTGAAAGCAGCTGCATATGCTGCCTGTAGATTAGACATGCCTTCAAATGGCAACTTGTTATGGATGAGCTCCCATAAGACAATTGCAAAACTATAAGCATCCACCTTATGATTATAATGCTTCTTCTCACCTTGTCTCAGAGTGACTGTGCTGTAAAGCTGCCATTAAACCAGGAAAGTAATGAGAACTTTTCTAATGAAAACCACCCAAATGGAAAATTTTAATGAATGTTTAAAATTTTCCAGAAGGAAGCAGTACTTCAGGAGCCATCCAGCGATATGTCCCAGTCTCAGCAGTCATCATCTCTGTTAATGACTCTTCTCTGGCTAAACCAAAATCAGCAAGTTTAACTGTTTTATGATCTGCTGTCAAGATCAAGTTCTCTGGAAAGCAAATGGCAAAATAGTTGTCAGAATTATCCTTGCTTATTTATCATTCATCAAGAAACGAGATTAAGAGTTGCGTTATTGAGATGTTCTATTTCTCACATCATTATATTGCATCTACTCTCAAACGACTTAAAACTAAAACCTATCTATGCATAGTAAATCTGAATACTGTAATTCTTTAAACTACAATTCAAAACATATGGAGGAGACAGCATGGGATCAATAACTAAATGGAAGCAGGGTTTCAACCTGGATTTTAAAATGTATGCTATTCTAGGATTGTGTTAAAACCAGACAACGGATAATACCAGAAATAACACTAGACAAGCACTGAACATGCATTTGTTACAAACAAAGGTCCATTTAATCATCATGATCTTCATTAGACATTGAGGCCAAGAAAACTCATCACTGAAGGGAGTGAGCTTGAACTTTTCAGATCAACAGTCAACAGTGGCTTGGCAATGATCATATGAGATGAGAGTAATTCATACACAAAGTCTGCTTTACCTTTTAGAGATCAAATAATCTGTCGTACATTCCAACAAATATAAGATAAAAATCCATATTTCAGTTTCTTAGGAGGTTTAACTAAGGTCAGCTATCCATATCATGTGACAACAGTACCTGTATCTTACTCAGGATTCAAGTATTCACCAAATCAAACAATGGAAAGTTTTCAATCTTCTTTATAGGGTCATGTCAGCAAAAACACACTGTGATTTAAAAGCATGGCGTGCAAGGAGGTATACCGGGTTTAAGATCACGGTGAATGATCCCATGGGAGTGTAAACATTCCATAGCTCGAGCAATATCAAGAGCAAATCCAACTGCAACATGCATATCCAAGCACTTTGGCCGCATATTCACGAGAAATTTGCGTAATGTTCCACCTAGTAGAAGCTCAGTCACTATAACCATAACAGGTTCTTTGCAGGCACCGATAAACTAGCATCAACCACAAATAGATGCTTTAGTGAGATAAATTTGATGCCCAGTTGGCTAGCTCAAAAAGCTCAGCATAATTTTTAAGATCCAGTTCACCTTAATTATCAGTTTATTACCAATCCCAGTTAATACTTATCAACTTTTAATTGAAAGAATCGAGTGTTTAGGTTCTTCGATAACAACCTTAACAAGATTTTTGTGTTGAACTCTGGATAACATGGCAACCTCTCTGGCAAACCGAGCCTCTCTCCTTGAGATCTCTTCTGGGGTTTCTCCCTTATTAATAATCTTAACTGCAACATTCTGATTTTTATATCTGCAATCCAGAAATTCCACAACAATAGGATAAGGCACCAAACCAGAAAATAATCAGATCATGTGGATGCAGAATATGTACAAGATAAGCCGTACAGACTTTGGCTGTGATATGATTACGAATCTGGATATGAGATTAGTGGTCGACGCAAAAGGAGAAGCAAGATAAAACTGGCTTAAAAAACAAAAGAAATTTCGAAACAATTGTGAAGAACAAGAAGGGAAATTCTCGTGACAGAGGGATTCAAAAACCAAATTTGAGTGCTCAAACAGAAATGAAAATCAAACGACAGAGTTTGACTTACTTTCCTTCGTACACTTTGGCATGCGCACCTTCTCCAATTTTAGGCCCAACAAATAATTGCTTGGGATCTATCAACCATTGAGCATCTAAATTGAATTCACCAACAGAGTGAACCTCATTGCCAGATCCCATTTGATTCCCTCGAGAATATGTGAACTAGCAAGCAACACACTACACGCACTTTTTATAACAAACAGAGCATACCCTGTCTCTGCATTCCACACATGAACCAGACTGACAATTCAAAACTGTGAAAAGTGAATTAGAGCTCCATGATAATCGAAGGAAGCCATCATTTTTGGGTTTGACAAGAGAAATGTACAAGGTCGTACCCGGGGCAGCTTTCCCTATGGAGCCAATAAGACCTATCCCCAAAATCACGCTCTCAGAACATTAAAAAATATATCAACATGTGCCCTAGTTAGGAAGGCAAAGAATAAAACCCCACATGTTTAGAGGCACTCACCAACAAACCCAGTACTTAGAATAAGCATTTAAAACAAATCAAAGATCCAACAGGCTCTGACAGCAGCAGGAGGATGCAAAGGAGAAAAAAAAAAGATTGGAAAGAGAGCAATCGAAGATGGAGATAAGGGCGAAGAAGAGCTTATATGGAAGGATGAAAGAGACACCGAAGCTCAGCGACCCAGATTGAGGGTTGGAAAAAGGAGGTGGTAGATAGATATGTGGTGGGCTAAAGATTTCTTTTTTATTTTTGTTTTGCTTTCCAAAATGCAATCTTCTTCTTCCGCGTATTGAATTCCCACTGTTGTTGTCTTCGTTTTGATATGGTTAAAGTAAACATAGCGTGGCCGCGGAAGGAATTGAGTCTGTGTCAGAAACAGTGGGCACTGGGTTTAGTTTTGGAATTAAGAATTGGTGAATAATTTAAGCACACTGCACTGTTTTGAGGGGGAATTTTGATGCCATGAAGAGAATGATCAGTTACCAGCTTGGGTCAATAATTGATTGCTGAATGATAGGTTGGTCAATGATCTTCAATGGCAATTTAAACTCTTAAAGTGATAACCGAGGGTAGTAATCTTTTATGCTACAAAGTACAAACTCTTGTTTGTTTGTTTTAGTATTTTTGAAATAATTTTAAATAAGAATTTTATTTTGACTTGTCTGGAATTGATTATAAAAAAATAGTTAAAATACATTTTTAGTTCTTTAAATTTACATTAGGTATACTTTTGATCCCTTAATTTTATAAAATATACTTTTATCCTATAATTCTAACACAATTAATGATACTAATAGAAAATGATGACACACCAAACTCAATTGATAATAATTAAAATCTATTCATCTAAATTTTGAATATGCATAAATTGAAAAATATCTAAATCCATGATGAAGCAATCATTATCAAAAACCCCAATTATATTAAAAACAAATTAGTTTAGTGATCCAAATATAAAAATTTTAGTTTAATAATCTAAATATATTAACTTAATAATCTACATATCAAAGGCTGGATTTTATTTCAGACGATATGTCAGTTTGTTTTAATTTATTAATCTAAATATATTATATTAAAAAAATTAAAAATGCTTTGTAGATGCACAGTCGTCAATTGAATTTTTGTGTTGACATCTTCTATTGGCAATATTAATAGTGTTAGAAATATAGGATCAAAAATAACTTTATGAAGTTAAGGGACTAAAAATATACTTATGTGAAACTTAAAGGACTAAAGGTATATTTTAGCAAAAAAAATATATTTATTTTAGTATCCATTTGAAACTCAGAATTGATTTAGTTCTCTTCCATTGTATTCTTTTCATACATTTTCTTTCATCATTTTTCTTATTATTATTTCTTTTTTTAATTGATCCCTTATAAATATAAGGACATACTTTTAAAAAAATTATTTCTCATTTATTTATTACTTCTAAACTAATTTTAACCGATATTTTAACCAAGTAATTCAATTTTAAAGATCTTGTAAAAAGACAGGAGGGAGCACCGAAAAGTTTATTGTTTTCCACGCAATAAATTGATGCAAGTGGTAAGAAAATGTGGCGTAAAATTTTGGGCTAACATACAAAGAGTGAAGCTGAATCCTCGTAAAAGTCTATCAAATTACGTGGGAATTTCTTACCACGCCACCCAAAAAAGAAAAAATCAAAATTTAACCAAAAAAACTATTTTTTTCAGAAATATAAATCAATAATAGTAATATAATTGTAATACCCGGATAATTATCGATCTAGAATATTATATTTTAGCAAATAATACCTATTTGGAAATAGGTGAATATGTGGTTTTAAAACCTTGTAGGATACTTATTCTATTGTCAGGGAAATTTCTAATGAAATTAGAGGGATTAAAGTGTCAAAATCCCTAAATGCAATTATGGGCCATGAAATGCCCCGAAAATATTATGATAAATCCCAAGAGGCAATAAAATATTTATTGAAAATTAGAAAGTATGTTGTCTCTAATTTTAGAAATTTTTGGGATTATTTCCCTTGAAAAATAATGAGGCAAAATTAAATATAATTTTGGGGAGCATAAATTGCCCTATGATTTTTAATATTTTACATGGAGCATAAAATACCAATATCAGTAAAATAGTTGTGAGAAAATGATTAATCCTAATTAAGAAAATTATCAACAATTAGAAAGTGATTAGTTAAGTAATTAATGGCTAATTGTTTAAGCCTGAACAAGAGAATATTTAAGGTAGATTATGGAAAATCCCTTAATTAAGTGTTTATGGCTAATATTAGATAAAGTGTGCTTGCTAATCAATTAGAAAAGATTAAGAAAAATTGGTGAGATTAAGAACATGAAAACCCTAGATCCTAAAAGATTGTTAATCATGGGATTAAGGCTCTAATTAAGCTTCTAGCTAATTTAGATAAATAAAAAAATAATAATAATAATAAAGGGAAGAGAAAACCAAAATTTGAGTGTGAAAAGGGTTGTGGGTTTTTCAAAAATAATATCATGATATTTTGTTAATTAAATAATAATATAACTAAGATATTTGTAGAAGAACCAGGTTGGATAAATGAGAACCGATAGAAATTAAATCCTATCTAGAAAACCATGAACTAAGTTTCTTAGGTCGGGACATATTAGAAACAAGTGAATTTTTGTCCGGAAGTTGGTGTTAGCGGAAGTCATTTTAAAGAAGCGGCGGGCGAATAAGGGATCAGATGAAAAGATATTTTGTAAACAAAGGGCGAGATAAGAAAAGTGAGAACCAATGGAAAATAAATCATAACTTGAAATCCTTGAACTAAGTAGAAAACAACTGGACATATTATGAATCGTGAATTTTTGTCCCGAAGTTGATGTTACCCGAAGTAATTTCTCAGAATCGGCGTCTGTTCGAAAATGTTCAACGTAAAAACGGAATACCCTTAATGGGATCAAAAATTTAGTTAACTCAAATATTTCCGAAGAGGAAGAATAGAGCTTGTGGTTCGTGTTCCGGATTTTTGAGATTTTGCGGAATTACACCGAACAGGGGAACTTTATCGGTAGAAGTTCATAAAGCACATGGGTGACATCACCTTGACATCATGATGAGGTAAGGAGATGTGTTGTATGGTGGAGATGATGCCTTGTGTCCAAGCTAGATCCAACGGTTGAGATTCGGGTATGATAAAGCGTGAATAGTGCACCAAAATCTTCTATAAATAGGTCTTCCCATTTCACTTCATTCCTCACCAATTCACAATTCCTAGAGAGAGGTTAGAGAGAAGTGAGAGCAAGGAGGAGCTCCGGAAAAGGAGTAGCGAAGTCTTTGGGTAAGTTCTTGGCCCCTGGTCTTAAGCTTTAGTAGTTCCTTCCGGTAGTTATAGTAGAAATGCTTAGATTAATCTTTAATCTTCCAAGTTAGTTTAGATATCATGTTTTAGGGATAAATATGATATTTATTATTGGAGATAGAGATATGTCAAAATTTTGGAAGATTAGAGTTAAAGTAACGAAGTTCCGCGAAATTCCGTCGATTAGGGAGTCGGGGTAAAATGGTAATTTGGGACTAGAATGTCCGGTATAATGTGACCATTGATTAGAAACGTTATCATCCTTATAGGATATCGTAATCACTTACCATTGTTGTACATTGTCATCCATTGTCATCAGGTGATCGGATGCGATAAAGTTCCGTCAACGAAGGTACGTTCGCGTCGTAACACTAACTCGATCGATTTATTGTATGCTTTATATGTGATAGACTATTTCATAGAGTCATGGACAGGACTTTGTCTTGGGTCATGCACCGTGTCTAAGACTCGTCTTAGGTCACTATTTATACATTCAACTTTGTTTATACGGGTTTGATCTTGGTAATGCGTTGAGTTTTCCTAGCGCCGAGGACACGAGAAATTTGTCGCAAGACCGGTTAGTGCAAACATGTTGATTGTGCATGTCTGTGTGCTATGTCTTGTTGTTGTGATTGACATTACATCTCGTTTGTGTGCTTATGTATTGTTGTAACCTTACATCCGCCGTGTCTTATGTATTGGTTAATCTTTGTAATGTTATGAATATCGTCATACATAATTTGTCACACATAAGCATGAGGTTAGTTCGTTACCCGAGGTTCAATGGGCATTGAACCTCGCCTCTTAACATAGCGTCGGGGGGAGGATCGAGGATCGAGGAGAAAGGAAGCGCACGACAGTGACTCAGTTTGTAGACTTTCTTTTGTTATTTACTTTTGAAAACACTCGGTATAACGTACCACTACCGTAATGTCAACGGACTTACGGCATTTTGAATATAAATATCAGTTACTCAATCGCTCCGATGCTCTACTCTGATGAAAAAAAAATATATACTGCTTTGGAAAAATGGGATGTTACAATAATTAAGGCTAAAGTACCCGTTTGGTCCTTTATGTTTGCTTCAGATATCCATTTAGCCCCTTAAGTTTATAAAATGCTTGTTTGGTCCTTTAAAATTAACACCGTTAAGTTAGATGAACGGAAAATATTAACTCAAAGAATTTTAAACGATGATTTGTCAAGACTTAAATCGACAAAGCAAACTTATATGTTACTTTTTTAATAAATTAATATTTTAAATCTGTAAATTGAAATTTTAAACGATGACACAATGCACTTAAATGCCAGACGAAGAACATATACCCGAGTTTGCTTAAATAAATTTCAATTTACGGGATTTAAAATATTAATTTATTAAAAAAGTAACATGTAAGCTTGCTTTGTCAAGATTGAAAATTCTTGAGTTAGTATTTTCCGTTAAATTTGTTTAACGGTGTTAACTTTAAGCCGACCAAACGAACACTTTACAAACTTAAGGATTTAAATAGATCCTGGAAGAAACATAAAGGACCAAACAGGTACTTTAGCCTATAATTAAAAGGGAAAATCTATAAGTACAGTATTCACAAACTTGAACCTTGTGTGACGACACCAAACTTACTAAATTGCTTAATTATATTTTTTAATAAATTTCTTAATCAGAAAAATTGGGTTTATGTAAGAAAATTGAAGTTCATTCTTTTCCAAAATGAGTTTTGCCTTAGAAACGTTAAAGTAAATTTTTGAGATAAAAGTGGATGAGATATAATTATGGAGACCGTTGACCCCATGAAATCTCCATACCCTGTCGGTAGCCATATTTATAAGATAATAAATAAATAAATTTCACTTCTCTGCTGTCCCATCAATTTCCCTTTTCCTATTAATATTTGAAATGCCCTTCTCTCAGTCTCTGTGGTCCTTATTTGAACGTTTCCCTATTTTGTACTAACTATATTAATTAAATCGCTCATGAGTCATGAGATGAACCCCTCTGTATGCATAAAATATCTATTTATTATAATAATAATAATAATAATAAAAAGATTCCCCCCCCCCCCGGCCCCCAAAAAAAAAATTATTGAGGACAAGATTGAGATTGATTAAAAAGTGAAGTCTCAACTCTCACGGTTTAATAGTTCAGATAATAATCGAAGGTTTTTTTTTAAATATGAATCGTTATAAATTATCATATCATCAAAACTCAGCTTATTTTCATGTAATAAATATATATAATTATTTTTTTAATAAGATGGAAGGAGAAAAAGGAATTTTTAAGTTTGGAAATGATGGTAAAATAACCGTTTCTAATCTGGATTTTTTTTTTTGGCGTGATACGTCTTACTACTTTCAGTCTTAATTATAAAATTAGGTTGATTTTTTTTGACATGATTAAGAAAGTTAAATAAGATCTTAATCATATACTATGTTGTATATCCTTATATTATATATTATTTTATTAATCAAAATAATTAATTTTGACAAAAAAATCAAATATAATATTCTAAAGTTATTTAATTAATTTTTTTATTAAAAAATTAATTCAATCTTATAATTAAGACCAGATAGAGTATTTTGTAATATATTTAGAGAGAGAGAGAGAGAGGGAGGGAGGGAGGGGGTGCTGATTAATAATGTTAACAACCCAACAAACACGTACTAATCCTTTTCTAACCCCACCAAATTAATCAATAAGGGCGGTCCTGTCATGTCCTTTGGTGGATTGGATATATTAATAATAATAATAAACACACACTACATATGAAGTTTGAATTATTCAAATCTTATACGTGCCATTTAAATTAAATATGCCTTTACACTTTTTCACACTACGAAATCGGATCTTAGTTTTTCAAAGAGAATCGTGGATGTCATAATCTGTTTAGAGTCACACACACACACATTTATATATATACACACAACATGTAAAATATGAGATCACCATATAAATAATGCTACGTACATCCAATGGCAAATATGAGAGATAATTAATTAATTATACATATCTTGCACGCACTAAAAAAGTTTGTTGAAGTGTGTTTATCTTGCCAATGTACTTTAAATCACAGAGTTTTTCCACACACAAAAACTCTCCCAATAAGTATTATTCCTGTCACTTTACTCATTGGTCTTCATAATAGGCATTTAATGATAAGTTGGGGGCATGCTTGATGAATAAATGTTTGGAAAAATTAATTTTTAGTCTTTATAGTTTTGATTCGATTGTAATTTAATCTCTATATTTTAACTAAATTTCTATAGTTTTGAATAAGTATTATTCCTGTCACTTTATTGGTCTTCATAATCATTTAATGATAAGTCCTTAAACTTTGACTTACTACAATTCGATTCATATAGTTTTAACTATTTTAGAATTTAGTCCCTATGTTTAATAAATTAAATTTTATATATAAGAAAAAGGACTAGATTATAATATGGTGAGAACTAAAAGGACTAAATTGTAGTGAGTCAAATTTCAAAAACTAAATTATAAAATCAAAATTATGAAGATTAATGTACATTGAGTAAAGTATTTGAACTGAATTACAATCAAGACCAAAGGTTAATTTTCCCTATATATTTATTTTTGCCAAATGATGGATAAATATTAAATGGTTTATAAGTAATTTAAATCATGAACCCTAAGATTTTTTTTAAAAAAATATTTATATATGGGGAGCAGATATAGTATAACTTCACCAAAATGGAGAGGCAATATAGTTTATCATGATTGGGACCCCCTCACCCTTGGCTGGGGACAAGAATGGATTGAGACAAATTCATAATAATGTGGTTTTGGACACGACACAGACATGTTGTGGGCCTCTGACTTCTTTCTCCTTTAATTTTTAATTAAAGGTATCGATTCCTTCTATTATTATTATTAAACCATTATCATTTGTCAAGTTGGCTGTGAGACACAAGAGAATGGGTACTATGGCTACTGCATTTGCAACTAGCTGAGTGTATATATATTTTTGTTGTCAGTAATCCAAGTGGTCCTTGAAGAGATCGAGTGGATATTGATGGCTGAACTGATTCTTTAAAAAAAACTTTGTTAGCAGTATGCGATTAATTATTAATTACTAAATAATTGGATTAAGCTTGAGATCAATTATTAAGACAGCACTTTACCAAACTATATAGCTCCTCAAATAACGCAATAGACAAGGCATGATAATGATTTTTGTGCACTACTGGTTCTGTGTTGCCACACCTGCAGATCCAATCCAACTGATATAGCTTTTGTTTGTTTGAGGTTGTCTCATCAATCAATCCAAATGGAACATGTTCTACTGTACACATCATGATCTTTCAAATAAGATAAGAGGCTTCTTTTTCTCGTTCAGTAACAGTCTTTATTGAGGGAGAGATTTTCATCAACAACAAGTTGTCTTAGTGACAGTGATATCCACCACATTTGTTTAGGGTCCCTGGTTACAATCTAAACTAATGTTAATATGTTTATGTCCCTACGTGGGTTTAATTGTATAAAATAAACATAGAGATGTTTCTTCCCACTGAGGATTTATAATGCTTGGTCATAAATTAAACTCCCATCTCAAATTTATTGAAATTTTTTTATCAAGCACACAATAAAAAACCTTGAAAATTGCAGTTATAAAGAACTTTATGGCAATTGAACCAAGGGTAAAGTGTAGAAGCAACTTCTACACACACACATATATATAGTAACTTCATTAAAAAGTTAACAAAATACATGCTGATACACACAGGCATGCCTAAAAGTTAACAAAAAATAGGTGCTAATATAAATACTAACAGAATTCAGTCTTTGCTCTTAATTGAAGACTTGCGAGAAACTTTCTTCTCACCTTTTTTAGGAGGTCACCGTTGCCTACTTTTCATTCATCAGATGGTCCCTCCAGTTGCATGACTCAGGCAAATGAACAGTGCTCGTCTTAAATATAGTCAAACTAACAATATTTACTAGTTTGGTATAGTGGTGAGCCTACATGGCATCGGTGCACCATATAATCACATCAGAACATACAATTAATGAAACTGATCAAGGTCCTGTTGACAGTTGAAGGCCGTCTTCTCAGTCTCAGATTCTCAATCATTACCAAAAGGACACAGCAATTCCATGAGCTCAATTGGCGAAGCCCAGATCGGAAGATCAAATACAGTCTGTTTAAACTGTTGCTCTTGTTTGTGGCACATTGCCTCCGCTTCTTCGCATAAATTTGATATATTATGAACTATCGCTTCTTGAGCTTGCACCTGTATGGTTAAGGAGGGAAAAGGTTAGGCATGTTGAAAAGCCTATTATAATCTGTGATCTCAGCGCCTAGCTTGAGATAGATTTCTCTCCAATTATAATTAGAAAATAAATTTGTGCGCCAAACTAGGGCCCTCAATAGTTATTAAAGGCCCTTGCCTTGGCTTTGGGTCAGGTTAAACGTCAAAGGCGAATATTAATCCAATTATAAATGGAAAAGAAAATTATGAGATCAATGGAGAAACAGGTACGAGATTTTAAGCAAGATAGAGTTTGAATTTTGACTATTTTAGGGCCATTGAAATTGGCAACTTGGATAATTAAGTTAGTCTTGAAAGATAACAAAGTAAGGTGATAATATTCGCCGTGAGAATGACACACACACACACTCAGAATTTTCACATCTTACACATCTCCAAGCTTCGGTCCACCTTTGCCGTGCAAGTTCGTCAACCATTGGCGAAAGTAAGAATGGTGAAGACGATGCTGGTCAGGGAGGGAGAAAACTATAAGTCAAGCTATCAGGGAGATGGGCAAGAGGTTTCGAGTCAAATTTATTGAAGAGGAATGAGCTTTCGGTTACAATTTCTCAACTATATAATCAGGAAAGGGTCCACTATCGGATTTCGAATAAATTAAAGAAACAAATTCGAGTTCAACCATATATAAAACATCCAAGCCCTATTAATCGGAGAGAGAAAAATATTCAGATCCCAGCTAGCCGGGACTTTTGCAATTTCTTCATCTCCTGAAAATTGCAAATCGAAAGCCCCAGTTTCCGATTCTCATCCTCAACAACAAATTCACCATGATTCAGTACTAGTAAGATCACAAATTAGAATCACGCATCCACAGTGAATGTGTAAGATTACCTGCAGAAGAACCTCATCTACCACGGATTTACAAACAGAATCTAACGGTAGAGGCCTCGCCTGCTCTTGTTGACTTCTATGCTCAAGGGCGGTCTCTTCCAGTGCGCACAATGTGGCGGACAAGAAATCCCAATGATGGATCTCTGTGAGGTACCTAGTTTTTAGCTTCAAGAGGATGTTCCTCTTACGCTCTCTCCGCTGCTTCTTCGCTGCGCCCTGAAATTGATCCGCATCTGTACGAGATGATAGATGAGGCACTGTCGCTGGGGGTTCAAGACGACGCTTCTTGCGCTTGACCACAAAACCATCGTCGTTATAGAGCTCCCAGTCTTCATCTTCCCGATACTGTACGGCCGAACCCATACCAGAAAATTATACAGCAAAATTCCAAAATCCAGCAACGGAGGAAGAGCAAGAGACTGAAGAAGAGAAGAGTTTAAAAATTGGGGAGATAGGAGCGCGGGAATTGGGACTTGTATTCTTCTACGCTTTATGTGGTTACAGGAACGGTCGTATTGGCAATTTCCCCCATTCCCACTAGTCGTTTTGACTTTTAGAGGCTCAAAAAGAGGAAAAAGTTGTTTTGTGCTGAAACATAGTAGGGAAAATCTACTCACGGCCAAAACTAGCACCAAAAAAAAAAGTCGTTTTGACTTTTTGAAAAAGTTGTTTTGTGCTGAAACATAAAAAAAAGCAAAAAAAAAAAAATTGTTAAAAAACAAGAAAAAGTTACATGACAAAAAAGATCTTAGGGCATTTTACGTTATTATTTTATAAACGTTAACAACTAAATCAAGATCATTAACAACTAAATCAGTATTCGTTAACAACTAAACCAGTACCATTAACAACTAAATCAGTCCCCGTTAACAAATATATCAGTAGACATTAACAACTAACATTTTATGAAATAATATTAGAAAAAGCCCTATGGCCTTTTTTAACATATGACTTTTTCTTGAGCTTTTTTTGACTTTTTTTGCTAGTTTGGGCCCTGAGATGGATTTTCCCAAGATAATATGACAATTTCAGTCAACTCCTATAATTTTTTGAAACTATACCGTACTCTTTGGATCAAAATAAAATTAAGTTTTAGAGGTAAAAACAATATAATATCTTACTTTATTTGTTTTATAAATTGTTTTATTTGTCTTGTAAATGCATATATTTTTTTTTGTGAATTTTCATATTTGTCTTATAAATTGTCAAAATATTTTTAATTTCCTAAATTATTTTGATTCCCTTTATTTGTTTTGTAAATATCCTTATTGGTCTTGTAAATACTCTTCTGAAAAAAAATAATAAAAAAAGAAGGGCATATTTATCTTTTCACTCATGAATCTTAATCTAATTTTGACCATATGGGAGTGTAGTGAAGTTTTAGAAAGTTTTTAGGGTTGATTGAAATTATGTCATATCCTTAAGAGCTCAATGACACACACAAAGAGTCTAATGGCCTTTTGAATTTCCAAAATACCCTCACTGGTTTCTTTTTATTGGGTGATTCTTTATATAGGGAACAAATCCTATTTATTTGAAAATTTAAACTAGTTTTTATAATTTTTATTCTCATTAAATAGATGTCACTTATTATCTTTCTCTAGTAAATTTTCAGTCATTGTTTCTTATATACAATTTTTTAAAATAAGGGTATAATTAAAAAGTAAGGTACATAAATTACATATTAGTGCTTTTTTAACATTCTGAAGAAGGGCATTTTTTGCAGTCGATTCTTAGAGCGGAGTACTGTACTAGTGTCGACACATGTATACATTTCCTGTCACCATGAATGAATGCTAAGGAATCCCTACCAATTGCTGTTCAAAATGCCAGGTCAAAGCCAAGAATGACAAGCTAGTAGAAATTCTAAAAAGCTAAACACGCTCTCTTTGTTCAAGACATGTATATGGACATCACCTTACTTTGCCGATCAATGGCGAAACTAGAGGGTTAGGAGTGGGCCCTCCCCTTTAAAATTTAAAGACAAAACAAAAATAAGAATATTAGAATTACAGTTCTTTCTAGTAAATGGAATGAAGAATCTACAGAGAATAGATAAAGAGGAATTCAGATACGTTAGCTTCATTGGTTATCTGTATTGATCCAATTCTTCGTTGATAATAATACTAGAATAGCAGCTGCTAAAAACTCCAAAGAACAATTTAGTTTCCACTTTCTTTAACTTTTCTTATCCAACTTAGTGCGTTTTCTTTGAAACCTCTTTGAAGAATCACTCTCTTTAGAATAATTCACACAACTACATATGGGATTTCAATTAGCATTTCAGAATACAATTTCAGAATCTTAAACTTGAATTATAACATCCCAAACACCAAAGTTATTGCTCCACTAAGAACAAAGTCACTTTTGTAATGAGAAAAATTAAGATGTAGAAATTTTTTCTATATGAATAATACCATGCAGCTCAATACATTAGTGGACTAATGAGCAACACATCAATCAATCAAAACACCCAGAGATTCAAGATATTTGAAGCTTGAATTTCCTAAACATCCAAATTTGATTAATTTATCAACTACATATGAATTATGCCAAAGGCTAGTAAGAATTGAAAAATCCATTATTTACCCTATATTAATAAAATGGTTAGATTTGTACTCGCTTTTCTAGTTTCTACAGCAACTACTCAAAGATCTTTTTCTACTTATGAGGATAATCAATAATGAGACTTCAAAATAAAATGGAAGACCAATTTTTTTTTTTATTCTTTTGATTACATACATTGAAAAAGATATTGTTTTGAATTTTAGTATAGATTCAATTATAAATAAGTTTAACAATATGAAAACACAGAGTAAAAATCAAATAAAGTGATCTTAATTTCTGTAATCGATTTCTTTCAATTTTTTGTATATTGAGTCTGTATTGTATTTCAAACTTTTATTAATGATATGATATTTTTTATTTTCATCCCTTGTCATAAAAATTCTTGAATCCGCCACTCCTGCCGAGGAGTTTGCAGCGCCTGAAAATAGTCCCTTTCTGCATTGGCCATTCTATCTCTGAACATTGCCCATTCTGCGTGACACCTCTCTTTCACCTGATGCAAGTTGGAATTTAAACACATGGATGTAAATTCAGTATTAACTGTTAGGAGATAAAACATGAGACACAGAAGTTTATTACACACCCCTTCCCTTGGTGCCCTCCCGAACTGTGCCTGCCCCTGTGGAAAGAAGCCAAGGACTGCTATAAAAGACAATGCATATTGCTACAAAACAGTTTAGACTTAGAAGCTAAGGCCTCAGTTACCTGGTCCCCAAGTGAAGGAATATGTTGATGCACAATCCACTGAGTATCTACAACCCCTATTTTCTGATGCGGTGGCTGCTTCCCACAAGAACCATGTCACAAGATATAGTTATAAAAATGGCAAGTTATTCCTCCCGTCTTTAATATAAAATATATTTAATTAATTTGAGTATATTAAGAAAGTTATTTAAGTTAGTTAATATGACATGTATTTTCTAAAATATCCTAGTTATTTTCCTTAATCCTTTTATTCCTTTTCCTCCTTAATTATTATTGAAGGAAGATCAATAAAGATAAATTAAAAAAATAATGAAGAATATGAAAATTATATTTTATATTTAGGACTAAAATCAATTTCCTAATATATCAAAGAACCGGGTGGAGTATCTTATAAGAAATAATAAAGAAAGGCACAGTAATAACCTCCACACATCTTCTGAGAGCGAAATCAATACCCCACCCATGAATTAGGTCATTCTGCAATGCAGGAGGTAAAAAACAAGGGAGACCTGGGTTGAGTATGAAGTGAAAATATGACACAAGACATAAGCATGCATTCTTTATAATACCTGTATCATATGCCACACACAACGCCATGCATCTCTGGAGAAAACAGGTGCCATGATCTCAACAAATCTGAGTATTTTAAAAATCATCGTCACACCCACAAGGATATGAAGAAACAGGAAGATAGGTTCAGGCCATTAATTATTTAATTATTAAGAACTAAAGGCTGCAAGATTATGTTCACATTATCACATACGCAGCACAGGGTGGCGAACGCGGATCAGGGCACCAATCTTCTCTCTCCACAGCATCCCTGTGAGAAGGAAGGAATAATCATAAAAAGTATAATCAGCCATGGCTACATGTTAGAAATAGGAAAGTGTCAGAAATCTTCCACTAACTTGTGCACTTCGCCATCATCTCTTCTCTTTGTCATCTCCCATGAAATGTCTCTATTAGGTTCTAGACCAGGCTGAGAGATTTCTAAACCATGTTTCCTAACCAATTTCAAGTACCTGGAATGAAGAGGTAGAAGAAGTTGAAAATTTTTCATTGCACCCTGAATTACACTAATTATTATGGTTTTGATGCTTACTCCTCTGCATCAAAATGCTCCAAGCCCAGATCTTCGTCCCAAATGAAGATGTAGTCAAAGGGTGCCACGATGTCAGGATGCAGAAAGCGTTTAGCAAACCACCTTGAATCAAAATTTCAGGATGTTTATGTGAGAAGTCAAAACGTAATGAAAAAGGCCTGTTAAGAAACAAAATAGAGAAAACAGGACCAACCATTTAGATTGCTTCGGAGTACTTATATGGATTGCCCGCTTTGACCACTCAAACTGGTCCCACTCACTTGTCCGACCATCATAGTGAAACAAAAGAATGGTGAAATTCCGGGAGAACTGAAATTTTGAAGTTGAAAATTCAAAGGGAGTAAAACTAACTGAGAACACAGATAGGAAGATGGATAAAGAAGACAGAGTGAGGCAGAGCGGAAACTGAAATGACCTTTTTCACTGCGGCTTCAATATTGTCTTTCTGATCAAAACCAACAGTGAAAGTTACAAGATACCTTGGTTTGGTGGTTAGGTCCTGTAAGTGCCACTTCCATCAGCAGAAGAGACATTAAAAGTGTAAATATTAATCACAGTAAAAATCTCACACCTCCACAGGTGGATCCCGAAATCGACGAAGATAAAGATCTGACTCGGGTTTGACAATAGCAGGAGGTAACCTTTCAGCTCCTCGAGGATTTGTGGGAACCCATATCTGCATCATAGCCAAGTGTACGAAGTCAGTGATAAGTTCAATGACGTCGGACAGCATTTAAAACTCTGCATCACACAAGAACAATCAAACTAGAGCAGAGAATAGTACATTGGCCTCGTCATATTTTTGAACTCCGTTATAGGGAATGCTTCTGTCGCAGCTAAAAGAAGCCCACGCATCCCATATTTCTTTATTTGGAATAGTTGAATAACCGTTGTCCCCAATCTTTGTGAGATCAATTAATGGCCAAAGGCCAGATCGGAGATTTATCTAACAATTAACCAAAAACTGTTAATTCTGGACAGAGCACTCGACATAAAATATAATATTGTCGTGGAAGATTATAAACCTTAGCTAATAAGAGTGTTCGAAACAAAATTCCCAGTAGAAAGCCAAAAGCAACTCCAAGAAAAACTGTTACAGTGAACTTCATGGACTGATTAGACTTTCTGATATTTCCACTGCAGGGTAAACGGAAATATATTAGCAAGGTCAATGAAATTTTCTTTTGTCTCTCGTATTTTGCATGAGCGAAAAGAGGATAATACATAAGGTAACACACACGCGTATTCCATATACCTGCGTAAGGGACTTCCCATTGCAATCTATATCTTCTGACTTAGAATTGCTTGAAAGCAATATGCAATGCCAATGGCACGCACGGACTAAAAGGTCAGCTGCCTTCCTTTCAAATGTTAAGCATGAATATTCATCCCCTGGAAAATTAATGGTTATCACCTGAATCAGAGCAAACGCAATATATAAATCATGATAGCTGAAAAACACCATGCAAAATATCAAAATTATCACGCTTCCTTGTCATTTCCATCCACCATAAAAAATGCCTCGTGGTTTGTCATTTTCCAGGACACAGTACCCAACTCACTTGACTTCCACAAATATCCACACACCACGATGAGACTATGATGAGATTGCGTTATTTAAGTACTAACCTGAATCTACAGAGCCTATATTGAAGAATTCATCAAAACAATGCAAAAAAAGAGAAGCCAATATGGATTTTCAGAAGTATGGACAGGAGTAGAATTCTAAAACTGTTAAACGGACATTGAAAGGGTCGTTGCAGTGGCTGGCCGGATAGGAGGGAGGAAGATGATGAGAGGAAGAATGGGATTGATCGGTGTGGGAAATTATCGATGTGCATGGATCCGCCATTACTTTGATGTTTGTTAGTGAGTGGCATAACGAAAGGCGCCAAATCTCTGTCAATCGGCCGGCATGCATAGTCGATGAGGCCGAGAAAAGGAAATTCGGCGCTCGCAGATGGTACCACCAGGCCTACCCATTAATATTATTATCAGATCAGATGATTAATCTGTAAAGAACTACAGATTATGAAAGCTATTTTTTTTTATATATAAATTAATTAAGCTATTATTCACGAAGAAATATAGGTTAATTACCTTATATCATTTGTATTAGAGCCACTCATTTAAAGAGTTGGAATTTATGAATAGGGGTAGTTTGAGGAGAAAACGATGAATATGAATATGAGACATAAGTTGAATTGGGGTATTCTATTTATGTTTATATTTAACTCATAACTAGTTTTTATATTAAGGAAGTTACATAATAAAATAATAATAAGTAATGACAAGTTTGAGGGAAGAAATGAAAATTAGTCCATGTTCATAATAATTCTCATTAAAAATTAATTAATTATTCAAGAACCCCAATCCATTTTCACGTCTCTTTGGTAAACTTGTGTCTTCGTTTCCATGCGTAACTGCGCGCGTGCGTTTATGGAACTAGATGTGTGTTTTCTAGTTGGGCAAAAAAAAATAAAAATAGATATATGTTTCCTGTGAATAAATTATGTTGTTCTTGGCTAATACATGATCAATTTATTATAAGTAATAAACTTTAACACCATATTCTTAATTTAGTGAGACGAAAAAGGTTAAATATTTAGTACTTAATAATAGCCTAGGTTACATGATATTTCTATAATATCTATGTACTCCTTTGAATCCATAATATAGGAAACAACTATATTACGGGAAACAATAAATGTTAATTAAGTCGTTTAATATGTCATAAATATATATGGTGTATATATATATATATATATATATATATTTTTTTTTTTTTTTTTCCCCACTTTTACTCTTTTTGAGAAACATGTTTGATTGCATTAGAAATGTTATTTTAGAAGGAGGATGATATAATGAGTAGGCAAAGTTGGAAAATGAGTATTAATATGAAAAAGAACATTAATTAAATTGAAGATAACTTATATTTTAGACCACGCCTTCCTTCTAAAAGTGTTTTATATTGTGAACCGGAGAGGGTATGCATTTAGATTATATATCTTCATCCTGTTTATAATTTAGACAATTTAGTTTACAAAAATGATAAATATAAATACTTACTTGATAAAGTAATTTATTTAGCCTTTGTTTATTTTTCTATATTAGTTAACTATGTATTATATTAAGTTATTCACATTTAGTCACAAAGATGAGTATCATCTCTCTTAATTGACTAAATGTAGTAATACACTCATACTTGCTACTCTTTATTAGTATATGCTTATTACTTTCTTTTGAGTGACTCAATATAAATACCAAAAATGCATTGTGTGAAATTTTAATTAGAGTTTGCCTGGCAACCTCAAAAAAGATTTTTTTAAAAACATTATACGTAAATTACGACAAAACTTTTTATCATATTTATCTTAAAAGCCATCAAAACATTTTTAAAAAAGCTAGTGACTCAATATAAATACTAAAAATGCATTTTGTGTGAAATTTTAATTAGAGTTTGTTCGGCAACCTCAAAAAATATTTTTTTTCTAAACAAAGGCACTTAAATAAAACAAAGGCACTTAAATTAAGGCATGCGCCCGAATCTTGGAGGGAAGAAAAACAATCAAACCAGTGAAAAAAAAAAAGATGGAGGGGAGAACAACACTTTAAGAGTTAAGACTAATATAATAACCCAATGAGTTTATTCTTTCCTGTGTTTTTCATAGGTTGATAGTAATTTATAGGTTACTCAAACATAGTTTGCTTCCAAAATTATGCAATTTTCTTGTCTTTGAGGAATAATAAAACATCATTACCAATTAATGATTACATATTAGAAGTGAAAAACCACTACGCTACCGCTATCTCTTGCGGGCACCAAATCACTTACATGTAAGGGTTATTTTGAGTGCTAAAACAAAACACAAACAAAAGCCGAGGACCAAGTCTGCTAGCTTCAAAAGATTATAAAACTTGGTGGTTTAACAA
Source organism: Acacia acuminata (assembly GCA_019022655.1). Classification (NCBI taxonomy): domain Eukaryota; kingdom Viridiplantae; phylum Streptophyta; class Magnoliopsida; order Fabales; family Fabaceae; genus Acacia; species Acacia acuminata. The sequence goes on from JAFJYI010000012.1 coordinate 539,911, forward strand.
AACAATAATGTAAAAGGACAACAAATCTAAAGTAATATCTGAATTTAATTGGAGACAAAAGTGTATAAAAAAGGGGTCATTTCTAAGTGTTTGATTAGATGAAAATAGTGACATTACAAACACATACTAAAATTTTACAACCATGCGATTTTATATACTTTCAACAAGTGACATGTTAAAATTTATAGCTCGTGAAGGCTTGTGCATTTAGTAATTAAAACTTACGTTGCTTCTCTACTTCTTTCATGAAGGCTTCTTCCTTCTTATCTTTATCATAATGGTAGAGCTATAAATTGTAGAATTTGGCCATGGCCTTTGTCTCTTCTTCATTCATTTATGTTTTTGTGCCTTTTCCTGTGGTTTTTTTCCCTCTTCTTTAACCTTATTGTTCTGCTTCTTTCTGCTGAAGGTTGATATGAGAAAAGCAACCACTTTGGTATTGATAAAAAGAAACTATTTCACTCCATTAATAAACTTAAAAGTAACTTTTTAAATAAGACATATTGACAAAATTGTCAGACATCTTTATCAAAAGATAAAGTAGTAAGTCAAAATGGTATATTTATAATGAGACTAAAATAATATGAGGTTATCACGGTTGAACATGGAGAAGGCTTCCAAGAACTGATGGTTGTGTAAATTCCAATCTAATGCTTTGTCAACCTCTTATTTACCTATACGATATCCTTTCTACTATTTTATGTTGGTGTTACTGTCACTTGGTGATCATGGACCACAATTAAGTGCCCCGAATCTTGTAGGCAAGAAAAACAATCAAACCAGTGAAGAAAAAGACGGAGGGGGAGAATGACGCTTTGAGAGTTAAGACCAATATAACATTTCAAAATTTTAGTAAAGGATCAAAGGTCTATAATAACTATAAATTATATTTTTCAAATATATTGACGAAGGTCAGTATGAAATTTCTGTATCTGCATATTAGTTAAACAATTCATTTTAATCTTTCATGTTAAAAAATTAGAGACAGATTGTTCACATTTTAATGGCATTTTTTTGAAAAAACAAAAACAAAAATCTTGTTTAACAGATATTTTAATTATCAAGTGCCTCAGAATCAAATTTTTTGTATTGGCCTCGAAAAAAATTCTTGTGTGAACATAGTTTGTCGCGTCATTTGTAATTTAACCAATTAAAATACAATAACTAAGCTAACATTAATTTTGGTTGGCTGCTCATGCATTTTATATTTTTACTTTTTTAAAAAAATAAACCTTTTAATTAATATTTCACAAGTAATAAAAAATCAATCTTGAGAAATTTTTTAATTTTATTCATATGCCAATTAATATTTAAAAGATGCCAAATTAACTCATGAATTATTATATTCTAACAAACCACGTCCATTTTATGTATTATGTCTGAGGTTCAGATTCTGAAAGCAACCTAAGAAAAGTTTTTTTTTTGGAAAATTATAATAAAGGACCTAAGAAAAATAATATTTATTAAGAAGAACTGTAAAAAGTGGTAATTATTTTGAAGGAACGAAAATTAAAACATTAAAATAGAAAGACTAAATTGCCCTTTAATCAGATTTTCTATATTATCTCTAATTAAATCAATCGATTGATTTTTTTGATACGTAGAATCTGATTGATTGAAAATAATAAATGGAAAGTTTCAATATGGGTCTTCCTATGCCGCCGATCAATATGACCTGTTACTCTGTTGAAATATTAAATAAATTTATATCATTAAGTATTGTATAAATATATTGAATGAAACCTCCCACAATACTTAATGATATAAATTTATTTAATATTTCATTTATTTTACAATTAATTTTTTTAATATATCATATTTTTCAATTCAAAATTATTATATTTAAATTTGAATTTGAATTTTTAATATTAAAATGTAACTTTAATATAAATTTGGAATATTCTAAGAGTTATGATAATATTCTTATCTGTAAGATTTACTTTCTCAGTACCTTTCCACAAGTTCTTGACTTCTTGAGTGAAAATTAAAGGATTCATGACATGTTTGTGAAAGATTTGTTGTGACACCGTTGTTTTTAAATTTATTTAAATGTATCATTTTTTTCTCTGGTACAAACATAATTACCACTTTTTATGGTCATTCTTAATAAATATTATTTTTTTAGGTCCTTTATTATAATTTTCCCCTTTTTTTTGCCCTCCAACAAACAAAAGAATTGGTTTCAATATTCTTTTTTGTTTTTTGCTCAGAAGAATCTGTTCCAATATTCAAACATGGCCCCATCGTCCGCGTGTCGGGATAGATACATTTTGGGCACATGTGTCTTTTGTAACCCGGCCCATTAATTTCGGCACGAATTTTTTTGATAATCATAATTATCTGATTATTTACCATAAAATAACTATTTAAATATTCACATTGGGGCCTACAAATTTTTTCGACTCCATGCAATGTTTTCATTTTTAAAAAATATTTCTTCACATATTTCAGTATGTCCAGTGTACCTTCAATTTTATTTTTTATTGCTTGTTATTGAAGTATAATTTATACTAATTCTTTTAAATCATTTTATGCTAAATGTAAGAGTTCGTCGGAAATTTGATTTTGGTTATAAATATAAAACCTTAATACATATAAATTGATATATAATATAATGTTATATATGTATATTGTAACAAGACCAAGCCATATTTGTTAGAATTAAATTATTTATTAGACTCTCGTAATTTTTGTAAATTATTATTTGTTTCTCATGGCATCAAAAGCATGCATTTAAAAATTGGTTTTACTCGAGTAACAAACACTTGATTAACTAATAAAGAATTTTATTAATCTAACTAGAACTATCCGTTCAAACTCTAGATTAAACAAGACAATGTATATGGACATTGCATAAAGAGGTGGAACTTAAATGGTAAAACTCTATATAATTGTTGGTAGAAGAAATATAGTTAAACACCCCAGAAGTTCTGATTTGTCAAAAGTTACAATCTAGCTCACTCAATCCGAAATACTCCGTATAATCCTAATTATAAAATTAAGTTAATTTTTTTAGAGAAAATAAAAAAGTTAATTAAATTACTTTAGAGTATTTTTATTTTCTATAAATTAATTATTTTTATAATAAACTAACTTATAATCCACACGACTATGATATGGTTAAGGGAAAATTATAATAAATGACCTAAGAAAAATAATATTTATTAAGAAGGACCATAAAAATGGTAATTATTTTGAAGGACCAAAACTTAAAACATTAAAATAAAAAGACTAAATTGCCCTTGGATCTACAATTTTTGCGTAAAGGTAAGAAATCCAAAAAAACATTTTACTTTTACAATTCCAAGTCTTCGTGCTTACACGTACATTGCCTCGGGTCTTGCAAAGAGATAAATTCATAAAAATTCATAAATTTATAGAACACGGGGGGAGGATGGGAGATCTTTGTCAATAGAATAACCTACGGTTCCACCACGGAGAGATAAAAAATTACCAAGTAGAGGCTCGACTTACATATTCCAGATTCTGATTTGATCTCTATTTATCATTTTCAATCAATCACTTCAGATTTTGATTTAATTAGATATAATATAGGAAATCGACAAAGAAGAATTTAGTCTTTCTATTTTAATGTTTTAATTTTTGGCCCTTCAAAATAATTACCATTTTTATGATCTTTCTTAATAAATATTATTTTTCTTAGGTCCTTTATTATAATTTTCCCCATGGTTAATTAATTAATTTATCTTTTTTAATATTTTTAAAAATGTTAACCCAAACATATAATTAATGTACTTTACACCTTCTTGTAAAAACAATGGCTGCACTCCGGGGACTGGCGGGGACATCTTCCCTCGGCACGCGCGTGTCATACACACTTTGATCCAACATATTATTAGTATTATTATTTTTAAATATGGAAAATAACAGATTTTTCAGAGGCAATCATTTATTAATTACCGGATCCAGCAGAGAACAGAAGACGCCACCTTTCGCGAAAAAAGAAAAACGACGTCGCTTTGTTACTTTCCCGATTAACCCAAGACGATCGTCCTGCTATCTTCTTGCTTTCTTAGTAAAATATGTGTTTTTGTGGGTTAATTACAGACAGAATGAAAATATCGCAGCATTATTCTTTTTGTTTGGTCAAATTCCATTCTCGAGTTAATTGGACGTAGGACGAAAATAATTATAGGCAGAATCGAACTCCGATTGTTGACGGAGTAACGATGGCGTCACCGGACATTGCTGGCATCTTGGACAATTCCAAAGAGCTGGATCAGTTAAGGAAAGATCAAGAGGAGGTGCTCATCGAGATCAACAAGATGCACAAGAAACTTCAAACAAGTGTGGCTCTCTATCATTGCTATTTTTAGTGCTCCATCTTGATCCTTCCCTAGACTTTCTTTCTTTGTTTTTTCGTTTAAATTTATTTTTTCTTTGTTTTTTATTGAATGATGTAATTGTCGTCACATTGCTAGTAAATTAATGCGATCTCAGTTTCTTGTTGGTTTTTCTTCATAAAAGAAAAAAGAAGAAGAAGCTGTTTTAAGTTGTTCATAGTTGGAACTGGCATAAATTTCAGCTATTCTTCCTAGGTTAGTTTCAAAGACATAGATTTACGTAGTAAATTTACCATCCTTCAGAATAATTTGGTAGTTATGGTGCGTGAGTGATGTTTAGATAACTAAAAACTGGAAAGCTGGGGGAAGTTTTTGCTTCCCTTTGAACTTTGAGTTTTTGAAGCAGGACTACTCTGAAATCAGAAAAGAACAACTCCTACTGTGATTTTGGCGAATTCAAGAGAAGAAATGTTTTAAAGTTTTGACTTGAGAGTTAGTTGCCACTCCTTAACTTCGTCTGATTTTGGAGACCTGACATTGTGAGTCATGTGAGTTTATAGCCTGGAAAGGCTCAACTCTAACAAATCGGATACTCGTTTTGCTGGTAGACTACTTGTTTTCACTATTCTTATCGTTATTTCCCCGTGATTCTGTGATTGCTCTAAAAATGCATGCTGTTTTATCAGTCTATACATGTAGAAGGATATCATATGGAGGAATCAACATGATACTATATTCCTTATTCCATGGAAATAACATTTAATCCACTCTTTACCTAGTAAGCAAGAAATAAGTGCTACTTGTAATAATGTAACTCTAACCTTGCTACTCTCTTTCCCTTAGCTATTCCAAGAAGCTTCTTTGCACCCTTAGCCATCTTGAACTTAATTTGCTATCATTTTTTGTGTCCTCCACACTTTTCATGCTGCTGCAAGCATGTGATTGTCTCCATATTTAGGGCATAGAACCTCATATTGTGGATTTATTTTTTGGTCTTCTCTGTTTTGTTAAGTGGATAATGGTAAGAAATAATTAGTGTACAGGAAATATATTAGTTTGTGTTAGTTTTTAGTATTCTTGTAGTTAGAAGTAAAAGTACCTGATATGAGTTCCTGTGTTACCTCTCTATGGTACAACACATGCCACTGTTGCTGTTTGTTGATGTCTTTTTCTCCAAACTAATGCAGCTCCTGAGGTGGTTGAGAAGTCTGGCGATAACTCATTATCAAAACTCAAGTTTTTGTATACTCGTGCAAAAGAGCTTTCAGAAAGTGAAGTAAGGTATGCTTGGTCTGTGGGCTTAGAAGCAGTTGATTTTTACTTTGGTTTAATTTTTCTTTTTTAATTTTCTTTGTCTCTACTTTGTTTGGAAATGATCAAGGTACCATTTTTTGTCATTCTGATAAAACGGTTGATTTATACTGTGCCCAAAATGGACAGTTTACATGGTTCTTAACATTGCTATTTGGTTGCAGGATTTCCAACCAGCTGGTAAACCAACTTGATGCCCTGCTGCCACCCGGACTGCCAGGGCAACCACGAAGAAGAATAGGTTTGTCTCATATTTCTGATGGTCTTTTTTATTTTTCTTATTAAAACTTGTGCTTTACATTTCAGTCCTTCAGTAAGTAGTTCTCTTACCGTCTCTGTCCTATATATATATATATTATATTATCCAGTTTGACTTGGCATGATTGACCAAATTGTAGAAGAGGTGCACGTATCTAAAGCATTATACTCAACTTTTCCAGAGAAAGGAAAACGATAAATAAGAGAAAGGAAATGAATTAATAGAAAGATAATATGCATGACCTTCTATGTAATGACTGCATGTCAAAATTCCATTATTCTGTTGGAGGTGGTAGCAATTTCTGGTTGTTTGAGATTTTTCTTTTTCTGTTTTCTCTTTTCCAGGAAAAGGTAAAGTCTACTGCTTTGGATACTCATCAATGTAGTTGCCAATTTGACATCTCTGCTGCCATTTTGGTCATTCATATGTAGTCAAGCTGCATGAAGAAGGTGAAAAATAGGGGAGGGAAGGCTGATAATATATAGACAGATACACATTTGAAGTAGTTTGTTCAAAGGCACTGCAGCCGAGTGTGTAATTTAAGTAAAACTTGCCATTTTACGTTAATTTATCCTTTCTTATTTACATTTATTCCTTCTCCTCTTATATGCTTGAAGGAGAATGGAAGCCAGTGCTGGGTATTCTTATGGAGCTCACATAACGGGGGAGCTGATTATCCAAAATGATAATTCCTTTTTTTTTTTTTTTTTTTTTTTTTTTTTTTTTTTTTTTTTTTTGGGGGGGGGGGGGGGGGGGGTGGTTATGACTCCTTCTGTCATGCATCTAATCCATATTGATGCTTGCTATCCCAGAAATGTGTGGTAACGGCTATTTCACATTATGCAAAGATATGCTAGCTACATGAACATCAAGATAAAAGCAAATATGTGAGGATAGCATATGTAATTTTTCAGCCAGAGCTGATTGAGTTATGAATATAAATTGCATTAGCATCATTGCTGATAAGATGACAGTTTTATACTATTTCTGGCTGACAATATTGGTGTTGCAGAAGGTAATGAGCAGAAAAAGAAACGACTGAAGACTGACTCAGATATTACTAGGCTATCTCCTATTATGCGAAATCAACTTGAGATTTGTGCCAGTCTTAAGGGTGAACAGGTATATATAGCCTTAAATATTGATCAACATTAGCTATGAATGAGCCATTATCCTGTTGATTGCTTTGCCTTTTATTTTAAGGAATCTAACTTATTTTCTTACATGATAGTTTTCTAACTCCATTGGTGATGTTAATGTGTTATCAGGTGGCAGCTAGGGTCACGCCACATGATTCTGATAAAGATGAATGGTTTGTTGTAAAAGTGATGCATTTCGACAAGGAAACAAAAGAGTAAGTTTCCGTCCAAGATTGTCAACATCACAAGTTCTCACAACCTCGGAATGGGATGGTAAACCTGTATTGTAAGATTGAATCGTAAAGTTGTAAAAATTTACCTTGATTGATAAATAATATTAAAATATATAAGTATATATTGAAGATATTATGTTTCATAATTTATGTATTATATTCAATTGATGAAAAAAATAACACATAGGCATATACTATTTGAAAATATTTTAAATAAATTAATAACTAAAATAATTGATATTTTGTCTTAATTTTTTAGTGCATATACATTTTTTTTTCTTACCTCAACTTCTACTTTTGTCAAGAAATTTTGAAATCATTATAATATTAAAATTAAAATTTATCCTCTTGACCAAATATCTTTTTCCTTTGAACAATGTCATCTACCAAATTTGTCAAGAATTTTAAAACTGCAGGCAAAACTCACACACTTATTTACGATTTCATTTGATTTTACAATGAGTTTGCAGAGTTCTGTTTGAAAGTATGAGTTGACATTAAATTTAAACCTGCTATCGAAAATATTGCTATTTTACATGTCGAATCTTGAATTTGACGAAAATGTTTTCATCATTTGACTATACAGTGTCTGGTTGGTTAAATCTTTACAGGTTCATTATTATGATGTTAATTGAAGTGAATCAAGTGATTGCATTTATTATGTGATGATGTACACATATTACAAAAGCTCGCACTGTATTGACGACTTGATTTATTAATTAATGAATAAAGGTGCTATTGTAATACATCACCAACCAGGCGTCTTAACAAGTTTATATAAAGCATACTCCGTCTTTCATAATAACAAGATTGGTTCGCTTCTGTTTTATAACCTCAAAATTCACTTTATTGCTAGCTGTGAAATGATGTTTGGTGACTGTATTATATTTGTTGTGAATCTACATACTTAGCATGGTTGTGTTGATTGAAGAGCTTCATATTTTTCTCTATAATGATGTGTAAACTATTAGGCTATGGAAAAAACGAAAAGAAAAGACTTTGGATAATGTTTATAATAATGATACTCTTTTTATGGAGGATTCATTAAATCTTTTAGATGATCAGGTCTATTTCTGTTTGCTTAAACTTCGATGTGGGTGGATGTGAGTGTTTATTTCTTCATTCTGATTTGATCGCAGAATTAATTTTACTGTTTTCTTCTCTGCAGAGTGGGATCCAATTCTTTAATTTATTTCACAAAATGATATCTAAGTATCAGATCATTATAATACTTCTCATTACCTCTTTACTGGGTGTTTGAGGAACTTTGATGACAGTGGTTTTATTCTATTCAATTTTTTATCATATTATGGTTTTAAGACACATTTTCTATAATAAAAGAAATCATACGATTCCCGATTAATTTGATATTCCTTGTCCTGACATCTCTCCAAATATGTCTACCTTTAGGTATTAATTAATATAATTAGAAAGGCATTATTTCATCCATTACAATAGCCTAGCTCTACCACTAGCTTCTGCTGTGTGTTACATTTGAGGTGCACTGGGCTATCCCAGACTGAAGTCCAGTATGGCTGATCTTTTGTTTAACTATAAGGTGCATTTATAGATATGCAAATATTGTGCTCAGTACTTGATGGGTGTCCTCTCAAACCTATTGGAACTGATATAAATTTTTGGTGACAACTGCCTGGTGTTGACTCTAGTCAGAGAATTGTGCATATGAATCTAGGGCCTATTGTTGATATGGATGGTTGTGACTATTAAGAACTATACAGATGATTCCATTTAATGAATCTCTTGTCTTCCTACTTCCCCCTTATTTACTTCCCTTGGTTCAGCCTGTGCATTCAGTTCTTAGGTCAATCATAAGCCCTTTGGTCCTGGTCAAGTCTGCTTGACACTGCCTAATTGAAGGAGTTTGTAATAGGACCAACTTATAGCTTTATTTTAATAGCTCAGATCTTCAATTTGTACAAGTCAACTTTGCTCTTCTATTGGTTTGTAATTATTGTTTGAAAGAATGTACCAAACAATTCCTGCTGGGATATCAATCTTTTTTACTTGTCCTTTTGGATTTTTATTTGTTTTTTTGTACGTACAATTTTACAGATTTGAAGTACTAGATGAGGAACCTGGTGATGATGAAGAGGGTGGTGGCCAAAGGTATAATCTATTTGGATGTTCTTTTATATTGAATTTTCTGAAGTATTCATTCTGTGATGGATTGATGTTACTTAAATTCAGTTAGAAAATTGTAAACTAGGATTGTAACCCCACTCTGAGTAAGGATGAAAGCCTCAAACCGATACTAAGATTTCAGATCTCAATTTGCTCAGGTTTTGCTCCTCTTTAGGGTTTCTGACTGGGCGCTCCTGATGCTTTGACATTTTATTCAGGGACTAAAAATTGCTCTATTCCCAGGAAACCTGTGTGCTTGATACCCATACACAAGCAGACATTTTAATATTCTTACTTAGTTGGTCTACCCTGGAGGATTATTCCATATGAATCATTGAATGGTTGTATTAAGTATAATTGTTTCTTTTTTATGCATTCAGAAAATACAGGCTTCCCATGGCAAATATCATCCCTTTCCCCAAGAGGAATGATCCTGCTGGTGCTCCAGACTTTCCTCATGGAAGGCAAGTTTTGGCAGTCTATCCTGGGACTACTGCACTTTATAAAGCTACGGTAGTCAATGGCCATCGCAAGGTGATAAAGCTATCTTTTGATTGATATGCTAGACTTATATTTTGGGTTTTCCTCTTCAAATGTTTTTTGCTATCCGTTAATCTTCTCTATTTACTTCTTTGACTTTGACATCAAACGAACGGTTGATATTGTGTATGTTCTGGGCTAATCTCCATCATTTCACAAATCTGCAGAGGAAGACAGATGAGTAAGTATATTCTGTTGGACTTCATTTTCGGTTCTAATTATTATCTTTTTATCTTTGAAAACATTGATCTCTTTCATATGAAATAAGCATTATGTCACTTGGGCCAATATTCATTTCATACACCTGTTGCTTAAAGAACCAGACAGCTTAGATATATGATTTTTCTTCATTATATTCACAAATTTTTTTAGCTGGTATTTTTCTGTTAGAAATATAATAAACCGTTGCCTTCTTGTCATTTGGGAATAAGTTGTAATTTCATTGAAATCTATCTGTTTTTTAACCTTATTGATAAGGGAAAGGGCCAAAAAGAAAGATTTTTGTGAACTTACTATGGGTGCATGATTTGTGAAAATCAGACAGAACAGCTAAGTATGAAGAATCAGAGCAAAGCCAGGTTAAATTTGTGTTAGAAAATAAACGTGAAGTGAAATTAGGCAATATGATGGATGTATGACTCTGGGTAATTGGGTACAGTCTATTTTTACTTTCATCTAACTGGCAATGGCCATCAACATAGCATAAATACATAGCATTCAAGCCGAGTGAAATATCTTTGTTGTGTGAAATAAGACACTCATCTATGGGGAATTCCAAAGTGTTTGAGAACGTAGTATTCTAAGGTGGAATTCTCTAGTTTAAATGTCATTGAAATAGATGAGGGTATGAAGGGAAGATGAGCTGCCCCTTTCTCCTTAAGAAGTGTTATTCAAAATTTTATTGGAAAATGGGGAAAACACCGAGTTTTTGTAGGTAGGGGATAATAAAAGTGAAACGAAAGAAAGTTTTCATTGAAATTTCTTTTTGTTTGATAGTTTTTTATTAGGAGAGAAAGAGGAGAAAGGTTTCCCTTAATGTTCCAAAAGTCTCTGAAGTCTTCCCTCTTTAATGTTTTTTCGTTCTAATTTGGGCGAATTTTGGAGAAAAATATTCTCCAAAGTAGGAAAGATCAACTAACATGAACTGTTCCTTCTTTTTTCTTCTCTCCCCTTTCATCTTCTTTAATTCCTTTCCTTCCAATTGTGAAATATATATGAATTAAGTTCATTGGGCTTGAAGGTGACGACAAAATAGTAGAAATGCTCTTTGGGTTCTAAGTGCTTTAATCTCTCTTATAGCATAGTTGTTGCAGTTAATTGTAATTGAAATAAGTAATGATACTCGAAGAGGAGTGCAAAGAAAAAGAGAGGAAGGAACGAAATTGAGTGTAAACTGTTATGTTCCTTCTTTGAAAGCGTGAGGGTGTAATATATCACAGAGAGAGGAGAAATCCAAGTATAGGAAAATCACCCCAAATCAAATCATATCAATGATAATTAACAGTTATGTTTGTGGCTTATGTTTATTCACTTTCTGAGTTGATTGGACAGTTATATACTGGAATTTGACGATGACGAGGAAGATGGATCCTTACCTCAAAGGACAGTGCCCTTCCATAAAGTGGTTCCTTTGCCAGAAGGACATCGCCAATGAATTGAGCTGTGAATAAAGTAGACGTTGGCGTATGTTACTATGTGCCTGTGGCTTAATAAGTTCTTTTTTATCTTTACGTGCCCCTATCTTTTTTCTCCTTTTATTTTCTTTTCTTCTTTTTTTTTTTTTTTTTTTTTTTAAAGAAATTACACGGGAATGGCGTGATGGCTTTTGTAATTCTACGAGCAGATTCTTCCACAGTCCTGTACCTTCCACGGCTACCGGGAAGAAGAAAAGAAAAGGTGCAGTATGTTTACTTGTGTCTTCAAGGTAGATAGAGTTCTTAACGTTACAGTGTTATGTAGTAAATGAAGTTGGATTGGAGTAGGTAGTAGATAGCAGTAGCGAATAGAATTCTAAGATGTAATTTTCAACAGGAAGCCCCAAAACAAACATACCTGAGGGATTCCCCCCCTCCATCCCATCGTTTGATAAAAAGACTATAACCAATGAGGGAATTGGTTGAAATTAAAATTTAAACAGATGCACGTTCCGAAAGCTTGTTAAGCTGAGTCATTTTCAACGTACACTATGACTTAAGTTTTGGTCTACCATTAGCAGAAGTTTTCAACATACGTATCGTGATTTTGATGCAAAGTAATCTCGAGGATCGAGGGTGCTTAGTTTAACTGTTAAAAGCCGAGACCTTTTAGAGCTCAAAATTGATGCCAATATTTTTTCGTAATCTATAGTTTGGCTTGAAAATGTTAACAAAAAAATGCCAAAATCTTGACCTGAAAAAAAGGAGGAATAAATTATATCTTGAAAATTTTAAAATTTCTCTCTAAGAAGATTATTAACATAATTTGAATATGGTGATTTTAGTGAAATGAATGTCAACTATGTATAGTGTGATTGTTCAAGGGGTTAGAGCGTCGGGTATGGCCAGCAAGACGTTATGAAATTGAAATGTCCATAAAATAAAAGGAAAAGGTCATTGGAGATAAGTTATCTCCAGTGACCCTTAAAATTAAGTTGTTTTGAATTAATGAAGAATGTATTTGTAATTTTAGGTGAATTAATGAAGGGAAAATTAAAATAAAGGACCTAAAGAAAATAATATTTATTATAAAGATCCATAAAAATTGTAATTACTTAGAAGGACCAAACATCATAATATAAATTTAAAATTACTAAATTATCCCTAATCAAACCTTGGGTATTATCTCTTATATTCATAATTAAAAAATAACTAAAATTAAAACAAAAATTGGCCATCATGATGTGATCACATCTTTCTTTCTTTCTTTTTTAATTTTTAATGTATTATTTAATTAACAACTGTTAAAATCATATTTTTAATTTTTTTCATCAATTTATATTATCAAGTTGTCTGATTTATATTATCAACGTTATATCAATCAAAATCTTTTTATAAGAATAAAAACTAAACTCATTTCATATTTTTCAGGATAGAATTGATTGATTTGATTTTTTTTTTTTTAATTTTATTAACATTCCATGAATTTTTTAACCCACATAAATTACTTCTAAAACAAAATAAATCATATGAACTTTATTGGTTTAGTATAATGATAACTTATTTAAGGCCTTGAATGTTATTAAAATTATATAATTTCAATTTAAATTAATTTTTTTATTTTTTAAAAATTATAATTTTTACAAATTGAAGAATGCATAATTTTTTTTCATGGATATATATTCAAGTTGTGAAAACTAAAATTGAAAAAAAAAAATTTAATTCAATGAAACTTAATATTTTGTACTAGTATTAGTTTTAAGAAGAGAATGTAGGAGGGAATGCAGAAGATTTTTTTAGGGGCATTTTAGTACTTTCAATTTTATATTTTTATATTTGGTCCTTCTAAATAATTACAATTTTTATGATCCTTCTCCATAAATATTTTTTCCTCTAGGTCCTTAATTCTAATTTTCCATTAATGAAGGGTGCAAAATTACAAAAACACCCTTCATTAATTCAAAACGATGTAGTTTTGGAGGTGACGGGAGATAACTTATCTCCACTGGAAAAATCCTTTATCCTAAAATAAATAGAAGCACACGTTTATTTTATTTTTCTCCTTTAGGGATTAGGCTTAGCTCTCATTTAACTCTCAGGGGATTTATTTCTAAAAAAAAGGTGTAAATATTGTGGTATGATGATAATAGAAAAAATTGAAAGTTCAGATGTGAAATTAAAATTCTGGTAAAAAAAGATATAAATTAAAATGAAAAGGTAAAAAACTGTTAGATTAAAGTAAATTAATAAATTTAGATGCCAAAATAATATGGGAAAATTATTCTAGGGTCCCACACAACATCCGAAAATACTCCAATTCCCCAGAAGTCATCAAATTATTATGGATGCCTTATGACTACTAGCCCTCCCCAAAGTCACCAATGCTAAAATCACCACCAATGACTACTAGCCAACAAGAATCAGTAGTTTGAGTTTCTGATTAACTTTAAAGTTGTCAATTCTTATTTCCTACTAGTAGAGTTGTTCATCATTATCGACAAATAATTGGTAAATTTCTTAAGGCTAATGAGTGAACTTGTTATATTCAAGTTGTCACATTCATTTTACTGGTACTTAACTTGTTGCCGGCGACAATGGCTTCAGTAATCGGTGGCTGCTGATGACAGTGGTTAATGGGGTTTCTGGTGGCTGTAGGTTGTGGAGATTCTGTGAATACTGAATAGGGAATGTTTTTTATGCAAGATATTTTAATATATATACCAAAACTTATTTATAATCAAGTCCCAAGAGACTTCACGAAAATTGATTTCAAGGAATATGAGAGTATTTTTTTTATTAAAAAAGAGAACTATGAGAAAATTGTTGTGTGGGATTTTAGAGTGATTTTCTCAATTAATATTTGAAAATTTGTGTTATTTAGTAATTACCCCATCTAGTCTTTCATATAAAATTTTGGAGAGTTGATATTGGTTTAAATATAAAATATGAGAAAATTATTTCTCTAGTCACTGACTCTCAAAAATCCGTCGTTTTAGATTAATGAAGGGTGTGTTTGTAATTTTAGGTGAATTAATGAAAGGTACAAAATTACGGAAACACTTTTCATTAATCCAAAACGACGTAGTTTCAACTTATCTGGAGGTGATAGGAGAAATCCTTTACCCATAAAAGATAATTTTTATATTTGTTAATTTTTTTATAAATTATCCCTTGATGTTCTCTCAACTATAATGAAGGGGAAAGGGAATGAAAAAGGTATCTAAACTATTTTAAAAAATTTAATTAATCTTTTCCAAGATAAGTATGTTTACCGAAACAAGCTGTATTTTAGCAACGAGTGAACAAATAGGAGAGGGGGACGGGACAATAGGACTGTTCGTGTGTCGAGAATAAATTGAACTCGTACATGGCAGAACAACTGTTACGATCCAAGTTCAGTTCTTTCGCTATTCTTCGCTTACTCCGCCGCCCTTCGCAGTTCTCCCTCCCAATCCATGGCCTCCATCTTCGGAGTGTCTCCCACATCTTCTCTTCCCGAGGTCGCTCTCAGACCTTCACCATCTTTTACTTCTTCAATCTCTTTCCCCACCCATCTCTTCCTCCACAGTTCACACTCAAAATCCAATCCCCTTTCTCTCAAACTCGCATCCGTTTGGCCCTCCTCGTTCGTCGCCGGCGCCCCCAACTTCATCGACTCCACTCGTCGTAGGGCCTTTGTCGTCCGAGCAGCTAGGGGAAAATTTGAGAGGAAGAAGCCTCACGTTAATATCGGCACGATCGGTCATGTTGACCATGGAAAGACTACTCTCACAGCGGCTCTTACCATGGCTTTGGCCTCTATGGGCAATAGCGCTCCCAAGAAGTATGACGAAATCGATGCGGCACCGGAAGAGAGAGCCCGAGGGATCACGATTAACACAGCGACTGTTGAGTATGAAACTGAGAGCAGACACTATGCTCATGTGGATTGTCCCGGGCATGCCGACTATGTGAAGAACATGATCACCGGTGCAGCGCAAATGGACGGCGCGATCTTGGTAGTTTCAGGCGCTGATGGGCCAATGCCTCAGACCAAAGAGCACATTCTGTTGGCGAAACAAGTGGGCGTGCCCAATATTGTGGTTTTCTTGAACAAACAGGACCAGGTTGATGATGAAGAGCTTCTTCAATTGGTGGAATTGGAAGTTCGGGAGCTCCTGAATCTGTACGAATTCCCAGGTGATGATGTGCCTATTGTTTCTGGTTCAGCATTGTTGGCTTTAGAGGCATTGATGGCAAACCCCAAAATCAAGAAAGGAGAGGATCAGTGGGTAGATAAGATATATGAATTGATGGATGCTGTTGATAGTTATATTCCAATTCCACAGCGACAAACTGATTTACCGTTCCTTATGGCGATTGAAGATGTGTTTTCCATTACTGGTCGTGGTACTGTGGCGACAGGGCGTGTTGAGAGGGGCTCAGTTAAGATTGGGGACCCTGTAGATATAGTTGGTGTTAAAGAAACTCGTACAACAACAGTTACTGGGGTTGAAATGTTCCAAAAAACACTTGATGAAGCCATTGCAGGTGATAATGCAGGGCTTTTACTTAGGGGCATTCAGAAAACAGACATTCAAAGAGGAATGGTTATTGCCAAACCAGGCGCCATTAAGCCCCATATGAAGTTCATTGCTATTGTGTATGTGTTGAGAAAGGAGGAAGGAGGTAGGCATTCACCATTTTTTGCTGGATACCGGCCTCAATTCTACATGAGGACTACTGATGTTACTGGGAAGGTCTCTAAAATTATGAATGATAAGGATGAAGAATCTAAGATGGTTATGCCTGGAGACCGTATAAAGATGGTCGTAGAGCTGATTTTTCCTGTAGCCTGTGAAAAAGGAATGAGGTTTGCAATCAGAGAAGGTGGAAAGACTGTGGGAGCTGGAGTCATTCAGTCTATAATCGAATGATTGTATTGTAAGTTTTTGCTAATTATTTTTGGTGAGTAAAATCAATTTTGAAGTACCATTTTCTTCAGGTATCATATGGTACTGAATTCTTAGATATATAATTGAGATTTACGAGATATAGACAGTGACATTTGCATGGATCATATAAGGTGGAAAAGTTGTCATTTACTCTTTCTTTTTAGAAAATGACGTTATGGTGTTTGCAGTTTTAAAGAGCTTGAGGGATTGTGGTTAGATGGTGAAATACTCATACAAGAAAAGCCAGGCTCTTGATCCATTTTTGACTTGTAAAATTGAATGGTATTTTTCAGTTGAATAAAAATATATCGAGTGTACTTAGTGGGGGCGATGTAACCCTCCAAAACTTTCTTTTACCAAAAAAAAAAAAAAAAAAATATATATATATATATATATCGAGTGTACCAAGCTGAAGCAACCATTTTGTTTTCATTGACGATTTCATTATCATACATTTATGACAACCCTTGAATTTATCAGGTAGTGCAAATATCCCGTGTTTTTCAAACATCTTCACAAATTTGCACATAAAGTTTGTCTGAGTGGTGATGGAAACTGTCGAAATTGGACTGCTACGCAAGTACTTGTGTTTGTCGTGGTGTGTGCTCGTCTTTACTCGAGTGTGCGCGGTGGGGGCACTATGTTTTTGTATCTTAGCATGCATAAGAGATATTGTAGGAAGCACCAACTTTAGCATATATTGTATACTTTTGTACACTTGCTGAAATATTGTACATGTTTTCTTTTTCTTTGAAAAAGAAAGTAGAATAGTAGCTACATTGCTTGATGCAAAGAACCTACCGGAAGCCCTAGTAGAACGCTTCTCAACCCTTGATGTCTTTTAACCTAGTTATATTCTACATATCTATATTTATATGTTTTCACTTGAAACTATGACTTGTTTTGGTTTGGAAATGCATCAAGCCATGGCCTGTCTGGCTGGTCCTATCATGGAGACTGCATTACAGAATAGGTTCAGTATTTTTAAACGATGGCACCCAGCGTTTATGAATATAAGAAACTCCAATATCACAATAGATCACATAACTAGAACTCATTCATCTGTTCAATGTGTAATAGGACATCCAATAAGAATATATAGTTCTGACATTCTGTTATTAATGCCTATAACAAGCTAGGGTGATTGGAATTGGTGGGTCCGTGAAAGAGCCATTGAGTATGTGATTAGCAACCCAACGGTTAGCGGCCTCAGCATAATGAACCCCATCCCAGCTAACATATACTGAAGGGTTTTCACAAGAAGCACCATACACTTCTTTTCCATTTGCACTTCCTTTGTTCCCACACCAGATATGGGTGTCGTTTACGTGATATCCACAACAGATCTTCAGTGGATCCGTAAATCCTGTCGAAATAGTTGAAAAATTGAAACAGATAATAGAAATCTGCATTTTCCTAGAAAACATCCTATAACCTTGATGAATCAGGATGGGAACGTACCTTCGGTCTTGGCACTGCTGATTAGTCCATATTTTGCAGCATAGGTATCCACATACGTAATTGCAGCCTCTGGGAGCTCAGTCCTGAGCTTGATCACTCTGTCTTTGAGCTGCTTGTTGAACTCTATGGCCATGTCGTTTTGATCCTTCACACAGCCATACCGATCAAGATAGCCAGGTGGGAGATTATGCTTGTAAAATAGTTGCACAGGCAAGCACCCAAAAGGACCTGTGTTGTGTATCCAGAATGCCCTCCCTCCTTGTCGGTATAGATTCTGAAACCATCTCATTGATCATTCTAATTCAATCAAAATAATGAACTAATTCCTATTTACACTTTTTTACAGGGGCCAAATACTCTTTTTTCTGAGCAAGAAAGCATTATCTCTTCTACTTACTTGAACAGCAGAGGCTAACTGATTGACAATATCTGGGATAGCTGCATGAAATTGATCAGCGCTCAGCTTTCTAAAGCCCACCGACAGGTCATTTTGACCAATGTCAAATGTGTATAGAGCCTTGGAAAATTCCTCTGGTACTGGAAGCTTGCTTCTCTCCATTGAGGTATTGGCTAAATTTCAGGAAACACTGATTCAATGACGAGGAAATGTATTCTACATGACAATGGTTTTCTAGGATTTAATGCAGAAAACTAGATAACCACTAAAAGCAAAAACCCGAAGCCTTTAGGATTTACAGTCCAAATATTCACAACAGGAATATATTATTTGACGGACATTATTGAAATGAGCAGAATTACGACTGTGTATTGGCTCACCTTGTTGGTAGAGTTGGGTAGCGCGTGCTTTGAACTGATCGAACTGCACAATCTGGATGTCAAGCGAGAAAGGGCTTATACCATATTCGAAGATGGTTTCGTTCTGCCTTCTGATGGTGGATCCTCCGGTGGCAAAATTGGCACCGTGACGATAATTGGTCCCCAGAGAATTCAGATAAGCGCTCAGATACGGCAAGTTCAGTCGCTCAGCTGTTACATCATACGAAACAGAATTAGCAGTCACTTGGAAATAAGCAAAGGAAGAAGAAGAAGATGATTTTGATAGATACCTATGAAATCAATGATGAGACGGCCGTCGCTGTCCCTCCCGGCAGGCTTATGGAAGAAGCCTTCGCCGTACGGACCAGAGATCGGCACAAAGGCGGCGGATATGCCGCCAGTGTCGGAATTGGAGTCGCCGAAGTTGTAGATTGCTGGGAAAGAGCAAGCAGGTGAGTCTTTGAGCTCTACACTCATGGCAGATATCACTATAAGCCCTGTCGTCAAGAACAAGCCACTGTGCACCAGTTTCCCAGTCCCCATTTTCACTTCTGGCTAAGCTTCAGTGTAGTAGTGTCTTCAAAGATACCCAGAAAAGAAAGGTCGTAATGTTATCTACAGAAGGCAAAGTCTTCAAATCCAATGAGTTCAGCTTTAATATGAAAAGGGTTTTATAATTTAGCACCCTGTTGTGTTCTTTGATTCTCTGAACAATGTGTAATATTTTTCTTATAATTTAATTGAAGAATTTGATGATAACTACTGTTACTCCAAGTTGTGTTATGGGTTGGATCACATCATCACATAAAACCAACACCTTATTGCTGCTCGTTAAATTTAAAGGGAAAATCACACTAACGTCCCAAGGGAGATGAAAAATAGGAAAAATGATAGTTAGGTTCTAAAGAACCTACAAAATAAAAAAAAAAAAAAAAAAAAAAATCTAAAATCATATATCAAAAACATTCCTAGAATCTTTTTGGATATTATTTTTATTGACAACGAGAAGTATTTTATTTACAATAGGAAGTGCTATATTCATAATAAAATTTAAAAATCTGGCTATTCATAATAGAAAAGACTATATTTACAATAGGAAGTGTTATATTCACAACAAAATTTAAACACTTGGATTTTGTTTCAAACTCAGGTCTCTAAGCGTGCAGAGGTCATTCACAATAGAAAAAGTTAGATTCACAACGGGAAGTGCTATATTCACAACAAAATTTAAAACATGGCTATTCACAGCAGAAAAAACTATATTCACAACAAGAAGTGGTATATTCACAACAAAATTTAAAAATCTGGATTTTGTTTCAATACAATTAATATAAAAAAAGTCCTTGGGGACTTTTCTGATTTGTGATTTTGAGTTGAGACTCTTTGATATTTTATACCACTCTGGCCCTATTTATAAGTTCGGTTTGACCAAAAAAATTTGGTCCTATTTATAAGTCCAGTTTCAAGTAATAAATGAGATTGTGACAATTTTACCCATATTAATTGCACTTATGAGGATGGAGAGAGAAGAAATAGTTGAAAAATAGCCAATCATAAATGAGGGCAAAGTTGAAAATTTACCCTATAATCATTGTGTCAACTAACTTTTCTTGGTATGTGAGATTTGGTCAAACTGGACTTATAAATAGGCCAGAGTGTATGTTCCTTGGGACCTATCTGTCATTTTTTTGATATTAGTTGTATTGACAACATGAAGTGCTACATTGATAACAAAATTTAAAAACTTGGTCATTTATAACAAAAAAAGCTATATTCATAATAAGAATTGTTATATTCACAACAAAATTTAAACTTGGATTTTGTTTCAAACTCAAATCCCTAAGTGTACAGAGGCCATTCACAACAGAAAAAGCTATATTCACAACAGGAAATGCTATAGTCACAATAAAATTTAAAAACTTGATCATTCACAAATGCGGGAAGTGTTATATTCACAACAAAATCTAAACATCTGAATTTTGTTTCAATACAACTAATATATGTCATTTGGGATTGAGACTTTTTTTATATTTTTTATGTTTCTTGGGACTTGGGTGATGTTTTCCCAAATTTAAAAGCTAATTATTAGTTAGGGTGGAACTCGGATCTTGATGGACAACTAAAAAAAGAAGCTATTTATTATTAAATTAATAAATATTTAATTCATTTATTTTCTTACTAATTATAGTATGATCGAAAACATATGACATTCCCCAATTTACAACACCATTTATTCAAAGTAAATAAATTGGGAAAATATTATTTTGCTTTCCAAAACATAAATCGTCTATACACATCCATGGAATGATGATGAAAAAGACCATTTATAATGATATATATAAAAATGGTCAAAGGCCAAACAAGTGTCAATGGCTTTCATTAAGATATATAACACAAAATTTATAAAAATAACTATGATATACATAAATTATATTTATTTTTCAAAAATTTCTTACAATTAATAATTAAAGTGGACTATATAGGAGTTTCTTCATTTTTTTTTTTAAAAAAAAAATCGGTCCATTTTTTTTTTTTTTTTTTTTTTTGCTACTGAATCGGTCCATATACTGTGGGAAAAAGGTGGAAAGCTGGATACAGTTTTTTTTTTTTGGCTATAGTGCTGGATACAGTTGTAAAAGGGACATATGGTTTTTCGGGCACTCGGTGGTGAGGTGGGCCTACCTTCCAACCCATACAAAATAATGAAACTCTCGGTGCGTCTGAGTTTGCTTCCTTAGTCCCTTTCATGCTGTTAATATCCATATTTTATTCATTTGGTATAGTATTTGGCCAAGACAATATATTTAAATTTTATAAGAAAATAATTTTTTTTTAATAAAAAAAATCAACCAACTAATCTATTCCACGTGTGTATTATTTAGAGTGTAATTGAAACTGTGGCCTACCTCTTCAAAAGTGACTTTTGCTTTCCAAAATCAGTTTGGTTTATTTATTTTCGTTTGGGAAAGCTTTTAAAAATATGGCCAAAAAGTCACGTTCATGGTCTAACCAGTTTTCCATGCTTTCAGTAGTGTCACGTTGAGTTACATTTATGTTTTATAATTTTAATTTCCATATATTTCTCTTAAAGAAGGAAAACTAAGATATAAGTGCATGTTACTGCCATTTAAAATGTAGTGGGCCAGAGTATCATCTTTCGTACTTATTTCCCTTTAACTGATGTATTTTTGCATCAATAGATTAATTATTCACAAAAATTGTAATGAATGACTAAACATATCAAGAAATGATTTTTTTTTTTTTTTTCAATATTAGCTACTTCAGCAGAAAGCAGCTTATAATTTCCTTGTGACATCCTTTTGACACTATCAATTGAAACAAACAAGTTGACTTGATGAGCATTAAAACACAAGTGGTGCTGATTTCTGACTTTGGTCTACTTGCTCTGTTTCATGACTCTGATCGATGCAGTTAATGAATCTGAATAATTGTAATGAATCTCTATCATACAGCTTTGTACAATAATTATAATGAAATGACAGTCTCTAATGCTTAGAGTTGGACGTCCTAACCCTGAATGAGAGTTGTTAAAGAGACCATATCTAAGTTATTAAGATGTCGAGGCATTTAGACTAGACTGAGCTTTCTAAGACTTTTATATATTGTTGTCAAATTCATGAGTTGATTTTCGAATTTAGCGTCTTTATGTTTTTAGCTTACAAAATCGAGTCGAGTCACTGGTCTTGTGATCGTTGTAAACTCGGTTAGGTTAAACTTACTATTTGATATATTAAGGTTACCGTTTTTACATTTTCATCTTATAAAACTGTATAAACTCACTTTTAAACTCATGTCAACTTCTTCAATTTGATCATGTTCAACAATTTTAAATATAAATTTTATAGATATTTTTTTGTTAAATATGATAAATTATGAATGTTGATAGATTTAATTTCAATTATTTGAATTTAAAAAATATTTAAACCAAATTGTTGTTATTTTTATATTTTTATTATTTAATTATACATTATTAATATCTATTTAAAGGTGAAAATAGACTCTTACGAGTTTAGGATTCGAGTTCACAATACGAAGTACCTCATTGAGAGTTTGACAACATTGCTTCTATGCTTTACTACCACGAGTTGGTCTAGTGTTGCAAGGTCCAACTAGATCCCTTAGGTCTTGAGTTTGAGTTTTAACGGAGACATTGTGGTGAAGAGGAGCTACAAACCCCAAACCAAATATGGATGATAATATCCAAAAAAAAAAAAAAAAAAAAAACCTACTGCTGGTATTATGGGGATGTTGGATTATAACTTCCTAAGGTATATTTTGTTTTGAGGAAGGCTATAATATCTATACCAATTATTAATTCTATGTTTGGATTGAGAAAAAATATTAAAGGAAAACTCTAAAAAAAATAGTATATTTTTTTTAATCCTTTTTGTAAGTTTTCATTCCCAATATACCATTCTCCCCATTCTCCATCCAAACATAGCCTAACGTTGCACGGTTGGCTTCTGTCATTCTCCTAATAACCTTCTTTACTGTGGTTATGAAGTTCTAATTCCGAAAGTCGTGAAATCTGTTAAATTTCGTGACATGGGAAAAATAAAACTGCAACATAGAGTATAAAAAGGGGCGAGTTTGACTATGAGATGGAAAGAAAACGAAAGAACACGCAATAGCTTGCATTCTGTCATTTTCTTCTTCTATATGCAATACCGACGAATTCCATTACGCTGGAAGATCATTATAACTGGACTAGGCTTCAGAGACCCACACGTAAATTTCTGCTTAAATAGATTCCCACGTGGACGTGTTGGAATCTCTAATTCCTTGTCCATCAATCATAAGCCAGAACCAAAAACTATCAAATTATTCTGTAACCTTAAGCATCATTCATGGTCAATGGTCTATAGTTCACTTGAAATTATTAATCTTACTAAATGTTTAATTTTACATATAATTTGGATGATTTTCAATGTGAATGTAACGTCTGAATTTGATTTAAACGCAAGACCTAACAAAGTACTAGATCTGACCTTCCGAATGTGTCCATCATTGTAGAGTGGACAGTCTATAATAGAGATTAAATGATAACTCTCCTCACAAATTAAGAACCTTGTGAGAAAGTAAGTGCTTCTTCATAAACTTCTTTACCAGTTAATGTTAAAGCTCACAAATATCATTAAATGCGATGTCACCGTTCCCACCAACGTTATGGCCACCCTTCTCTCTTGCATTTAATGCACTCACCCACAGTTTCTTCTAGCCTTTATGATCATCTCTCTATCTCTTCTCTTTTTCCTGTCCTACCATAACTTCTCAATCAGAAGAAACTTAACAGCAACATTTCATAGAGTCAAATTTTCTCTCTTGGGCAGATTCTTATTCTCTTAATCATGTCTTCGATTGAAATGGCTTCTGCTGGCAAGTTCCGATACCAGAAGCTCAGGCCAGAAACACGGTTTGATTATGGTGAAATTAGCAGAGAGAGACCAGTGGTTGTGACGAGGCCAAAGAGTAATAAGTGGTACAGATTCAGAAAGATTCATATTAAGAGAAGGTTTAGGGTGAAAGTTCCAAGCTTGAGGAGACTGTGGAGGAAGAAAGCCATGATGGTGTCTGCTATGAGAAGGTCATGTGCTAAAGTGATGAAGAGATTGAAGGAAGGTCAAGTTCATTTTGGAGATTTATTTGCAGGCAACTACTTGTTCATGCAGATTAATCCCACTTCATTGGCCTACCTTGAGAGGGAATTAACCCTTTCCAAAATAGCTTAATTCACTCTTTGTTATCTGTGGTATGAACTCTTCAATCATACATAGAATAAGTCATGCAAGCAAGAAAGCTAATTATGCTTTTTTGTTTTTCTCTTTCTCTGTCATCTTTTTTAATGTTTCTCCAAAAGATATGTAACTTCATTTGATAATGTGGAAGTTGCATACCCTTAACTTTCAAAGTTCTTCCATAGTAAATTTGACATATATAGTAAAAAACTGAGTTTGATACTCTATTTGAAAACTAATAAAGGCCAGTGATGGGCATCACTGAGATATAGCAGAATTATATTATCAATCTGATATTGTAGTGTATGGTAAATTCCTCATCTCATTCCAGAGAAACAGCCACAATCTTTGGTTGAATCTCACTGTATGAAGGTGAAAATATTAGCCAATGGGCTACAAGCCTAGTAGTATGAAAACTCTCCTATAAGTGGGAGATCGGGACACCAGTTTGATCCTGCTTATAACCCTATGTCTTTAGTGTTTTCCAATTTAATTAAAAACAAACACTCCTACGGTCCTAAATATATTACTTAGTTTGTAATTATATTTAGGACTGAAGCTAGTAGGTTAGTAACGGAAATTTTTTCATGATCCATTGATTAAGTGAAGAGTAGAGATAAGATTAGGAAGAGAAGAAAGAGATGGGGGAAAATGACGTGTGTTTTGGGTAACACAGAATTAATGGAGCTGAAAGCTTAGTTGGGAACATAACATACTTATAAAGGAAGTGCCAATGAGAGTTGGCATAGATGGTAAGGGATCAGGATTGGCGCAAATGGTCGTGGATTTGAATGGTCATTTGACTCCTTTGGTAAAGGCGATCTCGTAAGCATAAGTCTTCATGTAAGCGCAGGGCGTCGTCCACACGTGGTGGGGAAACCCGATGTCGAACCCTCCAAAACTTTTGTTATAAAGGAAGTGGGTGGCTGTCAGGTTGATGCAAATCCTTTTCCATGTGATGGATCATATTAACAAGAAGTTGACCAACCCTTCATTTATTGATCATCAATTTTATTTTGATACGTATAGTAGACAAAGTGAAATTACAGGACAGAATTATATGAACATATCATATGACATTTGAATGTTCGTTCAAGTTAAAAGAGGGTAGTACATATCTTCTGAAATCTGCCCCACCTCGTATGGCGTAAATATGCTCGCCAAAAGTTCATGGCTTTAAGCTCTGTTCCGGGGCATTCAGCTAAATCATTTGTTTTATTGTATAATAAAACTAAATATATGGTATTTATTATATGGCTTAAAATGACTTCTGTAGCATAATTAGTATCTCTCTATCTACCTTTGTTTATTAATTTTGTAATGAGTACAAAGTTCTCAGGATACATCATGATCATAGAAATGAACGAGTGCAAATTATAGAATTATTTTTTCTCAGGAAGCTTTTCTAGCAACTCTGGGATTACTTCAAACAGATCCCCGACTAGTCCATAATCAGCAACCTACAATAAACAACAACATATTGAAATGTCAAATTCAGGTGGAAACAAGATAAAGATAACCATGAGATCTACGCCTGCACAAGTTTATTGTGTCTTAAGAATAAACATTAAGATAGCTTAGATAGGGATAAACAAAGTAGCAGCTTAATTTACCCTTATTATTATTATATTTTGGGCCAGATGAGAGGCTGCACTTACTTGTATAGCTTTTATCAGTAAAAGAAGGGAGCTATTACCTGAAATATAGGAGCATCAGCATCTTTGTTTACAGCAACAATAACCTTGGAATCTCTCATCCCTGCCAAGTGTTGAATAGCTCCTGACACTCCAAATGCCATATAGAGATCTGGGGCAACAATCTTCCCAGTTTGACCAACCTGTATTTATTTATATATCAAAACAACAGAAGCAAACAAGCATGAGATCACTCAATAACTCCATGAATTAGTATATGCAGCTGAAGAGGCTGTTGAAATTTATTTCAAAGCCTATCAGATCCATGATCAAATCCAATAACCAAAAAAAAAAAAAAAACAAAAAAAGCGTAATCTGTGATTATCATTACTCCCATGAATTAAGTAATGTGTTGCTGTTTGGCTTAGCTTTTAAAACATCTACACTTTCCAATCAGCAATATTGCCATTTAGAACATATTCTCAGAAAAAGGTAGTCAAGCTAAAGGGTGTAAAGAGTATAGCCTAAAAAGAAACTTCTTGCCCCCATTCTCCCCCAGTTTGTTTGTGTGTGATTGTGTGTTGGGGCGAGGAAAAGTTCAGAGGAAAGTAATTCGTCACCTGGAGATCATTGGGAACAAATCCAGCATCAACAGCAGCACGTGTGGCCCCAACTAAGCAACAGAAAATGAAGTAATCATAATAAATATTGATAATAACAAAATTTTCCAACTAGTTCTAGCATATTCATGTGCACAACAATGTCGATACATGTAATTAGAAGCTAAGACTTGCTGTTCTGGCCATGAGATAACAGTATTGGATTGTTTAATCAGTAAGCATATAGGAAATGCAGTGAAAAGAGAGAGAAAAATCCTACATATAAGAATCAGTATCGCAATTTCATCCAGAGGAAATACCTGCACCACCAAGCTTGTTAGCTAGCTTTTCAATCATTTTAAAGTTCTCAGCACTTTTTAATGCACGACCACCAGCAACAACAAAACGTGCATTCCCAAGATCTGGCATCTCTGAATCCTGAGATGTATGAGATACGTATCTAGACTGGCCAAGATCTGTAAAAAATTTAAAATAAAATAACTAACCTTTTGGGATAAGTTCAAACATCTGACATGTTAAAATTAATTCAAGACATGAAAATGACCAAGAACATTATCCATGATATTGGACAAGCTCCTTCAAGTCTCCAACTAGGTCCAGCAGTCAATAAACAAATATTGGAATTTAGAAAAGTTCATTTCAAATTTTATGTCCTTGTCTATGTTCACATATATCACCATAAAGCCAAAAT
Organism: Acacia acuminata; assembly: GCA_019022655.1. Taxonomy (NCBI): domain Eukaryota; kingdom Viridiplantae; phylum Streptophyta; class Magnoliopsida; order Fabales; family Fabaceae; genus Acacia; species Acacia acuminata. The sequence continues at coordinate 567,346 of JAFJYI010000012.1, forward strand.
CTCTGCGCATCAGAATAGAAAAAACTGACCTTCATCAAAGGTTGAAAGGTCAACCTGAGATATGGGAGCCTGGCTAGATCTCGAATCAACTGTTTTCTGGGAAACTGGAAAAGATGTAGATCTAATTGTCAATATACAAGGGTTAGCACCTGTGTATCGGACAGTTGAAAGTGCATTTCCAGCATATATAGGCCTGCAATATGTTATTTACAAATTACAACCATACTATCAGTCAAATGAAGAAATTAGCTTTTTTATTGGACATAATTAAGAGGAAAGCAGGTTCAAGGGGAATGACTCAACAGCTAGCATAATCCAAAGGATGACATCAGTATTGTATCTGCCACATCTTAAAATATTTGTCATTATAAAAATTTCTCAAAGATCAATCTCATCAGTTTTACTGTAAAACTGATGAGATTGATCTGTGAGAAATTAAAGATCAACCATACATCCATAACATCAATTATGAAAGAAAAAGCCGAAATAGGCACTATTGACTCCCTATTAGAAACAGCAGAAAACACAAAATTAGAGAAGTCAGGTGGAGGACCTTGTTATATGAGCAAACAAGAGCATGTACTATCAACAAAGATTTAGTTGTATGTTACAATTAATAATGATCGTGAGCCACTTAAGTATCTCACTCGCTCCAATTAATGATAGGAGGGCAGCATCAACTTTTACAGTAAACAACTACTTTCTTCTATCAAAAAGAATGAAAATAGAACAAAATGCACCTCACAAAAGTATGAGACTCAGAGATTCCGATAACATCAGTGATTGGAGAGACATCTAATAGAGCCGCTGCCCGTGGCACCACATTTTTCCCAAATGAGTTTGAAGCAGCAAGAATATGAGAGTAACCACCACTCTGCTGAGCTAAATGAACTAATTTAGCCCAGGGCTCTGCTAGGGGGTTCTTGAATTTATCTGAATCTGCCACAAGCACCTAAGCAACAAATAGCAACCGCCAACCATCAAAATCACAAAGCATAATTTTTGTCACTTCCCATATCAAAATACTCACCAGTAACAAGTTAGCAATATCCAATAAACGAGTTTCATTTTCAGTATTCACCTTTTAAAAAAATATAAAAATTCTACACCAGATACTTCAGAGTCAAATTAATTTTAACTTTCAGAAAAACAAAGGGATTTGCCTGAGAGATCGAAGGGTGGCATGAAGCAGCATGCGAAGCAGCTTCGTGAAGGGAAGGACCCGAACCAGCCAAAAGCAGAGAAATCGAAGCACCGTCACTTAACGACTTGGCAGCCACAACCGCGCTGATAGATGGAGCTTTGACGGCACCACCTTCGTGCTCCGCTATAACAAGTGTACTGACCTAAATTGAATTTGGAGATAGAGTTACACAGATAGAGACAGAGAGAGATGGACTGAAATATTCATATTTTTGGAGAGAAATTACATATCTAGAAGTCGAAACGGATGATAGAGACAGAAAACGGTAGGCAGACAACAAAACTGTGCGTTTCCTGATAGCTCCGAGGATCGTGCGGGTCGCCATTGTTTCCGGGACTGACAAGTGCAATTCTGATGAATGCCAACTTTTAAAACGAATTTAGTAGTTGAGACTTCTGAGTAAAATCACTTCAACAAGCGATTGTGAATCGGAAGGAGGAGAATCGGGACCAAACTAGCTTAATTGATCCAAGCCTCCAAATCCAACCAATACACGCAAACTGTGCAATTCCATATGCAGAGTTTTTGTCTCTGACGAAGTAGGATGATTGGGAAGGGATGAAGGAAGGTCACTGCTCAGGGCCGAAAACATAATTTTCTTATTAAATTTTTTTTTTAATTTTTTGGACTAAGCATTTTTATTATAGATAAAATTCTTCAAAATTGGCCAATTTTGAATTTGAAGAATTAAAAATTTATGTATATATAATAAAAATGTTAAAAAATATAAACAATCATACACACACATATATATTATCATTTTGCATCATTAAGATATTGGCTGGAATTTAATCATTTTTTAAGTACATTATATGTTACTACTTAAATAATTTATGATTTAGTTTGACATGCTCTAATCGTGACCTGCCCTTGACTGCATAAAAGCGAAATTCCCTTTTCCCACTCAAGTCGTGACATTCACGTGTCTTTGACTGCATAAAACTCGTTAACTTGCATGAGATGCTCAAATCATGTGAATCAAGTTCTTAGTCTTAATACTTGAATTAACAATTCTGTCAATGATTTATAAATAGGGGTATTAGAGGAAAAATTGACAAAAGTTAAAACAATGTATTCCTATAATTAGGATCGAAGAGATCTTGTTTAAATAATTTATGGGTTTAATGTTTGTACTTTTATCGCGAGAAATATTTTTTCTCACACTATGAAAGTGGGTGGATCCCATTATAAAGAAGAAAAAAGAGAGATGAAATATTAGTAGGGCCCATCCGTTTTTATATATGATAAAAAATATATTTCGCAGAAAAATATTAAACCCATAATTTATACTATCTTATATTGAAGGGCGTAAATATTAAAACTTTATTGTTGAATTCCAATCCTCTCACCAACCTTATTCAACTTAAATAATTTATATCTTATATTATGGGACGGAAGTATTATTAGCACGTTTTACCCTTTTTTTTGGTCAAAGGGAATTCAACTTTTTAGAAATTAGTAGTTTAAATTTTAAAAATATTTACACTTAATTAGATATAAATTTAAAGTGTATGGTTTTACGAGAAGATTGGGGAAAATCTCTAATTAAAAAATTTAGGACGAATGTGTAAATTTGATAATTTTTTTGCTCAGGATAATAAACAATATGGCTATGTGCATTTTCGGTGCACATAGAAGCAGTAATCAATTATTTTGGTAACAACTTTAAAATTGATTAACAATGATGTAACCCATTCTTTATTTTGATATAAAACAATATTGCTATATGCATATATAAGTGACAATTAGAAAACGTCGTTGTTAAATTTGTTACCAAAACAATTGATTATTGTTACTTTATAGACCGAAAATAGACCATTCTTATAGATGCAAATAATGATTTTGTTTATTGTTAAATTTACACCTTCACCTAAAATTTTATTAATGGGAATGGTCAGCATCATTGTAAAAGTTCGCAAATCATCGATTTACTAGATCTTTCTTATCAATAAATTTTTTACATGGGAAACTTGTTCCTAAAATTTTCCTTAGTTTTATTCTGTGAAAAGGATATACGCAACGTTCGCCCTTATCCATTTCTGTTTGAGACAACGCATGCTTTGTTGTCCATTCCCTTTTTGGCCTTTTCTCCGCCATATCTTTTTCATTTTTTATTTCCGGCCTCCCATGACCATCCCTATAATTTAGAATTGTCAAGGTGGAGAATTTTTATTATTGGAACGGCCTAACCTTAGTGGAACTTAATGCCCAAGACCATCTATTTTTTATTATATGTCGATCTAATTCAATTCAGATATAATTTTTTTTAAAAAAACATTTTGAAGACAGAAGAAAATGTACAGGTACAACCCCATTCCTCAATAACTATCATATTGATTCTGGAATATGGCACGATTGCAATATCGTTGAACGCTGATAACTGCCAATCAAAACCACACCATATCCAACACTGCAAATTGGACCTGTTTCTACACCTTCCCAAGAAGGAAAAGAGTCGATAAGCAAATATTATTACAACTGGTAAATAATACTGGAGCCACAGAAGCAAGTAAAAATCTGGGCATTGAACAGATATCATATCATATTAGTCTCCACCTAAAACTACAGTTAAAGCAAATATGGAGTCAAATCTGTCCCAGTATTACTGTTGAGTTTGGATCTATACATGATATGGAAGTAGATGGCAGAGAATGGTAGAAAAGGATGTACAAACGCACGCAGCAAAGTAAACGGTTCCTCCCAATCAGTTACAACAGCCACCTGTTTGACTGACTGTTCCATCTCTAGCACCGGACGGACCCTGAGGACGTCCATAGCCAACTTTTATGCCAGATGACTGCAGTAACAGAATTATCACTATTATTAATAGTAGTCACAACTCACAAGGTCATTTGACTGAAAAATAAAAATCATACAGGACCGTTCCTCCTAGAAAACCAGCACTAGTACTATGAATCTAATTTTGATTATTCGGGGAAAAAGGAAAAAAGAAAAGAAATAAGAAGAACCAATCCATAGGGGCAGATCTTCCAATAATCCATTGAAAGTTCTAACAAGGGCCCAGAATTGGCTTTCTCAAGAAGAAACCAAAAGAATCTAATGTTCATTATCTTCGGTCTGTAATACGGAACACCAACACCACGTGGGACCAGTTATCTCAAATTGTCAATGGTCCAGCTTATTATCCCAACTCATAAATTCCTACCACCTAACCACATCAAACTGACTGACTGATAATTACCTCGTTGGAGACATCAAAGACACCTTCCTGAATTTTCTGAAGAATCTTAGCAGCAGTTTTTATAAAAGCCTGCAAAAAAGAGCTTTAAGTCAAATTTTATACTAACAGAAAGAATCAATATTCATTGGGCTTCGTAGCACTTGTAAGCAAAATTTATCACCTCTTCAACATGTTGGGCTGTCCTTGCAGAAGTCTCCAAGAATAAAAGCCCGTTTTCCTTTGCAAATTGCTCCCCCTCCTCTTTGCTCACAGCCCTTCGGTGAGACAGATCACCCTTGTTCCCTATGAGCGTGATAGTCATGGTAGGACTGGCATGCTGCCGTGCATCTTCCAGCCAACTTGCTAAATGATTAAATGTCTCTCTCCTGGTCAACAAAAAAAATTTCTGGTTTTAGGTTGGAGGCAATATTAGAGGGGAAAAAAAAACAAAAGAAAATGAAAGCCTGAGGTATATCCCACAGAAAGGACATAGTGATTTACATATGTTGTTGTGAATGGAACAAAATGAACTATGGATGTCCATAAATACAGAAGACCAAAAAAGGTATGTTGAAATCAAAGTGCTTGAACAAGTTAACCCAATTTGAAAGTATAACCTAAGATAGTCCAAATAGAAACATAACCAGCCCAAGGCAGCCATGTTCCAGATTCAGTGAAAAAGAAATTTTGAACGGGAGAATAAACAATAACAAAAGGAAAGGCAATTAAAAAATTTGGTTAACTGCCAAAAGTCTGCTAACATATGCTACACATTTTCTCTACATTTCACTTCTATTGTATAAAATGAAGAATCTGCAGTCTGTTAATAATTCCAAAGAGGAAAACACACAACATAGGAGCATATAGGAGGGTGATAAGTACGGCATAACTGTCCAGCATGCAGAGGATGCCTGTATTTCAAGTGACAATATCAGCACCCCACCTTGTGATGTCATAAACTAGGAGGGCTCCCGCTGCTCCTCTGTAGTAAGATCTAGTAATGGATCTAAATGATTCTTGCCCAGCCTACAGTTTAACAAGACATTCTTCTTCAGTCCATGAAAAAAAAAAATTAAAGTAGTCACAAATCATTTCGGGTTACACCATTCATGCCTATACAATGTGTTAGAATGTAATGAATGCAGCTATCCCAACAGAAACAAATAAATCAAACTGTCACCCTGCACAGGTGTGAATGATTTCTTTGCAAGCAATTTGTAATTGGTTCACTCAAAATATACAAGACCACAATTTTCAGAAACTTGGACTACATAGAAAACTAAAGAAAACTTTGTATGAAGATCCTAAAAATGCATTTAAAGTGCAAGAGTTACCATGCAAGAACAAGTTGTGTGATTTCAAACTAGGCCCTTTTTGTGTTTCAAAAAACTCAGCGTTAATAAAGTAGAAAATAGATAGAATATAAAATTTATGAGACGTCTGCTCAAGAAGGTTCTGCCAGAAAATCACGCAATTCTAAAATTGTTCATCTAAATTAGGAGCTCAAAGAGTCCGGTGAAGTTCAAATTATTTGGCATTGAACACGTGGCTTTACTAAGATTTGGAAGTTGGCGACTGAACACAAACTCGATAATATATTCTATGGACGCAGATTTCAGCTAATAATGCCCCCACTCCTCTTAATTTAAAGAAAGTCAGATTTTTATTTTTATTTTCCCATATCGCAACCAAGACAAGCAAAAATTAGCCCCAAAGTATAAAGGAGAACACGGAACTACGTGAAGTTCAGAAACGATGAGACAAGCAGCCCAAAGGTTCATGTTAGGCATTGAGCACATATCCTCGATCTATTCTGAGATCAATTCAGATACCCAAAGGAAAGAGAGAGGAGGACAGCATGGACTTACAGTGTCCCAAATCTGGAGCTTAATCGGTCGGCCATCGATGGTGACCATGCGAGCGCCAAACTCGACACCAATAGTGAGATCATGAACCGGCTGGAACCTCTTGTCAGTGAATTGCAGGAGGAGGCATGATTTGCCAACACCTGAGTCAGGCCAAATAAGACAGCCGAAAACACTAATTCAAATTACGAAGCTAAAACAGAAGAGAGCAAAGAGAGCTAGGGATTTGAAGAGGAAGAGGAGGAACACCTGTATCGCCGATAATGATATACTTGAAGAGGTAGTCGTAAGACATCGGGAAGAAAGGACGACGTGAAGAGCAGGCTAAGAAGAGGAACTCCGAAGTTGAAGCAATTGGGGTTCGTGGAGCGAACGGGTTCGAAATTATAAGAAAAAGGAGAACTTGGAGTGCGAACCGTGAAGTGAAGAGGACGACAACGAGTTTTTTTACGCTCTTCACAATGGCCGAGAAACGACGACGTCGATCGGGGGTGACGTCGAATGGAAGCTTTCGATGGATACAGACAGGGGACATTTTTAAAAAAATATATTTTGGCAAAAAAATATTTTTCTTTTTTATTTTGAATTAATTTCTTTTGAGGGTAAAATAGACATTTCTTAATTCTTTACCAACTACCACCCATTCATTTTCTTCCAACCAAACAACTCAAGCCATCTTCCCTCATCTTTTAAATCTTCCTTTCCCTCCCTTTAAGTTCCATTCCCTCCTCAAAATTCCTTTCCCTCCCCCCAAATTCTTTGAACCAAACGGAGGGTAAGAGCACTGTCACCGCCAGTACTTAGACGCATAAGTGGTAGGTGACTTAGGTATTTGGATAGGCTTTTTAAGAAAAAAACACTTTTTTAATGTTAAAAAAATGTTTTTTAAATTATTTTATATATTTAAATGATATTTTTTAAAAAGTAAAGGTCACAAAGAAAAAGCTAAAATACTGTTTTTTTTTAAAAGCTCTAATTTAGAGCTTAAAAAAATATTTTTTTAAAGTCCATCCAAACATACCCTTAGATGCATTTAATGTTTAATCAGCTTAATTGCTCTTATGTACAAGAAATTTAAATATTAGAAATGACAATAACAGGTCATTAAAAAGAAATGACTAATAAATAATGTATTTTTATTCCGTGTGTCTATTCATTTTAATTTTGTACTGATGAAAAATGTTTTATAACTAGTTCTTTCGGAAAAATTAATTTTACTCTACAGCTGAAGCAATTTGTCGTCACATTTATAGTCCTGCATCTCGTGAACTATTGGGTGACTTTCTAATTTTTATATGATATATATATATATATATATATATATATATATATATTTGGCCAACTATGATACATCTATATACTACATCCTATGTTGACCAAAAAAAAATATATATACTACATCCTATGCATAATATTTTGATGATATAAACTTGATCTTACTATTAGGAGTAGAGGGAGAGCAATAGAAAATTTCTAAAAAGAATCATATTATAATACAAAACGCTTCAATTCTAAATATAAAAATTTGACAAAATGTTTATTTTGTTTATAAATATAATATCTCGATCTATTTTATACTCCTTTCGGTTTTTAATTATAAGCATAGTTGACTTTTTTTAAGAGATTAAAGAAACTAATTAAATCACTTTAGAGTATTTTTATTTTTTTTCTTCAAACTAAATAATTTGACTAATAAACTAATATATAATCTGAAGATAAACAATATATGAAATGATTAAGTAACTTATTTAGCTTCCTTAATTTCTCCAAAAAAAAAATCAACTAAATCTTATAATTAGGACCGGAGGTAGTATTAGATTTATAATTTTGTTTTCAAAAAAGGGAGGGAGCTTCCACTTCCACCAAAGATGATATCTCAAGGAAACCAACATACATTATTATAAAATAACAAATTAAATTAAATTTTTTTATATTCAAGTATTACTCTAAACCCTTATTAACATTGAGAAGTAATATTTTATATAAAATAAAATAAAAACAGACAGCAAAAGTGTAGAAGAGGCAGGGGATTATTAGATGAGACTGATGTGGGAATGTGACGCTGCTATTGGCTGAGGATTCTGTATGAGGGGAATTTATTTATTAGTTCATCACATCAAAGCAACGTCGACGGCTCCATGCCGCTGCCTGCGAATATTTCCCTACTAAAACGCTCATCGGACAATCACAACTTATCTCACGTGACCCCTTAGGTTCAATTGGTGAAACGGATTTTCTCACCAGTTAGAAGTTGGTTGGACAATCTCAACTTATCCCACGTGTCCGCCATCAAGCGTGGATCAATCCCTTTCCTAAAATTCTTATATATATATATATATATAAAACTTATCCCACGTGAAAACCACAAACACACATACAAAGGCCAGGAAGGCAGGAACTAGCGTTCTGCATATTTCACACCTCGTTTTTTACTTTTTTTTTTTTTTTTTAAAAAAAAGTTTGTTGACCTGCAAATTTCACAGCTAAAGGATATACTCCACAGTCTTAAATAAATAACATAGTTAGATGTTAATATAGGATTATATCTTGGAGGAGTATTATTCACAAGCTCGAAAATTGCAAGGCATAATCATATATTGAAGCTACACTGATTTTTTTTATTATTATTATTGAAAATGCAGATATAACATATATTATGAACCTGTTTGGGATAGCTTCAAACATTAAAAAAGTCCATCAAACAATAAAATAAGCTCAGCAGAAGAAAAATAGCTAATCTTGACCATTTGGGATACTTTAAGGGTTGATAGACTTACTGTAAAAAATTGGCTTATAATAGAAGTTACTTTTTTTAGCTTATGGAGAAAAATGTTAGGGATAGCCGGATAGATGATCCAATAAATAATGTACTATTAAATATACATTTGTATGCATTTTAATTTATCAATTAAAATATATTTAATTACGTGTTTTAAAGTTTTTAATTTTTTTAATAATAATTTAATTTTTGTATCAAATTTAAATTTAAATTTAAATTTTTATTTTCAATTATCACAATATATGAAACTAATATATATAAATTTAATAAAATGATGACACCACTAGCCCATTCCCATAGCCCCTCGGTCCAGGCACATTAAAGCATGTTCATGACACTACCTCCAACCACCCCCCCCCCCCCCAAAAAAGGACCTTATCCTCAAGATCCAAGTTTGTAAAAATCAACAAATATGTGGTTGGTCAAATGAAATGTAGTGTTAGATTCTCTTAAGAGGTTTAGGGTTGAACTTTACGGTAAAACCACTCGTGATCCGCCTTATATGGAGCTACCATTGTTGGGAGGGTCGTCATTCACATCATGAGAACCCGGAATGGTTGCACACTTGCCACCATTTTTTATATTAAAAAAATTATATCAAAAAGTTTATAAAAATCATTATTGTTTTTTAAAAAAAAATATTTTATACGTCACAAGATCAACTATTAACTTAAAATTAAATACTTATACAAGCCCAAATCCAATTATGAACCAAAAAGATTATGGTTATGTCATCACTCAAAAGTTACCAAACACCATATATACGTAAAAAAAAAACAATTATAAACCCAAAATCATGCTCATTTGTAAATCTATTACTATCAACTTTTCACTTCGCATGCTCTCTGATAACTAGAAGCTAATTAAATAAAGCTTAGGAATATTAACTAACATTAATTAAATAATGGACAGTAGGAGTTTCATCCACTCTGACCTGGTGCTGACTTTGTCTAATTATTTGAAAGGGTCAACTTAATCCCTACCACATTTCTGTGTAACTGACCAATACACCCCCACCAATAAGCTATTGCAACTACCACCTTTTATTATCTCTATCATGATGTGCATTGATTTACGAGTCCACATTATATGTTTATACTTCTAATTAGAGGGATAAATATATTTTTTATTTTATATATATTGTATTTATTTAGATTTAAATAATATGCTGCTTTTTGAGATGTTTTTGACCTAAGTATCTCAAATTAATTAATTTTTATAATATTTTGGTATTACTGAGAAAAATGCAAAACTGAAAATTATTTAATTTGAGATCTTGGGTGCAAAAAACATATCGAAAAGCAAAGATATAATTTAAATCTAAATAAATATAATATATAAAAATTTAAAAAAAATGTTTATACCTCTAATTAAAGGTATAAGCACTCAATAAGCATATAAATATAAAACATATAACATAGACTCATTGTTTTACTTCTTTAACGCGGAAGTCAGAAAAGCATGCAATTGATCTACCACAAATATACTCCATGCTTGATGAAAATGATAGAATTTTGAGAATAAAAATTTCATTACGCTCATTTACATTTTTCCCCCAAGTATGGGATCCTTAAATTTAAGACAATTCTGTTGGAAACAGTAAGAAGAAAAGAGGGGAGAAAATACTACTATAAAGGAAATTTTTATAAATAAAAAGGCTATTTTTGAGAGTTTTCTCTCATGATATTTTTTTTTCTCATCTAATTTTCTTTTCATCCAAACACTTGCTTTTTTTTGGGCCGGAACTCAAATTTTGATTCGCCCTGAGGGATTAACCCTTCCACTAAACCTAAGGTTTGTTAGGTTTGTTGCCGCTTTACATTTTGAATCCGTCCAAATACAACTTGCTACAGCAACTGGGCCATGAGGAAAAAAGTGCTGCAATTTCTGTCAATAAAAATACAGTCAAATGTAGAGCTTTTTTGTTCAAAGTTCAAACCAACCAAGGCGACTTGAAAGTTGACGTTAAAGGTCGAATGCTCCCGAGTTTCAAATTGGTTGACAACAAACAAAGCTTAGTATTCCAACTTTCAAAAGCTGTTTTCATTGCGTGGAAGACTTTGAACAGAGGAAAGCAATCCCTGTGCGTAAAACAGCCGTTCATGGCTTCTAGAATTCATACGTTTCAGTTCCAAGAAACATCTCATGAACCAAACAAAAACATACCTTTTCATGTCTTCTGCTTTCTACTCTGCAGTCTCCTTCACGGTCTCTTTTTCAACTTCTCCCCTCTTACAAGTCAAGCTTCCAATCACATCAAACCTCTTTGTATATAACCAAACCATTAATGATGCCCCATCATTCACAATTCTCAAAAGGGACGCTCAGGCTCTAAGTTCTAACTCTCTTGTTTCTTTTCATCTCATAAGATTTGATCCTTTAGATAGTAATGAAGCACAAATCATTCTTACATGAATCCACCGAAAAGCATCCTCTTCTCCAACCCGCTTCTCAGATGAACCAGGACCACGTTGAGTTCGAATTCCCCACGGCGATCTCAGATTCCGGTGCGAATGCCGCACTCCAAAACGACATCGTATTCTGCGGCAAAATCTTAGGTCGTCAGACAGATCCAAATCCACCGGATACTGTACGGAAGAACCCATTCCTAGTGAGGTCGGAGTCCATCGGAAAAATAAATTCAGGTCGCCATAGTGGGTCGATTTCCTACCTTAAATCATCGTCGGACGGTGAACACCGGCGCCGGAGCAGCTGGAGCTGGAAGTATCATAACGGTTTGTTTGGAGTGCTCAAGTACCCGGTGCAAATGGAGCTGAGCGACATCAAGACGAGACAGGAACGAATGGAACCGACATCGCTGCCGAAGTTGCCGGCGGTGGACGGTGGTGAAACGGAGATCAGCAGTGGAAGAAAGAGTAAGTGGGGCCTAGTCCGTCGGTTGAGCCTCAAACGCAGGGAGAGAGGCCCGCCAATGAGCGCCGTGGCTAAGGGCTCGTTTGGATGTCTTCCTATTCCTCTGGCTTAATCTAACTCATTAACCGTTATTAAAATAACGAAAGCAGCGAGTGCTCTTTGTTTTGAAGGATCAGAAATTTTGGTTTCCCAAAAATTGGTAGATCAAATCATCAAATTACAGTTAATTCTTTTTAAATTAATATCTTATGTTTAATATTTGTAATTACATATTCAATAGTGCTTGATATGATCACTTGTATAAATTAATAGTTTGTTTGGGAAGAACACAAAAGTGTTTTTTATGCACGTTAACTTCTCTTATATACTTATTTCAAATGTTGTAGAATATTTTTAAAAATTACTCCCTAATCTTTTTATAAGAAATATTCTCTCTCATAGAGGTTTTTATTAATATAAGGAATAACTACCTTTTGTTTGAAATTTCAAATTGACCTTTCCATTTTTATTCCCATTAAATATAATCAAGTCATTAGCTCTCTTCACTCCATCTCTCATGTATCCTCTTCATAAATAAAAATATAATTAAAAAAATACATAGTTTACACATTTATTATTTTGGACCAACATTTTCAACAGTAGAATTTTTTTTTTTTTTTGATAAGACAACAGTTCATTTTGGTTGTTATTCTTTATAAAAAAACATGAGTGACAGAGTGAGGTGTAAAACAAACAGGCCCTGCACTTAAAAGCCCAGTTTTCTTAAGGTAGTGTGGGTAATTTCTCTAAAAAGAAAAAAGAGTTGATTCGTCGTCTGGAGGGTATTGATAGATGTAGACGAATGAATTTACAGACTGGCCTCTTCAGATTGGAGAAAAAACTTTGGGAGGATTATCACAAGGTGGCTACTCAAGAAGAAATCTACTGGTTTCGAAATCTAGATGCAAATGGCTTCAAGGGGGGGATAGAAATACAAGGTTTTTCCATGCCTCCACCAAAATTAAGAGGAAAAAGCAAAAAATTGGTGCTATTCAAAATGAAGCTGGGGAATGGATAGAAGAACATGATACGGCGAAAATGATGGCTCATGATTTCTTTTTTAACCTTTATTCTCGGGATACCTCTGTGAAAGACCCAAATGAGTGGTGCTCTAACTTCCCTAACATTGATACTCGGGAGTTGAACATTTGTCTAGAAGGGTCACACATCTTGAGATAAAGAATGCTACTTTCGCTATGGGCGCTTTTAAAGCTCCGGGTCCCGATGGTCTTCAAGCTCACTTTTTCCAGACACAATGGAACGTGGTAGGGGACAAGATTTGCAGTTTTATTGAGGAATGCTTTAATGACCCATCCAATATGGCTAGTATTAACAAGTCTAAGGTTGTTCTCATCCCTAAGGTGGACAATCCTACTACGTTGAAAGACTTTCGACCTATTTCCTTATGCAATGTTAGCTTCAAAATTATCACCAAGGTCTTGGCTAATAGATTTAGAGGGGTTATGAATCACCTTATCAGTCCTGAGCAATGTAGCTTTATTGCTAACAGATCTAGTTGCGATAATGTTCTTATCGCCCAAGAAATCATCCATTCTATGAGAATGAAAGGTCGGAAAAAGGGTTTTGTCGCTATTAAAGTTGATATGGAAAAAGCTTTTGACAGACTCGATTGGGGATTTATTAAAAACACTCTCATTCGCCTAAAGCTAAAAGACAGCCTCATTGAGCTTATCATGGCTTGCCTCTCTACAACCTCTATGTCTATCCTTTGGAATGGGGACGAAAGCCCATCTTTCACCCCTTCTAGAGGAGTCAGGCAGGGAGACCCGTTGAGTCCATACATATTTGTCCTATGTATGGAACGCCTTGGCCATCTTATCAAAGCTGAGTGCGACACTCGTCGCTGGAAGCCGTTCATCTTCAAAAGAGGAGGACCCGCATCTCCCACCTTTTCTTTGCGATGACCTTATTCTTTTTAATCGAAGCCTCTCATAGTCAAATGGTGAAGTTCGAAAAGTGATGCAAAGCTTCCTGCGAGGTCTCTCGGACATAGAATCAATTTGCAAAAGTCTCGTATGTTTTGTTCCGGAGCATAAACTTCAATAGAGCCCTTGAGCTTAGTCAGCTGCTTGGTATAGGAATCACTTCTGATCTGGGGAAATACTTGGGGGTGCCAATTATCCATAAACGTATTACGAGAGCAACCTATCACCCCCTTGTCCAAAAAGCTCAGAATAAGCTTTCGATGTGGAAAAGTAAGTTCTTGACTATGGCTGGTCGATCGGTGCTGATTAAATCTGTTTTATCCTCTCTCCCCACCTACTTTTGTATGCGATCAATGCTTCGCCTATATGCACAATTAACGAGCTTGATAAGATATCAAGAAAGTTTCTCTCGGTCCCAAGATGAAGATGCGAAAAAAATTCACCTTATTGCTTGGGATAAAATCACTCAAGCAAAAACAAAGAGGGGCCTTGGTTTCAAGAATCTTCGTCGCCAAAATAAGGCCTTTATCATGAAACTCGTTGGAACCTTCTAACGAATAGGCAAGCTCTTTGGGTTCGTGCCTTTGGTCCAAATACAACTGCGGGAACCAACCTGTGCCTTCTGTCACTAGGAAGAGAAGCACATCCCCTGCCTGGAAAGCAATCGTCGAGGTTTGGGATAAGTTTCTCACCGGTGTTGGGAAGAAAATTAATAATGGTACGGGAACTAAATTCTGGCAGGATCTCTGGCTCCCCCTTGACCGTCCTCTTATTTCATTTGTTTCTAACCCGTCTTTGGTTGATGTGAATGAGATGGTGAAGGATAACCTTATGCCGAGTGGAAGGTGGGACGTTCATAGATGGCATGGCATTTTACCCCCACCTATCATTAACACCATCTCTATGATGCGACCCCCTTCAAACAATCTCCCTGACAGTTTCACTTGGAGATTGGCTAAAGATGGTGGCTTTTCCGTCAAGTCAGCTTACCAATTCCCCGTCTAATCGAGGTGGATCTAATGCAAACAGCTTCTGGGCCCTGATGTGGAAATGGCACCTTCCTGAGAAGGTTAAATTCTTCATGTGGCAAGTTGGTCATGATCGTCTTATTACCAACTCCCTCAGAGCCAGAAGGGGCCTGACAAGCGACAATCTTTGCCCTTTTAATTGCAACAGAGAGGAAAGCATCATCCATATAATCAGGGATTGTGAGAGAGCAAAGGACTTATGGAAACAAATTTTACATCCTAACTATTTTTCTCGGTTTTTGCGAGGTGATTTGCGGGCTTGGCTAAACCTGGAACACCTACCACAACCCGGGAAAGGGAAGATTCCAGAACATCTCTTGGCCGAAAATCTTCAGTTTGGTGTGCTGGATCCTTTGGACTTCCAGATGCAAATCCATTTTCCAAGGCGAAGCCACCGAAACAAGGGAGATGTTACATTTATGCAATTATCTTCTAATGGAAAATACGGTAAATCAAACTCTAACTCATCAAATTTTCCAGATTGGCAGGTTTGAAGAAAAAACTTGGACCCCTCCCCCAACGAACGTGGTTCGCATAGACGTGGACGGATCGGTTCGCCATCAACATCAAGCTGCATGCGGAGGCGTAATCAGGAACTCTCAGGGTCAGTGGTTGATGGGGTTCCAAAAGTTCCTTGGAACTCAAAATGTTGTTGAGGCGGAGCTATATGCTATCATGACTGGATTATTGATGGGTAGGCAGTTGGGCCTTCAAAGAATCATTCTGTATTCTGACTCCCTTGACGCCATCAACATTATTATGAGAGACAGCCACACCGAACACCCTCTTCGACCAATCATTGGAGAGATTCGGGACCTCCTTTTTCAGGATTGGGATGTGGAGATCCGTTACACTTCAAGAGACAATATTTCTTGTGCTGACTACATGGCCAAGCAAGGTCATGATGCCCCTCAAGATGTTAATGTGGTCCTTCTTCCCACGATCCCGCCAGGATGTCTTCACTTAGTTTTGAAAGACCAATTGGCTTGTACCTAGCTGTTCCTTTTTATTTTGATGTATGGGGACTTGGCCTTTTAGGTTAGGTCCTTCCCTTTAACTCTTCAAGCTTCGGCTTGCCTTTCTTATTCAAAAAAAAAAAAAAAAAAAAAAAAGAAGCTCTGGGTGGCGGGTAAAAAAAAAAAAAAAAAAAAAAAAAAAAAAGATGGTTCTTGATCACAGCCACAGGAAGATTATCCATTAGAATTCATATTAGTCTGTATTGAATGAAAGTAAAATCATGGGAGCTCTTTAATTGTCATCATCTGAAGCTCCATGCCCTCCTTTTTGAACCGAACCAGAAATCCATGGCTCCAACCAGCTATACAAAGTTGCATACCAATCTACAACCCATCTCTTCGTCACTATTCAAAGCCAAAGCAACTTCACTCGCAATAATAGCAAGCACTTCAAACGAAAGCCCCCATCTGAATCCTCAACAATCCTCAGCAGCAGGCAAAATCAAACGCCTAGTTCTCAGCCCAGAAGGCAGAACCAAATTCAACGCTTTACCAGACAGAGACTTCTACGCATACCCACGCTTGGTGAAGCACGTCGACGATGGCTTCATTTCTACACTCACCAATCTTTACAGGCTGAGGCTGAGGCCTGAGATGCACATTCTTGACCTCATGAGCTCTTGGGTTAGCCACCTTCCGGATGAAGTCAATTACACGAGAGTGGTGGGTCACGGCTTGAATGCTCAAGAACTGGCGAAGAATCCCAGACTGGACTACTTTGTTGTTAAGGATCTCAATGAGGATCAAAGGTTTGAATTCGAGAGCTGTTGTTTCGATGCGGTGTTGTGCACTGTTAGTATTCAGTATCTGCAACAACCAGAGCAGGTTAGTAGTTATATACGACCTTGTTACATTTCCTAGGCTTTCACAATTCACTGACACAGATCAGAACAGGTTTTCGCGGAGGTGTTTCGAATTCTGAAGCCAGGAGGATTGTTCATAGTGAGTTTTAGCAACAGATTGTTCTATGAGAAAGCGATAAGTGCGTGGAGGGAGGGCACGGCGTACAGTAGGGTACAGTTTGTGGTACAGTACTTCCAATGCGTGGAAGGTTTCACAGAGCCTGAGGTTGTTCGCAGGTTGCCTTCTGAGGACGATAATAAGGGGAGCGATTCCCTTGTGGGTTGGATAATGAGGCTTTTTGGACTAATGGCAGGGTCAGACCCGTTTTATGCAGTCATTGCTTACAGGAATTTCAAACCCACATATGATTGAATCAACACGAAGCTCTCTGCACTTGTTGGATTGCTATGATCTTATCTGCAGATAGATATGTTGCCTGCTGTTATTTGTCACTATTCTAAGTTGATGTGCACTGAGTGCTCCTTTGTGATGGGGAAGTCGAGAAAATCGAGGGCGAAAATAGATCATAGCATTTTGCTACTTTGTGATCCGCAGATAAATCATTTCAAAGCTAATCGATGAAATACATAATGGATTATTCCCAGGAATTCTTAATATAAAAGTTAGATGCTGGTACATGGATATTAAATATTAGTTGCAAGAAGTTAATTACAAATATGTGTTGATTGTCCAGAATACTTTTTCTAATAGCATGCAAAGTAACTACTCCTTCCGATCCTAATTACAAAATAATATTTGAAAGTTTATTTTGGTCTTAATTATAGGACAATATTTTAATTTTTATCAATTTTTTCCTAAAATAACTTCATTAATGTGAATGAGGGATTATGTGAAATCAACAAGGAAATTGAGGTACAAAATTTATATAAGGGTATTTTAGAAAAATAAGTAAAATTAACTAATTTAACTCCTATTCTTAATCCCTCTAAAATCAGTTAAATATATCCTATAATTAAGATCGAAGGTAATATTATTAATGAAAACCCTATTCTATGTACAATCAACAAAGGTACATTGAAAATAAAATTATAAATTTTGGGGACAAAGTAATTAATGTCTTATATTTAAAAATAAATTTATTATTTAACTCCTAAGCGGTACTACTACACTATGCAGGAGTGTTAAGTTTATAAAACGTTTCGGGTTAAGTAGTAAATATAACCTGAAAGTATACACCCAAGATTTATGTTGTCCTAATAGCTTTTTTTTTTTTTGGTCTTAATGTTGTCCAAAAATCTAAAAATGTGTTTCTCTTTTTCATTAAAAATTTAACACTCAACGTCAATTTTTTTAACATCGATATTGATTTTTTAACAAGAAAGAGCAACATTACTACAGTTTTAGATTCTCGAGATAACATTAAATCTGAAAAACTTTTAGGCAACATTTTTCCTATACATATACTTTTAGAGTGGATTTGCTACTTATCCCAAACGTTTCTAAAATAACATAGAGAGGGTAGAGAAGTGGATAAAAAATTACCAAAGCTGACACTAGAGAAGATTTGCTTCATATTCATCCTAGAAGTTACAGGGAAAGGGATAGCACGCAATAGCTAATAGGTACATCCATCAAAAGTCACTGAATATATTTGAAACAGGTAAATCTAACCGCCGGTTGGGATAATAATGAAAGAAGTGACTTATTTACCATCTAACTTTTACAAAAATAAGTTAGAATAAAAATCAAATTGTAAATGTGATTTAAATTTAGAATGATGAAAAGAGAAGTGGCTTTTTCTAAATGAGTTCTTGTTTCTAAAGTCAGTTGAGATGAAAAATAATTGAAAATAACATGAATTGTATTAAATACTACATGTATATATTATGATAATTGAAGATAAAAATTTAAACTTAAATTTGATAAAAGTCATTCAAAAATTAAAAATTCTACACTACTTAATTAAATATACTCTAATGGATAAAATAAAAAGCATACAAATATATATTTAATAAGACATCGCTTATTAGATCACCTACACTAACATTTTTTTCCCGAAGATGAAAAAAGTGACTTCTATGGGAAGTCACTTTTTTTAAATAAGCCCATCTGAGACCACCGCTATCCCAAACGGTCCAAATTCTCCACTGGACTTAAATCACTGTGCATTTGGCTTTTCCCTCCATCTAATCCCAAACAGGCTCCAAGCAAAATTAGTGGACCATCATCATTTGTCACCAGAAAGTTTCTTCCCACTGCTACCGAATTAGAAAGAGTGGGAAAAAAGTCCTAGACTGACAATTTACCCATAGAAAGATGAGGATAAGCCACTTAAAAATGCTGTTTGACTAGAGTTACAGTTCAAGCTTTTACAGCACAGAACTAATCACGCTTTTTTTAGAGTAAAAGAGTTAGTATCATTGCTTTGGCTGCATGCAAGTGTTCTGGCTCTCTCAACAGCTTTAACATAGTAATACAGTCTCCATAGCGTAATAGTATCCTGCATGAACTAGCATAGTAAGAATGAAGCAAGTTTAACAAGGTTCCAACAGCGATTCCCTTGTTATATCACATTACCTCTTTTTCCAGATCAACATGTAGCTCGTCACAAGGCTGTTCTTCTAGGGGCTTGCTTTGACTGATTATTTCCACAACACGGTCAAAATTTCTAGGTGGCAGCATCTGAATTTGTTTCTGGAGCTGCTGTTTCTCATTAATAGTCATGGGCCTGTCAATTAAGTACAAGAAATTATGACAACAAGTGATCAGAGAGCAGGGACAATACATGCACAATTTAACTGAGAAAGGAAACCCATGAAGTGGTTACCGACAATAATCCTTTTCAAACAAAATGCCAAATAACAAGCAACAAAAAATTGAAACAACTGCCAGAAATATGCAGCCAGGATACTCCTTTTACGCCTCTAAACAAAAACTAACGAAGAAACAACTGGCTTTTCTTCCTTAAACCACTTAAAAGCTTTACGAGTTCAAACCATGCTTCTTTTTTTAATTATTGAAAAATTCAGAATATACCTGCATGTTGATGTTACAGCATTAAGAATCAGCTCCAATTGCTGTTCCATATATCCTAGCTGAAGGCAAATATTAGATGCCGATATAAACAGAAATAAATGATTATCTAAATTGAAGGTTTGACATCACTTCTTCCTTGTATGACTGCCACAAAACATAAAAGGGAATTGAAGATGATATGATCATGCCCTTAAACACACAAAATTCAGAAAATTACCCTTCCAGATAACCAGTCAGCATGTTTCTTCACAATTTCATCAACCAACACTTGATCACTCTCCAATAGGAAACGAAGATCATCATTCACCTAAAAGGAGAACAAGATAAACCATGTATGTCAGCCTGCTGACAGTTTTTAGAAGTACATATATCTGCACTTTCTATATCATCACTCGCATCACTCATAGATCAAGAATTTTGGCTTCAATCTGCCAGTACTTCATTCCCTATGCCCATGACTTAGTAATAGATTCTCCACTGATATGAATCCTTGTTTTCACACCTAGTCTTAGAATTTAGAGAAGTTCATTCCAACAACTTTCTTAAGGAGGAGATACCTTTGGCTTTGCTAATGGATTGTTAAGGGAAATCACCTTGGCATGTACATGTGCCTACAATTAACACAATCTACTTTCTTTAGTTTAATGACTTTATGTATCTTTTTTTTTTTTTTTTTTGGAGGGGCCATCGTTTAATCTATCTTGTAAGCTACTTTCTTTTGTTAAAATGTACTTTTCACCAAAAAGATGCAAGATACTGAAAATTTACAAAAGCAGAATGCTAGAATCCTTCATTTATGAAATATAATTCCGTGTTCACATTCCTTTTTTCATAGCAGGGCCACAAAATACCTTTTACAGCAAAGTTAGAGCAAAACTGATCTTTAGTCTCACCTCTTTGTTCTTGTCTTCTAGGCTTGTGTTTGGACCTAATTGACTGCCATCACCCTGTTCAAAATTAGAATCAAACACAAGACAAACAACAGAAAAGTCTGAAATGAAAGTGCGTTTCAAGGGATGAGATAGATACCTCCTGTTGTTTAGAAGGGACTTCAGCTGCATCATCATCAGGTATAGCAACAGCATCACTAGAGGAATGCTTCTCACCTTTTAGCCTGGAGTGCAACCTTCGCAGACCTAAAACTGGCTCAAGCATCTGCCATTACAATTAGACAGTCACTAACATGTCTTATCCAGACAAGAAACTTAAGATCTGATGGAACCCAAACTGAAAATGCCATTAAAGATATAATTCTTCCAGAGTTTAAAGTCTAAGCACAATTCTACAGGTCTGGAATTAAAATTGAAAATGGAAAGTAAACAGCAAACACTCAATGGCCTCGGAAGGCTAGAGTGGAAGAGAGGAAGAGAAGGATAAGGTGAAGGAGAACAATGTCAGAGCATATGCTTTATGTTCATGAATGTGTTTCATATGAAAGTTTTTATAGAATTAAGAGGTAAGAGAAGACTCTAACAAAATTAATAAAAAGAGAAGGAAGCTTGTTCAACTTCAAGAAAAAGAATAGATCGTATAGGGGAAAAAAATGAGAAGCGCAAAATTGAATAAGAGCTTTCTTATCACACCGAGAACCTTCTAATAAGATTCCTTCAGAAATAGCAAATACAGGGCACTCAACTAAAACCATGACAGTGCCTCAGAGAATATAATTGAAAACAACTAATCTTGAAATACTCTTCTTTTTGCTTCAATAAACATACAAAGCCACAACTTTTTCAATTTCCACTTTCATTTCTGGAATCTCAGCAATAAAAAGAGTTGGTCCTATTTTGTTTGTGGGGAAAACAAAAAAATCTATTACTCACCTGCTCCAAATATTCTATTGCAGATTTTTGCAAAGACTGTGACAGAGCTATATTGTTATGTTGACAGGTTTACTATCCACAAAATCACATAAAAAATACATATGGTCTACTTGTTCATTTGGGTTCCCCTGAGAACCATACTAAACGCCAAAGGTTGACATTAGATGAACTCTTGTCTTCCATATAGGGTTGAAAAGAGGAAAATCTTAAATATGGATGGGATATGCTAGACACAATGCATAGAATTATAATCCTTAATAATCAAAACCCTACCCCAACCCACATTTCAAAGATATTGAACAAAATCAAATAATCAATTATACCAATTATCAAATAATGGAGTGTAATGCAATGTTTGTTTCATATTATTAAAATTTCTGAATCTGAATGAATGAAGTTCTAAGAAGAGCTTTATACAGGAAGTTCCACTTCTGCTTTCTGAAGATAAAAGGCAGTAACTGAATAAGAAACATGAGAAAATTAAAACAAAAGTAACAAATATTGCACATTATCAATGTTACATTTCATGCATAACATTAAGTCCAATCAATCCATTCCACTTACTCCAAACAAGTCTCTGCTTGTTTCTGTTCTAGACACCTTATGCCTAAAGCAATGATTCTACAGAAACTATACCCTTTTCTTTATGATACTTATAGCTAATTCTAAATCAAGATCATGTGATTTGCAAGTATAAAACTTGTACAAAATAGCCCCAACACATGGAATGGAGACACGGAAAAGATGAATAATTAATATTGTTGAAATGTATAAAAGACAAACCCTCAATCTTCCAAATTTTTCTGTTGCATAATGGCTGCTAACTTTAGTTACAACCAGAACTAGTTCAGGATGCATGACATACCTCGTTGACTTCAGATGAAAGATCAGTGGCACTTTGCCTGAGTAGTGATCTCAATCTTTCCTTTTTGAAATCTGAAACGTCACCGTTTAATGAGCCAGAAGAATTTCTATGTTCCTCTGGACTCTTCCCATTGTCCTGTCCTAATGACTTTTGAGGAGATGTTTGGCTAGCAGATTGCAAATTATTCTCATCTTGTGACAACAAATTTACTACTTCATGAGAATAGTAACCAAAATAATTAGGTCCTGGTCCTTGATGTTTATCAGATGCACCGAAACTCCTAGAGGGATTCGGCATGACATATAAAGGGTGAAGTACAGCACATGAGAACTACATTAAAGCACAAATAATAAGATTGGTTAAGTGAACTCAATAGAACCATACATAAGAATTTGTCTGTTAATTTGGACAATTAAAATATTTAAAATATATAATGAATTTAGACAGAGAGGCAAAGCCTGTATTAACGGCTATTGAGATGCGTCTACTTTGTAGCATCAATACCCTATAGTCTAAATATGCTCAGCAAATCACTTTGTGGGTTTGAGTATGAGCAAACTTATGCTAGCTTCATTTTCACGGTTATCTATCCAGCATCACGCTTGACACTGTCGCTACAAGCAATCATGGCAACATGGTGTGTTGCACTTACCACTACTTTGAAGCATGAGGCAGATTATGTTAATATATTAATTTTAAGTTTGTAAAAATAAAAAAAAAAAAAACATAGGCATGCGCTATTCATAGTGTGACAAAAAAGTTTGTATAATAGACAAGTAAAACAATTGATGATTGATCATTTTGCAACATAATTGGCACTTAGCAAAAATGAACTCAACAATTATCAAAAATCTTATACTAGCAAGCATGAAACACAAAAACCCTCAAATTATAAATGTGTCAAAGTTGAAAGAGATTAGAACTCCAAGACAATGTTTAGTTTGGTATGGGGAAAAGTGTTTTCCAAAAAGGAAATAATAAGGTACTTTCCCTTACCGCATAACGCAGTACACTTCCCCATTTCCTTTTCATAAAACACTTCTTCTGCGTACCAAACATTGCCTAAGGCTACAAGCATCATAAATATACTATACAGGCATCAATTACTTGGGGGAGGTTCTTCTTCCTCAGTCAAGAAACTCAATATTCAATACAGAGCCGAATTTCCAGGCCTTTCATCCATCAGGCCTCAGGCTGGAAATCAGTCAGTATCCCTGGTAGCGGCGAGCAACGGCAGCCACAGGGCTTGAAATCTTGCTTCTCTTTGGACGAAAATTTAAATAAAAAAGGAATGCATGTCTCACGAGTTACTAAATCAAACCTTCGTAATAGGTAATCCAAGTGCGATTAGTTCAAAATAATGGTAAAGAAGAACCACGGGATCGCGTTGTTCAAGTTAGTACCACTCTCTCCGAAAACCCCTGAACCATGGATGATTCTCGATGCATAGAGATACAGTAGAAGGAAGAAAGTACTTACGTGTTAGAAAGTCACAAATACGGGAGTCAATAAGCGATTGCACTCCGTACGTGCAGCTTCCGGTGCTAAGAGAGTGAGCGGAAGAAGCCCTGGTGCTCCAGTTTGCGCGAAGAGCAGCGGGAAGAAAAGACTTGCACCCGCGCGTGCGTATTTATATTCACACGCGCGTAATAGTGTGCATCTAAACTGCCTATTATTTATTTATAAATAATTATAATAAGATTGATTTTTTTTTTTTTTTTTGTGTGACAAAAGTATATTTTGCCCTTTTTATGTGATGCAATATCCTTAGTTTTAATATTGGTATTTTTTACTAAAATTAAACATTATATGAATGAATTTAAAGGACTAAAATATTTGTTTGACCTTTTTCTTCCCACAACTCAACGGGATTTCTTCAGATTTTACCATCGGTGACGCTGAACTTGAAACTTGATCATCACATGTCACTGTGATTCTATAGACCATTTTGTTGTACGCCATCGCCATGCGTGAACATTTCTCTTGAACTGACATAAAGATTTGTGTGAAACAGAAACAAGAGCAATAAGTCAGGAAAAGTAAGTGCGGTGTACTGGCTGTGCAGATCTAAGCACTTCTCAAGCCCAGAACCACATGACACTTTTCTGTCCGTCTATAATGGCAGTGTAAGGATGACATTGGTTTTGTATCTTATATTTCACACTTTGAACAGCAATAGCCCCTATAGCTCAGTGGTAGAGCGTCAGTCTTGTAAACTGAAGGTCTGTAGTTCGATCCTGCATGGGGGCATTCTTTTCATTTTCCATTCTCAATATACCATTTTATAGCTTCTTTCTGGGTAGTTCACGGGCCCAACTACTGCCCTCAAAATCATTTCACCATATTTTCATGGAATCGTATTTTATACATCACTTTGTTTTTTTGCTCCAATAGCACTTTATCATGTCATGATATATTATACGGTATTTCGAGCAATAAAATTTATTATATATTATACGGTATATATTTTGTAAAATATAGTATTTTCTGGAAAAAAAAACCACTTAAACTTCAAAATTGTAAAATTTCAAATCAATGGTTTCCTACTAAAATGAGTTTTCAATTGTTATACTCTTATAATTAATAACTATGTTCTTATAGACAACAAAACTAATTTAAGATTTTAAAGTTTAAATAGCATTTTCTTACCTTTTTCGCTCTATCTTACTAATGTGGGCTTTACTGTACAGAATAAAAAATAAAATACATGCAATATTTTAAGTATGAAGAATCTTGGGAAAATCCTTTTCAAGGCTCATATTACCAAAAAAATTCTAGAAAAGACCCCAAAATTCTAAAAATTCCAGAAAATGCCATTCAGAATTTACGGAGTTGTTAATGGGGCGATATAATTGTTAGCGAGTCTTGATATAGTTGTTAAAATTTGATTTAGTTGTTACTTTTTTTAACAACTAAATCAATTTCATTTAACAACTATATCAAGACTCAATTAACAACTATATCGCCCCCATTAACAACTCACGTTGGGCCTTTTAGAAATTTTCAGAATCTTAGGGCCTTTTTGGGTATTTTCGAGAATCTTGGGGCCTTTTCTCTGAAATTTTCAGAATTTTAGGGCCTTTTCTAGAAATTTTTTTGGTAATATGGGCTTGAAAAGGATTTTCCAAGAATCTTCTTATAATCATATTGGCAAAAAAAAAAAAAGGGGGAAAATCTCATATATATATATATATATATATATATATTTATATGAATAAAGACCATTAAAATGGTAAGATAGAGGTGATTCAAATCTTTATAATACTAGAAGGTGCGAGTACCTCAACTATTCTTTTTAAAATTAAAAAGAAAATGACAAAAATATCCTTCAATGAGTTTTTAAAAAAAGAGAAGGCAGCGTGGATGTCAAGTTTTTTATAATGATAAAATGATAAAAATGTTGAATTCCACTTTGAAAATATCAAATTCTGATATGAAAATGACGGCTCTACATTTATAGAAGGCTAAAGCACATATTTAGTTCTTGAAGTTTTATCTAAGATATATTTTTATTCTATATTTTTAACATTATTAATATTGATAACGGAAAACGTTGATACAATAAACTTAAGTAATGATTATGTAATCGATAAAATATATTTAAATTTTAATTTTTTTAATATAAATATTTAAATTATTAAACTAAAACAAACCGACAAATCAATACAAATGAAATTGATGATTTGATATTTAGATTATTGAACTAAAATTAATCAATTTTTTTAATACAATTAAGGTTTTGATATTGACTGTTTCATTAAATTTTTTAAAAATTTCAATTCACATATATTTTTAATTGAAGATTATTAATATTTAATTATACAATAATCACTTAAATTTATATAGCCACTCACTTGAATTTGTTTGAATTTTTTTATCAATATTAACAATATTAAAATTATAAGATCAAAATATACTTTATAATCAAATGTTTGTTTGGTCTGGAATAGTGATACACAAGTAAAAAAAAGTCCCCCGCTCCACTCTATTACCAAACAGTGACTAATCCTGGGCTGGAATAGTGATACACAAGTAAACAAACACAAGGCATCGCCGCCACACTCCATCGGGCTCAATTCAGCGATTCCCAATTGTTCATTCTCCGCCCTAGCCCCGTAACTCTGATTCAACTCAATGGCTTCGGCGCTCCCAAAGCTACTCACTAGATCATCGGTCACAAGGATCGTCTCTGCGTTTCAGCTTCACAATCCGTATTCGCCAACTCTCTTGGAGTCCCTTACTTCTCGTCCTTCCCCATTGGTCGGGATCAATCCAGAATTTCAGCAACCCGCCAGTCTAAGTCCAGGAAAAGAGCACCCCGACTTGTCCACCATAATTTTTCCCAGCTTCCCGTTTGGGTTTCCTGTAAATCCCGTTTCTTCGAATGTTTGTTGTTCGCCTGATAGCGTGGATGAGGAGATGGACGATTCGCAGACAATGTGGGCTGACAGTGTGAAGAAGAAGAGGAAAAAGAAGATGAACAAGCACAAATACCAGAAACTAAGAAAGCGGATGCGCCGACAGAATTAGGGGCTGCATTAGGTGAGCTAGAGTTTATTTGGGGGCAATGGTCATGCCCTGAACTCGCTGATTATCTATCTATTTTTCTTTTGGGCAAAACTGTTGTCCCATTGAAGGGAATGAGACTTGGTGATGGAACTTTTAGGATAGTATGAGGTTTTTATTTTGCGAATTGCTTGATACCTTTATAAGTTTTGATTTTCTTGTCCTGTTAGTTATAGAGAGTAAGTTCTCTAAGATGGACGACAATGAGTTATTTCTTTTCTTTATTTCTCCTACTATTTTTCCTTGACTTGTTTTCGGCAATGTAATAATCTGATCCAGTTCTGTTTTTCTTAAGAATTTTAACGTGCAAAAATCTGACAGGAGATTTATTCAAACAATGTGATGCATTGATATTTTGACAGTAATTTGGCAACTGCTTCGAACTTGTTAGCCTTTTTCTCTGGTTGTACTCTGGTGGTTATATCTTGTTATGGGTGTTGTGTTTTACTCTTGCATTCCCTTTTCTTCTTAGTAAATCCTCTTTTACATGTTCATTGCAGCTCATAACATTGACGGAGAATCAAAAATTCCTAACAGAAATCATAGCGTGGTTTCTTGTTCTACATGAAAAATGCTTGTCAGGCACATGCTAATCTCTTATTTGCAAATTAGAGTGCAATCACCCTGGGACTGTACATTCAACTAGAGGTTAATATGGTTTAACATTGGAAGCAATTGAAGATCAAATGAACAGTTATAGTGAGATTTCTTAGGGACCGTGAAGAGTGCTTATGGACACTAATTTAGAGACAAACTTAAGCATAAAATAGAGTTTTGAGCACAAAATAATGTGTTTATTCTGTTCATTAGAATAGGCTTCCATCTGTTGTCTGCCCTTGGTTCACAATTGGACAAATTTGAAAAATCAGATAGGTCTAAGAGGAATTGGACATGTTTTCCCATTTGTTACACGAAGTTTGAGGAATGAGATATACTATTCACGGCCTTACCAATAGTGCAATTTGTTGTAGACTTTATTATACGTACACATATATATAGATATTGATTTATGATTGATATTGATATTTGATAAGAAAGAGCAGGTGCAAATAGTATCAGCTTTATGCCTAATGGTCCATGTATGTCACAACTAAAATTAAATGGCATAATGCCAAGGGAAACAGCTATTTGATATCTAAATTCTGTTGATTATTCTGTTCAGTAATTTGGAAGTATTGTTCGAATATAGTAATTATTTGTGCCCTTTTTTGGAGAAAAAAATAGTTGCACCATTTAATCCCATGAAAACTTGGTACTCTAGCAGTAGTTTGACAAAATCTGCTGAAGTATTTGAAGCCAAATAGACTGAAGTCTGTCATGAGACCCATTGATGGGGAATGTATAAGAGTATTAGGACTGTGGATTGTGATTGGTTAATATTGGGGCTATGAGGGTTATAACTAATTAGGATTATTTGAGTTTATCATAATTTAGCGTGATAATTATCCAGTAAGTTGTGTTTGTCTGTATTGTCTATATTTGAGTGGAAAATTTATTGATTTTTTAGTTACCATCTAATTTTTCTTTCCTTTGCTTCTGTTCCCATTCAATAAGTTTGAAGGAATACAGAGAACACAAGAATATCCCTATATTTATAATCCAAAGAAACCATTGTAAATTTACAATCAGCTTAGCTCACGATGATGCATTGATAGTTCTAATATAGTAATATGTACAGATTTCCATTCTCAGGTTCTGTAGAATGCAACTATTTGTAATGGTGCCATGCTCTTCTAGCCCAGTCTTTGTTGTGGTAAAATCAAGAGTCCGGCATCATCAATTATCAGATCTGATAACCAACCTGTTAGTGGCTCTAGTTGATAGTTGGCAACTGTCTTCCATCATCCCTGTCAACTCCTGTTAATGCTGTCTTTCAGAGTCCACATTCCTTTGACATCTTCAAATCAGTATGCAGAACCCCTTCCCCTAGAGGAATCATTTGT
Organism: Acacia acuminata; assembly: GCA_019022655.1. NCBI lineage: Eukaryota > Viridiplantae > Streptophyta > Magnoliopsida > Fabales > Fabaceae > Acacia > Acacia acuminata. The sequence goes on from JAFJYI010000012.1 coordinate 596,315, forward strand.
CAATGGTGTGTGGCTGTGCTATTCAAGTATTGATGCCAACTTTTTATGGCTCAAAACTGTTACAGATCATTAATTGTAACTCCAATAATCGTTAATAGAACAACATAACATGAAAATAATTTGCTTTTGGGTTAAACTTTCCTCCCAACCAAATGGAGCCTGAGATAAGCTGTTATTTGGAGTAAGTGCTTTTGTCTACGTTTCTGCTGAGAAGCCTATTGATTATTTTAGGATAGGCTTTACCAAGAGGAAGTATTAAAAAATTATCTCTTAGGATTACCCTTTAGTTCTAAACTGAAGATGGAAGAATTATTTGTCTTCAGATTGCTTTGTAACTTAATTTCTAAGAATCTGCCCTGTAGTTATGAAAGGTGCATAAGGCTCAGTCTCTATTTTCTGTCAAGTACCAAACCTCGATTTCAATAATGTCTAAATCCAAGTATTTGTGAAAGGACATTGATATTCTTGGATTGTGCATTTGGCAGAGTAAGATCAGCAGTCTTAGTCATATGTGTGCAGGATCCCATTTTAAACTCGGGACTCCCATCATTCTTGAAAGTGGGGGACCAGCTTTCTTGTTGACATTGTCAATTTGGATAATGCTTATCTTGAAAAAAAAAAAAAAAAAAAAAGGTTATGGTGCAGATTTGCCAACGAAGTTTTACGCTAAAAGCACTCGGCACAAAAATGTTTTGAAGGTATCTTAAGTATCAATCAACAATTAAAAATGGATAAGAATACTAGTAAGCAATTAAAATGGACAAATATCACAATGTCGTTAAAATCAAATAACGGCCGTTTGGCATAGATGCCTCTAGAAAACAGATTCGCCATTAAATTGTGCGAATTCTCTGGAATTCCTCATTGTGGAGACTATTATAGATGCCTCTGGAACCGCTAAATTCTAATTATTCATAGTCATTTCAACAGCATCTAATTTTTCTAAATAAATGGCGCGTCGATCTATTAGAAACTAGTGCGTATTGTGTTAGGGTTCCGATTCCGAACAAGCCAACGCTAATTGATTTGTGTGATCCTCTCTGCGAGGGTGATCTAAAGCTGAAGCTCGAGCTTCTTCTTCTTACATGGCGGCGACATCGAAAAAGCAAGTAATGGTGGTGGTGATTGATGAGAGCGAGCACAACAATTACACTCTCAAATGGACTCTAGAACATTTCTTCACGCCCATACCTAATCCTCTTATTTAAGCTTGTTTTTGTTCATACCAAACCTTATGCGACCTTCGCCCTTGGAATCGTCGGCCCCGGTGCTTTAATTTTTAATTCTGATTTTCTGAAAAAACTGTGAATTTCAAATATTGTTGGCAAGATTTGCTGAAGTTTTGCCCATTATTGATGCGGATTTGAAAAAGAGGGCCGCCAAAGTTGTTGGAAAAGCTAAAGAAGTTTTCCAAAAGAAATTAGTAATTAATTGATAATCACTTTGAATGTCTATTATTCATTTATAAAGTTAGAAAAATGAATTAAAGCAAAGTCCATATGATGTCAGTAACACGGTGGTTAGTTTGAAGTTAACAGGATTGTAATATTTGCCCATTTTAATTGTTCATTAGTATTTTTGTCCATTTTTAATTGTTGATTGATACTTAAGTTACCTTCAAAAAAATTTTATGCCGAGTGCTCTTAGCGTAAAATTTCGTTGGCCAACCTACATTTTATCTAAAAAAAAATCCTCTGATCACTCCTCGAGTTTATATCTTTTTTGGTGATATGGATAAATCTATCAGTCAGTAATTTGCCAGATCTTATTGCTGCTGAGCATGAATCGTTCCCCACTCTCGCACGCATATATATTTATCAAGGAAAACGACATGGCCACTGTTTTTGCCACAATTAAATTGCCTTCTTTTCAGCTTGCTGCTAATCTCTTGACATGCTTTAACGAAGGCTAATCTGAGAGGACTCACTGCAGGGTTGAGAATAACACCTCTTTCTGTAAATCTTGTTGAATTGCTTTGTTCTGAGTCTGAACATTGAAACTGAGAGTCTGAGACTTTCTTGTGATAGAAGCCCAACCAAGGTGTAAAAGTAAGTGAAGCCAGGCATTATTGAACAAGAAATTCTGCAGACACGAGACATATCTCACATCCATCACAACATTTAGAAGAGATAGGTGCAAGTTCAGTGTAACCCCACCCTTTCTTTTTCATTTGCTTCGTAGTCAATATGCAGGACCCATAAAGAAACCGACATCCCTCAATTCTGTCGTTGTCTTCAATCTTCGTTATTCTCTGGCTAAAAATAGTTGTTGTATGGTCCTTTTCTACAAATAAGATCAATGCTTGTCTCGTGGCCCTGATTCTAGAAATCGGTCAGGTCAGGTTTCTCTCATCATCATTCATAATCTTTAAATTATGTCCATTCAATCAATCTAAAAGGTCATAGTATTACTTTAATTTTTCTCCCTTCTTCTCAATCAACAGTTCAGATAGGCTCATGAGAGATAATGAAAAAAAAAAAAAAATCATAAGAGGATGTATTTAGTTTAACTAGTAAAAAATGGCGGTTAAAAACGGTAATAAGATCAGTGCTGTGCAAGTCAGATTCAAAAACATTAAAATATGGCATAGTAGACAGTTCGTCGTCTCTTACTCTTCATCAATTGGTTCATGCTATGCAATTTTTGTTGTGCAATTTATATATCAAAGTTATGTTTTTTTTTTTTAAAAAGTTTCTTATTTATTCAATGACGTATTGCAAAAACATATTATAAATACTAATTGTTTTAATTTCAAGAGAATATCGTGTTTTAATGTTTCCCCTGCATGATTTCTATCTAGTATATTTATAATTTAATTGCCTTTATCCTCCTAAATGCGTTCGTGAGTTTTTTTCAATTACTTCGACTTGGTTTACAAGGTCATTTTGGTGATAAGTATTAATTTCACATTAATACTAAAATATTTAAAAAGGGTTATTGTCATTATTTTGGGAAAAAAATTAATAAAAAATGGTGATTTAGCCTTTAAATTATTAACAACTCCCATGTGATTGGATTTGGCATACCCATAAATTATTAAGCGATGACCTCCCATAGGATCAACATTAAATTATATGATTTCAATTTCATCCAATGTTTTCTGTTGCTGACTTACTGTATCTATTTGGGCTAGTTTTACTTTTTTTTTTTTGGGGGATGACTTAATAATTTCTGATTGTTTCACTGTTGCAGTGAAGTAGCAGGCGACACTAATTGACAGCATCACTGTTGCAGAGACATCAGAAGAAGGATTTGAATTCCATGTGAAAGAAATGGTTGCTTTTGATCCCTCAAACTCCACTTTTTCTCTAATATTCTATATGGCTGGGTAGGAGCATTCAAATCTAATACAGTATTTGATTTTTGAATCAAGGAGAAGAGAGAAAACAAACAACTCTGACTTGAAGCATCAGTTGATATGGATATGTTTTTGCAGCTATTTTTTCCTTGTATTTGGTTTTCTTTTACTTTGTGCTCTACTTGAATTAGATTTTTATATCAGTTTTTTTTTTTTATACATCATGGTAGGAGAGGGGGGCAGGGTTCGAACCCTGGACATGGGGGAGGGAGGCCAGTTAAGACTGACTCCAGTGCCACTGCGCTACTAAGGCGCCGGCATTTTTTTATATATCAGTATTAGCTTTCCTATTCCTTTCCTTTTATTCTGATTTGATGATCTTATGTAATATGGGGAATTACTAAGTAATTTTGTCAACAAAAAAAAAAAAGGAAATTACAAAGTGATCATAATCGTTGTCTCTGAATTCAATATTATTATGGCTAAAGTATACTTTTGGTCCTTTAAGTTTTACATAAAGTATACTTTTGGTCCTTTAACTTCATAAAGTATATTTTTGGTTCTAAAATTCTAACACCGTTAATGTTTGCTAACGGAAAATGATGACACAGCGAACTCAAATGATGACTAATAGCATTTAATTATACAAATTTTATATATTTTTTTAATTTACCCATAAGCTTAATAGCATTTAATTACAAAATCATAACTTAAATTTACACCGTTATCACTTGAGTTAACATTTTCCGTTAGCAAAATTAACGGTGTTAGAATTATAGAACTAAAAGTATATTTTATAAAGTCAAGGGACCAAAAGTATACCTCATGTAAACTTAAAGGACTAAAAGTATACTTTAGCCTATTATTATTTATGGGATTTAGATGATTATAATTTCTGTGCAATACTTATTATTATTATATTGATAATGATATTGAATTGATTAGAATAAATTAATAGAGTAAAGGTCCACAATGGACTTTTTTTCCTGGTAGATTCTGAGTTTTTTTTTTTTTTTTTTTTTTATATAAAAATAGGCTAAAGTATACTTTTAGTCCTTTAAGTTTAAATGAGGTATACTTTTGATCCCTTAACTTTATAAAATATACTTTTAGTCCTATAATTCTAACACCGTTAATTTTGCTAACGGAAAATGTTAACTCAAGTGAAAACGGTGTAAATTTAAGTTATGATTTTGTAATTAAATGCTATTAAACTTATGGGTAAATTAAAAAATATATAAAATTTGTATAATTAAATGCTATTAGTCATCATTTGAGTTACAAGGCGTCATCATTTTCCATTAGCAAACATTAACGGTGTTAGAATTTTAGGACAAAAAATATACTTTATGAAATTAAGGGACCAAAAGTTCACCTTATGTAAAACTTAAAGGACCAAAAGTATACTTTAAATTTTATAAAAATAAGAAAAGATATGAAACTCAATCTATATTCAATCTGGTTAGAAGATGGTTTTAGTTAATCTTAAATTTGGATGTTGATAACTTGTTTTATGGATATCAAAATCATTATTATTATTATTATTATTTGATAAAATAAATATTTAAACATACAAATTAGATAACTAATATGGTATATTGAGAGATATTTTAAAATCTCGGTGTAGAATGAATGGATTCAAAATGATATTACATTGTTGAAGGCAAGTGTAGAAAACATGTTTGTCTTGTTTTGGGTCCACAAATTGTGACAAAAGATGAGTCGCTATATTTACATTCATACTGCTCTTTTTTTCCCTAGGAGAAAAGTAGGGGCCCCCGGGGGGCAACAGATTGCATGTGTACGTTTATTAGAAGCAGATAGACACAAACAACGTTGACCAGTTCACCCGAATGTTACGTATGCTTCTTACGTATCATAAATTTTTTTTTTTTTTTCCTCCAGGATTCCTCGGATGAATCAACCATTGGTATTTTCGTTTTATTGATTTTCACTGGTGGGTGTAAATCGTCTGAAATTGGGATGCAAGCATGAGCAAGCTCTCAGATCCTCTATAAGTGGGCGGTCATTGGTTTGAACCCGCTTGTAACCTCAAACATGAGCAAGCTATTAGATCTTTTATAAGGATAGAAATTCTAAAATTATAAGGGCCAAGGATGATATGGTTGAGATACTATGTAGTGGTCCTTTCCAAGATTATGGATAATGAATATGCCTTCTTTTAAGCAGATAGAGGCATAAAACTACCTGACAACACCCTGTTTGGCTGAAGAAAAGGACATATCAATATATTCTCCCATTTAGCTATCACTTTTTCTTTCCCCTCACTTTCTGTAATGGTGAGCTTTCTCTCATCTCTGTAATTGACTGTTGTTTGATTTTTATTACTACCTCTAGTTTTAAATGTATTGTATTACAAACTAGGAACTACATTTATAACGGGAAAAAACTATATAAGGTTAAGGTACAAAAATTCATATGTACTTTAATCAAAGGAATACCCAAGGACAAGTGTTTTTTTGAGGTAAAAAAATGACATAGGTGGAAAAATATTATTTGACAGTTAAGTTTGACTTTTTGGGTTCCCTGGACAATAACGTGGATTTTAAGGTACAAAAATATACATATGGTTTGGTCAAAAGAGCGCTCAATATCAAGTATTTTTTTTAGGTGCAAAAATACCGTTTATTAAATTCTTTTCACCACCCTCCTTCTGTCTTTGGTTTCTCCTCTCTTCAACCTTTTTCCTCTATTTTGTATCCTGTTTCACTTGGGTCTGAGGATCCGGTGGGAGAAAAGGGGACATATGTGGGGGAAAATGATTCTCTGTATTGCTGCTTCCATCTTTGGCCCTTGCATGATTTTGAAGTTGTTATATATGCGGGGAAAGAACATGTATTGTCTTGTTCTTGTAAAGCTAGCTAGGAAAAAAGAAGAGCATGAACTAAGTTCATAACATGAATTGTCTTGTTTTTTGCAAAGCTAGGAAAAAAGAAGAGCATGAACCAAGTTCTGAGTCACATAACTGGAACGCCTTGTCGTGGAATTTTTGTCGCTGAGATAAATAATATTTGCAAAGGGGAAGGTTTTTTTATGAATTCTCCTTTGGTTTTTAAGATCCCATATATCCCCATTCACTTTCTCACTTGCTACTCTTACGCCCTGTTTGGTTGGTCCAAGGAAAGAGATTTTGATGGAAGTGGAAATTGAACTGGAAGTGGAAGTGGGATTAAAAGTGTTTTTGGTATGATTATGGAAGTATGATATAATTTTTAATTAATATGTTATTTTAAATGTTAATTGGCTAATATACTCTTCCTAACCTCCCCCTAGAACACTCACATCCACCGTAAAAACCACCACCAACTCAAGTTTTAGTCATGGAGAAAGATTATTACAAGAAATCGGACTAGAAATAAGAATCCCCACACAAGAAAATCAAAGTAGAATTTAATAATCAAATCTCAAAGTTCACAATGGAAATCAAAATAAAATAAAATAAAAAACAAGAAACTAGTGAAGCTTCAGAAAGAAGAAAGCAAAATTGAAATCAAAGAAAGCAAACAATGAAATCAGAAGGCGTCGTGAGTTTGGGGGAGAAGGCATCAGAAATCGGCAACAATAGCTAGCCAAGATGAACCCCGTCATCGAAATATGGGGCTAAATTAAGGGGAAAATCATTTTAAGGGCCCTTTTTAGAAAAAAAAAAATCTCAAAATGGGCCTCAAGATTACGAAAATCCTAAAAAGGGGCCTTTTTTTAGGATTTTTAGAATCTTGGTGAGTTGTAAATTGGTGAGTTGTAAATGGGATATGATATAGTTGTTAATCGAGGCCGATATTGTTGTAAATGAGACCGATTTAGTTGTAAAAAAATTGTTGTAAATGTGTGATTTAATTGTAAACGGGTATTGATGTTGTTGTAAATTTGGCGATTTAGTTGTTAAATTTTAATGAATTTATCGATTGTCAAAATCTTGCGGCCCTTTTTGGGATTTTTTCTAAAAAAGAGCCCCCATATGGATTTTCCCTAAATTAAGATGAATGTCATCGTCTCAAATTTATAGCATTGATAGTTGACCCAAATTTGCCGTCCTGTTTTGCAAGTGTGGCATCGCTGGTCATCACTGTCAATCGTTTCTTGGCTGTCATTCATTGCCCGCTCATCACAGATTGAGGCTAGAAATGAAACCAGAGATCGAATGCCATCTATCGCCTTCACTATTTTTTCACCTTAAAAAATGCATTTATTGTTGGGTGTTCTTTTACCTAAATCATATGTGTATTTTTGCACTAAAATTATAACCACGTAGTCACTTTTATTTCTTGTCATTGGGTGCTCTTCTGACCAAAACATATGTGTATTTTTGCACTTTAACCTAACTATATATGATAGAAAAACTGTTCTGATTTATTTTTTAGTCAGAATACATACATGATGACACTTAAACAAACTACTCCACGTTACAAAATATTAGAGGTTGATCTGATGATAGAGTATGATTATTGAAGCACATTTATCTTTTCCCCTTGTCATGTGGTACTTTAGTTTTATTTATAAGACCTCAATAATCGAATTATGGAGTTTAAGAAAACGGTTAAAATTAGTTAAAAATAACAATTATATCTAAAAAAATTTGTTTTCTAAAGTATGTGCTTATTTACGAGAAACAAGCAAGAGATAAAAAGAAGAAGGAAATATAACTATCACTGATCTTTTAATTAATGTAATATATATAATTAATGAGGGTAAATATTAAAAAAAATCATTAAATATTCAGACAAATCTTATCAAACTCTTATAAAAAAGATCAAGATAATTCAAATATTGAACTCTTATATCTTATTAGATGATGTGAGAGCATTGAAAACAACTGAGAAGGTAATGACACAGATATGTGGTTGGTTGGTCTTCAATTTTGATGGTTGTCCAGATAAATATAATTAATTACTGCAACCATATACATAACTCAAATGAATTAAAGCTTCCAGCATGTAAGTGTACTGCGTGTAATATGTCTCCACATTAGATTTGGTTATTTAGAGTACGTAGCCATAAAATGGGTTCGCCTATTTTTTACCTTATATGTTGCTTTTCAAAGATTTGTCTAACACACACCACACTCATCAAAATTTGTACTGCTGTTATAAATTTTAATTCTACGGCCAATTATATACTTGTTAGTCAATTTGATCAACAAAGTTGATGAGATTACGTGTTTTTCAAAAAAGGAATAAATATGAACTGATGAAGGTTAGCTACGGTTCTTAAATGGGAGGAATTTAAGAGGAACCTGGAAAACTGTTGAGAACTGATATCCCGACTGGAATAATAAAAAGGCCAGCCAGAAAGATCCATGCACATGTTGCTTAATTAGTGGTTGGAAGTTCGGAATAAATAAAGAAATTAATTATAAAAAGAAATTAAAGTAAAACAGTGAAAGAAGCAGAATAAGGGGTGATTTAAGGAGATTACAAAGGAACATAATAATGAATAAGAATGGTATAAAAGAAGAAAAAGGAGGATGAAGAAGGGGTGGGTGTTACGCAAACAGTAGGAGAAGGCATCATTGTGAGTCGTAAAAGGTTCTTCTTACTCATGAGTCTCTGCTCCATGTAATGTAAAAAAAGTGTCTCTCTCAAATAAGCTTTCTTTCACCATCACGCTCTCTAAAGTCATCTTCTATTACGTACATTTCAAGCACCGATCTGATCAACAAACTAGCTGCAGAGAAGGAGATTCACACTTTTCTTCATTTCTCTCCCCCACACAACAATCATTTCTTTAGGTTTTTCCCCTCACTTACTAGGATATTTGATTGGTTTTTAGGGATTAAAATTCTGCACATTTCATTCCCTCTCTTAAAAGCAGCTTTCTCTTTCCTCAGTTTCCTGTTTCTTCTTCTTAGAAGATAGTGTGTGTGTGAGAGAGAGGGAAGTGAAACAGTGAAGTTCTGAATTATTTATTCCGGTGAGAGAGTGATGGGAGGGGTAACATCGTCTATGGCGGCGAAGTTCGCATTTTTCCCGCCGAATCCACCGTCGTATAAATTGGTGACTGATGAAGTTACTGGGCTTTTGCTTCTGAGCCCTTTTCCTCACCGCGAGAACGTTGAAATTCTCAAGCTGCCGACGCGTCGCGGCACTGAGATAGTAGCAATGTACATCAGACATCCCATGGCCACCTCCACTCTCCTCTATTCTCATGGTAATGCCGCCGATCTAGGCCAGATGTACGACCTCTTCATTCAGCTCAGCATCCACTTACGCGTCAATCTCATGGGGTACTCTTTCCCTTTTGTCTATCCCGCTTTACTTTGTACCTTCATTTTTCGTCTTTTGGTGGCTTTTTTCTCCCATGTTTTTTCATGTCATTTTTGGTTTCTGGTTTCCTGAATTTAGCTTATTTACTTTTATTCTCTATGTGATACTCTGTTTTCTTAAGTTACGATCCTGAGCTAAAGTAACAATGGAGTTAGCTTAATGTCGGTCGTAATTCCTGTTGATCATTTAAGATGATTCTGAGAGTGAGTTCTTCGCGGATGAATAATGAATTGTTCGATTTCGGTTTTGTTATAATCCTGAGTTTTCCCCGATAGTTTAAACGTGTGATTTCGCCACATCCATAACCATTGTCACTTTTACTTCTGTAGCTCTATTGATGTGTGCTTCGACAATTATGTTGGTACTACAATCGTCATCCTCATTTCTGGTTATCACTTGGTGAAATTGGTCAAATTCATTTACTGCCTTTTGTGAAGAAAAGTTTCTGGAGTTGTATCTATCTGTACAGGCAGTATTGTAACCGGAATAATCTATCTCACTTATGCTCTTCATGAAGTTTGAGGCTTTAAACTGCACTTCTTACTAACACTTTCTCCAATTTTTGTGTAGTTATGATTATTCTGGGTACGGCCAGTCAACGGGAAAGGTTTGTAAGATATGAAAAGCATGTTATTGTTGTAAAAATGCTTTGTCTTGCATTTGTATTTGTAGTGGTTGAGATAATAAAATCAACTGGACCATAATTTTCTTGAACTGCAGCCAAGTGAGCAGAATACATATGCAGATATTGAGGCTGCATATAAGTGTCTAGAAGAAAGCTATGGCACAAAGCCCGAAGATGTAATTCTTTACGGGCAATCTGTTGGCAGTGGCCCTTCTTTGGATCTTGCTGTTAAATTGCCTCAATTGAGAGCTATTGTTCTGCATAGTCCTATACTTTCTGGCTTAAGAGTCATGTATCCAGTAAAGCGTACTTACTGGTTTGACATATACAAGGTATTTGATTTCATACCATATATGAGCATTTTTAATCAAGTATTCCTGATTTAGAGGAACGTGAATTCCTCAATCTGGTCTAACACTACTTTTGTGTTATTGAGCAGAACATCGACAAAATTCCACACGTTAATTGTCCAGTTCTCATAATTCATGTAAGTGCACTCTATCCTATTTCTCTGCCCCTGTAATTGAGTGTTAATAGCCTAGCTTGAGATTAAGTGCTTCCCATCCTTTTGTAATAGTCTGAAATGGTGCTTCATGCTGAGATTAGTGAGACCTAGATTGTATGCTTGCCTTACAGGCTATGAGAAATGCCTTTCAGGGAACCTTCTGTTTTATATGATATCTCCTGCTTATACTATCTTCCAAACTGGAAAACATTGTGAATAAATCATCTAGAATCCTTCTAACTATTTTAGCCTCTCTTCATTATAGCACTAGTCTACTATGTTTAGCCAAAAAAAAAAAATCCACTAATTAGCTGGTAGGAATATTTGAAGTTCAGACTATAGATCTTTTAGTTGACACTAAGTTGCTGGCTACCAGTGTTTTTTTTTCCCATGTACCATACGGTAAAAATATAAACAAGTTTTATCTGTCTCAAAATGATATACTCACAAATATTTATAAAGTGATGAATCAGAAATTTTGTGATTATGATTACCCCCATTCATATATTGTAGGGAACTTCAGATGAAGTTGTAGATTGCTCCCATGGTAAGCAGCTATGGGAACTATGTAAAGAGAAGTATGAACCGCTGTGGCTCAAAGGAGGCAAGCACTGTAATTTGGAGCTCTATCCTGAGTATATCAGGCATCTAAAGAAGTTTATAAACTCTGTTGAGAAGTTTCAATCCCAACGATTCAGTTTTAGGATGAGCACAGATCAATTTGAGCAGCCTCGAAAGAGTACTGATATACTTGAAGTTAGTAGAAAGAGCACTGACCGGAGAGAGAAACCAAGGAAGAGCACAGATAGGCCAGAAAAACTGAAAAATTTGACTAATAATGCTGATAAGCTAGAGAAATTAAGAGTTTCCTTTGATCATGTGGAAAGGTCTCGGAGAAGTGTAGATTGCTATGAGAAGTCTCGAAAAAGCATTGACCTCCAATTGGAAAAGGCACGGAAGAGTGTTGACCGTCTGGATAGAATTAGAACTGGATAATTCTTATTATAAGTTATAACCCAATTAGATTCTTGTATTGGTGGCTTTCTGGATTTTTTTTCCTTCTTTATATATATATATATATATATATATATATCATAGATCTACTGGTTGTGTAGTATGGTTTATGAATATATATTAATAACAATTTGCATCAAAAGAAGGGTTTGGCTTTACTTTGGGATTCACTTCTCATTTATATTGTCATGCCTTATCGTGTACTGCGCACCAAACGGGCCCCTAGATGGTTTGGCCTTTCTCCCCCTTCCCTTATGAATTTCTTGGAGTATTATCAATTAGACGCTTTAAACTCTGAAGTAACAGTTCAGTTCACAAATTCTAAAAGCCAGAAAACCTTATCAATGTGAAATTACACTATACCTCTTTATTCAAGGTATATCTATTGCTTGTAAAAATTAAAATGGTAAAATAGTACATGATGAAAAAGAGTTAACTTTTCTCTTGGCCTGAGATTTTGACGAGGAAAAGCCGTGCAGAGGCACACAATCCTTCCATGGTTGATGAGCATACACAGCTAAAGCGCACTGTTATATTTTCTTGAATCCACAAATGCAATTTATACTAGACATTTCTGCTGCAAGAAAAACATTATTTTCCATAGCCTTAGATCATGAGGATCTGGGTTGACGCTCGCTGTATTCAACTATGGCCGATGGGGGAAGGCGGCCGGTGCATATCTCGTTCACGGTTGAGAAGAGGGGAAACAGCTCTAGCCATCCACGATGTGCTAGAACCTCGTAAACCTCTCTTGCAGTGGAGACACCCTAGGTGCATGAAACTTGAGTTAGGACACCAACAGAAATAATTATACAGAGATTCTAATTGCAACTGGTTCTGAAAGTGTTAGACTTAATAATAAAATCCTCTGTGTGATCAATGTACATGATTTTACAGTTTGTAATTGATAGTTTCATCTCATGTATGCACCTGCAACTTTTGCCCCTGCAACATCTCTGCTTCAAGCTCATCAAAAGACCTATAAGAAAAGAAACGAAAACGTTGGACCAAGAATTCCCATTTTCTCACCAGACAGATACCTTTGAATGAGGAAAAACCAACCTCTTCCCTCCATTCTTTGCAAAAGCCTCAGCAACTTTCCTGTTTCTTCCGCCCACTGCCACAAAAGATATGGTTTTGATAAATAATAACGAGGAATCAACGAGGGTCAAAGTGAAGTCAGTAAACTTCCTTACAGCATGTTGTGATAAGGTCAGCTACCCCACAGCTCTCAAAAAAAGTACTGTCTTTCACAGATGGAAACAGCAGCTTCGAAAATGCCTTCATTTCTCTCAGGCCAAGTCGCATGATTGCTGCCTAAACATATGTTTATGAAAAAAAAATCAGATAGAAAATAAGGATCAAGTTTGGGAAAACTTCTGAGGAAGACATTCTTCGAACTTACTTTTGTATTATTTCCCATTTCCAAGCCATCAACAAAACCTGCCCATTTTTGTTTTATTTCTTGGTCATTTACAAAAAGTAGAAAATGAGAACAGTTTACAGTACTGTACTACAAACTACAAACCTGCAGCCAAGGCCACAGCATTTTTTAGAGTCCCACACAGTTCCACTCCTTCAACATCCTGGACCTATTCATTACATAAAAAGAAAACCTTACTATCTTATAATTGTTAGAATTACTCATAATCTAATGACTGATAAGGCATTATCTTCATTGTTTGTGCCATGTCATTTTCTATTGATGTCAACATTTACTTGACAAAGTTCCTCTGGATTGAATAGTTTCAACAAGTTTTCTTGTGTTCAATTAGACGATGTGATGCACTTACAGCTGTCACAATGAAATAGGGAGTAGTAAACAATTGAACCCATCTTTCTGCAACATCCTTGTTGTGCTTGTATCCAACTGTTGCTTCACTAAATTTCTCTACGGCTATCTGTATATGTGAACGGAATTATATAGAAAACAGCCCATGACCATTATGCGTTTATCACAGCAATTAACTATAGGTCCTTCTAATTACCTGATTTGCTATGTTCGCTCCCATAAGAACAGAACAATTGATTCCTAGTTGTTGGGAGATGAGACTAGAGATCATGCATGGGCCTTCCATCTTGACCTCCATACCTTTCACAAGTGAAACAGCCTCTGCATCTGCCCTTATTTTCCCAGTTAGCTTCCTGCATATTCCTTCCATGAATTGATGTGGGGTCACGAACACCAACATATTGGCATCTTTCACTGCGTAATTACTCAGTCAATTAACCACAAAAATCACCTAATAAGAAAAGTGATTATTGAGTACTAATAGTGCCCCAAATGCTTGTGCGATTTTCGTGCTTTTCTCTCTATTCAGAATTCTGTCCCCTTTTGGTATTCCCGTGATATAAAAACTACGAACAAGAACAAGAAAAGATGTTACCACCTGCATTTTCAAGATCTGGATCTGCAACTACGTTTCTTCCAAGTTTAATTCCAGGGAGATATTTAACATTTTCCTGTGTAAGTAGAGTAGGACGCATTATAGGAGAGAAATATTGCATGCACAACAAGAGTGACAAACACGTCTTGTGCTTACATTAGTTCGATTGATCACATCTGTGAGTTTGTCGCCACTCGGTAACATCTCCTCATACACCCACATCCTCACTTCATCTAATCAATCGCACGGTACATCAAGATGCAGAATCAAGATTTTACAGAAAAGCAGACGATGAATGATCATATTCAGTAAGAAGAGAATGACATGGAAAATTACCATGAAAGGAGGTTAGGGTTAGGGTATTGGAGGCGATAAGCTTCGCAGCAACACTGCCCCAATTGCCACTTCCAATTACAGTAACTTTGAATGTGTATGAAGCATTATTCTCAGAACTGTCTTGTGCAGGAGCCATATTGAAGAAGAACAATACTCGAGAGAGAAAATGAGGAATGAATGGATGATACAGAGAGTTTAGAGGAAGAGCATGAGGGTGAATAAAAGGGAAGAGAAGGACGCATGGGGGGCGGAGATCAACACACACACTTTGTCATTAACAATGTAGATGAATTTTCAAGTTTAAAGCTGGCGATACCCTCAATGTTATGGCTCAGCTTTTGTGCCTTGATAACCACGTACGTGCTCTGTCCAATTCGTCCATTAAGGCATGCAAAAACAACAACAATTTCGTCTTTTTGTTTCTTTCCATTTTTTTGTTTTAAATTTTTGTTCCTAACTCCCACAGATTATGGGTGTCTTGAACTGGACTAATCATCGTTATTAATTGTTGATAACAATATCAGACTCCATTAGAGAAATACTAAACATTTTAACCTTTTTTTGTCAATAGTCTTATCTACCAATTAACATGTCGGAGGCACTCCCTAGTTCAATCAGGCCAAGTGATACACTTTTGATTTCCTCTTTGAAGAAAGATTGGTCTATATTGATTCATAGGAGTAAAGTTCACAAAAAATGTAATGTCATGTCATCATTTGCAATTCGAAAAGGCCTACATGTATGTGGGAAAATGGGAGTTTACTCTAACTGTTATTTCTGGTGCACTTGTTTGTTTGCTGCTCTTAATTTAGATTACTTAATTTGCAGGAGCCACCTTCTTGACACTAAGAATTCCTTGACAATCATTTGTATCGACCAAATTTCAATCTCACCAGTCAGCCTTTTTTTTTTCATACAAAATTTTTAGGATGAGGGTTGGGCTCATTCACAGTCCAAGGACAAGAAGTTGAGCCTGCTCCATGAAAGGATTCAGGACTGAAAGTACATTTGCCTCTATTTCAGTTAGAGGGGTTGGGCTCACTAAGGGTGCCTAAGTCTGCTCTACAGGAGGATTCAGGACTGAGAATACACATGCCTCCACTTAGCTTCACCTCAGCTTGGGTTACACTTGCTTCCCATACTCTGGGATGCTTCCCCTAACGTCGCGATGATGTTAGGATTTGAACCCTCTCTATTTGTGGGAGTTTCCAAATCTCTAATCGCTAAACCCACGAAAGGAGGTATAGTCAATCATTTGGTTAGACTTAAGAATGATGTTGTCAAATTTTTCCTATATTTCCTTTTTTTTGGGGCACCCTCCCTTTTTCTTTCCATTCTTACTAATTATACATTATCCACTACTAATATCATTTTCACTTTCATAAATAAAATTATATATATATATAGTTCCTAAATTCTTTAGTGTTAATGAAATCTACCTGAACAAAGTCATCATTTTTGTTTTTTTGGTTTACTAACAGAGTTATCATTTCGTGGTTGGGTTTTGCCTTGTTCAATATTTTTGGATCCTTATCATACTAAAAAAGTAGGTTGGCTGGCATTTACAGTAACATTTCTAGATAGTTCCATCAAGTTTTTAAGTGTAATAATTACATGTTTTGGACCGCCTTTTCAGTTTTGATCAGCCGTAAGCAACACACAATGTTATCCATGATCACAGCTCTAATAATTTTACGTGTTCTGTACTGAATGTCGATCTAAAGTTAAAAATACAGCGAAAAATTAGCGTGCGGAGAGAATGAAACTGGAAAAAAGGGTCTTATTTTATGTCATTTTTTTAATGAGAATCACAGAATTGTCGTACAATGAAAATGATTTAAGTTAGTTTCTTACTAGTTGGGGAAAGAAAACTCATTTACCATGAGAATACACACACAGTACGTACGTACTTGCATTTCCTACCATCTCATTCCTTTTTCCCCAGAGAAGATGCATTATGAATTTCAAATATAGATAGTTTAAATAATTGAGCCATCTCTAGTCGTTGAGCTGAGCAGCAAGCCTTTTCCTCATTGGAAGCGGTTTCTCTCCCCATTTCTCATCTACACCATTAATTTAATTTAAATGTTAATTTTGACCATTTATTTTATACCTTATACGGTAAAAATCGTATGCAGATGAAATGGATAGCCAAGATTAACATCCGGTGAAATCAACGATATAGATAATGGATATGATGAGGGATGGGGAGAGAAAAGCTAAGAGAGGAAACCGGACTCTTTCCTCATCAGATTCATTTGGTCCTAATTTATTCAGATGCGCGCGCATAAAATAAGGCTATCCGCATTATTTAAGTAAATCATGGCTATTCTTGAAGAGAATCTATAACTCAAACTGACAACAGCTATCCATTCTGTTATCATCAATTTGTTTTTTTATTTTTTATTTTATACAATTTTAAACAAACTCACGCATACATACGATAAATATATCAACATTAACCTTGAGTTTGAGTAAACGACACTGCCAGTGGAGCAACTTGTCATTGACAACAATTATCAATTTACACTATCAACAAGATCTTATATTAAAAATTGAAGGTGGTACTGCCATTTAAAGAAATGTTTTAGTGTAATTCACCGTATTTGCATGTGAAATATGTTCCGCAGTCAGTGGGGAAAAGCAAGAAGTATGTTATGTGGGATTGTCGTGCGATGAGATATCTAAGCTGGCACATAATGATTGAACAAAATCACCATAACTGCATTGAAGAAAAGAACAGAGAGAGAACATGTGAATGAGGTTATGTATGGGAATGTGAATTAATTAACGAGTAAAAACTAAAAAGTCAAAGACAGCAATCATATTATTACAGGAGG
Source organism: Acacia acuminata (assembly GCA_019022655.1). NCBI lineage: Eukaryota > Viridiplantae > Streptophyta > Magnoliopsida > Fabales > Fabaceae > Acacia > Acacia acuminata. The sequence continues at coordinate 613,604 of JAFJYI010000012.1, forward strand.
GGTCAAGAAAAAATGTCCCAATTATATAAGTGGCAAAATCAGTACCTTCAGTTGGCCCAAAGGTGAAAATAAAGTGTAGTGTCACCCAACTAACACGCACAAAGGATAAAGCTATTTGGTAGTTTGCTTATAATTAAGGTACTGCCACTATAGTACTGTGAATGATAATGTAACTTAACTACGTATTACTATTAGGACCATTTGTTATGGAGAACATTTGGGAAGGGACGAAGGTGAATCTTTCGTGTCGTTGCCCGTTTGGTTGCGTCATTTTCCTAGGATCTGACTTCCAATGGCGAACAATTTTCCCACGTTTAAGGGAAGATGAGATCCCTCGCTAAAATATTGGTGGGATCTCATCTTCCTCCTGAATTTCCAACGACAAATTACAATCTTATCCTAGGATTCGGTCTTAAAAATATACTTTTAACACCAGATTATAAAGGCGGTCTTAAAATATACTTTTAAGACCTTTTTTTACAAACATTCAGTCTTAAAAGTGTTTAAAAAAAAAAAAAACTAAATTCGCTAAACTCGTTAAGTCCGTGAGCGTGCTTGTCTTCTTGGTGATATAACATTTGTTTAGTTATAGATTCAATGAGTGTCCCAAGAGCCTCACGGCCTTAAATATACTTTTAAGGTCAAATCCTCAAAGCAAGAATGACATCCTCTTCCTCTAATCTACTCGCAATCTTCGTAAGTTATTCTAAGAGCCACACAATCAAATCCTTGGCAACGTTGGCAGTGAGATGCTTCGAGGGTTTTGCGATGACATCAACTCCAATCCTCGGCAAAGCTGCGCAAGCGCGTCTTGCCGAGGATTACGGGCATGACAGCGGCTCCTTCCTCTTCGATCTATGGCTCCTCCCACGCCTTCGCACATATCGCTTAAAATCAAACCCGAGATCTCTTCTTGCTTAAGTCATTTTCTTCCACACTTTGTATTCATCTTTTTTGTTTTTCGTCCTCCACTAGCTCTCATGATTGTGGTGTCGTCGTTCATCCGGTCGCCTCCTCCCTCATCGTTCTTATCCCCTTTGTACTCCCATCCTTCGTTTTCACCATCGAGAGAGATGGATGAAGTAGGGATCGATTTGTTTTCTTTTTGTTTTAGCAATCGCCATCGAGAGAGAGAGGGATGAAGGAGGGATCAGAGAGAGGGACGAAGGAGATCTACATCGAGAGAGAGAAGGATGAAGGAGAAATCTGATTTTTTGTTTGTTTACTGGTTTAATTATTATCAGCCGCGAGAATGAGGGATGAAGGAGGAGGAAGGTATTTTTTAGGTTAGGGGTATTTTATATTTATATTTATATTTATATTTTTTTAAGTTATTATCTTCCTTCCCCTTTTCCAAGTTTACCAAATAGCTTATTTTATAAAATTTTCTCTCAATCTTCTTTCCCTTTCCTTTTTATTCCTTTTTCCTTTCCTTCCTCATATCTTCTTTGTAATCAAATAGGGCCTTATTCGTACATGGTTAAATTTGAAAACCCTGTACACAAGAACCAGTTCACATGTGAACACCCAGAAACCGCAACTTCAATTCTGAAATTTACATTAGACTAGTGAATGATGATGAAGTGGTTTTGGATCAGGCTGTTGCGGAACATGCCATGATTTAAGGGGGATTCAGAAATAAATTATGAGGTGGTGTGGTAGCTGGTTAGAATAAGACTTTACAATGGTGGGCCTAACCAAACCCACTTGGCAACACAGGTCAACCAATTTGACTTGAGCAGCTTCAATATTTTCATTTCACGAAGGTTAGTGTAGAGTGCGTGTGTGTAATTAAGTTGTAGTAACTTGTAACGGTTTCAAACTAACTCTGGCCTCAATACTGGCATTTTCAGTGGAAAAATAATACTCCCAGATGTAAGATCCATTTGATTTTTTCTTTATACAACTAAATAAATTATTTTAAAAAATTTATATTTATCATTTTTTTCTTCAAACTAATTAAATTGACTTATAAATTGATATAATCTAATGGTATACAATTTAAGTAATTTATTTGGTCTTATATCTAGGACCAGAGGTGGGAGTATAAGCAATCAAAAACCAGAAATTACGATAATTTGGACCCCACTTGGTCATATTAATCACGCCATTACTCTCGGCTTTTCTTATTCTTTAAAACCCCTCCTTCACCTGAAATCCCCCACCTCGACCACACTTTGTTCATTAGAAACTCAGAACAAAGATGGCTCGTCTCGCAGCAGCTTGCTTTCTTCTTCTCTCTTCCTCTCTCATTGTTTCCGGCGTCGTCGCAGTTCAAGACCCCGAGCTAGTTGTACAAGACGTACACAGGTAACTAATTAATTATCAGCATTGTTTCAGTATTACTAGCTGCAACAAATTAATGGCCTCTGAAACACACACATTTTTGTTATTATTATCATTACAGAAGAATAAATGCTTCTAGAAGGAATTTGGGGTATTTATCATGTGGAACCGGCAACCCCATTGACGACTGCTGGCGGTGCGACCCCAACTGGGAGAGGAACCGGCAGAGGCTAGCCGACTGCGCCATCGGCTTTGGAAAAGACGCCATCGGCGGAAGAAACGGTCGGGTCTACGTCGTGACGGACTCCGGCGACGACGACCCGGTGAACCCAAAGCCAGGAACGTTGAGATACGCCGTCATACAAGACGAGCCGTTGTGGATTATCTTCAAGAGAGACATGGTGATAACACTAAAGCAAGAGCTGGTGATGAACTCGTTCAAGACCATTGACGGGAGAGGAGCGAGCGTTCACATTGCCGGCGGCGGATGCTTAACGATACATTACGTCAGCAACATTATCATCCACGGCATTCACATTCATGACTGTAAGCCCACCGGACATGGTGATATCAGAGACTCTCCTCACCATTATGGGTGGTGGACGGTGTCGGACGGCGACGGCATCTCAATATTTAATTCTAGGCATATCTGGGTTGACCATTGCTCGCTCTCTAATTGCCGCGACGGTCTCATTGACGCTATCCATGGATCCACCGCCATCACCATTTCCAACAACTACATGACTCACCACGATAAAGTCATGCTCTTGGGCCATAGTGATTCTTACACTCAGGACAAAAACATGCAGGTCACTATCGCCTTCAACCACTTCGGAGAAGGCCTCGTCCAGAGAATGCCAAGGTACGTACGTCGTATAGTCAAACTTCACTATCTCAAACTCAGTGATTTACTTTGTGCTTATAATTAACTACGTTATTGTTGCAGGTGTAGGCACGGGTATTTTCATGTGGTGAACAATGATTATACACACTGGGAAATGTATGCGATAGGTGGGAGTGCTAATCCGACGATAAACAGCCAGGGGAATAGGTTTCTGGCACCAGATACTAGGTTTAGCAAGGAGGTGACCAAGCACGAGGATGCTTCAGAGGGAGAGTGGAGGAACTGGAACTGGAGATCCGACGGTGACTTGTTCTTGAACGGAGCTTATTTCCGGCAATCCGGTGCTGGAGCTTCTTCCAGCTACGCTAGGGCTTCAAGTCTCAGTGCAAGGCCTTCCTCTCTTGTTGGCTCCATGACCGTTACGTCTGGTGTACTCACGTGCAGGAAGGGCGTGCGTTGCTGATATATAACTGTTGGGAAGGCAAGAGGAAGTTAACTAACTAAGAATTACCACCAGAAAAATAAGTTTTAAGTTTTCTGGAATTGGCTTTCATTTTCCCAGCAGATGCTTTTGGTTATTTATTGTATTTTACAAGTCAGAACTTCTCTAGCTTTTTGCTTTTAAAAAGAGCAAATTTATATGATTATGTGTGGTGCAAATGGAAAGCAAAGTGCAGAAAGTGTTGTTGGTTTTGATTCAATGATATTTCCATCTTTTCATGTGCACGCCTATATGGCCTCTTACTATAAATTTGGACAGACTTTTCTTTCGGCATTCCAGTTTCAGAGCAGACACGACACAGGCTTCTTTAATTATGTGCTTTATGACTCAGTTTATGGTCACTCAGTCTATACATATATGTGTGTGTGTGTCCCCTACAACATATGTATATAGTCTCCTAATAACCAGCGAGCTATATTTATATGTATGAGATCAAATGCTTAATAATATTTAGCGAAGTTAAGAAGCTGTGAAATGATTATTCGATCCGCCATTTTCATGTGCATGACGTCTTTATTACTGTGTAGGGACAATAAATTAAGGTTAAGTAGCAAATGCGTCCCGGAAGTATACGTCTAAGAGTAATGTTACTCTAGAATCTTTTTAGATTCAATGTCGTCCTAGAAGTCTAAAAACGTAGCAATATTACCCTTTTCGGTTAAAAAACTAACGTTGACAGTTCAAAAATTACCGTTGACCGTTAACTTTTTAAAGAAAAGGGGCAACATTGCTTATTTTTAGACTTCAGAGTGATATTAAGACTCAAAAAACTTTGAGGCCGGCAATATATTGTTTTTGGATATATACTTCCAAGGCAAATTTATTATTTAATCCCAATAAATTGAAGCTGTACTAAAAGTGACGTTAATGATAATGTGAAGAGGATAAAGTCAGCATTGTATATATTAGAAACAATTTTCTAGTCGAGAAAAATGAAATGGAAATTTAGAGTCAGAGACACTTTATGGCGTCAATCGTGGAGCAAAAGATGATTGGCAAGTGGGGTCGAAGGTGTCTATTTATAATATTGTTGCAGAGAGCGGGCGTTTGAACTTGGAAGCTGACGATCCTCAATAATAATAATGGAGGATGTTGATGATGATGATGTAGATGAGGTGGGACTCGTCCATCCATCAATTCTACAAACATGCACTCATTTTCACTAACAAACCCGTTTATTACAATATGCATGCACTGCACACATCATCACTCCAAGCTCTCTCGAGCCTTTTACAGGATCAACTTCTTAGACCAACCCCATAATATTTAAAGACAGATTAATAACCAGCGTTGAAGATTAACAAGATTAAGAGAAGGAAGAGGTGTCACTGTCATGTATCCTCAACGGGCTTGTGTCCCTTCTGGGCTTTCCCAAACCTATAAATATATAGGAGTCACCTTCCTTACTTACACACTCATTCATCATTCGATCACTCAGAATCAGGAAAAAATGGCATTGCCATTGGCTTTTACAAAGAGAGAAACCCAACCCTTTTGAGAGATTATTGTACGTTACGTACCGCAAAATAACTGTTTTTCATATGTACAGCCCACAGGCGCATTAAAATTATACTCCTGTGCTAATTATAAGACATACTAGAAAATGCCAAAATAGCGACAGATTTGTTTTTCCGTCGTAAAATTTTGCGTCGGATTTTAAAATCTGTTGTAAATTGTGACAGAAAAATAAATCCGTAAACAAATCCGTCACAAAACTCAAAAAAAAAAAATCTAGCGGGAAAAAGCACGCCAATTTGTGACGGATTTCAATTCCATCGCAAAATTTTGCGACAAAAAAACAAATCCATCGCAATTTGCAACGGATTTTAAAATCCGTCACAAAACTCGGAAAAAAAAATCTAGCGGGAAAAGGCCCGCCAATTTGCGACGGAAATACAAAACCGTTGCAAAAAGAAATTTTTTTTGCGACGGAATTGTGGTTCCGTCACAAAAAAAAATTGCTTTTTGCGACGGAAATTGATTTCCATCGCTTGTTACGACGGATTATTTTTCCGTCGCAAAATCTCTTTAAATCCCAATTGTGGGACATTTCCTCCGTCGTCTGTCACACACACACATTTCCTTGAAGTCCTTCTTCTTCCCCCACCTCGTCGCTCCTCCTCTCCCTTCCGCCACGCCGTTCGTTGTTCCGGTTGCCCCGCCGCTCCTCCTTCCGGTCGCCTCCGCCGCTTCTCCTTCCGTTGCCTCCCCTTCCGGTCCACCGCTACTTTTTGTCATTTTCCAAGTTTGTTTGAAGTTTTTTTTTTTTTTTTAGCTATTTGGAAATATTTGTGTAGGGAAAGCTTTTCTTCAAGTTCCTCCCTAATCTTCAACTCACACTTGGTAGGAATTATCTTAACTTTGCTTTTTAATTTTTCTATTGTTAATATTAGGGTCATTATAATATATTTTTTCCAGTTTCTGAGAAAAGTCATTTAAGTTCATACACAATAATTATTGTTAGTTCATTATTCGTTGCTTAAGGACTTAATTATTAATTAATTAAGTTGTGTGTGTGACTTTGAATTCGATCATTCTTAACTATTTTCTTCTAGAAATTCCGATTCTGAGGGTGACTGTCTACAAATTTACCTAGAAATAGATATTGGGTTTGAGATGTTGCAGTTTATATATTATGCTTCCTTTTAGTCGTATTTAATTTGATTATTCCTTTGTAATCATAATAAATTAATAAAGATTTTCCATTTCATTCTTGTAGCTCGTTTTCTGTATATTTTTTGCCGCATGATTACCAATAATTTCTCAACAGAATGTATATATATCAAATTTTCACCTGAAATCAAACTTAATCGTTCATGTTATACAGTTAATGGATATATTATGTTTGGAATGTTATTTTTGAAAAAAATATGTTAAAGGACTATGGAAGGATCTGGCCACCAAAAGAGAGAAACAACTATAATATAATGTTTAAAACAAAAAAATAAAGCATAATTAAAAAAATAAAATAAATAAATTTCAAAAAATATTTTTTAAAAAAATTGAAATTTGCGACGGATTAAAAATCCGTCGCACAAGTTGAAATTTGCACCGGATTGGTAATCCGTCGCAAATTTGAATTCTTGCGACGGATTTTAACTTTTAAATGGCCGCAAATTTCAAAATTTGTGACGGAAATTTGGAAATCCGTTGTAATTGCCACTCGTTTTTGCGACGGATGTTATCCATCGCAAACGTAATTTGCAACGGACGTTATCCGTCAGTAAACGTAATTTGCAACGGAAAAACTGTTTTTTTGCGACGGATTTTTTCCGTCGCAAAAACTATTTTTTTTTTTTTTGTAGTGGTTACCTACCGCAAAATAACTGTTTTTCGTATGTACAGCCCAGAGGCGAATTAAAATTATAATCCCTCCGGCCCTAATTATAAGACATAATTAACCTTTTTGGAGAGATTAAGAAAGCTAATTAAATTACTTTAAAGTATTTTTATTTTTATTTTTATTTTTTTCTTCAAACTAAGTAGTTTGACTAATAAACTAATATATAATCTAATGATACACAACATATGATATAATTAAGTGACTTATTTAGCTTCCTTAATCTCTCCAAAAAATGTTAACTATATCTTATAATTAAGACCGGAGGTGGTTTTTTTTTTTTTTTAAGGTTTATTTTCCTTCTCTTTCATAATCGTTCCCAAAGGAAAGAAACAAAAATCCTCCAAACTATAACTGTTATTTTTTCTGATTCAGTAACTAACCATTATAATTTTGAAAACATTACCTAATGCTTTGTATATGACAAACGTTATTATTTTTTATTTTTTTTGTACAAGGTTAAAATGAAAGCACGCACAAGTTAATCAGAAAAACGTACAAATTGTCAAATTCACACACCCCGAGCACAAGTCCAATCCGTGACCCCCTCCCAAAGAGGGGGAGTAAGATGCCACTAGGGTTATTGGCATGTGATAAACGCATTCTTTGACCCATACACACACACACACATATACACACACACACAGAGTATACACACAAAAATACGCGTGCATGCATGTGTGCTGTGAAAATCAGCTGTATAAACTGAGAAGCAAAGATGTCGGAGAGATCTATATAATAATAAGAAGGAAAATTTTTCTTTATGTGATCAATTGTTTTGGGTTCAAAAAAATTTAAATTCCAACATCACAGATAATTTTTTTAAAAAAAAATCAATGCAGTAGAAAAACCAATTCAGTTTGGAAAGAGAGAAAAGCAAGGACAGAGAGGCAGAGAAAAAGAAAACGGAAATAATAGTAGTACTAGAAATAATGTTTTGCGTTACACTAACAACAAGGGCATTTGGTCTAGTGGTATGATTCTCGCTTAGGGTGCGAGAGGTCCCGAGTTCAATTCTCGGAATGCCCCATTCTCCTATTTTTCATTTTCAAACTCTCAAGACAAGAAGACGATATTTTTCAAACTCAGACAAGAAGACGATGTCAGTGTCTGGGAAAATTGGGAATGACGACAGAATTAGGAAGCAGCATCGACCGGGTTCAGATAAGCCCCCCAAGCAGAAGCTTTGTTTCAAAATAAATTTTCTTTAAATTATTGCTTCCTCATGCATTAAACTTGAAGGTTTGATTATGTTGGTAACAAGAAATTTGTGGATTGTTTTGGGTAAACGAAAGTTGAGAAATTTTTAAGGCTAAACAACACGAGGTATGTGATTGTGTAGTACGAATCAATCTCATTAAATAAAACACAAAAATGCATGTCTTCAAGCTTTTATACATACTCAAGCACAATCCCCTGGAAGATGTTGGATCCTTACGTTAATCATAGAAGCAATCACCCTATAAATACATACATGTATTATTTGATGTCGTTTTTGTAGTGTTGTACAAGAATTTCAGACAAAAACATAATTTCCACTACGGTATATTGATCAGATAGGGAACACTCATAATTTATATAATCAGTAAAACAGAGGGCTTTATAAAATGTTCCAGTCCGATCCGATGCCACAAACAAGTTTATTGAGCATACTTACATACGAACAACACACAAACGTCCAAACGCACGAACATGAACGTGGGAATTATATGATGATTGGCTGAAAAAAAATGGAGACAAGGCATATATATATATATATATATATCCCCATTGGACTACCAATTAATGAGTGGATTGGTACATGCATATGTGGCACAAATTGAGGATAAGAATTAAGAACTGGGTTCAATAATTGGGGGAAGCTGTATGTTGCAGTCATAGAACATGTAGGGGCTTGCCAGGTGCCTTTGTCTTCTTTTTTGTCTTATACGTTCAACTGATTCAACGAATTCACATTTGCATTTTGTTATTCTGCTACTATATATATTAATGTTCGTTCTTTTTTTCCCTAGTTTCTTCTTTGTCCCTCCTTTTTTGCAGCCTCTGACCTTAGCCTCACATGGGCTCTTTACTAAAAGCATCTTGCTTATCAACTATACAAATAAAGCCACTCATTGAAAGTTTTCCTTTACTCGCTCCTTAAGCATTTTTTCATTTAGTTTTTATGACCCGGATTCTAAAATATTTTCCAATCCTAAACGTAGAAATTACATGATTAACTTGTAGAAATTAAAGAAATTACTTTAGTTAGTTGTTTCTTATAAAAGTGTATTGGTTTCCTAAATTACCATATGCTTTGAAAACTAATACTGAATGGGGATGGCTTTAATAAATGTAATTAATAAGGATAATTTGAAGAACAGATGACATGTTTGGAAGACAAAATAGATTAAAATCTTACATTCAAGATCAAATCAGATTCTTCCACTAATTCTTAAGTACCAGGGCAGTGGTATATATTAAGAGAGTTTTACTAGAATAATCATAGGAACAGTATTTCATTTTAGAAGACCAGCTTGCCGACCAGATGATTCATTAGGATTATGCTTGGGCCACAAATAAATTAAGCAAGCGTGTTGGCGTATCAGTACCTACTGCCCATGTGCTTATGTGCCTTGGGCCATTTCCAAATAATTAAAAAAAGGAAATTGAAAAATGTTACTTTCTTCAGTTCCTGCAACAAAAAGGGCGGCTTCTATTTTATTCATGCCTTCTCGCTTCATCTTTGTCCCTTTCCACGCTTCCTAGCTAGTATTTATACATGTAACCCCCCTTAGCCTGTCCATCTCCATCTTCATCAACCTGTTTTATTCTTTTCTACAAAGCTCAGAGACAGACGAACAGAGAAAGATGATCAAACTAAGGTCAATGAGGTTTTGCAGAAGCAGTTTCAAGCTGAACGGTGGAAACAGAGCACCCCCATCAGAAAAGGACTGCATCAGAAGCATGAGTGCAATCAAATGGGAGCTTCGTCCAGGTGGCATGCTTGTTCAGAAAAGGGACACCACTCAAAACGCAGAAGAAGCATTCATCACCATTAGAGTTTCAACTGTGTCTCACTGCCATGACATTTCCATTGAAGCTACCTCAACTTTTGGTATAAATCCCCACTTTACCACATTTTGTAATCTTCTTGTTCAATTGGTTGTAATATGGCCCAAAGTTTCAGACTTTAGACATAATTGAGAAAAGCGCATATGGGGTGTTTGACAAAGTTGTGAATGAATTGTTTGTTACAGGGGAATTAAAGATGATATTGTCACTGATGACTAATATGGAGCCCAGAGAACAGAGGTTATTGTTCAAGGGTAAAGAGAGAGATGATGAAGAATACCTACACATGGTTGGGGTTAGAGACAAGGACAAGGTTCTGTTACTACAGGATCCAGCTATGAAGGAGGAGAAGAAGAAGCTGCTTGGTCTTGCAGCAGGAAGATGCCAACCCATTAACAGTCCTTGTCGTACCATCAGTGTATGACTAGTTTATATTTAATTAAACTGTGATTAGGTACTAACCAACGGAGAAAAGTTAAGGGTGCTGAATATTATGATGCATCTTTCTTCTCTTTGTCTCAGATTAGAAAACTATATGTGTGTGTGTGTGTTTTACTCAACTACTTATATTTTGTTGGTTTGAGACTTTGTTCAATTGAAAAACTATGTGAGCTAATGTACTGCGGTGTCAGTATGAAGAGTTTGCTCTGTTATGATACAAGTGTTAATTCCTTTTTGATTACATATGAATACAATATTATGAGCCTATGATGGCCTTTGTATTGTGATCAATCATATAAGCCCACGCGTTCACGCAGACAAAAAACAAAGGGAATAACAAAGCTAAAGGTAAAGTTATAAGTGGAAGTTCAGCTAAGCCTGGGGACACAGCTTGATCAGGATTTAAAAAAAGAAGGAATATTTAGTCCATAAAGTTAAGTAGTTGGGTATAGTGTAATTAAGTGCATAAAGCTTGTTTCATTGATATGATAATAAGCTCAAAAAAGTAAGATGAGAGACGTGAGGGCATCTTCATCTTTCTTGGGAAGCAGCTTCAAAGGAATCATCTTTGGTCTTGGTATCATAATGAACTAATTTAAAGTTGCATCCAAGTTTTTTTATCTGATTTTTAATTTTTGGGTACTAGTACTGCTTAAACTCATGAGAATCCTAGAATAAAGGCTTTGCCATTGATATGCTTTTTGAGTCACTGGGGCTAAAGACATGTTATTTGGTAACATCTCTGCCCACTTCTGTGTTGTACTGTGAGTTGGGTACAAAACCAGTCCTCTGTTCATGAAACAGGGATGAAAAGTCATATAAGAGGTGTGAAAAATCAGGCAGGAAAAAAAGCAGAATCCCAGTTTACTTTGAAACCTTTTACTACAGAGATTGAAAACTTGTGATACTGAATGGGCTAGGTTGCTGGTTGCCTAACATATTAATACAAAAATTGCACGGTTTGAACTTTTTTCAGAAGGTCCATGCTGTGGACTCTGTGGTGTGGTCGACTCAGATGATTTTGCTTTTTAATGTAGAAAACTCGAAAAGATGAAGAATAACTAATTAATGCTTCACCTTTTTATAGATAATAACCAATACTATATAAGATCATTAAATTGTTGTAGAAGATAACTAATACGTAAGATATGAGAGAATACAGCTCATTAGTTAGATATGAGAGAATACAGCTCATTAGTCACTATCCACCACCAATAAAATTCTTTTTTGAATTAATAATTAATAACACGCTTATAGGCACAATGGATTTGAAGGGAGAAGGGGGAGAAAAGTTTAATGAGGATTTAAAATTTTAATAAGTTAGATTTAAGAAAATTAGAGAAATGAGATTACAAAATTTTAATGTAGAGAATATGTAAAATGACAAAAAAAATGGTAGTACAAAAATTTAATTAAAAAATCTTATGCTACGCTTCACTTATTTTTTTAAATCCAACTTAAATTTTTTTTTTTTCCCCTTCACCCTCTTTTTCTTCCGTCCCCTCATATCATATAAATCTTTAATTTTGTCTTTTGAAGTTGCACGCATAATCTTAAAATTTAAAAATATTTAATATAAACTGCTCTTCAATAACAATATAAAAAACCTGTATGCTAATAAAATTGGTAATATGCCCAATGATGTTTCCTTTTTCATACAATATCTAAAAATTGCTAAAAGATTCTCCCTAGAGTTTACCTAATAATAAGCAAGGACCCTTAAGTGGGTGTAATAATATATTTTCAGCTACGTACAAATATCTCTCTCGTTTTGTATATAAGTGAAGATGTATTATACACAACCAATAAAGATTAAAGAGGCATCACCGAAAATAAGTTGCATATGGGTGGTCTTGGGACCATGAATTTTTCAAGCAATTTTTCTTTTCCTTTCTTTTTTTTTTCACCAGGGAAAGATATTTACATGACTAAAAAAAGACTTATAAGGAATAAGAAAACAACAGCACAAGCAAAATAAAGGTTCAAAAGCCCCAAAACAAAGAAGACAACAACTAAACCCTAACCTTAATCTTTAGATCAAGGGGAATGACAAAAGTCGCCGCCGCTGCCGCCAAGCTTGCCGTGCTGTTGCACCAAAGCCCACGGGGAAGAAAAAACGCCAATAATGGTAACAAGGCCGTAAGAGGTGGTGTTCAAAGAATCATCCAAGAGGACCCAACCCTTTTATCAACAAGAAAACACCTAAAGAGATTGCAAAGGAGTAAACATGGGATGAACCCATGGATGCAGACACCAGCAAAATAGACACGACAAGAGGAAGCAAAAAACAGAACATCAACCATGCTTGATGGACCAAAAGCATTTGATCTCCAACATTCTGAATGCGCCACCACCAAACAGAAGCCAACACCACTGGGCACCAACAAAAGCACCCCTCATATCCGCTTATTTCCGCACCGCTCCATCAACAAAACCAAACAAAAAGCAAGGAAAAACAAAAATTTATTGCTTCTAAAAGATAAATAGAGACATATTTAAATAAAGGATAAAAAAGCGAAAATCACGCATGCTTTATTTTTAACGCTCAGTATTATATGTTTTTATTTTGAAGCAAAAATACATATGTAGTTATATTTTAGGAGCAAAAGTCACATCTACCATTTAAATGGACGACGCTACTGTGAAGTTGGATGATTTGACTAAAAATGACATGCGTGATGTGGGGCCCACAGTGGTGTCCAGCAACTATTCATCTCCAGCTTCCCCAACCCGACTCTCCATCTCCATCTTCTTCATCACTGTTGATAATCTTCTTCTTCAGGAAAATGGTTGCACATGAATATGTTAATTTCTCATCAGAAGCAAATGATTTTGCTTCCTCTGAATCAAATTTCATATAGGTGGTCATTACATCCCCAGTCTTGGCGGGTCAAGCATGTTTCTTCAACCCTCTACTTCTTGGGCAGCCTTGCTTTTCTTGATCTTGTGAAAGAAATTGTAGTACCTACTTATTCATCCATTAATGGAATAATTATTAAATCAAGGTGATGGTTATGGGGAAAAAACTTGACCAGTTCTAGGATTTCTAAAACATCATATCAAAAGTTTTTAAACAAAACAAAAGGTTTATGACAATAATTCTGGGCAAAAGGAGTATATAATCAAAGCCAACGATTCCATTGCTTGATAAGAGTCAAATTACATAAAATATATGATACAATTTTTTGGAATGTCAACCAATTTAAATGACACATAAATAGTGAAAAGATTTTCAAATCAAGTTCGGTCCTGCAAAATATAGCAGTTGTCAATTTGTTCAAGACAGAGCTAGCAACATTAATTAGTTTACTAGGCAACTTATTCAAATCAATCTGCATATATAATTAAACGTGAATACAAATACTACGTCAAGATAAAAGAAAAGCAAGTTGAAGGAGGACAAACGTAAGTGGGATATACAAAAAGTTGCACGTCATTTTTCTTCTAGGCGTCGTAGCACTGACTCAGCAAAGTTTTGTTGCCTACAAAATGACCAGTAACCAACCAGTAAGTGCCATAACTCAAATTTCTCAAAACCGAGAGAGAGAAACTCAATTGCAGAGAGAGAGAGAGAGAGTCAAAGTTGATAATCCTCCTACGCGTTGTGTATCCAAAACAGAGGTGAGTCTCCAAGTTCATGTTTAATGATTTAGGAAGAGAAAGTGGAAACTATTGCTGTCATGTGAAGGGTGTGTGTATATATATATAGATGTATGAGGAAAGATTTTACTGATGTGGTTTTGCATGAGACTAATGATATAGATATACACACACACATCTAGCTTGGAAACAAAAACAAAAAAACGTTACTGTCAGGTTTAAGAGCTCTCAGTCATGCATTTAAATATATATATAAATGTTGATACATAAGTAAGAAAACTGATAGATAAGAGAGGAAAGTCGCTGCAGGTGAGGGAAAAAAATAGGAAGGCTATATGCAAATGACGTTGCTGTGTGTTAAACAGTGATGAAGAAGATGGAGATGGAGAGTCAGTCGGGAAGGAAAGCTGGAGCTGAAGAGTTGCTGGACACCACCGTGGGCCCCACATCACACATGTCATTTTTAGTCAAATCATCCAACTTCACAGTGAAAGTCATCCATTTTAACATTAACTTTTGCTTCTAAAATGTAATTATTTTTCCTTCAAAAAAAAGCATATCGTGTTATCCACTCCCAAAGATAAAGCAAAAAAAAAAAAAAAAAAAAAAAAAAGGTGTTCGACGCTCCCAAAGTAGAGCACATGGATATTTTTACTCCTTTACCTTTAAATAAAATATAAATAATTTTTTTAAAATAAAAACATATTTATATTTATTATATTGGTTCTCGCCGTTTTGATTTTCGTTTTATTCGTTCATTTCGATCAATGGCTGTAAGAAAGCCACGACGCTGCCCACCAAAAACATCCTCGCCTGCTGAGTTCATCCCAAGCCTATCCTCCCGAAGGAACAAATTGAGAGCACCCCAACGAGCTAATCAAAATCAATTCCATGGCACGAAAAATCTTTTTGATTAATTTACCAAAGATTCGTAAATCAAGAACAAAGCATTTGAAGCTTTAGTTGCTGTTCTCATCTTTTCTGCTTCCCCAGAATCGCTATCATGGGCAAAAAGATTATGCTGTTCTAGCTGCAAGTAAGATTTTCCCACCTAGGTTTTGTTTTATCTCGCTTTTCAATTTCATTGAGAGAAATATGCAAACTCTAAGCGCTCGACCCTCAAATGTCTACTACAGTGCAATACCTCCTTTGAGCATTGAAGTAGATCCTTATTATTTCGATGGCTGTGCGATCATTAGAAGGAAAAAGAAGTTGGGTCCTGTTTTTTCTGTTTCTCAGAGTAGAAGTATAGGTGTTTTTGACTGTTCAAGAAATTCAAGAGTTAATAAGAATGTAGCTTGGTGTGGAATCCCTAATTTTGATTTGAAATGTGGGATTTTGTTAAGATACACTAAACTTAAATTCGCTCCCCTTCTCAAACCAAAGAATGGTGTTGGATTCTTGGCTCCCTTGGTATGGGCATTGGATGATCAAGCGGTAGGGGAGAATAATGATTCCATGAACAATTCATCACTTGACAGTAACAGAGATGGTATAAACTGTTTAAATTTGGATGAAGTTCAAGATAGTAATTATGAACAACAAAAGCAAGCAGAAGAGGATGACTCTAAAATCGATGTTCGAGCACTTGCATTCAGCTTGCAGTCTGCTAAGACAGTTGATGAAATGGAGGAAATTCTCAAGGACAAGGGGGAATTGCCCCCTCAGGTGTATTCAACTATCATTAGAGGTTTTGGTAAGGAGAAGAAAATGGATTCTGCATTAATTCTTATGAATTTGTTGAACAAGAAAAGGATTGAAACCAATGGTTCTTTCAGCCCAAATCTTTTCATATATAATAGTCTGCTGGGTGCAGTCAAACAGTCTCAAGAATTTGCAGAAATGGAAACAATTATGAATGAAATGGATCAAGCAGGGATCACTCCTAATGTTGTGACATATAATACTTTGATGGCTATCTACATAGAAAAAGGAGAAGGCGACAAGGCCCTCAATGTTTTTGAGCAAATCCATAATAAGGGCCTCACTCCATCTGCGGTATCCTATTCTCAAGCCATGCTGGCATATAGAAGAATGGAAGATGGACATGGGGCTTTAAATTTCTTTGTTACATTCAGAGAAAAATATCATCAAGGTGAAATAGGGAAAGATGGTGATGGAGAAGATTGGGCAACTGAGAACATCAAGCTTGAAAAGTTCACAATTCGTGTTTGCTATCAGGTAATGCGCCGTTGGCTTGTCAGCTACAATAACTTAAGTCATAAAGTTATACAGCTGCTTGATGACATGGATAAAGCGGGGATTCATCCAGTTCGTGCAGATCTTGAGAAGCTTGTGTGGGCTTGTACCCGTGAAGACCATTACGTGGTAGCAAAAGATCTGTACAGCAGGATAAGAACCAGGTATAGCGAAATCAGCTTGTCTGTCTGCAACCATGTAATTTGGTTGATGGGGAAGGCCAAGAAGTGGTGGGCAGCTTTGGAGATATATGAGGATCTATTGGACAAAGGGCCAAAGCCAAATAACTTGTCTTATGAGTTAATTATGTCACACTTCAATGTTCTCCTGAGTGCAGCTAAGAAAAGGGGAATTTGGAGATGGGGTGTGAGGTTGCTAAACAAGATGGAAGATAAAGGTCTAAAACCTGGAAGTAAGGAATGGAATGCAGTTCTAATAGCTTGCTCCAAGGCTTCAGAAACCAGTGCAGCTGTGCAAATATTCAAGAGAATGGTGGAAAATGGTGAGAAGCCTACTATAATTTCTTATGGGGCTTTACTCAGTGCTCTTGAAAAGGGAAAACTCTACGACGAGGCCCTTCGAGTGTGGGACCATATGGTCAAGGTGGGGTTTGAGCCAAATGCATATGCCTACACAATTATGGCTTCAATTCATACTGCACTGGGAAATTTTAACAGAGTTGATGACATCATCTCTGAGATGATAGCATTGGAAATGGAGCTCACAGTGGTAACATACAACGCGATAATCAGTGGCTGTGCACGGAATGGCATGGGAAGTGCAGCATATGAATGGTTTCACAGGATGAAAGTTCAGAAGATTGCTCCCAATGAGATAACTTATGAAATGCTGATTGAGGCTCTTGCCAAGGATGGGAAGCCAAAGCTGGCATTTGAGTTATACATGAGGGCACACAATGAGGGCCTTCATCTGTCTACAAGAGCCTATGATGCTGTGTTGGAATCTTCTAGGGCTTATGGAGCCACCATTGACTTAAGTCTCTTGGGACCACGTCCTCCAGAAAAGAAGAAGAAAGTGCAAATTAGGAAGACACTGACTGAATTTTATAACTTGGCAGATGTTCCCAAGAAAAATAAACCATTTGATAGGAGTGAAATTTATTACTCACAGTCACAGACAGAAGGGAGTGAATCAGTAATTTAGTACTGTCATATGTTATCAATGTCAATTATTGTGTTTTAACGTAGTTGTATATTCTGCTCTGAAACCAACTTGAGCTCTTTGTATTGTCAGCTCAAGGAAATAAACCGTTTTAAGTAAATCAGGGATGTGATACTTCTTCCTCTGGAAACTCTGGATCGAGTTATGCTCAAATTGTTGAAAGTCAATGGAAGCAGCTTTCTTTGCTCGTAAATGAGACACTTTGGCTTTTGAAACTGACGTCAAATATACAAGAGCTCAACATTATTTGTTGCTGCAAGTTGTTGAGAACAAGAAAACAATCATTTTCATCCACCTTTGAAATCAAGTGGTAGTTGAAAGAAACTACTCTCAATTTTGGGTATAAAAAAGAGAAATGTCATTTGGTTATATGTACAGCAATATACTCATATGTTCGCAGACAAAGTGTTGTCAGGTATTCCCTTTGCTACTTAATACATACAGAGTATAAGATATAATTGACTAGTTTCTAGTGAGATTAAAGAAATTAAATAAGATAGTTAATCATTACAAATGTCATATGTCACTTGATTATATATTAATTTCATAAGTTAGACAAATTATTTTAGTATAAAAAAATAAATATTAATACTTTAAAGTAATTTATTTATCTTCTTTAATCTCTCCAAAAAGTCAACTATGTTGTATATTAAGGACCGGAGGAGTATAAGACATATTTATGGAATTGATCTTGGTCCTAAGTATAAGATATAATTTTTCATATTTATCAATTTTGATCTGATTTGCCCATGTTAATACTCCCTCAACAATAAAAAATTGAAGAAGATGTCTAGGGTTTTTTATAAAATGCATATCATATTACCTAATTTAACTAATTTTCTTAATATATTAAAATAAGGTAAATATGTTTTATATTAAAATTTAAAGAGTATTATTACCTTCAAGTTGACAGGGTTGTTCCTACTTGATATGAAGGATATGGAGGAAGAGGATGCAAAATCTTTATAAATTGGATTTTAAAAAATTAATATGGGATTGAAAATTTTGAATTAATTTTTCTTAATATATTATTTTAAATCTTATCTTTATTAAAATTTTATAACCTTACTTTTTTAATATTTTTAAATCCATGTTACCGACACGGAGCAGAAGTGAACTGGTATGGGGAAAGACTTTAGAGACAATAATTGAATAATGGCGTAATAAATTAGAAGACGAAGGAGACAGTCCAACCATCGTTATCATGGCGTCTTCACCAGAATCCAATTTGCTTTTGCTAAAGGAGGCTTTTTCATTATACTACTCCCCCGTACTTTCCTATAAGCTTTAAATATGTGAACCTGTATTTTAAAATATAACATTCTGTTTTTTTTATTAGTCAGTTAATATAAGTTATTTATAAGGGTAATAAATAAGCTTTTGACAATATTACCCTTTATTAGAAAATAGGGGAGAGAAAAAGAGAGGTGTAAATGCAGAAAGATGAAGAAAAGTTCGAGAAGATGTGTATCCTCCGTAAAGAAAGACAAATATGAAAAACTTTAGGTTTTTATTCTTTTCTTATTTTGTGAGAATATGGTACAAGTGACTTATAAAAATTAATAAAATTGTAAGCTCCATTTTATATTTGTCTGAATATTTATTACATTTTGTTTTTTTCAACTTTACCTTTGTTGGCAATCTTTATTGTATGTATTTTTCTCTCACTTATCTGCTTTGCTCATAAAGGCATAGTTAGAAAAATAATACATATTTATTGCCTTTAAATAATTTCAATGAAGCTTATCATAGAAAAGATCATTAATTGTATGCTTTTTGTTGATGATATGGTTTTGTTAGCTCAATCGAGGGAGAAGATTAATTTTAAGGGAAAATTACTCACGCGGTCCTAAGGAAGACACATATTTACAATTAGGTCCCTTGAATTTACGAAATTACTCACGAAGTCCGAGGGACTTGAGTAATTATTTCAAAATGTAAAATTACTTTCTACCCATAGTGCATATTTCAATGAAGCGATTAACAACACAAAATGCATAAATTAACAACACAAAATCGCATAAATTAACCACAACTTACGAAAACCTTCAATTTGTCATGTCTCACTTCCGAAGTTGTGTTAATTTATGCATTTTGTGTTGTTAATTTATGTATTTTGTGTTGTT
Source organism: Acacia acuminata (assembly GCA_019022655.1). NCBI lineage: Eukaryota > Viridiplantae > Streptophyta > Magnoliopsida > Fabales > Fabaceae > Acacia > Acacia acuminata. The sequence continues at coordinate 633,178 of JAFJYI010000012.1, forward strand.
AATCGCCTCCTGGAAAAGTAAAACATGACAGTTGAAGGTTTTTGAAGTTGTGGTTAATTTATGCATTTTGTGTTGTTAATTTATGCATTTTGTGTTGTTAATCGCCTCGGAAGTGAGAAATGACAAATTGAATGTTTTTGAGAAGTTGTGGTTAATTTATGCATTTTGTGTTGTTAATCGCCTCACGAAAGTGAGACATGACAAATTGAAGGTTTTCGAAGTTGTGGTTAATTTATACATTTTGTGTTGTTAATTTATGCATTTTGTGTTGTTAATCGCTTACGTGTGAAATATGCACTATGGGCGACAAAGTAATTTTACATTTGAAATAATTACTCGAAGTCCTTTGGGATTTCGAGTAATTTCGTAAATTCAAGGGACCTAAATGTAAATATCTCTCTTCCTTGGGACCTATATGTAATTTTCCCTAATTTTAAACTTGAGATATAGAGGAGGACTTTATAGTCAAGGAGTTTTCATATAAATAAGAGCAAAATAGAATATATGCGTTGTAATTTTGATAAGAGAAAATAAGATTTGTAATGATTATATATACAAACGAGTTGGAGTGATACTTATTAAAAAGTAAATGGAAATTGTCGAGGTAGTTTAGACACATTCAAAGAAAGTCATAGGATGCTCATTGAGGAGGGTGAATCAATTAATATGAAGTTCTCTAAAAAAATATAGAGAAAAACTAAAACAAACATTCAATAATGTTATAAAATGGAATATATTAATTAATAATCTATCTAAGAATATGGTTTTGGATAGACTACAATAACATCATCCAATCCATATAACCGACTCAATACAGTAGAATAAAGTTTTGTTGTCATTGTAATTAATTTTACTGTTTTCTTGATTAATATAAATAAATGATTTAAACCTTAGTAACAAATGGAATACAACTCTGATCCTATTTATAAGTCTTTTCTGACAAAAAAAATTTGGTCTTATTTATAAGTCAATTTTGACCAAATAAATGAGATTGTGACAATCTTGCCCATATTATTATTATCTTAATGAAAATAGATAGAGGATAAAGAATTGAAAGGTACCTATTCATAAATGAGGTAAAGTTGGAAATGTATCTCATAATCATTGAGCCACCTACCTCTTCTTAGAATGTATGATTTGATCAAAAAGGACTTATAAATAGGACCAGAATGGTCCTATTTACTAAGATGGTAGCTTCATCCCATCCCGGCCAGTGATGGAGCCACGTTGGAGCCTGTGTCTGCAAGTGCAGACATAAATATTGGTTACATTGCAACTTTTTCATAGAAAAGCCAATAGCTCAGTGGATGAGGTGTGTTATATCAAAGGCGCATTTGCCTGTTCGAATCCTACAGTCGCGTTTTTTTCAATTTTTTTAAAAATAAATGAACCCATCCACTTCCTGTCACTCCAATGGTTGCTTCAACTGACCGATTTGAATGCTGCACCTACAGCAGTTGCAAGAAGATTCTAATGCTTCTGAGTTATGAATATCAAAATTTTGAGTCTCTCTCCACTTCCATTTTTGCTAAGGCACATTTGTTCATTAATTTCAAAATTTTTAATACATTTAAAAATTTCTTTTAAAAAAAAAATCGGGCGCGCTCGTCCGAATCTCCCCTACTAATTGTACAGACATAAATTACAACTCCTGACTCCGCCACTGATCCGGATATGATATGATAATATATTGGGATCCTACCAACCCACACGTGCCCTCTCTTTTCCTTATTCGATGTAGGGCGCCAAGTCAAACTTGTCATATCTGTTTTTCTTTGTTTTTTTTGCAATCAATTATTTCATTCTCTTTCCCGTCTTAGACATGGTTCATTTTTAAAAAAATATGAAGGTAATTAATTAAATTATTTTAAAATATATTTATTTTCATCTCTTTATACAAACTAATTAGTTTAATAAATAAACTGATATATAATTTAAAAATAAATAGTATATAATATGATTAAATAATTTACTTAACATCTTTAATTTCTTTAAAAAAATTCAACTACGCCTGATATTTTAAGAAGTAATTTTAATATTCACTAGTTTTATGCGCGTAACTCGAGTTCCATGCCTACTTTCTGCTCGATGTATATCTGTCTTCTTTGTTTTTTTGCCAACACATATATATGATCTGTCTTTAAATGATAGGTGCAATGCAACTACCAAAAACTGATTAAAGCTGACCCGTAATGTCGGATTCATACGGTTTGTGATGATGAACCTTGGTGGTTAAGACAACAACCACCTCGCTTTCAGTTAAACCACAAGGGTTTTGCCTCCAATGGCAGCCGCCTTCCCTCAAATTACAACAACACCCCCAACATCCAACTCCTTCCTTCGTTCACACTCCTCTTTTCCTTTTTTCATTTGAGTTTCAGGAAAGATGGAAAGTATGTTACAATAAGCACATTTTCATATTCATTCATTTCATTTATTTACTACTCTAATCACTTTTGCTTATCATAAACTCAGTTAAAGATGCCCATTCAAATGAATCTCCCACTAAAAACAATCATAATTAAATGAGGTGGCATTTTAAGAAAATCAAATATATTTTTTTAATTACTAATTTAAATTATTTTCCTTTTAAATTTTGTAACTTAATTATTTATACTTTAACAATTGTATTTGATCCTTTTTATGCTTTTTCAAAAGCGTATTAATTTTTTTTTCATGTATGCCTATAATTAACAAGGGTAGTGTGTGAGATTAACAATTAATATAATATTAGAGTTTGATATAATTAGTAAGGGTTGTATTGAAAGTTACTTAAATTGTAGGACAATTTTATTGATTTTAAGTGTTTTTATTGATCTGTGATAATTATTAGTTAGTACTTTATAATAAAGATCAGAAGGGATAACTCTTAGGGGCTATTTGGTATAAGGGAGGGGAGGGAAAAAGAGAAAACATAAGAAATTTATCTGATGAATTTAAAGAAATTGAAGAAGTGGGGCTATAAAATTTTAAAAAAGATAAAAATAACATCAAAGAGTATTAAAAAAAACTAATTTAAACTTTCTCTATTTTTTTTTAAAAAAATTCAATTTATAAAAATTTTCCAACCCCTCTAAATCGTTGGTACCAAACAAGCTCTATATTAGGATTAAAAGAAGTATGGATTATATCACTCTTGATTTCAACTACTCTTCTCATCCTCTATTCTTTTATATCTGTTTCTCTTTTTATCCTCTTTGTCTTTGTGTTTCTTCTCTCCATCCAAATACGGAATTAGACACACCATGCATTTGATAAAATAATCAGAATGATGTGCCCCCCAAATAAATAGCTCAGAAATTATTAATTCTTCTGAGTATATTGTTTGTGACAGACACAATATTTTAAATTTGTAACTCTAACTGAGATCTTTTACGAGGTTGTTCAAATATTAGCTTACGTAGTAAACACAAATTCTCTATTAAAAAAAGGAGATAGGGACACATCCACTAAACCTTTATCCCATAATAGAAAGTGACACCCACATATATTATATTTGATCGTCAAACTTAATTACTGTATCATTGAACTTGTTTGAGTTGGCGTTGGAAAAATGTATTTATACAAGTTGAAACAAAACTCATTTCGTAAATTCACTTTATATAATGTAAATCATGTTGAAAAAACTTTTTCGTTAATCTAAACAAATACTCAACACCTGCAAATATGCTTTGATGACATATAATCAATGCTTCAATTTGATTGTTTAAAAACTTGACATAATCTTTATTTTTTAAATTCAATATTACACGCAATCCATTATAATCAGAATCCTGTTCGCGTTATTTTCAGTATCTTGCCCAAAGTGTAGAAAATATTATATCTTTTCTTATCTGTGGACTCATCTTAATGTTAAGAGACTCAACCAATTTCACAATTTAGGCCCAAAAAAACCAATATCGCAATAGCAAACAAGCAGTGGTGGAGTCACCTTATGGCTAGTTGGGGCCTTGGTCCCCAACTAATTTTTTCTTATCTTATGTATTTATATGTATGTGTTATATAATATTTTATTTTGGCAACTAATCTGGTTTTAGCTAATCTATTATCTTTTCTATAATTATACTCTTTTTTTATTAGGACAATGTTTGGTTGATTACTCATTGAGATGTGGGAAAAAAGTAAAATTTTTGTTTGAGATACCTATTGAAAAAATTATTATCATCTTATATTTGGTGCTGTTCACCATCATTTTAAGGACTAAATAGATACTCAAAATCACTTCTTTTCACCTCATTCCTTTTATAAAATTTATTTTACGTATTTTTTATTTATAATGAGGGTGATATTGTGTTGATTAATGAAAATTTTGGGGTTATAATTTTAAAAAAGTCTAAAGTTTTGACAATAGATGACTATATATATATGTTTAGTGACACAAGATACTAATGAACACTGATATCAATATATATTCTGGGTCATCAAATTTGTTGTAGATTGATAAAGATGAATAAGGATAAATAGAAAAGTATAGATGTGTTCTTTAAAAAGAAGATATAACTTGAGAAAGTAATATTTAAGAAAATAATTTCGAAAGTGATGCATTTTATAATAAGTCTCCTTTTTAAACGTCATAAAATTTTTGTTTACAATGTTATCTTTTGATTTATAATTGTCGATTATTATTTATTTATATTTTTAATGCTATTCGATATTTTTAGTAAATAGTTTAATATATTTATTTTTTGGCCGGACCTAAAATAATTTCTTGGTTACACCACTGCAAACAAGATAGACTTCCCAGTTCTCTCTTTATTTTCATTCCTTTTATCTTCTTTGTGGTGCTGATTCTTCTTTTTATCCTTTTATTAAGTGGGTTCTCCACTCCCTACCTTATCGACTGGTCGTCTTTGGAGGCTAGGGAGTCTCTGTAAATTAAAATCTTGGCCCATGCAAGAAAATAAAAAAAAAAAAATCACAAATAAATGAATAATAGCCCCCTTTATAGCACTCGACAACTGCCGTCTACCGGCCTTGTTCCAGAATGTTGTCAAGAAAGTATGAAGAGAAGATAAGCTACAGGTCTTTTGAGTATGACGTGTCAGACACGTGTTCTCTTTAGAGTCCGGACAGCTATTATACCATGTCTGTTTTTTAGTAAAGATTTTTATCTCCACTTAAATGACTTAAATGATCCAAGTCAAATAAATAAATAAGATCTTAGATAATACTTTCTCTTTCTCAGGTGTTTATTTTAAGGTGGTGCGATCTTAATTATAGGAATACTTTTTATAAATAGATCTTGTATTATAAAAGTCTTTCTTATAATTAGAATGCCAGGAAGTAATCTTAACTAATAAATTTTTTTAATTTTTTTTATAAGGTACTTATTTGTTCGTAATGAGCATTAATAATTTTTTTTTTTATGTTTGTCTATAATTAATAAGGGTAGTAAGTGAGAATAATAATTAATATGACATTAAAATTTGATGCAATTAATAGAAATAATATTAGAAATTACTTAGATTTTAAGATAAATTTATTAATTTTAACTACTTTTATTAGTTTTGGAAAAAGTTAGTGGGTACTTTATACCAAAGACTAAAGTGAATAGGACAGTAAGGGAAATTAAATAGGGACATGTTTTTTAACCGTTTTTTCATATATGGCAAAACAGGTTCTTTTTCGCCAACGGCCAAATAGGTTTCTTCCCCCGGAACTCAATTGAAATCTGCGTGGAAGCTACCGAAACAATAAAAAACAATTAACTTGTACTGGAGACTACTTTTGTCAACATATATAATCGAAATATCAACATGATTCCTTTTCCTCACGCTACACCATATATGAGTTCATGCCCCAACTTGCTTGCTTGGCTTTTGGTTTAAGCACAGAAGAATAAACTGTTCCCCAAGAACAGAAGAACCCAGCACCACCAGGAGGGGAATTAGATAGAAGAGGCATATGGTAAGATCTAAGAACTATTTTGATGCTGATTATTTGATGTTAATTGCTCCATTCACATTATTGTCCTGTCCCCTGATTTCAATGATGAGAACTGTTTCCACAGTCTCATATTCAATAAATATCCCCGTGTGTCTTTTTCTATTATTTAATTAACCTTTTAAAAAATTCGGGGTTCCAAAAGCTAGCGAAAGGGGATTTGGGAAAACCCCTTAAGTTGTTTATATGGTTATGAGGCTCTGAATGGAAACAAGTTTGATTCTGTAGGCAAGTTTTCTTGCTGTTCTAGGTGTTTCTTTTCAAATCTTTATCTTCTCTTGGTGAAGGTCGAAGCGGCCAAAGTTTGGATCTTTATTCTTTTCTACTTGAAGGGAGTGATTTTGGAGTTCGAAATACGATGGATTCGTTGTAATCTCAGAGAGATCTGAGTGGGAAAAGGACTTCTGGTTAACAATGGAACCGCCTAAGGGATTATGGGCTTCATTGTGGAACTTTATTCGCTTTCTTCCTTACTTCATCGGACTTCTGCTTCTGGGCATAATTAAAGGTGGGTGTCAATTTTTTTTGAGAGTTTCAATTTTTTGAGGAAGATCATAAATTTGATGGCCATTCTGTGATGGCCCATCTATGCATAGTATTTTTTCATAGTTGTCCTTTTTTAAGCATAATTATTCATTTGGCTGTGATTTTTCTTTCTTTCTTCTGTCCACACACCAACGGTGGGTTGAATTCTGCGTTATCCTCAAGTGCCTTTTTTTTTTTTTTTTAGACACGTATCTATTCTGACTAAAATTCAATTTAATTACTTTAATGATAAAATAAGAAACGTCAATAAATCTTACAGAGGGGAAAAGAATACTTGAATTTGGTCAGTACCATTTCCTATGGTCAATCTTAGAAACCGACAAAAAACCCGTTTGTTTGAATGATCTAAGTATAAACTGTTTACAATCTTCACCTTTCAAAGTATGATTTTACCGTTTCCATCATATATGTTATAATAGATGCTCAATATATCATGCATGCTATATCAAAATAGAGTAAATGTTAAAACTACACTACTTTTATGTCAGGTATCATTTTTTGCCCATTGATATGCTTAATAATCACCATTGGGAACTCTGCTATCATTATTGGTCTCTGGGCAGCGCACAGTATTTGGACATATTCCTGTGTAGTGAGGTGCTTCTCTTATCTGCAACTCCTTCAAGTTTTTGCTCATTGATATAATGTTTTTATTGTAATTGTAATTATTGTTTCTTATATTGACTTCCTTAATGGACAGAGCTAAGCAATTTGGGCCATTTCTGAAGTTTGCTATCTGCATATGTGTACTTCCTGTGCTATTGATTTTGTGGCCTGTGGTTGGCATACTTGGGAGTTTCATCGGCGGGGCGGCGTATGGGTATTTCCAACCGATGATGGCGACTTTTGAAGCTGTTGGGGAAGGAAAGAGTGACACGTTTTACCATTGCATTTTTGTATGTCTCAGAATTGTAGTTCTTGAAGTGTTTGTTATAAATCAGTTCTTTTCTGTTGTAATGCGCTACATGTTCTTTACTGCAATATGCAGGATGGTACGTGGAGCACAGTAAAAGGGAGCTTTAACGTTGTTACGGATGTAAAAGATGTGTGTTTCTTCTCGTATTTCTCGATTATGGATGACTTGAGACAGAAGGGGCCTCCAGACGTGAAATATCTCGAGATCAGGTTTTATTGTGTGCCTCACCAACTTTCTTTGTTGATATATTTGTATGCCTCTGATGAAAGTATTACTCTAACTACCAAACTAACATGTGCAGTAAAGCACATCCTTTATAACATCTTCAAGAATGACATTCACCAACAACTTGTCAAGAGTATTGTTGCAAATGACAATTCTTTTATGATATGCCTTCTGTTGCAATTCCTATTAAGATATGCAGTCAGAAAAAGAAGTAGTCAAACTTATATAATCATCATGTTTTTATTCTAGTAAATGTTTTTTCCTTTTGTTTTGGCAAAAGTCTCTTTTAAGATTTTAATGAGATTTCTTTTTCTCTGTTTAATTGCACAGACTGTTTCATCTTCCTGGTGCTATTATAGCAGGAGTGCTTGGTGTCCTAGTTGATGGGCTTGTGATATCAATTGTGGCACTCTGCAAAGGCCCTTACATGCTTTTCAAAGGATGGAAACGTTTGTTTCATGACCTCATAGGCCGCGAAGGACCTTTCTTGGAGACAATATGCGTGCCCTTCGCCGGTCTTGCTATTCTTCTGTGGCCTCTGGCTGTTATTGGGTCAGTTTTGGCATCCATGTTAGCCAGTATCTTCCTCGGTGCCTATGCAGGGATAGTTGCTTATCAGGTAAATCCCTTATCTTTTAATTGGAGATCATTTCTCCTGTAATGGTTTGCTAAGCCAAAATGCTTGAACATATGATATCTATGTTGCTGCTAAACACCTCAGATACGAAGCCATGTACCTTATCTTGATTCAAGAGTGCTTTTTAAAATGTTATTTTGTTCCCTGAATACAGGAGTCTTCTATCTTATTTGGGTTCCGGTACATTATTGCGGCTATGTCAATTTATGATGAATACAGCAGTGATATTCTTGACATGCCAGAAGGATCCTGCTTCCCCAGGTTTTATTCTGCTCCCTAAAATTTACTGTTGTGACGTGTTTAATTCTCTTGTGTGTTTTCTTACAAGCTTGATATTTTGATAGGCCTCAATATCGAAGAAAGAGTAGTGAGTCGACAAAATCAACTTCTCGTGCACCTTCCTTCTCAAAACCGAACTCCTTCAAAAAGACTTATACTCGCAGTCCTTCACTGAAAAATACTATTGGAGAACTAAAACCACTTGAGGTATTCTTTGTAGCACAATGTGTCCAAGTATTGGTGACTGACAATTCATTTCCTCTGTTACTGCAAACTCATATCTGTACTAAATGAAAATTGTTCATGACTTGTGTGTGTAGCTATTAGATGGGTTGTTTAGAGAATGTCATGATGTTGGAGAAAGAATGGTTTCAGAAGGATTAATCACGCGTCAGGACATTGAAGAAGCCAAGTCTGGTAAAGGAAGTAAAGTTATCGGTATTGGTTTTCCAGCATATTGCCTTCTTCAGGCACTAATTCGCTCTGCGAAAGCGAATTCCACTGGTATTTTAATAAGTAAGTGAAATATGAAAACTTGGGGGCAGTGGTAATTCTCTTTTTCTTCTCTCCTTGTCTGATTTTTCTCTTTGCCATGTCCATTTTGCTTCTGTTGATGCAGATGATGATACTGAACTATCTTCCACAAACAGGCCATCTGAGACATTCTTTGATTGGTTCCTTAATCCTCTTTTGATCATTAAAGAACAAATCAAAGCAGAGAATCTCTCCCCCTCGGAAGAGGATTACCTCGGTAAGTTAGTTCTCTGGAGTGGTGATCTCGAGAGAATGAAAAGTTCGAGTGTTGGACTGGCCCCTGAAACCGAGCGGAAGCGTGCTGAACTCAATGGATTGGCTAGAAGGTGCTAATCAGACCAAAAACTAATGGGAAAAAAAATATGTTTAACTTTTAACACTTTCTCTGTGGCTTTCTGGTCTGACATTTCTGTTGAATTTATGTGTCAGGCTCCAAGGGATCATGAAATCCATGTCAAGGTTCCCAACATTCCGGCGACGGTTTGATTATCTGGTGAAAAAGTTGTCTGATGATCTTGCTGAGAAGCAGGGAAGCTTATTCAATTTCCAGGTCAAAGAGTGCATTTGGTCGGATGGTTAATCTTAATTCTTTTAAGGGCAAAAGGAGTAACGGGTCTGATCAAGAAGAGTCAGTACATGTTGAAAGAGACGTTGAAATTTCTTGACAGCCAATTTCTTGTTTGACAATTTGATCTATAATCTTAAAAGCATCAAATACGGTGTAGTGATAAATGTATGTAGTCTTTATTCTCCATCCATTTTTGCTTTCCAAGTGTCATCTGACACTGTTTGGTTTGTTATCCGCCCAAACTTTTCCAGAATCATGGCTTTGACAGTTCAAACTCAATATCAATACGAATGAATGCATAACATAACCAAAAAGAAAATGCAATCACATTTGATTCTATCAAGAGCAACCAAACCAGAAAAGCCTCTGAAACAGCGGATTTCATTAAGGGCATAATAATAATGCAATGAGAGGTTCAATGAAATGTATACTATTATATTTTAGATTATTAGTGTAATATTTGTCCATTTACTCATCTGGATGAAAGAGAACAAGAATAAGCCGTCATACTAAGCCCATAACCCGTAATTACAGGGCACGTCGTTGGTGTTTGTTGTCCTGATCAAATGTGCAATTCCCGCCAAATTTCAATTATGTTCATGAAATAATCAGACTCAGTCAAATAACCGCCTAGCACTTCCCAGCTTCACCTCGATCTGTAACCACCCACTACTCCATTTCTCTCCCCAACTTCACCACTTTCCATCTCTATATATACACATAAATCAACCAAAACCAACATAAATTCTCCTTCTTCAAAACTTAATCTCTGCAATATTCCCTCTTGAATTCTCTCAAGCACTGGAATGGCCTTTTCATCTTCCTCTTGCTCTGTGCTGCTAATCTTGACCACAGTACTGTACTGTGCGTCTGGTTTTGAGTTCCAAGTGGGAGGATCAAAAGGGTGGGTGGTCCCACCTGCCAATGACACCAACATATACCTAGAATGGGCTTCACACAATAGGTTTCAAGTTGGTGATTCTATACGTAAGTCCTTTTCCTCTTCTTCTTCTTCTTCATCGCTATAAAACATTTAGTTTCATGGTTTATGTTACTGTGGTGGTGTAGGGTTTAAGTACCAGAAGGACTCGGTGATGGAGGTGGATGAAGAAGGCTACAAGAACTGCAATTCCAGTCTCCCAATCATGTTCTCCAACAATGGGAACACACTGTTCACCTTCCACCATGCGGGCTCTTTCTATTTCATTAGTGGTGCCTCTGGGCATTGCCAGAAAGGTCAGAAGATGATTGTGAGGGTGCTCTCTAACGACGACGACGACAACAAAGACGACTCTCTTCCTGATCAGGATCACAATCATAATAACTCTTCTTCTGCTTTCCCTCCACTAGTTTCGCTGATCGTCTCCCACATTGTCTTCTTTGTGGCTTCTTTTGTTATTTGAATTCTTAGGTCCTGTGTTTAGGTTTGGCTTGGACTGCTCTGAGTTTTTTCTCTTGTTATTATCTTCGCTTTTATGGGTCTTAGAAGAGTAAGACTGGATATTTATTTGATTGTATTGCACGGTACTATTTATGCATTTTATTATGGTTTATCAATATCGCTTTGCCTCTGTTAGCATTTTGTTTCTTTTATGAACTAAACTCGATTTCATTTGTTGTTAATCAAAGCATAAACGTTTCATAATTCTGTGGGGATCGAAAATGTACGGTTTTGGATTATATGCGACACTTGTGAAATAGCTACAGGTGATCTCCAAAGGTGTTTTTGGCCAAGAAAATTAATGACATTTATTTATTTCACTAATCAAGTATCCCAAATAGTTTCTATGGTGGACTATAATGGGGCGAATCCAAAGTCCTGTAAATTTATTGACAAAGCAAGAAATGAAGTTTATGACAATCGATGACAAGGGCAAAAGTTGCAAAAGGCTTCTTCCACTCTAATATTTATGGAGAAGTACATCCTCTAATGACTCTAACATTTTTTTTTCTTTTTTCATTATCCCTCATGAGCTTATCTGTCTGTTGGTTGGGAAGATGAGAGGAAAGTTAAACTAGTATTATGACTTTTCAGATTAATTAGATAGATATGATTTAAAGATTATGAGAAATGATAAAAAATCTATAATAAGATAAACCTGATCCAACATTTACACGTCACTGTGATATCTTATTATAGAAATAAACCGAATGTCCTAAATGTGAACCAAAACTAATTTCAGCCCAATTAAAGCATGCAATCCAGTGGCCCAAATGAAAGTGTGTTATCCAAAACGGAAATTTATTTTGACTAACATTAATTTTTATTCGGGTATTTTTTTTATTTTTTCCCCAGAGATTTTATTAGGGTATTTCGTCACAACTCACAAGTTCACCACTTAAATTAAATGAATTGAAAAGCAGCGGGCAATATTGGAGCACGTCAATCAACGGGCGTTCAAGCATTTTCCCACGTAAAATAAGAATTAGCCTCTAATGTGGGGTCTCATTTCCCAAAATACCCCCATTTATTTCCCTAATTCCTACCAAAGATCATTTTTGATTTCTCTTCATCCGTAACCATCTTAATTTACATCCGACTTGTGCCCCCCACAAGCATCGTCTCTTCTTTCTCTATTCCCTCCCTTGCTGACAACAATGGCGACGAGTTTGTTCAGGAGGTCAGTGTCTAGGGTTTCATCATCGCCGGCGTTCAAGTTGTTGAACGCTCGTGCGCACGCCTCCGAACCGCAAGCCCAGCAGGTGGAGCCCACCGCTCGCGACTCCTCCCTCTCAAGACCTTTCAAATCTACCGATGGAGCCCTGATTATCCTTCTAAGCCTCAGCTTCAGGAGTACCAGATCAATCTTCGTGAGTGTGGGCCCATGGTCCTCGACGCCTTGATCAAAATCAAGAACGAGATCGATCCCACCCTCACTTTCCGCAGGTCCTGCCGGGAGGGAATCTGCGGCTCCTGCGCCATGAACATGGATGGCTGCAATGGCTTGGCTTGCTTGACCAAGATCCCTACGGGCTCTGATACCACGATCACTCCTTTGCCTCATATGTTCGTCATCAAGGATCTCGTCGTGGATATGACCAATTTCTACAATCAGTACAAGAGTATTGAACCCTGGTTGAAGAGGAAGAACCCACCCCCTGTCCCTGGTAAGGAGGTACCTCAGAGCAAGAAGGATAGGGCTAAGCTCGATGGGATGTACGAATGCATATTGTGTGCGTGCTGTAGCACATCCTGCCCTAGCTACTGGTGGAACCCCGAGTCGTATCTGGGCCCCGCAGCTCTGCTCCATGCTAATAGGTAATACGTGTTTAAGTATCTTCAACCTTTGTCAAGTACTTGTGCAACTGACTATTTCAATAACTGCTTTTTATTTATTTGATTTCTTCAATATGAAATTGAGTCTGACTTGTGGTTCTTTAACGTGTGTGTATAAATTAGCTGGGGAATTTATTAATTTTACTTATGTCATGAGAAAAATTTGAAGTGTTTGTGGTTTCACAAATGAGCTTTTTTTTTTTTTTTTTTTTTTTTTAATGGAAAAGGATTTTATTAAACTAAGATATGTACACAACGAGTAAATGGAAATTTCACAAACAGGCTTTTAAGCAGTCAATTATGATACATGTTCTTCCTTGGCAAACATTTTAAATTTCTGTTCTTGATGATGTGGTCTGGACTTCAGAAAGAATACAATTTCTGTTCTTGTTCCTATGCCCCTTCTAATTGATTGCCTGCGCATTTGAGTAAAAGCTATGTAAATTTTGGGACCTTGGTCTTGTACATTGTTTTTTATCTAGTGACATTTCTGATATCTCTCCATTAAAAATGGTATGGTTAATTCTTTTCGTTGAATTTATTGTAGGTGGATAAGCGACAGTCGTGATGAGTACACTAAGGAGCGATTAGAGGCCATTAACGATGAATTCAAGCTCTATCGCTGCCACACCATAATGAACTGCGCCCGTGCCTGTCCAAAGGGCTTGAATCCTGGAAAGGAAATCCAACATATCAAAAAACTTGAGATGGGATTGGCCAGGAGTTGAGATTCTATTGTTAGAAGTATGATGGTGTGTGCAATGGATAATTGATTTCCATTCAATGTGGGGATGATACAGTTTGATTGTCAATAAAACCTGCTCAAGTATTTTTGAGACTGTTTTGTGTAAAATTGGGAATTTTAAGCATATGTTACCCATGTCTTTGAAATAAATGTTGATAGAGAATCCTTTCTCATGAACTGACTGGAGTCATTCTGCTTAGAAGCTTTCCGCTCCTGAGGTTAAAAAGCTGTGCTTGCATCTCAATTTGTCTATAACTCGCGATAGTTAAATTTATTTAATTTATTTGACCCACCGTTTATAAAGATACGAGTGTCGGTATGGGAGCACCTGGATGTTAAAACATTTCAGGGTGCTGATTCTGCAGCCAATGCATCGCATGCGACGATCATATTTCTGTTCTAGGGCTAGAGGATTGATCGTTTTATTGCTTGAAACTAACACATGGTCGTTTTATTGCTTGAAACTAACACATGGACATGAACTCACGCATCCTCGTTCTGTTCCCAATCTTATGATGTTTGCTGACAGAAGAAGCCCAATCAAGGTCGTGTTGCAGCAACCTTCATAACTTAATAGTATCAAGTGGAGGAAGACTCATACGTGAGTGGTTATCATTTTGTAATTGTCTTTCAATTATTGTGTTTGCCCCCATCTGTAGAACATTTTGTGGAATCAGGGCCGAGCCTGAAGAGCTACTTTTTGTGTGTTCATTAAAAAAGCTGGGTGGATATGGACAATGGGGATTAGCTTCATAGAATTGTCATGAGGGACCTTCAACGTAATTAAGGTAATAAAGTAACTAAAATCAGAAAGTGTGTATTGACACAGTTATGAAATGATCATTACATCTATTCCCGGCTTACATTGAATTATTGCAATGTGAAATCGATGTAATGATTTTACAGAGAAGAGATGCTTTAAATACGTAATAGAAGCCATGACTGAGGCGTTAAGGCTGTCCCTATTATGTTGTGCATAATCCTGCAAACCACAACCAAGGAAACACGACATAATCTTGAGCTGTTCTAATAATTCCAATCATCAGGTTACTAACGATGAGGCCAAAGCAGATGTTGGAAGTAGCTTGGTTTATGGCTTTCATGATTTTATTTGATCGAGGGACTAATGTTGTTGGAAGAACTCGATTTCCCAATCTCAGGATTCCTCTGGGCACCGAACCGCCTCAATTTGTGACCATAACAGGTAACGAAGTGAGGGGAGGGGAAAAAAATGCAAGGCTATAAATTGAAGTAACAATTTCAGATCACGTTCTTTCAGCTTGACTAGTAGTAATGGTTGTGCAGGATGTAACAATGACTGCGACAAGGCTTGTTGCAACTGCGACATCAGACGACATCCACCACTATGCATCCAATGCTGTCGAGAAGATCCTTGAAACGTACTTGGAACGTACCCCTGCGTCACTCAATTTTAATTTGGGTTAAGTAGCAAATGCACCCTGAAAGTATACGTTTAGGAGCAATGTTGTCCTGGAAGTTTTTTCAAGTTCAATGTCGCTTAGAAGTCTAAAAACGTAACAATACTATCCTTTTCTGTTAAAAAAAACTAATATTCACCATAAAAATTGACGTTGACTGTTAATTTTTTAACGGAAAAGAGCAATATTGCTACATTTTTAAACTTCCAGGACAACATTGAGACAAAAAAAAACTTTCAAGGTAACATAGCCCTTAGACGTATACTTCCAAGACAGATTTGTTACTTAATCCATTTTAATTTTGATGAAACTGCTATTTATCCTGACATAATTATTATATCTACCTTTGGTCCTTCCTCGGAAATTTAATTTGTTGTGTAATTTGCATCATGAACAAAAATTTTAATAGCAATAAATTCACTTTGTTGCTACGAGGAAGAAGTGTATGTCATTAAACTAATTATGAGCTAGCTGTGCAGCTTAGACCAACTCGTACTTCGGTCGTCTTTTGATTCCAGCCCTTAAACTCATAATACATAAACAAAATTCAAAGACCCCTCTAATTCATATCACTCGCCCAAAACAGCGTTCCAAATTCTTCGATTACCTATTATAACCCACAGAAAAGTAAAATTTTCCAGATGCTGTACCGCTGGTGATCCAATCAAACTCTAAAACACACTATGCAATAAAACCACACTAATTTATGAATTTATCGATTATTGCATCTACTCAAGCTAAATCATTGGCAAAAAATATAACGCTTTATCATGCATTTCGTATCTAAATCCGTGCTATCTCTCTCTATTTTTTTTTTTTTTTTGTAAACATCGTGATTGTCTGTTCACTCACTAAACATAGACATCTGTATTAAAACGTGTCCATGGCGTATTTCTTCATCATCTTCCAATCCACAAACCAAAACATTGACTGCCATGGAGCTCTAAGCAACATCTTACGCAATGAAGTTGACTTCTTATTACAGCACCCAGAAAAATCCTAATTATAATTATCAGGTATTAACTCATCAACAATACAAAATTGCACGCGACCTTGAGTTGGCGCATCTGTATTGTTCTGGATATTACATCCATGACCTATTCCATGAACTAGCCTGAAAGCTAGTTCTTTCCATGATAACTTGAATTGAGAGGTAAATGTGCAGAAACTATATTCTCCTCGACAAACCAAGAAAAACAGCGGCTGATGAAATCTGCACCTTAAGATCAGCAATATCCACATCGTGCCCACCTTCAACTAGGCCCCACTTATCTATCTGGAAGGGGAGGAAAAAGAGAATGATGGCTGTGTTATTTGTCAAAAGATCAAGAATAGATGTAAAGCTCGGTGCTTCGATTTGTAAGAACAGGTTACAGACAGAATAACAAAACAGGTGATTATGTAATGAGGGGAGAGAATAATCAAGTAGGAACCTGCAAATCTTCTTCTAGTCTAATAAGTTCAATTGCTTCCTCAATTTGCAATCTCCCACGAACTAAAGCAATAGCAATAATTAAGGAGTGAGCTGCTGATGCGATGGCATCAATTGAAGCCAATTCACAATCATCTGTTCCCTTTAGAAGGTTCTCTACAGCCTTAGAGAGACCATTATCCTGCTTTCCACCAAAAAAGCTGGAGTAGACAATAGGTTTGCAGCCAAATTCCAACTCCACCCAATGAAGCAGGGGATCAATTTTCTCCACTTGGCCATCTGCAAAGATCAAAGATTTAGTGCATGTTTGGAATACAACCAAACCATGGTTTCAGAAACTGAGACAAAACTCCTCTCGCATACTTACCTCGTAAATCGTAAAAGCACTTATAAAAAGCTAAAACAAACAAGCACTAAAGTCAGTATTGGTCGGTGTGCATGAGCAAGTGAGTGTGTGTGTGTGTGTGTCTCCCTTAAATTCCATGCTAATTATTAAAGCATTAATTGACATGCTTCTTAAACCAAATGCCTTTGTTCTATGAGAAAATAAAAGAAATAAATGTTTGATAATCACTTCAGATACAGCAAGGATCTTGATAGGAATCCTTTACAACCCAAAAGTTACCTCATGAGGTTGTTAGATAGTATAAATCCTACATTAGAATCTCATACTTGCTGAACTCAAGTTCCATATTTTATCATTGGTTCCCAACATTCCACCACAGTGCCCAAGTAGGCTGGCTTTGCATTAGCTTTCTAACCTGGGCTAACACTAGAGTCACTACCTGAGTTGCAATATTGCAACTACCGCAAAGTGGAACACTTTGAAACCAATTTACAGGAACTTTCAAGAAAACCACACCCAACACTTGTTACCAACCTAGAGAATCTAAGGTCTATAATGTCCATACTAGAATCCATAATTCCAATGCGGGAATCAAGTCCCATGCCTATAAATAAGATTACAAGATTTATTCTTAATGAAACTTTTATGGACTCGTTGATGAGTTCCTTAGACTCGCTAATATAGCAAATCTATTACGCCTCTACTGCAGTTTTCCAATATTGAAAAAACTTGCAATAAATTTTATATTGAAAAAGAATAATATCAATACGTACAAGGTGAAAGCACAATATATTCGAGTAACCCGTGAAGAGGAAGCACAAGCTCATTCAATTCAAAAGAACACAATATTATTCTTCTCTTGTGCTAATCTTATAACTTATGATGATTCTCTTTATTCACTCAGCATATACTCCCATCAGGCAATCGTATACTTCGCTATTTGTGGTCTGAATGAAAAGATATATCAACTAACAGCATACCAAGGACATTGCTTGTAAGATCACTATCACCAGGAGCACGACAAAAGACTAGATCTTGGTTGAATTTCATCATCAAATTCTCAATGATTTTGGTCCGAGTGACAGGAACTCTTTCCAGGGCCGTACAAGCAAGCTTCATAAGAGGCATCGTGAAAGGTCTTATGCCATCTATTTGCTGCAATTAGTCAAATTTAATCTGAGTCCACTCCTAACTTGCCATAACATAAAAAGGCAGCCCAAGGCTCCCATCAGCCAGACAAAATATAAAATATCAAATACAAAAGACTTGGATAACGATTTAAAGGGGAACGTTCATATGGAAGGGGTGAGGGATGTACTTTCAACCCAAAAATCGTGAGGTCTAGAGACTGATCTAGCTAAAAGAGTAGAGCTCCTGAAACGATTAGTCACCCTATTTCAAGCAAAAGATCCTCTGATGCCAATAATTTGCAACTAATTAGAGATAAGCTCTACCATAATTGCAGCTTGTGTAAGAAATTATATTGCAAAATGTTTACTAAATAGATATAACACGAGGAGGCGTCGTGCTAACTCTTATGATTAATTAAGGCAACAGGAACTGATCAGCTAATACAAGTTCGGGCTTGCTTGTCAGGATATAAATTTATTTTTAAGAAAGAAACACAAAGCTTTGAGATGTTTTTAGTAAAGAAGAATTTTGAAGCATCAATTACAGGGTTCTGCAAGCATTTGGGAATGTGTCTAATCTAGACTCACTTTCAGCTGTTGTAATTACTGTGACTCTGTAAAACATGTCCAAAACCTGTTCCAAGGACTAGTTATTGGCAGTAGCTAGTGTATACTATGCAACATTACTTCTGCAATAGCTTCAAAGTTTCATATGAGACCAACTTCTTTTGAAAAGGGAAAAAAATATCAGGAAGAGAAAGTGAAAGGAAGTTGCATAGAGCTAAACCTAGAAAGGAACTGACCCGGGACATAAGCATACCTGATATTCCCATTCAGCAGCTATGGCCTTAGCAAGAGCAAGAGTCGGGAGTTTCAGAGGCCTCTTGGAAGGCGTCTTGAGAGTTCTATAATCCAGTACCACCGTCCAACCATTCCCATCATCTGCCTCCCTCGTAGTTACCTGCTTGTAGAACCGCTTTCCCACAATCGACCCCGTCATGAACGACATGGGCATAGTCACTGAAGAAGACGATGCATCTCGCTTGCGATTAGAATTTGGTCCCTTGACGTATATGCTATCCTCTTTCTTTTCATTGCCCCCGTCCGAGGAAAAGGCGAAGGACGATGATGGACCCTCCGACTGAGGCTGTTCGACGGTGGCCACGGAACTGAATTTGCGAATGGAGTAAGCTGAGAACGCAGTGAGAAAATTCGGATTTTTTATTGTCTTGATGGATTTTCCTATGAGTGAATTAGCCATCTCCTCTCTGGTTTCTCAATAAGATTTGCAGAGAAAACTCTTACGGTTGGAGATTTGGAGTCAGATGAACAATAGAGTACCGAGTCGCAGAGTCAGAGGGCAAGAAGCCTGGGTCACAGAAGAAAAATCAGAAGAGAAATGAGCGTGATGGACCATTTGAGGCCCATCATCAAGTCTAGTGAAGCTCACTGGGCTACTGTTCTTCGATCCATCATTCTCTCTTCTCTCTGGTCTCTCTGAAAATTTTGCAGAAAAAGTTTGTTGCAGTGAGTAGTGGAAGGCGACAGCAAGCCGCGGCCAGCAAAGGAGAAAGATAAGAGAAATTACTGTGATGGGCCACATGTGGCCCATCATTAACTCTAGTTGAGCCCACTTGGCTAGTGTTATGAGTAAGTTTTTTGCTAATCCATGTTAATGGAAAGCCAGCTATTTTAATTACTGAATTAAAAAGGCACATTCTTGCAAATGATTCCATATTTAGTTATTTACGTTATAAATTTATAAATAAAAGAAAAACATGTCATAAAGAGCACATTCTTGCAAATGATTCCATATTTAGTTGACAATTTTTGTTCGGTTGGTTGCTAAATTCTTCAACTAAACGTCAATAACTGTACCCTTTTTTTATAAAAATAAAAATAAAAATGATAAGGGATACGATATGATCTCTTTGATCTCTTTTTTTTTTTTTTTTTTTTTTTTTTTTTTTTTTTTTTTTTTTTATTTAAAATCTGATTAAAATCACATATTTTTCATGTTTGGGACTGTAGTGGGCGTGCTTTAAAAAATTATTATCTATTATATCTACTGTCTTTATTTGGCAAAAAAAAAAAAAAAAAAAAAAAAAAAATTATATTGACTTCATGTATTAGGGATAAATTCCGTGCTTAATTTTTTCCCACTTTTTCAAGGCAAACGGCCAAATAATGAGGCAGGCAAAAAAAATCTGTTGTGGATTATGAATAAAAGTCCAACATGTCTACCTTTAAAAGGTGGGGCCTAAAATCATATAAATGCAGCTCATTAATTAGCAACAAATATGATGATAGACACAAAGATGAGAGAGAGAGAGAGAGAAAATTAAGAACACCTAGAGCCCGGAAGCAAAGGCGGATGCAGGTATTGGAGAAGGGGGGCACAAATTTCCTTTTTTTTTTTTAAAGAAAAAAAGCCCTTTTACGCCTTCCGTCCGGCTCACTCTTCTTCTTCCTCTATTTTGACCTAACGAGACACGACCCAGGAGGACAAGACACAGTCGGACACCTTGGACCCAGAAGCTCACTCTGCTCCTTCATCCTTCCATTATTGCCACCTACCGCCGTCGTCCTTTGGCAATCTTGGACGAAAAGGGGTGATACCATTTTCACGCAATCTTGGACGCTAGTTTCGGCTAAAATCAGGTAGGCAATAGTTTGCATTCTCCAATATACTAAAAAATTACTTGCTCTGGTTCGGTTACCGTAACGCATTTGGCAAGATTGAGCTTAGTAGTCATACTATTGAGTTTGATTATTGCTTTTAATCCTTATTTACAATAACATCAGTTGATTCTTTTAACACAGTAATTCTCGCTTAGTTTAAGTCTTGAGTAGAAACTAAAACTTGGCTGTTTTGTGCCCTCTACTGAGGGAATTAAGCGTGGTTGGTTGCAACTGGATTTTGTTTGACATTTAGAAAGAATATATTCTGTCACCTACTATGAAGAACTAGGCATGGTTTATGTCTTGAAGAAATAATCCAGTCTGCATTAATTTCTGGATCAGAAAATCAGTAGCCCAAATTTTGCATTCCCCAACTAGGAAGCAGCATCTTATCTTCATGTCCTTTTCTGAAACCATTTCGATTCCTTGTGGTCCCCTGCCCTTCCCTGTTGCACTTAGTACTTTTGATGTTATGAAGTTTGAATTATTTGGATAACACTAATTAATGTTCGGAGTGTCTACTATTTAATTTTGTGAAGTCGGCTTATTTTTATTAAAAAAGGAGTTGGAATTATGTGATACCCTGGTGGCCATAATATCCTGTGGGGGTGAGAAAATATTCAGATCAGACTACTCAAATTTTTGTTATTTCATAATATTATAGGTGTCTCAACTTTATTTATCAGTATGCTATGCTTTTAGCTCTTATGTAAAGAATACCTGTGTAGTAATACCGATTGTTCTGTTTCCTTGTCCCTAGAGGATTTAATTCTTAAAGTACTCTTGATAACCACTTGATTGTTACTAATTTGCACTCTTGAAGACACTTGATGAGTTGATACTTTTTATTAGATATTATAATTGTGATCAACGTTGTGTAAGCTGTTTTATATTGAATTTTCATAGCGTTTACTGTGTGTGATTACCCTTTTATTAAATGATACTTTTCTTAAGGACTTTCAAATGTTATCATTCCAATTATGCTACTTGGGGTTTGACTTGTATAGTGAGTGGTGGTGCTCTTAATTAGTTTTTGATAATTTTTTTCCTACTTGCTGGAAATTATTGAACTGTGATGCATTATTCATTAGTATTTATGGCCAACTCTTTGTTATATATGGTGAATAGGCTGAAAACTGGAACATCGACTTAACTGGATATTTTATCTACTAACTTTCATTCATAATATTTTTATGACTGAATGAAATGTTTTATCTACTAACTTTCATTCATAATATTTTATTCCCACCCCCATACTTTTGTCCATTCTATTTTTTAACTCCGCCTATGTTTCATTGTGTTGGTTAGTTAATTGTGTTTAGGATCGGTTTGATTCATTTTTGTTATTTGCCATTTTTTAGGATGGAAGATATTTAGATTCTTTTTTTTACAAAGTCAAGTGGTAGTGGAACTAAACGTTCTCGATCAGAATCTTGATTTATTGATTTAACTCAAGATGAGTGTGCTACTCCCTCAAATCAGAACAAACCAACAATAGAAGGTCCACCGAATTTGTATGTTCCTGATCTAGGTAAAAGACTTCCTATTATGACAGTTGCAAAGAGTGCTCAAGAAAGGGAAATGATTCGAAGAATTTATCTAATGAATGGTCCTTATCAACCAAAACTTGACAACTTTCCTCAATCCTTAATTGGGCGTAAAATGCGTAGATTTAATCCTCAATGGTACAATGAGTTTGGCACTTGGTTGGAGTATAGTAAATCAAAAGATGCTGTATTTTGTTTGCATTGTTATCTATTTAATTGTAAGAGGTGGTCATGATTCATTTGTGAGTGAAGGATTTAACAATTGGAGGGGAAAGGACGGCTTCTTAAACATGTTGGGAAAGTTGGAAGCATTTGTAACTTGTGCTTCAGTGCTGCCAAAGATTTGATGAATCAAAATCAACATATTGACATTGTTATGTCTAACATTTCTGACAAAGCCAAACATGATTATCATATTCATCTGAATGGTTCTATTTGATGTATTTGATATCTCATACGACAAAGTTTGGCTTTTCGGGGACATGATGAGATAGATGCTTCAATGAATCAAGGAAATTTTGTGGAACTTGTAAAATTCCTTTGTGAAAGCAATGAGAAGGTAAATAATGTATCTTTGAATAATGCCCCAGAGAATCTCAAAATGATAGCTCCCAAAATTTAGAAAGATATTACTAATGTTGCTGCTAGTTTAGTTACTAGAGCTATTATTTCAGACATTGGTGATAATTTCTTTTCTATACTAGTTGATGAAGCTCGTGATATATCAATTAAAGAACAGATGGCCATTGTTTTGAGATATGTGAACTGCAACAGTGAAATTATTGAGCGTTTTCTTGGTCTTGTTCATGTCTCAGATACTACAGCGAGTTCACTTAAAGAAGCAATTAAGTTAATTTTTGCCAAAAATGGCTTAAGCTTGACAAAGATTCGTGGTCAGGGTTATGATGGCGCAAGCAATATGAGTGGTCAATTCAGTGGTTTGAAAAGCTTGATTTTAGTTGAAAATAATTCTATTTACTATGTTCTTTGTTTTGCACATCAACTTTAGTTAGCTCTAATAGCTTGTGCAAAAAAGGTTTATGCATTGACCAACTTCTTTAATTTTATACCATTGGTTGTAATGTAGTTGGTGTTTCTTCAAAAGAGCAGATATTTTGAGAGAAAAGCGGTTGGAAGAATTAGTTAAAAGTATTGCAAGCAATGATGTTCAATCGGGGAGAGGCTTGAATCAAGAAATGAGTTTGTCACGACCGGGGACACATGTTGGAGCTCACATTACCGATCATTGGTAAGTCTGTGTACATTGTTTGATCCTGTGCTTGATGTGCTAGAAATTATAAAAGATGATACAACCCTTATGCATGCAAAAAGGTCTGAAGCCTCTGGCCTTATGATACGTATGGAAACTTTTAAATTTGTATTACTTTTACACTTGATGAGTTGATTAAGGTCTTGGCAATAACGAATGAGTTGTCACAAGCACTTTAGAGAAAAGATCAAGATATTGTGAATGCTATAAGTCTTGTAAAAGTTTCAAAGGTGTTATTACATCGAAGATGAGAGATAATGGGTGGGATAATCTATTTGAAGACTTGAATTTTGTATAAAACATGATATAGATATCTCGATATGGAAAGTGTCTTGCAAGTACAAGGGAGAATAAACGTAGAGGACCAGTTACTCATCCGCATCACTTTAAGGTTGACATATTTTATGCGTGATAGATACTCAACTTCAAGAGTTGAATGATCGTTTTAGTGAAGTTAGTTCAAATTTCTTTGGAATGCATGGCATGTTTAAATTTGTGCAACTCTTTCTCGGCGTTTGACAAGAATAAGTTGTGTGAATTTTCCCACTATTATCCTTCAGATTTTGATTGGAATGATTTTGCCATGCTTGAATATCAGTTCGACACGTATATTGTTGATGTGCAATTTGATCCTGATTTTTTGAATTTGCAAGGAATAGTTGATCTTGCCAAGAGGATGGTTGACAAGGAAAAAACATATGGTGTATCCTTTAGTTTATTTACTTGTAAAGTTAGCATTAACTTTTTGCTGTAGTAAAGAACTCCATCTCGTGGAAAGAGCATTTTCGGCTATGAAATACATCAAGAGTGCACTTCGTAATAGGATAGGAGATTAATGGTTGAACGATTGCCTAGTGCCTTATATTGAAAAAGGATGTATTTGATAGAATTGATAATGAGGTAATTATGATAGAATTCCAAAAAATTAGACCTAGAAGAATGACATTGTAATTATTTTTATTGTAATATACTTGACCTTGTTTTTCCCTTTATATTTTTTTGTTTTTTTTAATGCATTTAAAATTTTGCTTAAAAAATTTTTTCGGGGGCAGTCCCCCACCAATGGTGCCCCCCTGCAATAATTTTCTGGGTCCACCACTGCCCGGAAGGTTGAGATTTTCCAGGGTTTGTGGAATCAGAAATCAGTATATTCCACTGGAAAGTAGAACCATTGACTCAAAGAGAAAGAAATGGAATGATGAATAAGGAGAATTATTGAATGTCCCAAATCAAGAGCATGAGACCTTCAAAATATTGTAGGACCATGGTTTAGACAAAAACATTGCTGGCCTCCTTTTTTTACTACCTCCAGTTCTAATTATAAAATATAGTTGACTTTATTTGGAGAGATTAAGGAAGTTAAATAAGTTACTTAATCATTTTATTGTTGTGTATTTTTAGATTATATATTAGTTTATTAGTCAAACTAATTACTTTCAAGAAAAAATAAAAATACTCTAAAATAATTTAATTAACTTCCTTAATTTCTCTAAAAAAAGTCAAATATGTCTTATAATTAGTAGGGGCTGGGAGACCCACGATGCCCGGCCCAAAGAATGAGACCCCTACCTAATGCCTTGACCCTCCCAATAAAAGCCCTGACCATTTTTGGGCTGAGCAAAGCGGGTTTCCCTTGCCCAAGTAGTGACGCCTTGCCCTACTCCTTGAAGATTTTAGTTCATAGTTCACAGAATTTCACTTTGGAGATAGATGAAGTATAATATAATAATTTTAAATAAAATAATATATGTAGAATAATATTTATTTAAATATATTTAATTTTCCGGGCAGGGCAGACCCCTTGCCTGATGCCAGGCCCTGCCCAAAACTGTCCAAATTTTTTCGGGCCACTTTTTTAGGACAGGGCTAGGCAATTTTTTGCTGGGCTTAGACGGGCGTACTGGGCACCATGCTCACCCCTAATAATTAGGACCGAGGGAGTATTATTTTTTGGTACATACATAAATAGCCCAAAATCATTCATGTATGACGACAATATTCCGTGGATATGATACACCAACATAATCCCTATGTAGGAAACTACTTACAAACAATGGAGGACTATCAAACACAACTCTTGTTTCCTCTTGCACAAAGCTAAAACTAGCAAGTGCATCGGTACAAGTACAAGAATTACCCTCTCTATATACATGTACAAATCTAACATTTGAAAACTTTTTCACAACCAAACTAATCTCTATCAGCAAGCTCGGACTAACATCTTCCTGTTGGAAATTATGCCCTAGGGGCAATTCATTGTACTTTGGATATTTAAGTTATTTAAAGTATTCTCTTTAGTTATCATTTTCGTTTGCATGTTCGTATTGATAAGCGCATCCCTGGATACATCTTATAGATTATCCTAAATGTCCGGTCGAGTCATCTACGCGGGAGCGAAGATGAGATAAGACCGATATGACTTTGATGAGGTATGGAGATACGAATCAAATTCATGGGCACTTGTAAGAGTATAAGGTCTTTGGGACCCACTATGAGAGAAAGTTTGTATGGATCTAGTCATAAGCTTATCTCATGTATAACCGCGTCACGACGCCCTATGACTGAGATCATCATGGATTCCTACATGATGAATCATCGTCTTTGACCTAGTCAAAAGTCACCTTTGGTCGGGTGATGATAAAGGCTAGGATCGGGATCGGTGGTTTTCATGCGGAGGGATGTGAATGGTCAAGATGGAATTTGTCCCTCACATTTGTAGAGATAATCTTTGGACCCCTCGATAAGTGAGTCTAAGAAATGTATGGCCATCTTGTGATGGAAAGGAGTTTCCATTTCACTTATTAGACTACTCGAGAATCGAGAAAGTAATGATCAAGAAAAGGAAGTTGACATTATCCATGCCTCATCCTTGACCAAATTATCGCGTGACAAAAGGGACGTGACATGGTTGTACGATAGGTTGTATCGTGTCATCGATCCCCATGTGAATTGGGTAGTCGCAATGTCTTGCTAGAGGTAGCTTGCAATTTATGGGGTGACGCGGTGTTGTGCCAATCTCATATGGGCTGCATGGTCGCACACAAGAATAACTCAACACGAGCGAATGTGTCAGATTCATTGAATCTTAGATCGTCTAAGATTTAATGAATACTAAATTTAATCTAGAATATATATGTGTGTATATATATATATTAAATTCAAAATTAATATATGTTAATATTATTAATAGAGATTATAATATTAATATATTTGTTTTGTATTTAATTTGTTTGATAAATTAAATATCTAAAACAAATTGAGATATTGTATCTCATTTAATTTTCGAATAAAGATATCGTATATCTGTTTAATATTAAATTGAGATATGGTATCTCAAATTTAAATTAAATAGATATATATTATTTCTCGGATTTAATTTATAGAGATAAATTAAATCGAAGGCTTTTAATTTGGATTAAATAAATGGATTTGATTAGATCTATTAGATGGATTTAATTAATACATTTATTTTAATTCGAATTCCAAATTCGAATTTCAAATCGGCTTTAATGAGGATTAAATACGTTACATCGATTTGATTGATGTAATTAATGTATTTTAATCCATATTTGAAATTTGAATTTCAAAATTAATGAGGATTAATTTTATATAATGCACCGAACGGGTTTAGAAAACTCACGGGACATTTTGGCGAGCGCATTCGAGAGCCGCGAGAAAAACCCTAGAGTGGAAAATTAAGAGAGACGCACAAGAGGCGCTAGCACGCCGCCGTAGCCGTGTTCGGGAGTTGTTCGTGTGGATACGGTGGAGGAAGACGATCCTACGAGTTGTCTTCTCGATCGAGGAGGTAGCCCACCTGTTCAACGAAGAACAAGGCGCAAACGAATTCTCCTAAGGTAATTTCGGATTCACTAGCCTAGGTTTAAACGCGCCTGAGTGATCCTCGGGACGGGATTCATAAGTTTTTTTAATCCGCTGCGTTGTATGAATCCTAACACTTCCACCACTTGCAGATTTTTCGGTAAAGAAACCGAAGTTGTAGAATCACATTCAACAATTATATTATCAAATTTATAACATAATGCCAATTCCAAACTAGTCAAAACAGCCCAAAGTTCTGCTTTAATGGCCGCACAACAACCTAACTTTCTCGCAAAACCACAAATCTACTTATCATTACTTCCTCTAATTAAACCTCCACACCCTACAAGTCTCTCCTCACCTTTACTTGCACCATTGACATTAATCTTCACCCATCTCGCTCACTTGGAGCATTCCCATATGATATTAGTCACCAGCCTTGAACCTCTGACCCATCCAAACTCCATTCTTGCCTTTTTATTTCTTTCACATACCATATCACAATTATGTCCAGACTTTCGGGCATAACAAAACCATCATCAAACATGCTTCTATTTCTCCAATTCCACAATAACCAGTACGTCATTCCAAAAACCAAACTCCAGTCCTCATTCGTTCTCACTAAATTCTAGCCAAACTAGTTTATTCCCTGTAAAGACATAAACTCAGGCTCACAACTTCCCCTTTTTAACGCATGCCACAAGTTTCTAGCCACCCTACTAAGTTTATTAAACCAAACGTAAAA
Source organism: Acacia acuminata (assembly GCA_019022655.1). Taxonomy (NCBI): domain Eukaryota; kingdom Viridiplantae; phylum Streptophyta; class Magnoliopsida; order Fabales; family Fabaceae; genus Acacia; species Acacia acuminata. The sequence continues at coordinate 661,261 of JAFJYI010000012.1, forward strand.
ACATATTACAAATATTGAGAAAAAGAAAGAATATTATTTAAACATTTGAAAAGCAGTGCACGTTTCAATCAAATTCCATTCATAAGACACATATTAATGAAATAATCAATTAAACTAAAATTTAGCATTTAAAAGAGTTTATAAGATATAATATTATTTAAATCTTCACACACACACACATATATTCATTTCAATTGCCATGAGGTGAGGGTGGCCTGACACTTACCGCGACAGGGGGCTGTCTGTATTCTTTAAAAATAAACATATTAAAAATAAGTAGAAGAAAGATAGGAAAAGTAAAATTAGAAAATCCTAAATCAAGTTTGTTAGTTATAGTTGATAAGGGAATAGCGAAACTTAATAAGTAATTTATGTAACATCCTGTATTTTTTTTAAAATAATAATAACCAATCAACAGTTTGATCAAACAAATCGTCATTTGTCAAAATAATCAAAATAAACCAAAGTATGCAAAATGAGCCATAACGTGACAATATATAATAATAATAATAATAATAATAATAATAAAGTGGAAGCACTATTTTAGCAAAAGTAGCTTAAGCTTCCAGATCCTTCCCTGATGGACCCACACGATGACTATCACCTAAAAAATAGTAACCATATCAACCCATCTCATCAGGCATACGAGTTGTTGCTCATGAGGTGTCAAGTGGGATATTATAAAATCATGACATTATCAATAATGTCACGTTGCAATATACATATATATCAACACACAAGTATACAATAATCAATATACAAGAATTTATTCTAGATCCTTCCTTATTTTCTCCTTGCCTTATTTCCTCTGACTGAACCCATGAGCTAGTGCTCACCAATGTGACTAGTAGATCAACTCAACAAGCTCAGCGATTAAGTGATATGGACCAACCAAAATCCACAAAACACAAGACCGGACCATGGGTTCCCCCTCTAACATACTAGTGAGGTGTCAAGACCCTATTGAACACAAATGGACTAAATGACTAACTTGTGTACATCTAAAGGCCCACTACCTTATTTTCTCTTTTTTGTACAAGATTGCACCCCCCCCCCAAATTTCCTCTTTGAATAATCTCTCGTTCATCCACATCCACCATCCCCTCCCATATAATTCACGAGTTGCTAGCAGAATATTTTCAATCTCATAATTCCACACAAATTCATATAATATAATATAACTAGAAATTTCTTCATGAAAATAAATCCCACAGGACAGTTGCATTACCAACATAATTTCATAGTTTTATATAATTAAAAACACTTACAAACATCATACAAGCATACACAATAAGAGGAGAGTAGCTAGTTACCTCTTGTCAAAGCTAATTATTATCACACCACTTCTAATCCAAAAGCTCAAACACACGCCAAAAATCAATCTACCACCATCAAATTACTACTCTTTAATAACTCTTCAAAACTTTAGATAATCAAAACTATAGCTTATAAAAATATACAAATTTTAACAATAATATATTATTATAATGAAAATGAAGATGATAATCTAGTCCTACGAGTTTCGGAAATAACATAAATCCTAATTTTTTTAAATATAAATTTAATTTAAATTCCTACGCAACCCATTAACAAATTTAAACTGATTAAAGTTTACTATTAATCATCCTCTATATTTCAATAGTCATATACTAAGCAAAATAAAAATTTGCCTAAAACCCTTATCCTAAAATATTCTCTAGCCAACACAAAATTACTATTATAAGGAGGAGAAAATAATCTAGAACATTTTTCATAAAGGAAATTAGGTGATTATGAGTGATCTTAAGTACTTTATTGATCTTCAAAGTAGAACCCTCAAGCCTCATTTGGAAATATGGAGCAGGAGCGCCGCCGCAACTCTCACACAATTCCAACACTCTACTGTAGCTCTGATTAAATGGGTGAGGCTTTATATAGGGTTAAGGTGCATTTTTGCCAACAAACTATTACATAAAGAACATCTAGCACAAATATTAATTAAACGTACCTTAAATACAAAAAAACAATTGAAAATGTGCAGATTTGCCAACGAACTTTTACAAAGGTGCAAAGACAACGCCATTAGAAAAAGATAACGTACGTTATCTAAGGTGCGATTGGCCAACAAACTTTTACTCCAGGAGCACCCAAACACAAAGAAGTTTTACCCATGAGCTCCTAGCACAAAATTCTTAATTTCACTAAATTAAATAATTTTTTTTTTTGTCAATTGCCATTATTCAGAACTACTTGTATAGATATCTATGGACAAAAATTACTCATTTGCTAAAATAAACAAAATTTTTAATTAAAAATATAATTATATAATTTAAATAAAATTCAAGGTGTCTTATAATTTATTATATTATATATGTTAAACAAAAAATATTATATGATTTATTTTTATTTTAGAAGAAATTTATGTGAGTTAAGAAATTCATTTAATATTAATAAAATTTAAAAAATCTATTATATCCAGAAAGAAATGGAATAAGTTTAATTTTTATTTTTATAAAAAGAGCTTAATGAATATCAACGTTGACACTTAATAATATAAATCCGGAAACTTGATGATATTTTTGTTAATTAAATGATTTATTGATTATATGAATATCGGACTTGTTGAAAAAAAAATTAAAAAAGTCCCATAAATAATTTATGAGGCCATTCCAAGATACTTAATTAATGACAATTTTTTTCAACAAGTCCCATATTAATATAATCAATAGATAATTTAATTAACAAAAATATCATCAGGTGCCGGATTTATATTATTAAGTATCAACGTTGATATCCATTAAACTCTTTTTATAAAAAAATAAATAAATTAAACTCATTTAATTTCTTTCCGGATATAATAGATTTTTTAAATTTTATTAACATTAAATGAATTTTGTAGCTCACATAAATTTCTTCTAAAATAAAAATAAATCATATATTTTTTTGTTTAACATATATAATATATAAGAAATTATAAAACACCTTGAGTTTTATTTAAATCATATAATTATATTTTTAATTAAGATTTTTGTTTATTTTAGCAAATGAGTAATTTTTGTCCATAGATATCTATACTAGTAGTTTTGAATAATGAAAATTGAGAAAAAAATTATTTAATTTAGTGAAATTAAGAATTTTGTGGTGGGAGCTCCTGAGTAAAACTTTTTTTTGTACTGGGTGCTCTTGGAGTAAAAGTTTGTTGGCCAATTTGCAACTTAGATAACGAGCGTTATCTTTTTTCTAAAGGCATCTTGCCGAGTCTTGACAAGACTTTTGTAAAAGTTCGTTGCAGTAAATCACATTTTTAATTGTTTGTTGGCATTTAAGGTACGCTTAATTAATATTTGTCTTTGGATACTCTTTACGTAATAGTTTGTTGGCAAAAATGCATTTTAACCCCTTTTTATATATACGCCCCACGTGATGGATAAAAGGGCCACGAGCCCCTTTATCCTTTTCTTATTTCTTATTTCTTTTTGGTTATACATATAATATATAGTATTAGGGAGAAACACTTCTCATGTTGTAAGAGAAGTGTATTCTCATGTCACGCCACATATAAAATGGTGGGACCCACATATATATAAAATTAGCATTATATATATATGTGGGTCTCACCATTTCATATATATGTAGGAATCTTCTTATTCTCATGCAACATAAGAAATTTAAACCCCATAGTATTATGATATAATATATTATATTATAATATGGGAAAAATATTATATCTCCAGTGACCGAAAAACTACGTCGTTTTGAATTAATGAAGGGTGTGTTAATAATTTTAAGTGAATTAATGAAGGGTGTTTCGGTAAAATTTATATGATTAAAAAATAAACAAAATTACAAAAAAACACTCTTTATAACGACGTAGTTTTAGGGTTACTGGAGATAACTCTTTCTCCAGTGACTGGAGAAATCCTTTACCCATATAATATAATATAACATATTATAATTGGGAAAAGTATTTCTCCAATCACTTGAGATAAGTTATCTCCCGTCACCCTAAAACTACGTCGTTGTGAATTAATGAAGGGTATATTTGTAATTTTAAGTGAATTAATAAATGGTATAAAATTACGTAAACACCCTTTATTAATCCAAAACGACGTAGTTTTGGGGGTCACCAAATAGGTATTTGGAGAAATCCTTCACCCATTATAATTTTATATCATCATATAATATTATATGTTTATAATTTTTATATTCATTTATCTTATAGTGTTGACAAAAACTCTTAATTCAGTACTTTTAGATCTCCCCTAAACCTCATAATACTTAACAAATCACCTACCAGTACTAAAAACACTTAATTATTATTAATAAAAATTGGGATGTTACAATTCATAACTCATTTTTTTTAAAAGAGATACGTAATTTAAAATTTTACAATTTTTTTTTTGTCTTTTTCCAAAAAAAATCAGTTTTCATAAAAAAAAATATAGAGGGCAAACATTATAGCACGCAAATTAAAAGAAGATGAGACTTATCCAAATTAGGGGCCACAATTTGAAAGTAGCAAATAGCATGAAAATTCGAATATTTATAAATATCTAAGCACCACGTATAGCTAACACCGGAAAGAACCCCTCTTGCACTAGTTGAGCGCCCCCACGCAGACTTAAAAGTTGGAATACAACAATTTAAATTTATTATTTCCTCTAAAATTTAATTGTAATTATAAGGACACTTTTATAATATGATTTACACAGTAAAAATATTATTATAATTAGGACTAGATATAGTAATAATTAATGAGCTGCAGAGGACGTCATCTTCTTTCCGTTGAGGGTGGCTCCGTGATGCGGAGGTCTCCGGCGAGATCATGAGCACCGGTTAAGGTTTGGGCTTTTTTTTTTGGGCTCCGGATTAAGGTTTGGGCTTTGAACCACACTCTCAATCCGAAATATCCAAAACGCGGTGCAAAAGACGTGTCGTGTTGGAATTTATCTCCCCGCCCCCGCCACGCACCCACTTTTGGGGGACAAAGACGTAAACAAAAAAATTGTGTCCCGTGTTAATTGTTATTGGTTGTTTGAAGAGAATTTCTTGGGACCCGTACAGTAAAAACGACAGTGACACCCGCAACGCAACCCCCAATTCCTCGTCTTCCATGCCCCAATATTAATGCGTCCCAATACACTCTTATCCATATAAATAATTAATCTAAGGAATTGAATGTGTGAGTGGCTTCTGAGTATATGGAAGGGGCATCATCAGAGAACCAGAGCCACAAGTTTCTGAGTATATGGAAGGGGCAACATCAGAGAACCAGAGCCACAAGTAAACTAACCGGGATAAAAAAGGGTTAAAGTGTAAATTTGTTTCATAAATTTTTGATGAAAAGTAATATTATCTTAAAAAAATTTTTAGATTTAATATTGTCCCAAAAGTCTTAAAATAAAACAATGTTACATTTTTTTTGTTAAAAAATTAATGATTAACCTCAATTTTTTCAAAGTCAACAATAATTTTTTAAAATGATATGAGAATGCTTATATTTTAAAACTTTCAGAGTAATATTGAAAGAAAAGAGAACTTTGGGAAAATAATAAATGAATACTATATGAATTTGTAAAATTCTTAGAAGCTCACTGAATTTGAAAAAAAAAATTGAAAAGTGACAAGGACGCATGAGGGATATGCCTTAATTTTAAATAAATTAAAAAAATAAAAATACCCTGCAGAAGGACGGCCACCGACGAGAGAGGTGGTTTTTTTTTTTTTTTTGGGGGGTGGGGTTTTTAAAAATATATATATATATATATATATATATTCATTGAAAGTGTGGGAGGTGGGACTCGAACCCCCTCACACGTCCATGGGGTCAAGTGGTCGAATCAGAACCTCTTTGGGCCATTTAGTTCCTTTAATATATATATATTCTTCTTAACATTTTTTCAACGGTAGTTACAAATCTTTCAACGCTATTTACAAAATTTCCATCGCCATTTACGATGTTTTTTGAGGTTTCCTTTTCTTGCCTGTGAGGAAAAAACAAAAACATAATGCATTATCACAAATCTTTTAACGGTATTTACAAATCTTCAAACGCAATTTACAAAATTTTCATCGTCATTTACGACATTTTTTTTTAGGTTTCCCTTTCTTGCCTCTAAGGAAAAAAAAAACAAAAAAATAATGCATTATCACAAATCTTTCAACGGTATTTACAAATCTTTCAATCTTATTTACAAAATTTTCATCGCCATTTACGACTTCTTTTTTTTTTTTTTTTTTTTTTTTTTACTTTTTTTCTCAAAGGCAAGAAAGGGAAATCTCAAAAAAAACATCGTAAATAGCGATAAAAATTTTGTAAATAGCGCTGAAAGATTTGTAACTACCATTGAAAAAATGTTAAGAATAATATATATATTTATTAAGGGAAAAACAATTTTCATGTTGTAGGATAAATGTATTCTCATCACACACACATGAAATGGTGGGATCCACGTATATATAATTAACAATATATATATGTGTCTCATCATTTAAATGTGTGGATTTTCTTCTTCTCATGCAACATGAGAAGTTTAAACCCTATTTATTAATGTATATATATTAAAGGAATCAAGTTGGTCCCATGGATATGTGGGGGGTGGGGGTTCGTACCCCACCTCCCACACTTTCAATGAATATATATATATATATATATATATATATATTTTTTTTTTAAAAAAAACACCCTCTCGCGATGTGGATGTAGTGGCGCCACCGCTTCGTGCCTCCGGGAGAGGGTATTTTTATTTTTTGAATTTATTTAAAACTAATGGAAAAATGATAATTTCACCCTAATTTGCGTATCCCTCAAAAGTCCTTATCACTTCTCAGTCTTTTTACAAATTCGGTGAGCTTCTGGGGTTTTTACAAATTCATATGGTATTTATTTGTCATTTTTCCAAATATATAACCCATAATGTAGGAGTAAAATTATAAAATGATCATTAAAAACCCCCTTTTTTTGTCAAAATTAAAAATCCTTTAAGTTAGTATGTTTGAGGTAGCTTTCAATAAGTAAGTTAGTGCAAGTCGAGATAAAACTCATATAATAAACTTATCTCATATACTGTTAATCACATTAAAAAAATAGATTTTACCGTTAATTCAAATAAGCGCAAAGTCACTTATAGTAATTGAGATCAAACCTTTTGCTCTATCTAAAAACAGTATCTGGCTAGCCCTAATGGACTAGCATGTTTGATAATGATTAGATCGGACTTGACCTAGGAGTAATGCCTAGGCCTACGTACCCTGTAGAGAGATCAAAGTCCACGTAGTTCGAGACATCAATAGGCGTTTAGCCAAAGGGGTGGTGTGTATGCTTTGTGACGGCTGAATTGTGAATAGCCAGAGAGAGCTTAGAATGTGTGCACCTTAAGGTTTGACCTTTGTATTTATATAGAGTGTACCTTAGGTTCAATGGCGGAGCCATTCAATGGCCAGCTGGGGCCTTGGCCCCAGCTGGTCCCGGTTGATCTTATAAAATTTGTAAGAATATATATGTATTTATTGTATGATATTTTATTTGGCCACAAATTTGGCCTTTGACTAAATTTTTATCTTCTATGTAAAGATAATGTTTGTTTCATTACTCATTGAAATTGTGAGAAGAAAGTAAAATTCTTGTTTGAGATAAGAAAAAGATAGTATCATCTTACATCTTGTTTTGATTTATAAATACCAGTTATTATTTATTTATATTTTCAAGGTTATTTGATACTATTTAGTAAATACTCCTTCTGATCTTTATTTAAAGGACCAACTAACAATTCTCACAAGTTAATAAAAACAGTTAAAGTCATTAAATTTGTCTTAAAATTTAAGTAATTTTCAATACTTGTCCCTATTAATTATACTAAACTCTAATATTATATTAACTATTATTCTTTTTTTGCTCAAAAAAAATTAATAATGAATTTTTATTAATTATTACTCTTATCACAACCTTTTTAATTATAGGTATACATAAAAATATTTAATGCTATTTAGAAACAAGCAAGTCTTATAAAAAGTTAATCAAATATCTTGTTAATTGGTCTTTATAATAAAGAACTAAAGGAAGTAGTTTAATACGTTTATTTTTTTAGGGCTAAAAAAATTTCCTGGTTCCATCTTTGTTTAGGTTGATATGGGCCCTATGTGATCCATAGCCCTAATATCATAAGCTGCTAGATCTAGATGAATATATTCCTTGATTATATATAAGATAGGATCCTCCTTCATTATAGATAGATCCTGATCTTAGAATATTTTCTATTAGACCTTATATTAAATATAGGCCTTATACAAATCCGTAACACCATTCTCCCTACCAATAAATTATAACAAGGATTGGAGTGAAGTGATACAGAATAATGGAGCCCTGTTTTTGTGAAATAAGTTAGAGGGACACATAATCTTGGTCCGTGTAATTGTCAGTGATTCTCTGTTACGATTAACTTTAATGGAGATATTTTAATAAATTGACAGGTACGTACGAGCTGGGGCAAGTGGGCAACCAACCATGTCTGTGGTGCAAATAACTCGTGCTTAATAAATAAATAAATTTAATAATATTAAAAAAATACATTAAAAATTGATAGAGCACAACAAAGATCGCTGACTATAATAATGCCTTCTAGCTTTAACATCCCAGAATAATGCAGACCAGTTGAAGATCCTCGGGGAGTGGCTTATTTTATTCAAATTTTAAATGTTAAAGAAAAAAAGATATTGATATTTAAAGTCAAATTTTTAAAATAACAATAATTACTACAACAAATTATTATTTGATCCTTATAAAAATTTAGGTGATTGCAAACGCAATTTTTTATGTTTATTTTATGGAAAAAGAAATAGAAGCTTCCCCGAAATTTTGAAACTTCAGATGATGCATTCTTATTTTTCAACGATTTAGCGTTACTTGCGGGGTTCGAAATGGTCAAAAAGAGTTATATTTAGAAATAGATCGAAAGTGTATGATATTTATTTATTAAAACAGATATTTGAATAACCTAACTATAATTTGAGACTATATGGATAGGTAGATTTTTTCCCACCATTGGATAGATGGATATTTGGTGAATTGTTGACTATAATAGGTTATATATAAGAAAATAAATTAAAACTTAGAATCCACTAAAAGTCTCAATAATCAATGGAAGCCGAAGCATGTCAAAATCAGTTTAGTAAGACATTGCTTAGGAACACCACCAACCTTGCCAAAATCAGTTTTTTATTTATTCAATCTTTCTTTTTCAAGGAAAGAAAAAATTCAAACTTATCTGATAATGAACTATTTCCAGTTTAGGTTGGTACTATATCTAGAGGCATATCTTGATTCAAACTTATCTACATTTTTTCTTGTTAAAAAATATTAAATTCAGACCAATACATTTGGAAAATAAAGTATGAATACCAGTAAACAATTAATAAAATTTATATTAAATAAATATTTAATTAAAACAAAATCCATCAATTCAAATATTTAATAAAAAATATTGATGAAAATATTAGTTGAAAGAATCAACAATAATGAACAATGTAAAGTGTAAACTGTACCGTATCGAAATATATATTCACATCATGCGTGGATTAAATAATTAAAATTAATTAATTTTTTAATTAAGACATACTATATACGCCGGTGGCAGCTTACCTGCAGGCAAGCATTAAAAAAATAAAGGAACAAAGTAACAATTAAAAAAAGAGTATTTATAAAAATTATATATATATATATATATATATATATATATATATATATATCTGGTATATCAGCAACTAAATCAAGAGAAGCTGAGCCAAACCCTCACGTTTCATAATGCTAGCTGCGTTTAGGCTTCAGCCACATGCATTGATTTTTTTATTTTTTATTTTTTCCCCGATGAACCCGTCAATTCAAATATTAGTTCTGACTTTTAAGCTTTTATTGAGTTACGTATTATTATTATTTATAAATTATAAATAATACTCAAGAGTCAGAAGCACCACGTGTTGCTCTTGCGAAATAGTAAAGAAGACTCTTCAAATGGAACCAACCCCGCACCGCCATGTTTGAAAGAATCACAAATCGGAATCAGTATTGAGGCTCATAGTGATTGTTTTAAATAACAAATTGTTTTTAGAAAAATTGACGGTTAAACTTAAAAGGGTGTCTATATTTAAGGTTATAATCACATTAAACTAATTTTTTTAAAAATAAATATAAAAAGATCAATTCACTCGAGTCTAGACTCTAGACCCTAGACCTGGCCGAATGAAAACCACTATTGATGAGCACGCTGGGAAATGATCAAGGACGACTAACATTAGTACCCAATAATTAGATATCATTTATGTGCTCATACTTCCATGGAATGAGTGTATTTTTTTATATATATTATATTTATTTATATTTAAAATTTTCTAAAATATTTTTTTGCAATATCCTATCAGTGTTTTAAATTAATTAATTTAAAGTTCTATATTAAAAAATATTTATATGTAAACAGGTAGGTAGATTGAGAAACTAACTAATTTAAGATACTAGATGTAAAAAATATTTTAGAAAGCATCATATAATTTAAATATAAATAAATACAATATATATAAAAAAAAATAAAATAAAATACTCATTCCTCTAATAGAGGTATGAGCATATAAGAGACAACTAATTATTCAATACGGTGAATAGGACACTTTCTCAATAGGAATAGGACCCATAAAATGTAAAATTATTTATTTTTGACAATTTACATACGGAATCTTTATATTCCTTTAACTTATTCCTTTCGTTGATGGATCCGAAGAAGAAGGCGATCGGGTTTATGTTTGGACATTTCTTGTTCAGAATATTTGGATGGAGGGGATGAGAATATGATCCAGTCTGGCGCGCATGAAGGCATGAATTTCATTTTTGTTTTAACAAAATAGTACTATATTTGATTATGACACTAATTTTGGTAAGCACTTGTTCTTTTACCAAAACTTATATTAGGTTTTTGTATCCAAATTTATAATTAATTTCATATTTTGGTCCCAAACCGTAATTCTCTCCTGTGGTATTGTTTGAAGTTGATCTAACCCCAACCTTTTCTTTTCCGTGGATAACACCAAGACAAGCGGAAAAATTATGAAAATCGTTCGGGTGTTGTCTACAAACACTTAAATTTAAGCCGTTTACATTAAATTTGAGTAATTTAAATTCATTTTTTTTTAAAAAAATTATTTTGATGTATAGACAATCTAAAATCAAAAAGGAAAAACACTATCAGGTTCCAAGGTACATAATTAATTACAAAAAAGTCCACACCCAATTCCCCACTTTTATATGATTAATTGTGAATAACTTACGAAATTCTTTTCACAGTAAAGTTTCGTTGTCAAAATAGCTTTATTAGTTGTTAAAATGACTCTATGAAAATCTCGTTGTGAAAATGACTTATTATGTTGTCAAAAATTGTTCAAGTTTCCAAACTTCTATACGTTGGAGAAAAAACTGGAGAATTTTTAACAACATGCAAAGCTACTTTGACAACATATGAAGTCATTTTCACAATAAGATTTTCATAGGGGCATTTTAACAACTAATAAAGCCATTTTGACAACGAGACTTTTCTGTGAGAGGAATTTAACAATTAATCACAATCCCTTTTGAGGGAATCGGGTGTGAGACTTTTTTTGTGATTAATTTCGTATATGGGACCTAACAGTGATTTTTCCAATAAAAGAATGATTTATTAACTATAAGTTTCTTTGAAAAAAAAAAATCATCGGTGAAAAATTCTAAATATGAATCGTTAAAACTGTATATAGCTGCATGTCTCATCCTAATAATCAGCACCAAAGCAGGCACCAATAATTTCTTGCATTAATTCTTGCTGGAGTGATGGATTAGAGTAATAGTAGATATACTGTTAACACCTGTTTTATAAAAAAAAAAAAAAAATAGCACACGCAACCGAACCTATGTTATATGTTATATTACCTCCGGCCTTAATTATAGGAATCTTTTTATAGTCGATTTACACTACAAAAGTGTTTTATAATTGTGAAGGAAGAAAGTACATTTTTTTTATCAAGACTTTCTCCCAAGAGCTCTTCACACATTTATAAAATAAATATAAATAACTAAATGTTAGTCAAATTAAAAATGTATAATGACTTTTGAAAATATGGCGGGATCATAAATTCATAACAACGACATGGCTACAAGGAAACTGTGGGGTTTAATCACCGTGAATAGGTACGTATGGGGCAAGCAATGTTTTGTTTTGTTATTTTTTTTTTTTTAATATTCTTTTTTCAGTAAATGAAGTGCATTGTTGATAAGGTATGGGAGTCTCAGGTTTGTGATCTAAATTATATAAATGCGAGAATAAATATAAGATTACATTTGTATTATTATTTTTTATTTTTTTATTTTTTTGACATGAACGTTCGTTATAATTAAGAAACAGAGTAAACACAAGGCTATAAACAAGGTCCTCTTCTTTCCCACGCACAAGCCGATTAGTTAGCATCAAGAAAAATATATATAATCATCCTTTAGATTGAGTCGACGGACCACTGAATCTCATATATTCTTTTGCTTCTTCTCCGGCGAAGGAACGGGAAAGAGCAGAGCCAGATATGGCTTCCTGGAACTCAGCTCCACTCGAACTCACTTACGAATTTTTGGGGTGGTTCGCTTTTTCCTGCTGGTCTATCAGTTTCTACCCTCAAGCTTTCTTAAACTACCGCAGGAAAAGGTATACTCAGGGGGAAAAAATATCTCATCTTTTTCAACCTTGTATTTTCTCCACTATTTTTCGTCCTTTTAATTTTTGGGTTGGTTTTCTTAGTGTGGTGGGGCTCAACTTTGATTTCGTGTTGTTGAACCTGACGAAGCACTCTTCTTATCTGATCTACAACGCCTCTATGTACTTCAGCAAAACTGTTCAGGAGCAGTACTTTGAGGAATTCGGTTATGGAGAGGTCCGTTCAATATATACTTTGATCCATGTTCTCGAATAGAGGATCTTTATTGCGTAACAGTAACACTAGATCTAATTATCATAGCTTATTTTTTAGACCCTGATCATAGGAATGACCTATATCTAGTTTAAAAGTCCCCTGTTTTTCTCTTCCCCCAAATTTTCATTCCGAGCAAATTCTGCCCAGGTTTGATTTTAGTGGGATTTTAAGCGTAGCTAGTTTGTGTGTTCTTTGAGTATGTATAAATCTTAATCACGATTACTTTTTCTTGTTTCTGGGACAGTGATAAAAAATTAGGTGGTAATCTTAGCAGGAACTTCTCCGAATCTTTGAATTTGTTTCTACTTTTGTTTGCCGCAATCTGCGTGTTGTTGGAAAGCCAGCATCAAGCTTGATGAAACCTTGTATGCAGAGGATTTAACTGACACGTGTTTGTGTGTGTTGATTTTAGATGATACCAGTGGCTGCAAATGATGTAGCTTTCTCAGCCCATGCTGTGTTTATGACTGCAGTTACCTTGTTCCAAATTTTAATCTTTGATGTGAGTACTGGAGGTTGTTGTTGTTTTTGCTTCATTGGTTAAATTCCTAAATGCCCTGAACTCTGTTACTTGCTGTCCATATAGCGAGGAACTCAGAAAATCTCCTTCGTTGCCGTTGGAATTGTGTCAGTAGTATGGCTTACTGCTGCAGTCTGTTTCTCCATAGCTTTACCTACTCGCTCCTGGCTTTGGCTTCTCTCCGTCTTCAAGTATGTTCATTCTGCACTTTACCCTACTCTATGATGATTAAGTTCTTTCTGTGGTTAAGTAGAATTATAATTTACCGTTGCCCTGCCCTACTTTTGATGTTTAAATATCTATTTATATTTTTTCGTTTTGTCATTGATAAGATGCTTTAGTGAAAGAATGGGATACTTGCAGTTAATAGGGTTAAAACACCTGATTCAGTTTGTTGCCGATCTATTGTGTTTTAGTTGAAACCCTGTACTTAGTGCTTAGGGTGGTAGCTCTATATAGATATAGCTGCTTTTTCCATTATTGAGATCACTATCTTTTACTGACATGATATTTGGCACATCAAGAGGGAGCTTCTGTAGTTTTCTTCTTCCTTGCCTATTTTGGTGCTAATCCTTATTGTTTTTTGTTGTTGCCCAAAGTGCTAATCCTTATTGTTAAACCGGTAAATTTGTACTTAGTGAAGATCAGTTTTTTGTGTGTGTGGTGGAGTGGGATTATGATGACCTTGGACATATGAGACCATTGCCCCGGCTCTTCTTTTGATGTTTCAAAACCAATTTAGCTACTTGTTTGTTTTGCCATTGATAAGATCGATGTTTTAGTTAAAGGCTTAAAGCTAAAGGAAGGAGTGGATGTTTCTCAAAAGATGATTATGACTCTTTGTTCTGTTCAATTGTTTTTGTTACAAAAATGAATACTGATTACAAAAATGAAAAATATGATACGCAGGAGCCGAAGTGAGTAGATACTAGATAATACACTTAATTATTATTACGTTTTCATTGTTTTATGCCCTATGATGCCCAAATGTGAATGATCTTCTTCATTCTAACTCTGTTGAAATTTATGATGTTGCAGCACAATCCAAGTATGCATGACAGTTGTAAAATATATTCCCCAGGTTAGAATCTATTCCGACTTGTGCTTACTCATTTCCCTTTGAAGAAAGAACTGATCAGAACTTGCATTTCTTTCAGTTATTGAACTATCCCCCTGATTAGATTGTGGTATGAATGAATGAAAACAGGCAATCATGAACTTCAAGAGAAAAAGTACGGATGGTTTCAGCATCACAAACATTCTTCTTGATCTTTCCGGCGGCATTGCAAACTACGGACAGATGGTTGTTCAGTCACTGGATCAAGGTTCATGGAACAACTTCTATGGCAATATGGGAAAACTGATGCTCTCTCTGGTATGTAAAACTGTCTCCTCATACATGCTTTTTGGTTATGACTCATTTACTTTGGCTTATATTATATGGTTCATCAACTAATACCATTTGGGTTTGCAGGTGACTGTATTCTTTGACACATTCTTTATCACTCAGCATTTTGTGTTATATCCAGCCAAGAAAGGTTACAAAACGGTGGCTTTAGTTGAACCTGAGGATGAAATCAAAGAGAATCTCGTACCAAGTGCCGCCGATGAACCAAGAACGGCGGAGAATGTGTAAGAGCTAGCCATGCTTCATGATTTTTATTTTTTATTTTTGGTGAAGCCCTGCACTCAAAATCTGGGATGGTTTTTTACATGCCAGACACCAGCAGAGCCATCAATTCTCTGGTTTCTTCTTATGAATGAATGATGTGTATATTTGAAAAGGATGGTCTCTATGATTCTTCATTTGATGAACGCTGTATATAAATTCAAGCATCATCCTTATAATACTTTACATTTTTTGTATCATAATGTATAATGAGTTCTGAGTATATATGGAGGAGATAGCATCCTGATATTTACAAAGGAGGGAACCAGAGCCGCAAGGACACGTAGCGTGGATTTAAGAAGAAAAAAGGATAAAAACTAAGGCCGAGGAATCAATGTTGAAATTACATTAATTAATTATTAGGTGTTGGTCGAACTTTTTATTAGGAAAAAAAAAATACAGTTTGAAGTTGATAACTTTTTGGTACTACTAGTTGTTGATAATTTATTATATTCTTTGAATACTATACTATTGCTTTAACCCTTTTAAAATGGAGAAGATGATATCAAAATATCAATTTAAAGAACGTTATAAATTCATAATTTGCAAATAGAAAAATCTTTAGCTTCTTCTCCGGCGAAGAAAGGGGGAAGAGAAGTGCTGGTGGAGAGTCTAAAGTCTTGGATTGCCAACTAGAGGGTTGAAACGTTTGTGGGACCATAGTTGAATGATTTATTGAAATAATGGCCTAAATTATTATTTCAAGTCAAGGATTCTTAACCATCACAAGATAAGTCCGTAATATAATGTTATCGGAATTTCTGACCCCGCAAGTCTTGTTCGAGCTTTCTTGACGTTGACATTGTAAGTGAAATGAATATCATTATGTTAGATTTAAATTTGTTGAATTTAATTGTGAATTATTATTCATTAATTAATGGGAACATTTATTTAAGCATTCAATAATCCTGATATAATATTAGGCACAGATCGATGCGGCTTGTGTCTATTTGTGTTCTAGTATAAGTTGGGTCTCGCATGATTTTATTTGGATACCAACCGGTTTTTTAGCTAAGCAAAGTGCTTAGTAGGAGGAAATAATGGGAGGTTAACTGTTACTTAAGAGTTAGGAAGCAAAAACATTAAATCCTTAGTTTCTTAGTCTTTTTCTCTGTCTCACGACCTTCCTTCATCTTTTTCTCTCCGACAGCTTGTGGCACCATCACAAACCGTTGGCGAGTATTATTCTATGCCACAACTGCGTCAAAATCGTAGATCGGTTTCCAGATCTTTGATCTGTGGCCTTCTCCCTCTAATTTATGGGCGTTGTGGACTTTTCTCATTCTTGTGGCAAGTTTTTCCTCTTCTTCTTCAAATTTGTTTTGCGACGGTGAGAGCTATTTGTCTTTTTTTTTTTTTTTTTTTTTTTTTTTTTTGTGGTGCTGAGTTTTGTGGTGGTGTTCCTGTTTTCTCAAGAAATAAATAGATCTGTGAGATCTAAATATAAATCATTTTGGTTGGATGGTTGTTTGAACGTTATTAGATTCGACTATCACCTGGTGGCTCGGATCTGCGTTCTTGGGGAAAGATTTTAAGATGTGTTGTCGAGGTCACTATATTTGCTTGAACGGAGTAGGGCAGAGCAATGGACAGGTTAGGCAACCTGAGGTCAAACCTATAGCCCGCCCATTTAACTTTAAATGGGTATGGGCTCACCCATACCCATACTTCAACCCATTTAAACCTGTGTAAATGGGCTGAAGACATAAATAAATGGGGGCTAAGGGTTTTTGCGTAACCCATTTATATTTGACTTTTTTTTTTTTTTTTTTGAAAAAAACATACATAAGCATTAAGCATACATCCAAATTCATCATTCCAATTTCTGAAATTCAAATCTTCAAAGTTCAATAATCACAATTCACACAAAACAACATAAATTTAGAAAAGTACCATCATTACATAATCTTGATGTTCAAACTCCAACTTTTAAATTAAAACATTACAACCACAACTCTATAAGTTCATATACTAACAAAATGGCATGCTTCTGATCCTTTGAATCTACATGCTTCAGTCTTTATCATTACAGATTCACTTGAAAGAATCTAGTATTCGACACAGTACTAAAAGCGAATTTTGAAGATAATGTAGATACTAACATACCCAACAAATCACATGCCAATAGATTTAAAACTTGGTACTTGGAAGTATTCACTTTCCACTATGCCAAAACATCAAATTTTGAATCATGAAAGCTAACTAATTTAGTTTGAAGATATTCATCCACTTCTAAAATCTTCTCTACATTACATGTAGAATCAATAGCAACTCAGAAGTTCGAATAAACAGAGCCATAGAGAGAGAAAGTGAACGAGATTGAGAGTTGATGGCCATTATGGTTATGGATTAGAGGTGACTGAATACTGGAATAGGAAGGGATTCAAGGAATGCTTTACGCGGAATGCAGAATGTAGAATGTGATGGGTAGTTAATAAAAAAATTATAATAAATGGGTAGGTATGGGTAGCTCGTAGGCATGCTCATAGCCCGCCCATTTAAATCTTAAATGGCCGGGTTCTAACCCAACCTATTATATGGCCCAAAAACACTGGATTTTGGGTGGGCTCATGGGTTATGGGTTTCATGCTCAGCCCTTAGAACGGAGGAGCATAAATGTTCTTTAGGATATCATGGGTTTTCTTCCTTCTGAGGTTGAGTTTTCTTTGATCTTTACCCCAAGTCGCGGTATTTGTGCAGCTACTCTAATTGCAGCTAATGCTTATAAGGAGGTGTGCCTCTTAGGGTGGGTTTTATAATCAACACTTTCTTTCACGTGACTTCTAACCTTGAATATCGAGAAGGCCGGTTTAATCCATACTTCAACTTCTACTCTTAAATCTTTAATGTGTGGTAATTGATTGTTTTGTATTTGGCTTATTTTGTTGTATTTGATTTGGCTTTATTTGTATTCCATCTTCAATTTGTATTTTTATGTATTGCACTGGTTTGCGGTAAAAATATAAATAGCTTTTGACAGAAAAAAAAAGTAGGAGGAAATAATTAGATCCTCATGATATATATTTGAGCTTTTTTAAATAAAATAATAATAATTAGTAGATTATCTTGATTTTAGATTATATGCCAATTAAATTAGTTTTTTTAAAATATAACATTTAAAAACAGACCTGGACCATCAAGATCTAATTAACTCTTCAGGTACTTAATAACGAAATCAGTTCCATTTGAGTAAAGGCTCCAATTTCTTAGTTTGGTAGGAAGAATTAATTGTGATGGGAAGAAAGAGGAGGGAATAAAAAGGAAAAGAAGTTAGTGGAAATTTTCAATTGTTGTCATGTTGGGTAAAAGGAAGTGAATGAAATTTTTTTGTCAATGACATATTTGGTATGCATTAAAATGGAAAATAATTTGATGGGTTGGTGATAATAAAATAGGTAGGAAAAAAAGTGCAAATGATTGTGTTACCTTGAACAATATTTATTACTCAAATCCACTAATTTAAAAATAAAAATATTTTTGTAAAAAAGTTAACATAAATTGCGTACAAGTCGCAAGCTGTATGCAAATTATATGCATATAACTTGCATACAACTTAAAGTGCATGGATATAACTTGTAAGATATACGCATAAACTGGAACTGTATGCAAGTTATGTGCATATACAACTCAAACTGAATGCATTACCTCTCTTCTTCCTCTATCTTGGTCGTCTTCCTTTTTTTTTTTTTTTTTTGATAAAAAGAAAAAATGACATTCCTTAAATGGAAAAATTTACCAAATACCAAAGCAAATCCAACAATCAAATTGACGAAAATAAGGAAAATAAATAGACTGCAGAATAACAGGCAAAAACACCATTGTAACAATTTTTAGCAAATGTTGTGCCTAATTAAGGCACATGGGAGAAGTTTTACCGGATTAAGGTAGTTAATGCCGTTGCAAGGTTCAACGGCACCAGTGCCGTCAAAGTGTGTGACGCCACTCACCAAAATGTACCGGAATTTGATGAGTGGCGCCACGTGTCATGACGGCACTAGTGCTATCTAACCATGTGACAGCACTGGTCTTCCCATACTTATTCCCGCGGAAGAGGAGCCCCTAGTCGAATAATCCAAGTCCTCATACAATTTTTGAGCTTAAATTCAATTCTTGTGTTGTGCCTCTCCATAGATTCAGATATATGAATAGGGAGAAACGAACGAAAAATAAAAATTAAACTTTGTGATTTATTTCTAGATTTTAGATGTGCCAAAATTATCATTCGGAAATGAACGTAACCCTTTTACCTCAAGTTGCATTCCATCTATTAGATCAAAATGATGAACTCGAGGGGTCTGACTATTGTTGCCACCGCTGGACGACACCATTGCAACCCTCTTTAATAAATAAATGTATTAATGAAGGCAGTGCCGTCACACACCTTGACGGCACTGGTGCCGTCATGACACATGGCGCCACTCTTCGAATTCCGGTACATTTTGGTGAGTGGCGTTACACACCTTGACGGCACTGGTGCCGTTGAATCGTGCAACGACATTAATTGCCTTAGTCCGGTAAAACTTCTCCCATGTGCTTTAATTGGGCATAACATTTGCTAAAAATTGCTACAATGGTGTTTTTGCTCGAAATAACATGAATATGTTGCATAAGAAAATCCTTTATGAGAGTCAGTATTTTATGTCAAGTGATGCTATTTGCCAAAGACTGGTTTAGTGGGAACACTAAGAATACCTTGTTATAGTTAAAATAAAAAAATAAAAAAATAGCACTACCTGAGGGTCCTAGATATGAAATAAAGTTGATTTTTTTGGAGAAATTAAGGAATCTAATTAAATTATTTTAAAGTATTTATATTAATATTTTTTTCTCTAAACTAATTAGTTTGACTAATAAACTTATATATAATCTAAACATACACAACATATAATATGATTAAGTAACTTTAGCATCCTTAATATTTCAAAAAAAAAAAGTCAACTTTGTTTTATATTTAAAATTGGAGGGAGTACCTGGTAGGAGGGAAATTCTTCACCTAATGAGGATACATAATATATGATATTATTAAGTAATTTATTTGGTTTCCTTAATCTTTTTTCAAAAAAAAAATCAACTCTATCTTATATGTAGGATGAGATAAATACAAGAGGAAAGTTCTTCAAGCCAATTAGAGAATCCCAAATAATCAAACCAATTAGCGCCCACTAAGTTGGGGGATGGAGTTAATTGGTCCATTGCTTGGCTTTACCTTATGGCCGTTAATGGGATAAGACCCGGGAAATATAAAATCTTATCCGTTTGTGATATTAATTTTATGTCTTTTTTAATAAAATATTCCTATTCAGTATATTATTTTTTAAAAATTGAAACCATGGCCTGGCTTTACTCTTTTTTACTTCCTGTAAAAAAGATTATCCAGTCCTTCATTCGGTTGCAACTTGTTAGTTGTAACATATCCCTATGTTATTTTTAATTCCAAAACATATTTTAAATGTTTTCATTATTTACAGAATATACTGTAAAACGGTTTAAAAAGAGTCTCGCTGGGAAAGGGCGGCTAACTGCTGAGATCTGCTGGCAACAATGTCTGTAGCCTGCATCGTGCCTAAAAAAACTAATCAATTTTTTTTAGCCAGCATGAGAATCCCATGATATAATTTTTAAAACAAATAAAAATGTACAGAATAAAGATATCAGAGGATAATAATGCAACCAACTTAATATGCCTATATTTCCAAACCAATGTTTTGAACTTTTTCAGTGCTTTTTTTTAATATTAATTTTTTAATGAAATTAGAGCTTTTTAAAAAAAGGAGTACTTTAGCTTTTTTTTTTTGACTTTTACTTAAAAAAAAAAATCATCTAAATACATAAATTAATTTAAAAAGCATTTTTTTTTAGCATTAAAAAAAGTGCTTTTTTTTTCTCAAAAAAACCCATCCAAAGCCCTTACTACTTAACCCAAAAAATTATATATATAATCGAGAGAAGCTGAGTTCGACGCTCATTCGTCATATTGGCGGGGCGTCATCAAACTAGTTTTGGCTTTCATTCACTTTTAGTTACCTGTTAATCTTATTCATATAAAATATAACAAATACATAAATTATAAATAATATCCTCTTAAGCATCGCTTATGGATCTAGCAAAAAATTAAAAAAGAGCCAACCAACCATGTGGGGGCATATATATTAAGGAGTGTCAGGAAGTAATACACATGTCAAGAAGTAGTACACGTGTTTTGTTTCTGTAAATAACTTGTGCAACATATGTAATCACTTCATTTATAAATATATTATCACTTATACTCACGAAGTGGGGGTTGTTGATTAGTCATTCTCCTAAAACTTTTACTAGGAGTGGAGGGCAACATCTCAATAAGAAATAAATATAATTCAATTATTTGTAACATTACCATTATTAATTACAGTAAAATCTCTCATAAAATTCAAATAATTTATAATATTACTGTTATAAACTACACTAATCTTCATCCTCATATTAATTTTTACTCTTTTAACTATCCCATTAAAATTACTTATTTTAATTGTTCCCAAACCCATATGGTCTATAATATGTGTTGCGTTGATTCTTAATTTCGATCAATTAGAGTAATGGCAATGGCAGACAACATGAACACTCAACTGCCATATTAAAATGACAATAATAGACTTTGTCCTCCCAATAGTGTGCTTAAAGTATACATTTGTTTTCCACGAATACAAATAACTAACATATAGAACTGGTCCAAACTACTTTGTCGAATTGAAAATGTATGCCCTTTTCTTTTTTTTTTTGGATATATGAAAATGTATGACGTTTGAAAATATGGAGGGCGATCATAATTCATAACAATGACGGGGCCACGAGGAAACGAGTGGGGTTTGAATAAGCAATCATAAAGGGGATGTGCCAAAAATTTGATCGGATGGGTCATGAAATAAAAAAGCTGGTAGCTCAATCATAAAGAGGATGGGCCAAAATCCTTAAATTATATATCGGTCAAATTAATTGGGTCAAATATAAATATTTTAAATGATTTAAAGCTTCTTTAAAAAGCTGGTTAGCTCATATAAATAATAAATATAAGCACAAATTGCTTGCCTGGCAAGTTTTGTGGATGCGTACGTGATTGCATATTGGTCCTATCCTTTTGCGATTGACTAGGCAAAATTAAGTTGCTTGAAATTTTGGCAAGGTTCTGTTTCTTCGGGCACAAGCCGATTAATCAAAGCATCAAGACAAGTGTATATAGATATCCTTAAGATTGGGTCGACGGACCACTGAATCTCCGAGGTTCTTTTGTGACTTCTCCGGCGAAGGAACGGGAAGAGCAGAGCCACATATGGCTTCCTGGAATTCAATTCCACTCGAACTCACCTACGAATTTTTGGGGTGGTTTGGTTTTTCCGTATGGTCTATCAGTTTCTACCCTCAAGTTTTCTTAAATTATCGCAGGAAAAGGTATACCCACTAACAAATTTATGATCTTCTTCAACCTTGCATTTTTCTCCGCTATTTTCAAAACTGTCCTCGCTAATTTCCATCCTTGCTTTTTTTGGGTTGGCTTTCTCAGCGTGGTGGGGCTCAACTTTGATTTCGTGCTGTTGAATCTGACGAAGCTCTCTTCCTATCTCATCTACAACGCCTCTATTTACTTCAGTCCCACTGTTCAGAAGCAGTATTTCGACCAATTCGGCGATGGAGAGGTCAGTTCTATATTCTTTAATAGAGAATCCATTGAGTAATAGTTTTGGCGCCAGAGCGCTGGCTTCCTGTTTAATTTACTCGTAATATTCTGTTTAATATGCAGATGAGTTTAACTGACATGTGTATATATATGCCTCTTGATTTAATTAGATGATACATGCCTCTTGATTTAATTAGATGATACCTGTGGCCGCAAATGATGTTGCTTTCTCCGCCCATGCCGTGCTACTGACTCTAGTTACTGCGTTCCAAATTTTAATCTATGACGTAAGTAATGTAATTTACTATTATTGTTCTGTTTTCTCTTATGGGTCAAGTTTCGAACTGCCCCTGAACGCTGTAATTTGTGGATACAGCGAGGAACTCAGAAACTGTCCAGAGTTGCCATAGGAATTGTGTCAGTAGTATTGCTTACCGACGCAGTGTGTTTCTTCTTAGCCGTGCCTACACGCTCGTGGCTTCGCTTTCTCTACAACCTCAAGTACGTTCACTCTACTCTTCTCTTTCATTATTTGGCATCCATAATCTGTGATGCCCCAATGTGAACTATATATCTGCTTCATTCTAACTTTTGTGTTGAAATTGATGATTCTGCAGCACACTCCAAGTATGCCTCACAGTTATCAAATACATTCCTCAGGTTATAATCTACTCATAGAAATTTGCATTTCTTTGGGTTACTGAACTATCCAACCTGATAGATTGTGGTGTGAATAAAAACAGGCAATCATGAACTTCAATAGGAAAAGTACGGATGGCTTCAGCATTACAAACATTCTTCTTGATCTTTCTGGAGCCATAGCAGGCTACGGACAGATGGTTGTGCAGTCATTAGATCAAGGTTCATGGAACAACTTCTATGGCAATATTGGAAAACTGATGCTCTCTCTGGTACGTAAAAATGTCTCCTCATACTTGTTGGTTGTCACCCATTTACTTCGTTTGGCTTATGGCTTATTAACCTATATACGAATTGGGCTTCCAGATTACAGTACTCTTTGACTCATTATTCATCACTCAGCATTTCGTATTATATCCTGCCAAGAAAACTTGTAAAGCAGAGGCTTTTGTGGAGCCTGAGGATGATGATATCAAACAGCATCTTTTGCCGTATTCCAGTGAACCGCGAATGGCGGGCAATGTGTAGAAGCATTGCTCTGCTTCATAATTATTTTGGAATCTGAAATGTTTTTCATTTTCACATTCCAATATTCCATACAAAAGGAGAACCATCAATTGCGGTCTCCTGATATGAATGTTGTATGTATATATATTCAACAAGCGTCATCCCTGTCATACGTCACAGTGTTTGTATCATAATGTATCATTGCCTGCCAGTTCAAGTAGTTACTTTTTTTTTGTATTTAATTGAGATGTAATGGAGTTGAAGCTTTTAGCAGCTAGAGAAACTTGTCTCACTGACATTAGTGAAGATCACACTTGAACTCAACTCCACATGGTGGTCAGTTTATTTTATATTTTGGATTAAGGTGTAAATTTGGTCATAAAATATCTCATGCTCAAGTGACCACAAGTCCCATTGGGCATTTGGGTGTAAAGGTATAGATGATGTAAAAATATCGTGACTCTCATGTCAATTATCATTGATCGTTTAATAAACCGTTTCTGAACTTGTTACACAGCATTTTTGTTCTTAGCTTCCCTGTTTTGCCACTGCAAGCTCTTCTATGCAACGCAATAGCTGCAACTCTTTGGTGCTGGAGCTATCACATTCACTCCTTTGTTATCCTCAACACCCGTCGTCTACATTAATTTTTGAAATGACGAACAAGTCATCTTCAACTTCATCTTTGTCACCCCCTCTCTTTCCAACACATGACTAATTTGATAAACTTTCAACAATCATCTTTGTCTCAAATTCAAATTTGGTTGATCAAGCAGAATAGATATGAATTTAATTTATACATTCCAATTTCAAAACCTTGCGTAATGACATTGTTATGAGACGATCTTCAAGAGCCATCATTAAGTAGTTGCAAGATATGTGTTTTGAATTTGAAAGAAGGAGGAGCTGTAAGAAAATATATGAGAAAGATCTTTGAGATAAACTCAATGTGGCTGAAGCCACAAGACTCGTGCCATCTGTTTAGAGATTTTCAGTATGTTAATAATTGCATACTTTCCCTACTTATCTTCACTTTTTACTTACTAAACATAAATTTTCCCATTAAATCATTTTTCATTGTGCATATCAAAACATGTTGGTCGTCAGAATTTTTCCCTACCCTTCCCTTACAACCCTATTATTTCCATCCAAGGGCCCTAGAAAATTAGGGACATGAATATATACAAGTTGGGGTATATTTGATTGAGTGGCTTAGCGCCCTTTATTATTTTTGCTTTTAATAGGTCAAAGCCTCCCGTGCTCCCTTAGACTTGAAAAAACGCAGGCTTCGCTTGTGGGAAAATAGACCCGTGACAATTATTATTGGTGATGAAATATACAATCTTATCTATAATTATTTATTATATTAATTACTTTTTTTAAAAAAATATATCTATTTAATATGTGATTTCTTTCAAATTTGAATTAAGGTATTGATCAATAATTCAATAGCAACATGTGGTCACTATCATAGAGTTGGTCTAGTATTGTAAAGTCTCGCTAGATCTCTCGGGTCTCGAGTTTGTCTCCCAGAAAATATACTTATTTTAGGAGAGATAACCATAAATCCCAAACTAAATACTCCATCCGATTCTAATTATAGGAACACTTTTATAGTGTAAATTGTATTACAAAAGTATTTCTATAATTAGGACCAGATATAGTAATAAAATGATAATATTCAAAATAGCAACATGTGGCTTTGATACACACTTCAATTTTTGCAACTTTACGCTGAATTCCAATTGATACATGTGTATGTGTGTACATACATACATGTGTGAGTACACATACATACATATGTATGTTGTATACACACACACATATGTATGTGTATAAATATATATAACATACATATATGAGTGTATGTATATATATATAATTTATATATGTTTACAACATGTGTTGATTATATAATTAATATTAAATATTTAAACTAGGGTCAAGGTGCAAATTTGCCAACTAACTATTATCCAGGAGCGCCTAGGCCAAATAACTATTGAAGGGACCAAAATTGCTAATCAACAATTAAAAAGTGAAAAAAAAAACACAATTTGAAGCAGATTCGCCAACGAACTATTACCCGTCACTGTCTTGGTGTCTCCTTCTTCCATTGATTGTCACATTAAGTCGACGACGTCAAAGCATTTCCAAAGCTTCTATTGTTGTTGGGTGTTTCACTCACCTCTTGAACTCATCCAATAGTCCATTGCGTTTGACCAAGCACGCACCTCGCACCCCTGGTTCCATCCCTCGATGCCACAAGAAGAATTCTTTGCCGCACAATGCCCGCTCCCATGAGTCCCATCTCTCGTTGGTGTTTTTCGTTTCCAACAAGAAGGCTTAACCGCTCTTTTCTCCAGGTGTTTTCCGCAACCGTCCTACGCCAGTGCCTCATTTTAACTTAATTATTTGGTGTGTTTTTTTGTAATAGTTATTTGGTTTTTTTTTTCACTTTTAATAGTTATTTGGTGTTTTTTTTTTCACGTTTTAATTGTTGATTGGTAATTTTGGTCCCCTCAATAGTTATTTGGCCCAGACGTTCCTCAGGTAATAGGTGGTTAACAAATCTGCACCTTTACCCTTTAAACTATATCCCATGGCGGCTTCCTGCGAATATTAAAAAAATAAATAAGGAGAATTTCAATTAAATCCAATTGAAATATTAAAATCTAAATTTAGGCTTTCACTTTTAATAAATTCTAAAATAGAGGTCTAATTAGAGATTTTTGAATGTTACTAAAAGAGTTTTAAAATAAAAACATTTATAGTTTATTAAAATCAGATATAGATATACACGGCTTAATAGTAAAGTTTATTCATTCTTCGGTTTTCTCCCATGTGCTTAATCTTCGTTTTGAGGAATTTGAAGTTCAAGACTCTGGTCTTGCTTCTTAATTAGTTACTCTCATCAGTTAGCTCGTCAATTCTTCCTGAATTGGTTGGCTATAATACTGCAGCTCAGATCTGGAGCAGCTGTTCTCTTCCAAGTCAGATGCTAAGAGATCTATCGAACATAAGTTGAGATCCAGATGAGAAATCATCATGTGCACTAACCAGCTGTTCTCTGATACGTACTATACAAGAATGTTTGGCTAAAGAAGAAATGTTAAGCTAAAGAAAATTAGAAGATAAATGAGAAATCAATCACCATAACTGTAACTCTCTAAAACCATAATGGGCACCAAAAGAAATTGAAGTTGAACCAGAATTTGTCGATTTTTTGTGAGAGATTGAGGGAGCCGAAAGAGTGCGAGCATAACAGCTTCCTCATCCCCAGAGACTGCAGTAAATTACTTTACTTGGGCTTAATTCCTAGAAGTCGTATTTTCATTACTGTCATTGGGATTATGGGTTTCATAAATTAGAATAATCATTAAATTAATTTTAAAACCATAAATCAAGGCAGAAAAGTCACGATTTGAAGGTGCTGCATAATTTAAAGGAATTAGAGAGGTCCATGTGGGATACAACAGACACTTGGATTCCTGACAGAGACACATATCTTTCCAATGTTGTTGACCGAGAATGGATCTGAGCAATGAAATTACCTGCAGATTCTAAGTATCGACGATGTTGATCAGGGAGAGGGTGAGAAAGATGTAGAGGAATTATGATTGAGGAAGCACGAAAAGTGCTACTATCCGACGGGTCCGGTTTCTTTCCGTATCAGCTTTTTACCCATCTCTTATTATCTACAAATCCTAACCGTTGAAATCTTGATCCAAGGGCTCAGAACAATTTTTGAAAAAACCACACCTTAGATCAAGATTTCGACGGCCAGGATCCAAGATGAAAAAGGATAGATAGAAACTGATGGGCAGAGTATCTGCTTTCACTATCCGACATTAAGGAACATTGAGATAAATCTACATGATCGAGAAACCTAAGTCTCTGTATAATCAAGAATTTGTTAAGAATATAAGGAATTTGGATTCTGATATTTTAGTCCGATTTAATTGGGATTAATCCCAATAAATAAATAAATAAAGTAACATTAAAAATCAGTATTTTGATTGTAAAAATTAGGAAAAATCATTTTTCTGATTCCCATTTTAATTTTTAATTTGGTACATATATATTTGTCTCTCTTAATTAGCATTTAGCCGTATCTTAAAAAAATTAGTTTTGGCTTTTAGTTATGTTAATCTTATTTATATAAAATATAACACATGCTAACCAATATAAATAATACCCATAATGTTGGGGAAAAAACCATGAGAATCACGGGTGGATCTAACCAAAAAAAAAAAAAAAGTAGAAGAAGAATAAGTCTTATCCCTTACTTAAATGGAACCAATAATAGAGGGCAATGATTTGATAAGATGATTCGTGGCTCATTAAAAACATTTGTTTGGGTTAAGATTAGAAAGAGTGTTTTAAAAGTTATTTGACTTTAGAAAAAGTTTAATAGGAAAAAGGTTAGGTTATAAATAATGATTTATGTTTGGATTGATAGTGGTTGTCTCACGTATGCGGTAGAAGTGGTGGAGCTCATATCAAAAGCTAATAGTTTTTTTTTTTTTTTAACGGAACTTTTAACTTTTTTTGACTTAAAGTTCAATGAACTTAACGATGAACAAACCCAAACACATGTTGTCAATTTTTTCTCCAAAGTCCATTAACTCTATAAACGCTCCTAACGTTCTCCTAATATTGACACCAAACAAGCAGATAATTAATAATTAACGAGCCGTTCAATCATTGTATGTCTAATTATTCTTTAATTTCCGCTGATGGCACGGGGCACCGAAGCCAGGAGGAAGGCGATGGACAAAGGGGAAACTGGTTTGGCATCTATTTAAATATTAATTTCATGTTTTGGTTCCAAACTGTAATTATATTCCATTAAATAATCCAAAAAGACGGGGCTACGCTTTCGGATTACTCGAAGTTTATGCAACTTCCCTGCATTTTCGTTTTGGGGGATCAGACACAGCCGAAGCTGAATTTCTGTATTGTCATGCTGTGTTAATTCTTCATTATTAACACGCCCCCTTATAACTTACTTTTCCTATTTTTAATTTATTAATACATATTTAGAAAGTTGATGTAAACATAAAACAAGATAAATTTTTTATATTTATCAATTTTTTTTAAATTTATTCCTTTTAATGCTTGTGCAACAATAATTAAAATGGGTGAGAATGAAATAATTAAGGAAGATGATAAAAGTATCTTAAAAAATACGTGTATAACTTATATTAACTAATTTCAGTAATTTTTTTAATTAAATTAATTATATAAATATATTTTATATCAGGGAGTTCAAGAAGTAAATATAATAAGTTAAGAGCAAAGTCCCCAGCTACCCCCACCGCCACATACTCTTTTCTTTTCTTTATTTAAGAATTATCGATTGTAATTGAAAGTAGTTTTATCCTTTAAATAAAAATTTTGTGATTTATTACTTGATTTCAACAAGAAAAATACGATGTCTCCGAATAATATACCGGAGATTATTTATTAGATGTATTATTATTATAAATAACAATCAACATTATTAAAGAGAGAAGTTAAATTAGTTAGTTGTATATAACATTAATAAGTTGTAAATATTATTTACTTTATAGAATATAGGTGTATTATTCAATTATTATTGTTTTTAATTATTATTGAGAATGTATAAATAGGGGTATTATAAGAAAAAATTGACAAAAGTTAAAAGTTATTTTTATAATTAAGACCAAAACCATCTCTAAAATATGTTTCTATAATTAGGACCGGAGGGAGTATTACACACTCTCCCAATCCTGCTTCATACAGTTTTTTTTTTTTTTCTTCAATAACAATAAACAACTAAACGTACATGATTTGGTTCAAAAAGTAGTTGGTCAAATTAAAAATGAAAAATCACTTTTTGAAAAATGTGGACAGCGACCATGACCATGACGAAAGCCCTGAGAGCAGCCACAGGAAACTGGTAGGGTTTCAAAAAAAAAAAACAAAAAGGGTAGGGTCAAGGTACAAGGATTTTCTTTTTTCAATCTGCCCTCAGGGCTTTCGTCATGGTTCCGGAAATCAATTAAACTGTTGATAAGGTGTGTCCGGTGACTAACAGTGACCATTAGTCTTGCTCATCTAAATCCTATATAAATAGACGCAAATTGCATTGATCCTAGCCAGTACAGTTTTGTCGATGCTTATGTGCTTGCCCATTGGTCCTCTACCTCTGTGACTGATAGGCTAACATTACGTTTCTTGGAATTTAGGCAATGCTCTGTTTTTTCATGCACTAGCCGATTAGACAAGCATCAAGAAAAGTATTTCTATATATAAACATCCTTAAGTTGGGTCGACGGACCACTGAATCTCCGAGGTTCTTTTCTGACTTCTCCGGCGAAGCAACGGGAAGAGCAGAGCTAGATATGGCTTCCTGGAATTCAATTCCACTCGAACTCACTTACGAATTTTTGGGGTGGTTTGGTTTTTCCGTATGGTCTATCAGTTTCTACCCTCAAGTTTTCTTAAATTATCGCAGGAAAAGGTATACCCACAAACAAATTTATGATCTTCTTCAGCCTTGCATTTTTCTAAACTATTTTCAAAACTGTCCTCGCTAATTTCCATCCCTGTTTTTTTGGGGTTGGTTTTCTCAGCGTGGTGGGGCTCAACTTTGATTTCGTGCTGCTGAACCTGACGAAGCACTCTTCCTATCTCATCTACAACGCCTCTATTTACTTCAGTCCCACTGTTCAGAAGCAGTATTTTGAGCAATTCGGCGATGGAGAGGTCAGTTCTGTACTCTTGAATAGAGAATCCATTTTGAGTTATAGTTTTCGGGGCAGAGCACTGGCTTCCTGTTTAATTTACTCATAATGTTCTGTTTAATATACAGATGAGTTTAACTGACATGTGTTTATATATATGCCTCTTGATTTAATTAGATGATACCAGTGGCTGCAAATGATGTTGCATTCTCAGCCCATGCCGTGCTATTGACTCTAGTTACGGCGTTCCAAATTTTGATCTATGACGTACGTACTGGAATATTTTATTATGATTGTTCTGTTTTCTCTTTATGGGTCAAGTTTCGAACTGCCCCTGAACGCATTTATTTGTGGATACAGCGAGGAACTCAGAAACTGTCCAAAGTGGCCATAGGAATTGTGTCAGTAGTATTGCTTACCGATGCAGTGTGTTTCGCCTTAGCCGTGCCCACGCACTCGTGGCTTCGCTTTCTCTACAACCTCAAGTACGTCCATTCTTCTCCGAGATCCATCTGTGATGCCCCAATGCGAACTATATATCTTCTTCATTCTAACGCTGTTTTGAAATTGATGGTGTTGCAGCACACTCCAAGTATTTCTCACAGTCGTCAAATACATTCCTCAGGTTAGAATCTATTCCTGGGAATTTGCATTTCTTTCGGTTAGTGAGCTGTGCGCCTGATAGATTGTGGTATGAATGAAAACAGGCGATCATGAACTTCAAGAGGAAAAGTACAGATGGCTTCAGCATTACAAACATTCTTCTTGATCTTTCTGGAGCCATTGCGAGCTACGGACAGATGGTTGTGCAGTCAATAGATCAAGGTTCATGGAACAACTTCTATGGGAATATAGGAAAACTGATGTTGTCTCTGGTATGCAAAAATGTCTCCTCATACTTTGGTTGTAACTCGTTTATCTACTCTGGGTTATGGCTTATCAGTTTATACGAATTGGGTATGCAGATTACAGTAGTCTTTGACTCATTGTTCATCACTCAGCATTTCGTATTATATGCTGCTGCCAATAAAACTTGTAAAGCAGAGGCTTTTGTGGAGCCTGAGGAGGATGACATCAAACAGCATCTTTTGCCGTGTTCCGATGAACCACCGACGGCGGACAATGTGTAGAAGCATCAATTTTTATGTCAAATTACTTTCATTCTTTTTACAATATCCCGTACAAAATTAAAGGAGAACCATCAATTTTGGTTTCCCTCTTTATGAACAAGCGTGTCATCCCCCCGCGCGTTGCGCGATGCAACAATTAAAGGAAATTAAAGGGCAGATTGACCAGATAGTCATTGAAATGTTTAAGTAATTGAATATAAAAAATAGATCTAAAAGAAAAGAATTGCATTTTAAATATTTTGATTATATGGGGAGAATTTGTTTTTGAGGGAGGTGTATCTTGTATAGGTTGTGCACTTTTTGTTTGACCTCAAAAAGTTCAACAAAAGAACATGAATATGGTAGACATGAAACTTCATCAACTTTTGAACATGTAGGATGAACAGTAGAGATATGTCAATCATTTCAGTACAACATTTCTAAAGATTTCCTTGTATACTACATTGGTGGTTGTGCATTTTCCACCATTTGAACCGTCTTGTATGAGAATCCTAAGACCAGCAATATTGTTGACTCTTGATAAAGCAACGTATAATTGTCCATGTGTGAACACTGGCTTGGTCAAATATAACCCAACGTTTTGTAATGATTGACCCGACTCTTGTTAATTGTCATTGCAAAGGATAAAGTAATAGGAAACCGCCGTCTCTTCATCCTAAATGGTAGATCGCTATCTAAAGGATTCATGTCCATCCGGTGGATTAAAACCTTTTGGTTTGGGCTCGACCCATTAAGTGTTAGTCCTTCAATGACATTCTTTCCAAGATGTGTGACACGTAGTCTAGTTCCATTACATAAGCCAGCAGCTTGGTCAATATTTCTTAACAACATTATAAGCACACCAACCTTTAGTATAAGAACATGCAAAGGAGACCCGAACAAATGATTGTATTCAAGAACTCGTAGTGTATAGATCTTCAAATCCATCACGGTCTTGAGATGACTTGCAAATAGTATCACAACTATAGTATTCCATCAACGACCAGGTAATAAAGAGCACATGTATTCATTTATCCGGTTCACACTTTCAATTGTTGGGCAAAGAATAGCTCTACTATTGAAGTAAGTGAGTTAGTTAAATTTTGAAGCAAACCTGGGTAAGTGGCGACACGATAGCATGCATAGGGTTGTCAAGGTTACGGATGAGGTATTTGTCTGGAATCTCAACCTGCGCAATTCCATCGTGCGGCAACCCTAAATTACCATCACCTATATCAAGAAGCCATTTTGAGAAGACTTGTAATTCTTCATAATGTTGATTTGAAGAACATGTTAGCCTCATGTTTTTTGTGAGATGGAAAACTGTACATGAATCCCACAAAAGCGAAGAAGTGATGCAAGCATTGACTATAGTAGCTCTAGAAGCCCTTGGAATAACGGGTAACAACTGGTGGAAGTCACCTCCCATCAATACAGTCTTGCCCCCAAAGGGTTTGTTGCAATGCATTATATCCCTTAATGTACGGTCAAACGCCTCAATGCAAAAACGTTGGACCATGGGTGCTTCATCCCATATAATTAGTTTGGTCACTATAATAAGTTCAGCCAACAAAGAATTTTGTTTTATATTGCACATTGAGTCTTCATTAACTGCGATAGGTATTGCGAACCTTGAATGTGCCGTCCTACCAGACTGTAACAATGTGGCGGCAATACCACTAGATGCAACAGTGAGCACAATTTCACCTTTGGAACGAATTGATGAGGTGAACGCGCTCCACAAAAATGTTTTCCCTATTCCTCCATAGCCATAAACAAAGAAAAATCCACCAACACCAGAATTAATTTTTGACATGATAGTATTGTAGATAAGACGTTGATCTGCATTCAGTGATTTGACTATCTCTTTCGATCGTTGATGAAGATCGACCTTGTCATAATTTAATTCCTGGCGAATGAGATGATTATAAACATTGGCATGAGTACTCGATGACGGGGGCAATGATGGAAAATCGAGATACTCTTCCCATTTTTCTGCGGTAAAGAGAGTCTCGATCTCGAAGAAGGGCGGCTTGCTCTTTTTCGGATGCTGATATCGCATTATTGCTACATGAAGAAACAAAAAGCATTAATAATGAAAAAGGGTGGTGAGGTAAAAATTAGAGGAATATGAACATACTTGATGACATAGGGTCACGATGTGGAATATATAATAAGTCTTCGATAAAATTTTAGAAGTTTCCTTCCAAACGACCTCAGCCGCGTAAGGTACCGCACAATAACATACTCACAAACATGGTTCGCAATGACCAGCCACTTGCCCACATAGATGCTTCCTTTAAGGCTGCTACAAATTCGCAGTCATCGTCTAGCAATCCCAATGCAATACATGCAACACGATATGTAGGATATACGATACCATCAACAGTTCTAATAGCATCGTAGGATGAAGGCCCTTTCACTTTAGTCAACAAAATCCTAAGGTAGTAGAATTCACCCGAGGAAGGTGCGGCATGAGTAAGACGACCTATTGCAAATCCTCTTTTCCTTATTTGCCACATACGCTTGCTACGATTATAGACATAATATTGTGGAAATTCATAATAATATAGTGTTTTTGCCGATCATCATCTTTATTCTGTTTCATCCAAGCAATAAACATAGACTCATCGACTCTTGGCTTCGCGTAATCTCGCCCACGTCATCGGTGTTAGAGTAGATGACACATTGTTGGTCTGGTAGATGGAAGCTTAACCTTTCCACCGGTGGGTATCTATGTTGGATATCAAATTCGAATATACGCCAAGATGCCTCACACGTAGATATATATCGGAAGTTGTAATATTGTTCAATCTCATCCAATGCCCTTGTTGGATTGCCATTTTGGTCTGTCTCATAAATCGAGGCAACAACACGATCATTCCCTTTGCTAATATACTTGAATAGGTACTTGATTGCAGTAGACTGGTTGCATTTTTCGATATTTATATGGGCATGAAACATAGACAACAATGTATGATTATATGGAACAACAAACATAGACAACAATGTATGATTATATGGAACAACAAACCTATTATCCAATACAATGCCTTTAATATGAATAGTCCTGCCATCTTCTCTTTGTCTGTATGTAGGAAATCCTTCATGGTCAATTGTTGTGTGTGCATTATATTTTTTGGGAAGTACTTGTTGCATTTTTTATCCACCATACATTGTGCTTTTGGATTAAGAGAGCCGCAAGGAGAATGCATCATGAATTTTTGCACTAGTTCATACAATTAAGGATCGAACGGATCTGGGATTTCGCGGATACAATCTTGTCAACGTCTTCAGGTTCTTTGATCTTGTCACGTTCTGCTAGCCATATAAGGATGTGTGCATGTGGGAGGCCTCTTTTTTGGAATTCAATTGTGTAAACTTCTGTGATGGAGAAAAAAGAGTTGAAAAAAGAGTATTAATTATACTGTAGCTTAAAACGTAGTTGGAATGTTGAATACTATTAAGAATGGAAAATACAAACAAATTCGGGTTCGAGTACCTGCACGGATGTTGCCAAACATTTTTTTTAATGACATTCATTAGAGCTTTGAGTTTGAGTCGAAAATCCTGGATAAGATATCAGCCCTACTTGAAGAGTTAGAGTTTTCGTGCACAAAACCGTGATATTTCAGGCCAGGATGGGTTGCATGTAAATGTTATGAATAGATCGGGTAGCCAAGCAAATCTACATATTGTCATTGCATCTTGATAGGCCTGAATCATGTAACGTGCTCCACCCGTAAATGAATAAGGTAAGATAATCCGTTTGCCGATGGTAGATGCATTTCTCTCTCCACTGAGCAAAGCATCAGATAATCCTTGGTACATGTCGGCACGTAGTTCTTTTTGATGTGTTCTAACCCATAACAATCTTTGGGCCTCAATCATTGTGTATGCATCCACCACGAATTGTTGAAAAAGTCTTCCAAAGATGTAAAATAGTTGACACCTTATTTTTCCTGGTCATCAACTTATATACAAAGTATTCTCTCATGCTAACTCGTTTCTTTGATTTATGAGAACCAATATCATCGAAATGGGTGATATCGTCCCCGTAACCATCCTCTCCTCTCGAAAATAAAAGAGGGTACCGCAGTGGAAGATATGATGGATGTAACTCATGTATCCTTTGAGGTGTACTGCAGACAACTCCTCAACAATAATGTCCCTCCGCTGGAAATTGAGATCAATATCTCCCATGATCAATGCCGCCACTCAAGTGGAAGGCAAGTTATGTGTTCGTCCATCATGTTGCCTGTTACTAAGCAAACGTAACTTTAAACCATGAGGATGAGGCCTACTAATCATTGAACTTGCCATTTGTTTCACGAAGGGGTTAAAATTGTCCAACACGTCCTTAATTTGTTCAACAATCATTGGATCGATGTTTGAGTCTTTCAAATGCTTTTGTTAAGAAAGCAATACATATGTGTAAGAGCTGGAGTGTTAGTCATAATAGGTAATTCATTGTAAATCAAGTCGCAAGAAATGTATGGTATGTACCTTACAGCAGAAATTCTATTTTGGACTTCATTTTCAGTGTCATATATGTAAAGTTGTGAATACACAGGCTTGGCTCCATTTGCTGGCAAAAGACTCCCGATATGATGGTAATTTAGTCCAGAGAGAACGAAGGTGTAAGGCCCATGTGACCATTGTTTGTGGCATGGTCGATTTTGCCACCCATTGAAGTGAATGAGAACATGTTGTTGTAGTTTCTAATATTTCCATGAAAATTCTTGGACATGAGTGAGTGTTTATCAAAGAATAGGTCATGCAACAAAGTAGGAGGTGGAAGGTTTTTGGGAGACGGACTTTTCCTCCTTGACAACACATTGTAAAAAGAGTGCGAGATGAACTTCGTTGTTTCGAACCCTTTCATTAAACCACATGTTTGCACCACATATGTGGCATTCATAAGTAAGATCGCCTTCATCTAAGTACTCTACAACATTATAAACATAGTTTGAGTAAATGATTTAGCTGACGTGAAGGATATTATTTGGTTTTTTGTTAATAATTATATACCAATACTTAGTGGGAGTTCCGTTAAGAATGGTGCAGATGTTTTTGTGTTGTGGTTCCAACTTTAGGATCTGAAAGGGTAAGTAATCATAGACGTAAGTATGTTATTAAAATGCATTATAAGCATTTCATCAAATGCTGATAATGACCTTCAAATGGATGTGTCTCTATTTGATTGTCATCATTGTTTAACCCGACTTATCGTCATATGCAAAGTCAATTATCTTGGTAACACCGGTCAAGATCTAACAATGAAGATAATTTATGTTAATTAATGAATAGCTATAATGGTAATAAAGTAAATTGTTACTTAGGAATATAACACATTTAAAGAAGTTCATTCCGATGAAGCAAAGGTGTGCCAAAATCATTACTTGAATATGTTTGAAGGTGTCGATTGTTTGGTATTTGTTGCGTTGTTATTGTTGACCTACCGCTTGAAGGAGTAAATTCGTAGAGACAAATTGAGGATAATCTGGGTGAATGAAGGACATGTGGGTAGAAACATGTGGGCTTGTAATCGTACACCAATGAAGTGAAATAAGTTGTTATCAAAGACATCAATAGTTTTTGAGTAAGCGGTGCATGATCTATGGTCTCTTTTCATACAGTAGACATGAAATGTAAATTTACTTTACCTGCAGGTGATGTCTCAACTTCAAATTCAAGGTGTCGTGTGATGAAAGAGGCGTAAAATTTTTTCGCTCTAGTGGCTGATGATCCAGTAAGAACTGAACTATGTTGGTCAGAGTCAATTTCCATTGTGCAAAACCCGTTAGTTCTATATCTATTGGTACTGTTCCCGAAATCCATGTCGCCTGGATGAATGCATTTAATTAGTAACCTAACATTTTTCTCTATATGGTAGATGTGAATATGAATAATGATATACCAGGAGTCTTGAAGGAATGAAATGGTGAACTGTCATTTGTATGAACATTCGTAATATCCTGGAAAACATGTCTCCTCGCTTCTTCCTTGTAGTCAATTTTCACTCCATTATTGAGGTGCGGTTTTTTTTGGAGGCATGTTGAACAAACAACTAACATAAAAGATTAAGGCATCATAAGTGTGAAAAAGGAAAAATTTAATTCAAGTGGGGTACTTAAGATACATTATATTGGATGGAAGTTAGGTATGATATGACAAGTCTATACATTTGTTGTTGTTGAAGTTGAGGTATCAATTGCTGTCCTGGATCTTAGAAGCGCCTCACCTAAAGATTATAGTAATATATACTATCAATATGATATTGCGACAGGATCTGCCACACTCGACTAGTTAAATGTTCACTTTAATAAAAACCCTTATGACAAGCACCAATATAATCAAATTGTAACTTTAATATGTAGAATAAAAATATATTTACTTATTCAAAAACATTACAAATAAATGTACCATACAAATAAATGGTAACTTTAAATTGTATAGTTAAAATATTTTTTCTAATTTATAAACATTTCAAATATATGTACTTTACAATCTTGTAGACATGTTTTTCATTTTCTTGGACATAGCATATGCATCATATTTAGAAGTCTTAATTAACAACAGTATCTTTAAACACACATGAAAAACTATTGTTGACATGTAAAGTTGTTAACTTGTAGAATTAGTGTGAACAAAGTTGTTACATGACAAGAGAATTCTAATCTTTGGAGTAAGAAATTAAGTTGAGAAGGAGTGGCAACTATTAACATTATCATTGGTACTGATCGCTTCATTTCTGAGAAACTTCTTCAATTGATCTTAATTGTACGAAGGAAATGAAATCTAGAGCAAAGTGCAGTATAGTGCAGCAAATCAATCCTAATGAGTCCCAAATAATGTTAGCAATAGGTGGCATCAATTA
Organism: Acacia acuminata; assembly: GCA_019022655.1. Taxonomy (NCBI): domain Eukaryota; kingdom Viridiplantae; phylum Streptophyta; class Magnoliopsida; order Fabales; family Fabaceae; genus Acacia; species Acacia acuminata. The sequence goes on from JAFJYI010000012.1 coordinate 699,894, forward strand.
TTCTTTCAAAGTCACTTGCCTTCGATTTCAAAGTGTAGACAATGCTTGCATTTGTTGTTATCAAAGCTCAAACATAATAATAAAGCAATATTAGGATTGGGACTATTTTAGTAATCCAAAGCAATAGGTGACACAATATGAAAGACAAAGCAAAATGATCTCTATAGAGGAAATAAAGAAAAAAGGCTTTGCATTTTAATGGTTTTGTCTCCCATGATGCAAGGAGTCCGGTCGAATGTAGATAGTGGTAGAAAGATTTGTTCAATAAAGCCACAAAGTTATGAGAAACTTTGACTTCTTTTTTCCGTTAACAATATTTTTTTATATATAAATAAGGGGCCCATGATATGTCATACACGGTAGATTAGAACAAAAAACTATAATGATCTAAGTAGTAAAAGATAAAATTTTAAGGATCTAATAAAATGATGACATATATATGATAAGAAAAATGCATGGACCTGAATAAAAATTAAGTAAAATTATAAAGACTTGCAAATTCGTTTCTTCAAAAAGATATTATCGTGAAAGGATTAAACATTGTAGTATATGGGTGTTTTAAATGAATGACTGAGAACAATAATTCTATCATATTAAAGTCGTTGGGGCCGAAAACACTTTGGTTGGCGTTTATGGCGATATGTTAGTAGCTTATATAGCAATTTGTCAAAACAACACACAACCTCACCAAGAAAGTGGATTCCAAAGTAAATTGTCATTTTGTTGTAGATAAGAGTGATGCATAAGGGTAAAATCAAACATGCAAATAAATCTTATGGAATTTAAATACAATGGTTTTTGAGCTCCCATTTTATCAATAGAAATATTAACGACAGATAATTTGCAACTGATTTAATTTTAACATAATTATGGATTTATCTCGTCCCATTTTGTGCTTCCAAGGATTTATCTCGTCAACACGGTTGTGGAAAAAGGAAAAAAAAGGGAGAAGAAGTACGAAAGCGCCGAGAGGTAAGCTACAAAGAAAGCTCAAAATGCACTACGAGAAATTCAGCGAGTTGAAATCAAACACCGATGGAAGTATTTGACAAGCTATTAGGAATAGATGAGATCATCATCCACTCTTTAAGCATGTTTGCACAATTTGTTCAAAAGCGAAGCAAATTCCAAATCGATTCTCGATATATAAAAATAGAAAAATCAATATAGAAAGTAGGATGTCATCGTTCCAAATCAGATTTCAGAAATATAAACTCGTAAAATCATACTTTTAACTGCACAAAACCATATCAATACTGCTTAATCGAGCTTAAAGGTGTTCCAAAAGAAGTTAAAATTCCAAGCAAAAAAATTGAACGGGAAAAAATGGAAAATATCTGAAAGTTACTCCAAATTTCATTTAATATGTACGAATAATATTACAAGGATTGATAGAAGTATTAGGTAGCAAGAGTCTTACACTAAGTCAACATTTTTTCATCTAGGCAAAGATACTGCAAATGGATAATAATTGTCAAATCAATAAATAAAATAATTCTGAACTAAGGAAAAAAACAACAAAGATTCGATGACCGAAAGTAATCGATAATGCATCTCTCGTGTATATGTGAGCAAGAGAATGAAAATGAAAGTAGAAACTGAATATAATAGTGATCATAGTGAAGGATTCAAATCTTGATAATAATAAAAAATTTAAAAAAAAGAAGACTAATGGAATATGCTATAACTAAGGATGAAAAAAACGGAACATATTTGGTTATTATAGATTGGATAGATTTTTTAAGTTATGGAGGTAGTTTGGTCAATTGTATATTTTTGGTCATAATGAAATATGAAGATATGGTATGTAAGAATTCATGGTCTAGATCATGATTTAGGGGTTAGTAATTTTGTTCAGTATGCAATAGAGAAGTCTGACGTTGTAGAACATAAATGTAGTTCCAAGTTGATGGTTGTTGGAGGGGATTTTAAGGAGATTTTTTGAGTGATAGACAAATTTTATTGAAATGTGAATTGACTTGACATTTTAAAAGTTTGAAAACTTATTTTGTATAATTTGTCTCAACTAAGTGCATGCTTGATAATCGGATAGCTATAGGAGCAATGAAGTGTATAGTTGGATAATGAAGTATAAAGACATGTTATGCTAACTGACAGTTTTACTTTAATAGTTTTGTTGAAATACATATGGTAGAAAAAGTTGAGCTAGCTACGTTAATGTCGATTTGTGACTGTATTTTGTAACTGGTATTATTTATTTTATAAAACCTTTCTCCTGTAAATTATGTTAGAGCCACAAAGATTGGTTGGTGAGCTAAGATGTTCACATTTGCACAAAATGTTGCAGGATATGCATCTTTGTGAATATATGAGCAAGAGAATGAAAATGAAAGTAACAATACCGAAGTGGTGCATTTAATTTCCCTTGATCTGTCTCTGCGAAATATCTGATTGTGACACACATGGAGCAGAGATAATAAGATATGAAAATTCAAATGATGGAAACAGAAAAATAAATGATATATCCATTAAAATCACGACAGGATGATAATTTCTCCAGCAAAAAGAAAGAATCTTTAAGACAACTGAAACATAACTAAAGTGCACCAAAGCTCTTCCAACTTTAGCCATAATGAACACAAATCCAACGAAACAATAATTCAATAGAAGATTATCCTATTTTAAGAGCCATTTCAGTTTACCATATGGAGCTCAAAAAGCCTGTGTGAAAGTACAAAACATGATTTTACAGGAGGAAATTGTTCAGTTTTGCGTTTGAACAGAAGCAGGCAATTCCAAAAAATGACCAACAGTAGCAATTTTATAAACAAAGAAGCCGGAGAAACAAAGTGGATAGATGAAAATGTTTGATTAAATTGACGACGGTTTGGGTGAAGAAGACAAAAACATCATCCAAAATGCCCGATGCATATGCAAACTTTTGGTCCAAAAAATGGATGGAATGCAAGTAACTTGTGGATACATGATCACTTCGTTAACTCACAGAAGCGTTATTGTGTTTATGCATCTGTATCCCACATTACATAAAACTTTACTTGAAGTAAGAAGGAAATTATATACCAGATGAGTGACCTTGCAGAACCAAGCGAACAGCCCTTAGGAGACTTGAATTTTTGCACCCAAAAACTTCTACCTTCCTCTGCAAAGTGTATATTAACACAAGGGGACTTGAAACATGAACATTGCATTAAGAGAGACATGGGCCTGAAGAAGATTCATCTTTGTAGTGTAGTGGTAGACAAATTTCTGGGAGGGAAAAATAGGCAAAGTTAAAATCTATCTTGTAAGGATTTTTTTTGCAAACTGCATGTGATAGGAATTTTTTTCCATGAAGTCAAACAAGATTTCTAGACTTTAAGCTTAACATGCATACTTCGTAAGATAAAGGAAAAAAAGGGTGCAAAAAGGAAGAAGGATAATGCGAGATACAACATCCTAGAGTTTTTAGTCAAGAAATCACCCGGTGTCACACATATTGAACATGAAATCCAATTTTAAGTCAAGTCACAAGATGTATGTACCTCTGTATCACCTAACATCTGTACCTCTTGCTAACAAAGGGTTGAAGGTGTTAACTCTTAGAAATTGACAATATTCCAGCACATTTTCTCTCTCCTTTTACCTATTTTTGGTTCAAAATGTGCATAGAAATGAAGTCATAGAGGAAAATGTGCATATCAAAGTATGAGGCAAAAATCAAAGAAATTCTTGTTACTATGGAGTTTATGATGCAATTGAGAATTGATAATTGCTTCCTCTTTTGTAGGAAGAGGGAGACAAGTTTTGAAGCTCTATAAGAATCAAGAAACAAGGAAAGAAATAAAGGAGGTGAAGCAAAAGTCTGCAAAGCTAGAAGAACCTGTGCAACTGGCCGTGGAAAGTCACAACTGGCCGTAGCCAGTACTTTCCATGGAAAGTCACAACTGGCCGTAGCCAGTAGTAAAAAATGCAGAAAGTACAGCTGCGCGTTTTTTACGTTTGTAAAAACAGAAAAACCCTATTTAACCTAAAGGGAAGGGCCGAAAAACACACTCTTGACCTAAGGAAACAAGTGGGCACACAAGGGAAGAGCTTGGGAGAGAGATTTGGACAATCTTGGAGGCTTGGGTGCTCAACCTAAGAGAGATTTTGGGGTTTTCACCTTGGTTCTTCCTCTTTTCTTCTCTTTTCTTCCTAGTTTCTTCATGTATTCAGTTCCTTTACTTAGACTCTCTTTGTATTTGAATATGAGTAGCTAAACCTTTCATTCTAGGGTTCTTCTTACCCTTTGTATGGATTAAAACTTGAATATTCCTCTCTTTTGGTAGATAAATATACACATGTGTTGATTTCAACCTTGGCTTAATGCTTCTAAGTGATTGGCCTCTATTTAGATGATTTATTCACATAGGTTTTGACTCGAGAGAGCTAATCTAGGTGTAGAACTTGATTGAAATCATGCTTGTCTTGAAGTTTACTTGATAAATGGATGGTTTTGTTGGTAAAATAGAGATATATTTACTAACCTTGCATTGTCACATTAGGGTTGTTGCTTAAAGATTGATTCTTATTAATTGTAGCAAGAGATTGTGCATTTTAATGAGAAGAGAAACTTGATTTTGACTTGAGAGAGCGGGTCAAGTATTTGTGAACCTTAGACTAACACATGTATGTATTGAAATGCTACTAGAGAGGTAATTGACCAAGTTGTATGAAGTGCAAAAAGGGGAAGAAGAATCCTAGGCTCTTTTATCCTTGAAGTCAAAAGTTATTTGCCTTTATCAATTTTAAGTTTTAGAAATAGTCTTTAAAAAATTCTCTTTCCAAATCAAAACTTTGTTCTAGCTCAACTTGATGAAATTCACTAAGCCTCTTGCTTGACCAATTTGTTAAACAAATCCTCGTGGGAACGATACTTTATTTATCACTTTATTACTTGCGAAACTCGTACACTTGCGAGGCGAACAGAAGGTCAAACCCTACACTAAAGGGACTGTTAATATAGAGATAAAAGTTAAGTAAATGATGTATAAATATTGTGTGAATGACATGAGACGATGCGATCAATTGTACCGCTTAGACATAGCCACTCCAAATTTTCTGGATTTTAATTTTCTTGATACTTGATACTATAAATAAATAATAAAGTATAAATAAAACAGGAAAACATAAAGTTATAAAAAATGATGGTATGCTGGATCCATGAAGACCTAAAAATAAAGTAATCAGGACATATCAATTATTTTGATAATTTCAAATATTTGATAATTTCCATTGGTAATATGACTGTTATGCATTATTGAAAATTTGGATATTCCTTCTTGAAGTAATATATCCAGGAGAACGTTCAAATATGGCAGCAAAGAGGAAACACCAACAATCTAGGAAAACAAAAGTATCTAGTAAAGGACATTATTGAGTTGTTCCGACCAGGAATACCATTGGATTTTGATCTTTTATGTCAATGAGACTATCTAGAATCCAAGTAGACCAGATCAAATGCCATAAATGTACCTGATTTCACTCATATTCATTGGATGGGGATTTTGATCACCAATGGCATAAAGCTGTTATGACTGTTTGGTAGCAACATGAACTGGATATGACCAGCAGGACATCCCCCTGCGTCATAAGATGGAAAGTTTCCTAAATATTAATAGGCATTAGTCCAGTGGTGTATAAATGAGTTTTGGGCAGCGAGACATGTATTTCTTTGGTCATACGTGGCAGATTTTTTGCATCTGTTACTTGTAACTTGTTGTCATTCATAATAAAAGCATTTACAAAAGGTTGATTCAAGTTTGGAGCTGGTGGATTCAACAGCATTGACCTTAAACCAACTACTCTCCTAATAAGGAGTCATTGAAACCTAGTGAGATCTATCATGACAAAACAATCTAGGGACCAAAAGCAAGGTGATCAATACCTAGGGACCACAAGCAAGGTGATCAATACAACGAATACTGGAAAAAAAGTACTTAATGAATTGATGCAAATAGAGGAAGTGGTTCAATTTTGTTCTTTCTTGATCCATTTGAGTGGCTTGGATGGTGTCTTCGCTGGAGATGATGGGCTATATGTGGGTAAGTTCAAAGTATGTGCAGCTTGTTTCTTTGCGTAAAACCTTCCTTTTCCCTTTTGATGGAATAACTTGGATGTCTTCAGAAAGGGAAATTTCATCAAGGTCAACTGTTGGCAAGCTTTCAGATTGTGTCAGAGATGGTTCTGCTGTTGAGGGCCCCTTATCTCTAGCAGTGCAATTCTTCAGTAAAATTATTTCCTCTTCTTCGGCGTGGCATATACTTGGTTGAACAACCTAGACAGAAACGTAGTGAGTGGTGTAATTTTTTTTTTAAAAAATAAAATGAAATGGATAAGGTTGAACTTGTAAGTAAAAAAACACTGAACCTCAGCAGTAGCCTCATCAAAGGCTTCAGTAAGGTCAGTTGCCTCAGCAAATGTTGTGACAGAGATGCTGGAATTCGGGTGGTTCTTGTTGTAAATGTTTAGCTTCATCTTTAAGACCATTTTTTTGCCAAGTTGCTCATCAACTTCTTTTGGGAATGCATAACGTATTTCCTCCTAAAATGAAAGAGCATAAATGTTGTGAGAAAACTGAAAAAATGTTGGGATTGATTTGGAAAAGTTAGAGTGGAACCTCAGATAGCTCTGCCTTTAACTGCAAGGCACTCTTTTTTAGCAACTCAGTTGCTTGTTTGTCAAAGAATACTATTGAAGCAGTTCCAGACTCATCAGCAATTAGGTAGTTCAGCCTTAGCCTGTAGGAAAAAAATACATATGAGATGTAGATGTTGAACACTTAACACAGATGTAGGGATAGAAGGTTAATAAAGGTGATTTCAAATGATCATACTTTGGTTGGACAATGCATCGTTTGCCTTTGCAATAGTTGCTCGCACAAGAAGCAACACCATTGTCCATTTTGGCTTTGGTGCCACACCTTGAGCAACCATCATAGAACCATCCATCCCGTGATATGGTTTTTTTCAACTCACAGACCACCGCAAAATATTTCCCCTGCGAATCATTGGAAGGACAATTAGTTGGCATGAATTGATAGGGTAGAATAAGAAGAATACAAGATTGGGACACACCACGTCCTGAAGAGGGATGTCGGAGACTTTAATTTTTGGTGTATTTCGAAGGATAGTGTCAGCAGCAGTGTTTGAGTTTTGAGTGCCAGCCATTGGTGTTTGGGATGTAATGATTGGTGATGGTAGGTGTTCCGACCGAGGACGAATGTTCAGAAATTGGCTTAACACATGCAAAAAGTGTAACAATAGGAATGAGGTTGTATTCTAGAAATGACCACCGCACACCTTGATATAAAATCTGCGACCTCCGGAAATTGGCATTGAGGTGGACTTTTGTTGCATTAAATGAGGTGCAGACCTCTGGTCGACCTTGTAACATTAAAGACACATGAGCAATTAAGAACTATTGAAGATAAATGAAAGTTATCAAGTGAAGGAATTTAAATATAAGTTTTACCATCTTCATCAAAACCTATTCTTGCAAGCTGTGCAAGCAAGACTGCAGGTTTTTGAGTGGTAGTAAAGTCGAGTGCAGGAAAGGTGGAAGCACAATCATCGTACAGAACCATATTGACTGTTTTTCCCCTATTAAATAAACGTCATTTTTTGATAAGAATGTTAACAATGGCAATAACTTGTGGAAGATGAAGGGAAAAGTTGGAATTCATGCAAAAGTGGTTGTTGGGTTGAATTTTGGAATGTTTGTAAGACTTAAATATATTGGACTATTCATGCTGAGGTTATTTTACTTTCAAGAATGGCAGATATAGATGTGGGAAAAGGGACATGTTAGTATTGGTAATCCATGGTGTTAATGAAAACAAAGTCGGAAACATGAAAAATTCTGAAGTTATTTTTTGGTTGGTAGTTACGTAAGAATATAAAGAGCTTTGAGAGTTTGAATTATGAGGTAGTTATGAGAAAAAATACAGCGGTTGTGTACCTCTCATCGCCTAACACCTGTCTTAGCTTAGCTTTTTTATCCGGTCCCGAGTAGTATTCTTCCAAGGGCTCTATGTCGATTACAAAACCAATGACATATCGTGGAAAAAAATATAAGATTAGTGGGTAATGGTGTTGTATGATAAAAGTAGGAATAAAATGTACTAACCGAACATGTATAATGTATGATTCTCGGTGTTTGGGTTAATAGGCTGCGATGGGGAAGAAATTGAATACGAGAAAGTGGTATGTCACAGACTCTTGTTTAACATAAGTGGCAAAAAGATTGAACAAGAACTTGAAGTGGTGATTGGCAGCTTTGTAATCCTTTGAATTGGGGATAACTTCCATATTTGCTAGGAAGTAGCATTCTCCTTCTTCGGCTCTTTGTCAAATTTCCCAAATAAAGACTTGTTCATGATCGAGGCTTGTATTTTGTCACCCTAAAAAAGAATGATTTAAACATTTAGCTTGTAAGCAAGGTGTGGGATCTGATATATTAGGTAGAACTTAATATATTGGTTGAGGGATATGGGAAATATGAAAAGAATATCTGAAGGAAAGAGCTAACCTGTTGGTCCATGAGGAGAAAACAGATTGCATACAGCTGCTTGGGTGAATCCTTGTGGTAGTTGTGCCATCTCCTCACGACACGGACCACTAACCTCCACATCTCACTGCTATCATTTAGTTCTTTGATCATGGAGCATTGTCTTCTAGCCATTGTTTTGTGTAAAGCTTGTGTAGGTATGAGAAGAAGATATAAGAAACAAATGAATGTTGGAAGAGAAACCGAGGAAGGTGGCTTATGTAGAAAAGTTTGTTGAAGAAGTGTAGTGGGTGGTGAAGTATTTTAAAAAGGAGGAGATTGGTATGAGAAGAAGATAGAAGATACGGATGAATGTTTGAAAAGCAATCTAGCAAGGTGGATTATATAGGAAAGTTCGCTGAAGAAGTGTAATGGGTGGTGAAAATATTTTTAAAATGAGGAGACAGCGGACTATTGTTTGACTGAATGTGACGGAAGTAACTATTCATATCTAATGAAGTATGGCAAAATGTGGACAATGTACTAACACAACGTTGAGGCTGAAAGTAGAGGCTGAAAGTAAACATTGAAGTGACTATGCATTGGGAAATATTAAAGATTTAAAGATTTAAAGTAGAGTAGTACAGATTTCTTTTCGGGGAAACAAGTGTCAAGACGTAATCATACCTAATGAGGTATGGTCATAATAGAGATATGTAGTAACATGACAATTTGACAATATATATATATATATATATATATATATATATTGGCATTCAACGAAAAACTAATTAGAGGATGGAAGCATTAGAATATTGTAATCAATATTTGAGATTAACCGAGGGAATATATGCAGAAGCGGAAAAAATTCATCTGAAGACGTATAATATATTACAACTACAAAGCCAATAGTCCTTATATTTTACCCTATGAAAGCTATCCCATGATTTAGCAATTAATTATGAACATGCCATTCAGCAAATGGAGTTTAGTAGGTGGGAAGTAAATACTGCAGAGTAATAGAAAATGTAATGAAAATGAATGACTCCAAGTGCAGTGGGTAGTGGTATATGTGAATTATTTAAGTAAGAAGGATCAGTTTGCAGGAAAAGGAAAAAGGAGGAGGAGTCAGCAGACTATTCAAACATAGTTAAGTATGGCATACTGTTTACAGTGTTCTGATACAGTAATGCGACAGAAAGCAAACACTTATATGCATTGGTAAATGGAATATATTTAATGAATGAACTGGAATAATTTCTAATCATACCTAATGCAGTATGGGCATATCAGAAGAATGTACTTACAGAACAATGAGGCTGAAATTTAAAGTTTAAGGGTGTTTGGATGGGGAAATGTTTTCAAGTGTGAAAAAGCAGCTGTTGTGAGTTTAAATATTTGTAAGAGGGAAAATAGTAAAAATTCATATCTACCAAGTCAGGGTGACCTATGGGCAATGGTGTTTTAAAGAATTATTGTAAGAACTAAAAGGTATAAATAACATAAAGGTGATACAAACTTTCCAAGCCGACTTTACACAAAAGATCACGAGATGATATGTGTTTGTTGTGTGCAAGACAGAAGAGTATCAACTATTCATGTTCATATGTTCAGAAGAGGGAATAGATACTATGGCAGAAATAACATCAACTTCATAAAGTTAATGCCAAAACTACGAGTGTTAAGAGCATTAGCATATAAAGGACTCAAAGGTTGCAGTTATTGGAGGACACAAAATGCAACTCAGCAAGGCCAACATCTAAAAAAGGAAGAAAAAGCCGAGATGGATAGATTATGAACCTTTCATGCTAAATTGGCGGAGCCCTCTTCCACTATTCTCACCTCGAAGGGCATGTTGGCGCGTGTTTTTATTCTTACTGCAACTCAAAAACTAAGAATAAATAAGAGTTGAATGACTGGGTAAGCAACAAACGAAAAAAGCATCAAGAGAAGGCTTAAACCACATGGATGTAATTGCATCAATAATATTAATCTCAAACAAAAACATCTAATCGTTAAAAGGTTTCATCGGCACTAACTGAAAATAAAGGCTTAGATCATCTCTTTACAGTATACCAACAAATCTACCGAGAAATGACAACTCGAAGATGACTATGAAATACAATGTAAAAGGTACTCCATATTTCTTTTAAGGTAAGACAAATTGAAATCAAGAATTGAACATGCTAATAGAATTGGCAATGGTAAAATTGAGGGATTTACCACCTGTAGCTTTCAAGTGATTGTGAAGAAGTTCTTTGGATTTGCAACATCTCAGAATACCACCATTGGTAAAAGGCACTTCAGTATGGACTTGAAAATCAACAGAATATTGATGAGTTGTTGTACATACAGGTTAATGGTACAAAGATGTTGATGTTTCACCAGGAAACCCAGCATACATGAAAATTCATAATATTGAGAGTAAAGAAGACCTCACAAACTATAAATTTTTAATGTATTCAACTGCATGGATAGTATGACATAGTAACAAAACAAAAGCACATTAACAAACTGAGGCACAATCCGCAACACAACAGGAAAAAAATTGAATGAATGTGAAACTGATAGTTAGAAAAAGGCAATTATATACCTACAACTTTTCGTTGGGATTAGGGAATATCAATGTTGGATTCAAATCTTCTTCAGATGGCTTATCTGGACTAGGCATATCGGTCACCTTTGTAAACCAACAGCTTAATAGACTCTTTGATCACTTGAAGAAGTTCATTGTGTCACTGCACAGCTTCATCAATCTGCAAAAAGGACATACTGAATAAATTGAATGTAATAGGACCGATCGGAAACAGTCTTGGTTTCGGGAACGTAGTTTACAGGTGTTTGGGTATGGTCCTCTTCCCTTACCATCCTCTTCGCATTCGTTTTTTAGTCTCAGCCATTGGATTGGTTCAAATGTAATGATTTATAAAATAAAAAAAAAATTGAAAGTAAGTTGTTAAAAAGTTGTTGAAAAAACGCCTTTTTTTTATTTTATAAATCATTTTATCTGAACCATTCAGATTTCAATCCAACGGCTGAGATGAAGGATAAGATGTGAATAGGATGGTAAGGGAAGTGGACCATAGGAAAACCCAATTTACATAGCCCTAAAACGCAGAGGTAAGCTAATAGTTGTGAACATCTGAATTTTTTCTTTAAAAAACACCCATATTACTTAATACATCATGACTCAATGCTTTAATCATTTGAAGATGAGTAAACTAATAGTCTAATATCTAATATAAAAGGTGTTGCTATGTAAGAGGTTACCAATTGAGTAACTGAAAACTATTAAACTAATTTAAGTATTCATCCTTCTAACAAATACTGGGAAAATAACTTACAGTGCCTACTCCATGACAGTCATGAAACCCCTCTACAGTAAACTGCTGAAAACAGCCCATAATATAGAGATTTAATGTAAACAATCTTTCCTTCTACATATCTACCTACCACTCTATGAAATAAATGTCTTTATCTCCAGTAATATCAATATCATATCAAATAATTTTAATACCTACACCATCGAATCAATATATTTCTCCATATGAAACCAAAAACATCCCATGATCTAAGGATTTAATGGAACAAATCTTTTGTGACTTCCATTGCTACATATATTGCTGACAGACCACCAAAACATACCAATGAAAAGGCATAGTACAAAAAATTTTAATTGATCAAGAAAATTGAATGAGAAGAAGAAAAATAAGGGTGAAAGAAAATAACATTTTGGGGCCATAAACTTACAGCTTGTCAAATGTCACACCTTCAAAGCATAAAATCCCCCCCGTGCGATGCGCGTGTGCAACAATTCGAGTAAATGGAAGCACACCCTCACCTTCTAATCATCCAAACTATTAAGGAGTTGAATAAAAGACAAAGGAACATAAAATGATAGAATTGGATTTGAAGATGTCGCACTATTAAAAAACACAACATGTACCGCAACAGGTTGTGCTCTTACATGTTGAGTAACATCTGTAAACGACATGTCTAAATATACATTTCTATATATTCTAGCCATTTTGTACACACATATTCCTAAATATAAGGTGATTAGACAAAATTTCAGTTATGTTGCTATACATTTCTAAAGATCTCTCAACAAATGGTAAGGTTGAAAAAGAGAGTTCCATGACATGGTTTATAAGGTGGGAAGAACACAAAGAGCATTTATAACACAAGGACAAAATGTTAGTATCTGAGTGTAAATCAAAATGTTGGACAATTGTCATGGTTATAGGACCTAAACCATTGAATTATGCAAGAAAGTCATGTAAGTGTATAATTAAATGTTATATAAGCCTCTTTGATGTATGCCCGATTAGAACATTTCAGATAGGCCTAACATTTTTTTTTGTTAAAAAGAAAAAGATTGTTGCAATCATCAAACATATTGTAGTACTCTTATAATAAGGTCAAATTCCTTGAACATGCTAACAGACCACACCCTCAATGCATAAATCTGCATTAAACCCAAAAATACAACCACTAATAAGGAAAAAGATTCGGGTGAAGGAAATGAAACCATTGAGATCCAAGAAGTAATCTAAGCATTACACATTCAAATAAAATGTAATGCAACTTCAGTTATGACAATAGATGCAACTTTCCAAGATCTATAAATCAACGGCACAAATCACTTGTGGCCGATAAAACTCATGATTTTCATTAAAGGACAAGCATGAAGCTACTTGGTCATCCAACGAATGTCCTAAAATAAAAAAGGAAAGCGCATCACTTTTGTGCATAGCCATACGAATCACTCGTACGACAGAGTTGATTGACATTAGTCTTCTTATGAGGTAGAAAGTCATAAGTAAACCATATTGGTACCTGTCAAAATTGCAAAAACATGAAGCTCCACTCTATCATGAAATCATATGTAAATGAGTAAGATGTAAAACTTCTTCTCACATATCCAAGTTAAGCAGAATGGATGAGACGTGAGGAGCCCTATGGTTGATGAGAACAAATTTCTACCTTCTAGCAATAACATTTTTATTACATCGCTAATAAGATTTGGAAAGAACAAAAAGCCAATTATGTTGATTGTTGGAGGTCCTTGTTTGAAAACCGAAAACATCAATTTCATCTTCTTTCTTTTTGTCTTTTTTTTTTCCCATTAACAGATAATTGCTTGAACTTTAAAGTCAACACTATTTTAATAGGATAAAAAAATTATAAGTACATAACTTTTCTGTATAAAAAATATAAAAAGAGTAAAAAACTTATATGAGATAAAGTGTATGGGGCAAGTCAAGTCGCTAGTCTCTAACTCTACAATACATCCTGATCGGCAACTCAACTACACAAATAATAAGTGAAGAAAGTCATGCTAGTTCAAAAATGAAGTCGTGTTAGTTCGTGAGACCAAAAAAACAAATATTTACATAATCTAAGTATATTAAATTTCACCTGTACAGAGTGGATCGGCTGAAATTAAGTCCAAGGAACTTGGCAATATGCTCCAATGCCTAACATAATATGGGGATCAAAGCAACTACAACAAAAATTTGAAAAGAAACTTAAAAAGGTCAAGACAACAAAGTGAGATGAAAAATGAAAGTATTGATGACAATAAAAAAAAAAAATGCCAAGTAACAAACAAAAATCCAAGAAACAATGGCTACTCACATCTAAGGCAGAGATGTGAAGTAATGAATGAAATAGAGTATATTAAGTATATAAAATCCTTTGTTCCAACTATTGACTGGAGGTATATTTGCAAGGCTTGCAAATTCCATGCTCTAGGTTTCTGCAATGGCACAAAAATCAAGTAAAAACAATGACATGTAAACATTAATGAAATAATGACTATAGATCGAAAAAGAGAACTTACCCCATATTGCAAGTACAAGGAGAATAGAGAAAAGCATACAAGTGCCCAAAAAAGAAAGTCGATAAGCTCTTTGTGAAATACTCCTAGGTACCAATATCCATATAGCCAACTCCACCTAGTAGAATAAGGCTTTGTTATTTCGCTTCTTTAAATACCTCTTCTTAGTACTTGTGCGCTAGATTTTATTAGATATATTTCTGATTAAATTATATCCTTATTATTTCTGTAATCTTGACAAAATCCTACTAGGAGATAAGATACTAGGATTGCTGTGCCTATATGTACACAGTTTTTCTAAATGAATAAGATGATTTGCATGGCATCAAGTTATGTTATCATTTTTCATTAAATCTTTAATAGCATAAAAGACATAGGTCCACGGAGCAAATGATGGATGGAACAGTTTATTCCCAATTATATTTTAGGAACTAATAGGAATCAACACAAACACAAACAAACAATATAGGAAGATCTATGGAATACAAGAAATTCTTGATATAGGGATTTCAAATAAGTCAGGTCCAATCCTTATTCTTTAATAGCATAATTGGGACAGTTTATTAAATCTTTAATAGCATAAAAGACATAGGTCCACGGAGCAAATGATGGATGGAACAGTTTATTCCCAATTATATTTTAGGAACTAATAGGAATCAACACAAACACAAACAAACAATATAGAAAGATCTATGAATACAAGAAATTCTTGATACGAGGATTTCGAATAAGTCAAGTCCAATCGTTTATGTTCAGTTGCATTTCGTCTCCATGCTCTCTCGCAAGGGTTTGTCGATTTTGGTCGTTAAGCTACTTGCTATTGTTTTCACTTTTATGTCCAAAGAGATATGGTCATTTTTATTATACAAAATAACTCAAATTACCGATAGCCTCGGGCATCGTATGAGAAGTATAAAAGTAAAGATAAAGATTGCAATTGCACAATTTCCATGGAAAAGAATAGTACCCTTGTTGTCAACACAAGTGTTGTCATATCCATTTTAACCCCATCGGTCTCATTCTTGCAAAAAAACAGCGTTGTCATCTCCATTTTCTCCCTATTTGTATTCTACTATCGAACAGAAGATAATCCCATTACTCATTTTAAAACGGGAAGGACAAAGAACAAAAATATTTGAACATCACTTACACGTACAAAAGTTTTACTTCCCAATAGTAAATGTGTAAAAAGTCAGTTACTAGCAATGAGGAGAGTAACAATTGGGCGGGTGTAAGTGATGTGAACGCACCACACTACTCGAAAAAACAAAGAGGTGTAGTGACCAAAAGCAGCCCAGTAACATAATTAGAGTTCAGTTCTGGAACTAAAAATTACCTTGCCAAAAAGATACTCAGCTAGGATATTAAAGGACTAGTAGGAACCATAGAAGTCAAAGCCGCTCTTCCCAGGCATTGTAGTCTCTGCTACAAAGTAAGGCTGCAAAGATAAAATCACATTAGAGTAAGACGCGAGACATGCCCAACAGTGGAAGACAAGATTGTTCACCATAACAAAGACACTCTCTCTCTGGTCCTAAATCTAAAATAAAGTTGATATTTTTGAAGAGATTAAAGAAGCTAGCTTTATATTCGCATCTCTTTACTATTTATGTTATTTACTATTTGTTTTTGCATATACTTAACTTGTCATTGTATCCTATATTAAGTCAGGCAGTTTGATATACTTCAGTTTATCTGAATCAAAACTAATAGAACATCAAAACTGACAAAAAAATGTCTTAGTGCCATTACCCGCCTTAAAATCAATATGGGACAGACATAAGGTGAATAATCATCCATGACGTAAAGAGATGCGAATATAAAGCTAGCGTGTTGGAAAATTGATGCCAATGGCATATAATAGAACAACAAAATGCCCAGCAATGAACCCCATATCATGATAAATATGCAAAAATTAAGGGTAAAAAATTTCATCTTTGGCTCATAGGGGCAATTATGAATGAAGCAAAGATTAGAAATTAGATAAACTATAAGCAAAACAAATAAAATTGACATATTGAAAACACAACTTCAGTTGCTAGAGGAAGGGGAAAAGAGCATTACGGCACCCGTAAAATCCCTTCCGACCACACTTTCCAACAGGTGTTTCAACACCCTTCATTTTTTCGTTGATCCCGCTTCTCTTTCTCGATGGGAAATCCCACACCAGATTTTATACATAAGCGCATGTGCACATGTATAACAAATGGAACTGTGTAGGGAAATCGACAAGTCTCTAACCTTTTCGACAAATTATGAACTTCCGCGGCTCTGTTTCTCTTTGATGAACTCCTCGGAGGAACTACAAGTATTTGTTTAGCAAAATGATTATAAACAAGTAATATCCACCGTCTCCACTCCATTACTCGCCTCGGTGTTTTTCACCTTCATGCGAAAGTGGAGGAAATTGTTAGTAAAATAAATGACTTAAAAGTCTAATAGATCAATGACCCGTTGCAATAATTATTTAAAAACATCTTCCCCTTCGATGACTCATGAAGTTCCCTTCTTTATCTCTAACTTCACTCAACGAAATGATAAGTTTAGTCAAGATTTGTGAAGGAAAAAAAATTATAACCACACAAAACTACTTGATAAAGAATAATGTTTCTCAATGTACCTTCGGAGGCTTAAAGGGATATTCAATTGGAAATATTATGTCAAGGAAAAATATGCCACCTTCATAAGATGTTCCTGTATAGAACAAAAGGAATGTTAATCAAGATTGCCTCGCTTATGGCAATGGCAAATGCAATAATCAGATTTTACTCGAGGATCCTTGTACTGTCTACGGCATGAAGAACCTTCTTCTTTCATGGGAAATGCAAAGGAATGCAGAAATATAGGATGTCATGGACAAAATATTTTGTTGAAATAAATTAAATATTTATAATTGTCTAAATCTTTATCATACCAGATTAAGTGTATTTGAAATGTTGAACAATGGAGTGAGTAATGAAGGTAAAGCTATAAAGTACATGTAGAGTCTTACAAAACTTGTAATGGATAATTAAAAACTAACACCACATTAGTTCAAGTCCAACTCAGAAAAAAGAACTTAAATATGAAAGAAACAAATAGCCAGAAAGGGACAACGTTCACAATATGATTGAGCACAATATCAAGAACAAAGGGACAGCGTTCCAATAAGCCTTCTTCAAAAGCAGGTGAATCCATGAAGCCAAGCCTTCACAAAAACATAAAAGCTTTATGAGAAGAAATGCAGTTGATAAACTAAACATGAAGAAAAATAATCTCAAATTTGAAAAAAATGAAGGTTGACTATATACCTCTAGAATAATAAGCTATCAAGCAAGGTGCAAAAATGCCAACGGAACTCTCCAGAGCAAATACCCTGAACTTAATTAACACAAGATGGCAACGATTAAAAACAATTTGAATCTCAAAACAAAACACAAATAACAACATACAAAACCAACCGATGAAATCGTTCTCTTGCTGATTATATCCCAGTCCTATGGAACAAACATTAATCACTAACAGCATACTCAAACAATTGCAACGGAAGACGCAGGCATGGAAAATTTTGAATTCAAGAATGAAGAACGATATAGAAGGAAAAAAAAAACCCAAAGTATACTCACACAATCTCATGTATTCGAGAAAGTGACAGAGAGAGAAACCTGAAAACGATGACGGAATTCGATGAGACGATCTCCTTGGTTTTGATTAGGGCTGCCATGTTTTCGCCTGTTGTCCCAATCGAAACCCTTTCTTCTTTTCTTGTTGCCAGACGCCCGATACCGTACAGCGACAATCCAATTATTTGCGTTTTCAGTTAGATCTGAAATAGAAAGAAGAGAAATGAGTTAGATCTGAAATAGTAGTGAGGGCAGGAGGAGTATGAATGAGTTAGAACATAAAACGGCGAGAGGAGGCCGGTTAGAGAAGTACCAGATCTGGAACACAACATCCAAGAAGAGGAGGAAAGGAACTGGCGGAAGAACAAACAGGCGGAGCTTGTAGGTGGAACGGGCTGCCGGTGAGGAGTGGAGCACTTCACTTCGAAAATGGAGAAGAAATACAGAAGGAGGAGGTCGGTGTCGGAGCGGACGTTAGCTTTAGGGCTTGGCATCTGGAACCATCGGTGGCAGATATAATATTAGGGCTTGGCATGTGTTATCCTCGGTGGCAGAGGTAAGATAAGAGCTGAGGGGCAATATTGTAAAATTACCTAGCCATGCACGGAGCCCCAAAACCTGACCATTAGGTGACACTATTACACTCAATAGTGATCTATGAGAGGGCATACAGTGCACGGCTTCAAAATGGCTTGGCAATGGCTGAAGTGCTATTACTATTAAGTATATATTGATGCTGTACGTACTCTCTCTCTCTCTCTCTATATATATATATATATATATTTTTTATATAATAAAAATTTTTGGAGGGGTTCGACATCGGTCCCACCAAGGCCGGGCACAAACACGGTGACCCCAGGCAATATGAGCGCTCTAAGGGACTTACGAGATCGTCTACCAAAGAAGTCCCGTGTGACGGGAGAGGG